>OX038881.1:10775000-11404359 GCA_943789525.1 Agriphila geniculea
CAAGCAAAAACTATGGATTTGGAATAGCTCACAGATATTTTATAGCTTGAATTTACCCTAGACAGCTAACGTTCCCAAACTTTGATGAGAAGCTAACCTTTCGACTTTTTTTCGACCTTTTTATAATAATAATAATAATTTATTTAATACTCAGATATTACAATCCATTTTTGTTAGTAATTACTTAAATCGTATGTTAGTATATCAGGGCAAAAATTTTTAATAAAATTTTAAAATAATGCAAAATAAATTCAAAATAAATATAATTCCAAAATAAACCTATGATCTTCACCCGTGCCCCCTACTGGATAGTGTCTTGTGACGCTAATCAATCAAGACACGAATATTTGACGAGTATATTTTATTTGCCCATTTTAATAAAATATTTTTATTACTTTCATTGTTTTTTTAAGTATATGATGTAAATTAAAGATAATTATTGAAAATAAAAATGTTTAATAATCTTTTAATGTCAAAATTCACAAATCTTACATTGCATGTGTGTTCTTGAGATCAATTAGGTATATTCACCTCTCAGTTAGACACTTAAACTTATAATAACTAAATTAGGAACTTTTAAGTAGGAAAACAATTTTTTTTTCAGTAAGTTATAAGGAACAAATGTAAAAATTAGTAATAAATAACAAACGACTCATTTTTTTAGAGCAAATTGGGGAAGAATTAACTGTATGCTCAAAACATAAAAGCTAACTATTCGTCAAAACGACGAACATGTATCGCAGATATCTCATAAACAAAATTAGTTACCGGCTTAACACGACCAACATACGATTCAGTCTAGCGGTCAATAAGTTGGCGCGAAAATACAAATCTGTACAAACAAAAATAAAAAGGGAACAGTGAGATATTTATTAAGTACTCGTCATTTTGACGAACGGCTATCTTAGGTTAAAACATTTTTTTATCTTGGTTAAAAGTCTCATAGGGATTTACCAATACGGCTTTAGATCGGGTAAATCCACTGAGGATGCTGTAGAGGCCTTGGCAAATGTGATTACTGATAATCTGGATAGCAAAGGCAAATGCCTGACAGTCTTTCTAGACCTTAAAAAAGCATTTGACACCGTTTCTGTTCCCATCCTACTACGAAAACTTGAAAATATCGGTATAAGGGGTACTGCTTTGAACCTTTTTGAAGATTATTTAAAAAATAGATCGCAAAGGGTAAAAATAGGTGATGTAATAAGCGAGAAAGCCGTAATTACCTATGGCGTTCCGCAGGGAAGTGTCCTGGGTCCAACCTTGTTCCTTATTTATATCAATGATCTCTGTAACTTGAAGATGGGGAACACCAGGATCTTCTCTTATGCGGACGACACAGCTGTAGTCTTCAGCGGAGAGTCTTGGGATAATGTCAGGAGTGTCGCGGAGACTGGCTTGGCTGAGATTGCTGAATGGCTTAGGGCGAACTTGTTAACCTTAAACACCTCTAAAACAAATTACATGTGCTTCTCTCTAACCGACAGGACCCAACCTGATAGTACTTTTGGATCCAGATCCACCGTAACAGACACGCAAAAGAAGTCACGTGCACTTGCCCTTCTATACAGAAAGTTGCTGTTACCAAATACCTTGGAATTATGGTGGATCAAAGATTATCATGGCAATCTCACGTGGAAGTGGTTTCTTGTAGACTAAGAAAACTCATGTTTATATTCAAAACTCTCAGACATATAGCCTACAAGAAGCTACTTAACCAGATTTACTTTGCGCTAGCACAATCTATAATTACATACTGTATTACAGTATGGGGTAGTGCCTTAAAAACGCATTTTCTACAGGTTGAAAGAGCACAAAGAACACTACTTAAGCTCATGTATTTTAAAAAGCGCCAATTTCCAACCCAAAGCCTTTACACAATAACAGACTTGTTAACAGTGAGAAAACTATACATTTTGCATACTATTTTAAAAAAAACATAAAACATTGCACTACGATGTCGCTATTCTAAAGAAGCGAAGGAAGGACATAGTTGCTATCACTAAACAAACCCATACTAAATTTGCACAGTGTCAATATGGTTATTTGTCATCCTATTTGTACAACATTATAAATAAGAAGTTGGAAATATATACATTAACCTTCCGTGAATGCAGACAAAGATTATCAGCGTGGCTAAAACCTTTAACTTATGATGAGACTGAAAAACTCCTGAAAATCGACACCTAATACCTATACTCTCAAAAACACACACACACACACACGCACGCACGCACGCGCGCACACTCACACACACACACACATACACACACACACAACACACAGACACACACACACACACACACACACATTTATAAGTAATTTATAAGTTATATTTTATTATTAAGTTTCTTGTGTTTTAGTTGGCACAATCATAAATAGCATTAGCACTTAAGTACATTGTACCACTATTAATATTAGTTGCTTCTTATGGAAGAGCGACTTTATCTGGCACAGGTGCACTATGCACTTAAAAGAGGGAGTCAATCACCATGTTGTTAAAGTTTATTGGTACTGAAATAAATAATTTTTCATTTTCATTTTCTTTTTCATTTTTCATTTTCCAAATGTCCACGCGGACTAAGTTGTGGGCAAAAGCTAGTGAGACTTTAAAAGTATTACTTTTATAGAATCAATTCAAAAATAAATCATTTATTACATGGTCACTCTTGGCAGAGCCGCACAATATGAGCCAAAGAGCCACATGCGGTTCGCGAGCCATGGTTTGCCGACCACTTCTAAAATATCTTGTCAATTTAAACGTGCGGGCTTTTAAAACATCCTTGCGCGGGTTTTCGTATATTTTTTGGTGCCGTTTATGGTGTACCCAGGATTTGATACCCTAAACAATTGCTTAATTTGTTTACGGGCTAATCCGGCACTGAATATAGATAACTGAAACAAAGATCTTTGTTTACATTATAAACATTTAATAACAAGTTAAGTAATTAATGATAACGGTGATAGTAAGTTTAATATAAATACAAAAGTATGTGTCAAATTATTAGATACAGACACTATCATGGCACTATTCGTGTGTTTAACACTCTTGGTTTTATTAACTGGTGTATTTTATTTATATTGTAAGAAAACGTTTAGTTATTGGAGTGACAAAGGTGTAAAAGGTCCCGTGCCGTGGCCTATAGTGGGCAATTTTGGAAAGGTTATGCTACAAAAACAATCATTGAATCAGTGCGTTAAAAATGTCTACTTAGAATATAAAGGAGAAAAGCTTGTTGGCCTTTACCGCGGATTTGAACCAGTAATATTAGTCAGAGATCCAGAGTTGATTAAACATGTCTTAATAAAGGATTTTAACGTTTTTCAAGACCGTGGGGCAAGTTCCAGCAGCAGTCGTATAAGTGACAATTTATTTAGTGCGGAAGGCGAAAAATGGAGTGTTATGAGGCAAAAGCTAACACCTGTATTTACTACACGGCGACTCAAAGAAATGATACCTAGTATAACACAATGCGTTGATAGCTTTGTACAATACGTTGATAAATTGATTGATGCAAACGTAGATCACGAAATAAGGGCGTTAACAGCTAAATACACTCTAGAAGTCATAGGATTATGTGTTTTTGGTTTAGACTTGCATACCTTTACTGATGAAAAAAATGAATTTAGTATAATGGCTAAACAAATATTTACGCCAACAACTACAGTCAAAATATTAACAGTATTAGATATGATAATTCCTGGACTTAGAAAGAAGTTTAATATGAGCGTTGAAATACAAGAGTTTTTTGTGAGTTTGGTTCGTAAAGTCATAAAAGAGAGAGAAGGTAAACCACTAAAGAACAGAGACTTTATGGATCTAATGATTGAGTTGAAGGAACAAGGAACAGCAAGCAGAAAATTTGACAAAGGAGTATCTGAAATAGAAATTGACGATTACATGATAGCAGCACAAGCACTGGTTTTTTATTCTGCAGGTTTTGAGACTTCATCAGCAGCAATGTCCTTCTTGATTCATGAACTTGCATTAAATCCAGACATCCAAGATCGCCTTTATAATGAAATTTGTCGAGTATTGGATGAGCACAACAATGAACTCAGTTACGATGCAATCAAAGAAATGAAGTATTTAGAGATGGTATTTAATGAAACGATTCGTAAACACTCCATAGCGAGTGTAATTCTCAGAAGGTCTAATTCAGATTACACATTCTACGGAACTAATGTGACTATAAAAAAAAGAACTCCTGTTATGATATCCGCTAGTGGAATGCCCGCGGATCCGCAGTATTTTCCTAATCCTAATAAATTTGACCCGGAGAACTTTTCTCCTGAAAAATTGAGGAGCCTCCCACAATATGTATATTTGCCTTTTGGTGAAGGACCACGCAGTTGTATAGGTAAGTAAAATATAATTCTTGTAATAATGCTTTGTGTACGAAAAGGATATTTTTCTAGTTTATTATTGTTTCAAAATATTCATTAAAATTTTGGCAATTTGTCTCTTCCATCCTTACTTCTTATACTCAGTTAAGTCAGTGATGACTTAACTGAGTATAAGAACATGACACGACACATTTTGTTGAAATTAACTACTACAAAAACTTGACGTTTCTTTAAGAACTTCAAGGCCTTTCGACGCATAGTGCCAGAAACGCAAATTACCGTACACGCTGACGACCATATTTCAAATTTGCAACTTACCAGACGTGCAATGACCCGATACGCAAACGACCTGAATCGACCAGGTACGCAAACGACCTGAAATGAGTTCGCAATTGGCCAGGTACGCAAACGACCTGAAATTGGGCTAAGAATACAATTTGAAATGCAGTAATGTCTGAAACAGGTAGAACTATTGTAATTTTAGAAGACTTAATTTTTTTGTATTTAGTAAGACTTTATTTTTTGTATTTTTCTTTTGGTAAGAGAGCTTAAGGTATCAGCAGTTAGGACTCCCGTTGAGGGCTGTGGGGAATATGATGACCGGATCTGATGAACTTGTATGATAAGACCTCCTTTACATTCATGCTAGCCTGGTAATTTTCAATAAACTATTTGCTCTTGTTAGACCAAGTCTCCAGCAATTAGGACTCCTGCGTTGAGAGCTGTGGGGAAAATGCTGACCAGATCTGAAACAGGTACTGTGATTAGCTCCTTTACATTCATTCTAGCCTGATACATTTCATTTTAATCATAGTCCAAGGTTCGCTATTATCTATGCCGCATAGGTATCATACATGGTTAATAGGACTTCATGACGATAAAGTGAACGGAGCGCAGACTGAGGAACCTTAGTGAAATAGTTTCTTTGGCCACTTCACTTCAGTGAGAAAATAATTCTGAGTCCCAGGTGGGACTTTGCGTTTCTGGCACTATGCGTACAGATTAAATACTAGTCATTTGCATATCTGGTAGTTTTCTGTTAAAAACATGGTCGTTAGCGAGTACGATAATTTGCGTTTCTGGCACTATGCGTCAAAAGGCTTCAAAGCAGCCAATAACAAGGTTACATCATTTTTAGGGTTCCGTAGCCAAAATGGCAAAAAACGGAACCCTTATAGATTCGTCATGTCTGTCTGTCTGTCTGTCTGTCTGTCTGTCTATCTGTCTGTCTGTCCGTATGTCACAGCCACTTTATTCCGAAAGTATTAAGACTACACAGTTGAAACTTAGTAGGTAGATGTATTCTGTTAACCGCTTAACGAATTTAATACAAAAATAAGAAAAATAAAAGATTAAGGGGGGGCTCCCCATACATGGAACTGAAACTGAAAAAATTTTTTTTCTTCAAACCAACACGTGTTGGGTGTTTATAGATAGGTCTTTAAAAATGACATTGAGGTTCGTAAGACAACTTTTTCTCAAAGTCGACCGTTTGAAAGATATTCACCGCCAAAGTGGTAAAATGTGTGTCCCCCCCCCCTTTAACTTTTGAAATAAGAGAGTGAAAAATCTAAAAAAAATATATGCTGTAGATCTTAATAAATACTTTTAACCAAAATTGGTTTGAACGAGATATAGTAATTAGTTTTTGAGATATAGCATATTTTCCAAAACCGCAAATATAACTTTGTCATTCATACCAACACTGTGAAAAACAAAGTTATTTTTGCAGACGAAAAATGATAGGTGGTATTAAATATGGTATGGTATAAGGTAACTACGGAACCCTATGGCGCGTGGCCCGACACGCACTTGGCCGGTTTTTTTTATGTCGTACTTAGTCATGACTGGCAGCAAAAAGCAATAGCCTTGGAAACGCTAATGTTGAGTACAGTACACGTGATCGCTATAATATTGAGCCTTCTGGGGTCCGGTTCAATTTAAAAAATAACTAGATCGTCTGGTAAAAAAAATATATTTTGAGAAGCTTGCAAGTTGTTGATTGTGTTAACGACAGAGAGCAATGTACCATCACGAAAAACTATCGAGTGTGAATTAAATTTTTATTGCTCAAATGCTTTTTTTAGGGTTCCGTACCCAAAGGGTAGAAACGGGACCCTATTACTAAGACTTCGCTGTCCGTCTGTCTGTCACCAGGCTGTATCTCGTGAACCATGATAGCTAGAAAGTTGAAATTTTCACAGATGATGTATTTCTGTTGCCGCTATAACAACAAATACTAAAAACAGAATAAAATTAATATTTAAGGGGGGCTCCCATACAACAAACGTGATTTTTTTGCTGTTTTTTGCTCGATATTAATAACGACAACAGGTAGACAGTTGAAATTTTCACAGATGATGTATTTTTGCTGCCGCTATAACAATAAATACTAAAAACAGAATAAAATTAATATTAAAGGGGGGCTCCCATACAACAAACGTAATTTTTTGCCGTTTTTTGGTACGGAACCCTTCGTGCGCGAGTCCAACTCGCACTTGGCCGGTTTTTGTTAATATAACATCATTAGCAGACTATCTTTATGTTACGAAATGTGTTTATTCAAAATATACTTTAGGCATCATGTTTGAACGTCAAGATTAAATGTCGTTAACCTAACCTCTTCGCAGATAACATGCAGTGTTATTATCATACTAGTAATGTAAACTGTACTATGTTTTAATTGCAGGTGTGCGTTTTGCAAAGCTGCAGTCAATGATGGGCACCGCTGAATTTCTGAGGAAGTTCAAAGTAGAACCTTCAGCTAAAACCAAACAAGAACTTGAATTTGATCCTAAAGCAATTGTTTTAACTGCTAAAGGAGGAATATGGGTGAAAATATCTAAAAGATAAAATTAACTTAGCTTATGTTAAATTAAATGTGAACGGTTTTATTTCTTAAATACTGTATTTTATTTATAAGGAGTTTCTTCATTTCAAGATAACAATATTGTAAACGTCACATGTCACAATGTTTTTAGTTTTTCTGATTAAGAATATTATTTTTAATTACCTATCCAATAATTCATAGAAGATAGTTTAAATGTGAGCAATGTCATTTCATTCCATTTTTAGGGTTACGTACCCGAAGAGTACAAACTGGACCCTATTACTAAGACTCCGCTGTCTGTCTGTCTGTCTGTCAACAGGCTGTATCTCATGAACCATGTATCTAGACAGTTAAAATTTTCACAGATAATGTATTTCTGTTGCCGCTATAACAGCAAATACTAAAAACAGAATATAATAAATACTTTAGGGGGGCTCCCATACAACAAACGTGATTTTTTTGCCGTTTTTTGCTCGATATTAATAACAACAACAGGTAGACAGTTCAAATTTTCACAGATTATATATTATTGTTGCCGCTATAACAACAAATACTAAGACTAGAGTGCGAATCAGACTCGCGCACGGAGGGTTCCGTACCAAAAAACGGGAAAAATATCAAGTTTGTTGTATGGAAGCCTCCCTTAAATATTAATTTTATTCTGTTTTTACTATTTGTCGTTATATCGGCAAAAGAAATACATCATCTGTGAAAATTTCAACTGTCTAGCTATCACGGTTCATGAGATACAGCCTGGTGACAGACAGACAGACGGACAGCGGAGTCTTAGTAATAGGGTCCCGTTTTTACCATTTGGGTACGGAACCCTAAAAAACAGCATAAAATAAATATTTAAGGGGGGTTCCCACAAACGTGATTTTTGCCGTTTTTTGGCAAGGAATCCTTCGTGTGCGAGTCCGAATCGCACTTGGTCGGTTTTTTTTAACAATAATAATTGTACCGTACTGTTGTACGGTACAATTATTATAACGTAATAATTATATTATAAAGTATATTTATATATAATTTTTTATTTATTTTTATTTTTTTTTATTTTTTATTTTATTTTATTTATTTATATTAATAATTATAGGTATAATTATTATAAAGTAATAACTACCACTATTTAAATTTACGAATAATTACTGGCGTATTAAGACGAAGATTAGGTTTATTTTTTAAAACCGGTGTAATAACTTTTACAAATTAAAAGGTATATTTTCATTTGCGTGGGAAAACAATGAAAAGCGAAGCGGCATCGAACCATGAACTGTTTGGTCAATGTAATAGAACGTTTAAACTCTACTCTAGAACGAGATTAAAGCAAGACTTTGTAACTGTAGTATACTGGATATGTATATTCTTCTTCTTCTTATCAGTGCAGGCGGTTTCCGCAACTCGACGTCTATTGCGCCTATTTTGCATCAGAGGATGTTCGGCCGGATCACTCCAGCCAGCCCAGCTCAGCCAGGAACGCTCCAAGTTCTTTCACATTCGTGATCGCTTCCTGGACGCTGCCCGGTGAGCCGAGGTACCTCGCCAGGTATGGGGCCACCCCTCTGCATTCCAGCAGAACGTGGGCGGCTGTTTCTTCTTCCTCCATGCATCCTCTGCATAGGGGACTGTCCGTGACACCTAAGTTAAAAAGATGTTTGTTAAATTGTCCATGACCAGTAATAGCACCTGTTACCAGGCGAAGTTGCGGTCTGCACAGTTGTATCAGGGCCCTGGATAGACGAGCATCCACGCGCGGTAGTGCGAGTTTCGCCTGTCTACACGAGTCCAGCGAGCTCCAGTTCTGTTGGTGTAATTCTATGGTGCGTTCACGGATCTTACTTGCAAACCAGCTTGTCGGGATAGGTGCGATCGGCTCTGGGCCAACAGGCGTCGAGCCAGATGCGCGTCTAGCCAGTTCGTCGGCTGCGTCGTTTCCCCGTGATCCAATGTGACCTTTGATCCATTGGATAGTGATAGTATTAAGTGCACCTACTGTATTTAAGGCGTGGTGACACTCAAGTACAAGGCTCGATGTGATGCGACTGCCTTGGAGAGCCTGTAGAACGGATTTGCTGTCAGAGAGAATTAAGATGTCGCGATCTTTTACCTCCCTTGTATCGATTGCCCGAGCCGCCATTGTTATGCCCTCGCACTCGGCTTGAAAGACCGTGTTGTATGAGCTTAAGGGGGATGCAATTTGTATGTTGAGGTCCTCTGAGAAAACACCCGACCCTGTGCCTGATTAGGTCTAAGAGCCATCAGTGTAAATCAGGAGAGCCTTGTGTCTTTTCTTGGAGCTGATGTCGTCTATCAGGTGTATTCTGTATTTTTTGTCAAAAATGAAGGTTGGCTTAACTTTGTCGCATATGATATGTATATTTATGTGATTACTTGATCATTTATTACACTTTGTTAAGAACTCAATTTATTTATTTATTCCATTAAAAGTACGCTTACGGTAGTTGAAGTAAACAGGTGACTGCAGTTTCCCTTCGACGCATAACCTAGTCGAAATCGAACTCCTGCATCTATGCAGATGCAGGAGTTCGATTTGCCACTTTTCAACGAAGCATAAATGGAACGACAATAAATTAGTAGCCAGGGGGCCTATTACGAAAATAACGTACGCAATTGCGTAACGCAGTCACTTGGCCACGATAGTCGTCCGCAGTTCGTTGGTTGTAGTTTTATCAAACATTTTGAATTTTTCTATCGTAGTCCAAAGACTACTAAACGGAAGATGTCGGATACGTAAGAGAGAAACTGTCAAACTCACGCAATAACTTCGAAATATCGCATACGAAAGTGATTTGTAATAGGAAACAATCAAAACGAAGCACGGACGCAGCTGCGTGTATCGCATGAAACTTTTCGTAATAGACCCCCAGCTTTTTTAAACTTGAGTAAAAGGATTTATGAAACAGCTTTTGAAAATATACCTATAGGATGTTAATGAATGAACCAAAAATAGGAAAACCATTTTTTCGGACCATCAAAGTGAACAAAGTTTACTATGGGACCAACTCTGAAATCGAGAAAAGAAATAAGCTGTCTCATACATTTTGATATTTTCGATATAAATTTTTGTTATTGTGTTTAATATTGTACTAAAGTTGATAAATCCGAATTATTGCTGTTTAAAGTTTGACAGCTGCGATCTGAAATAAGGACCTCAATAAGACCTTTAATTTTTCAAAAACACCATCAGTCTAAGATGAGTACTTTCCAAAATATTGCTGTTTTAATTTTAGCAGCTGTCATCTAAAATGTAGATCTCACCAAGACTTTTATTTTTTCAAATACACCATCAGTCTAGGATGAGTACTTTTCCAGATATAAGTAGCTATTTTAATTTTTTTTCATATGAAATGAAGATTTTTTAAGACCTTTCATGTAGGGCTAATTCAAAGTATTTCAGCAAACCCTACATCAGATGCGGCAAAGAAATTAAGTGGCTTAATTAAAAATATGAACAGTAATTCCATTTCCATAACCTAAGTCCTTTTAATTACCTGCTTACTCGTCTTAGACTGGTAACAACCGTGTTGGTATCGTATTGTGAGAAGATACAATGGGGCTGGCGTATCCATATGGATGAAAGCCCCAAAATAAATAAAGAGAAAAAAAGACCTTTCATTTCTCTAAAACCACCATCAGTCTAGGATGAGTACTTTCTAAGATATTGCTGTTTTAAGTTCGAAAGCTGTCATCTGAAATAAGGATCTCACTATGACCTTAAATTTTTTCAAAGATACTATCAGTCTAGGATGAGTACTTTCCAAGATATTTCTGTTTTAAGTTTGAAAGCTGTCATCTGAAATAAGGATCTCACTACGAACTTAAATTTACCATCAGTCTAGGATGAGTACTTTTTTAAAATTCGTTTATCCAATACACTTTAGATAAGTACATTTTTTTATTCTCTCCGAGATAAAAACTTTAAATTAAATTTTACAGCTGTCATCTGAAATTTTCTTTCTTCTTCAATCTTCAGATGCGTTTTTTCCGACTTTTGATTAAGGATCCCAAAAAAGAGTAAAAATGGGTAAAAATATCTAAGAGGTGGTATCAGTGAAGGCCCCATCGTACCTATTGACCAACCGCATTGCACAACCAGTCGTGCCACAGGTACATGCTTCAAAAAATTTTACCCCGTGACACAACCAATTGTGCTACTTATATAACATTTTATTCAAATGTATTGTTTTTAATAAGACATAGGTCAAGGTGATGAATATATATATTTTTTTCATTTAATGTTCCATTAACTGTAACAAAACATATGCTGTAGTTTGTAGTTTTTTTTTTAATTTTAGGCATTCGTAATGCTCTTTTTTATGTTAAGATGATTAATCTAGAAAAAACCGGCCAAGTGCGTGTCGGGCCACGCGCAGTAGGGTTCCGTAGTTACATTATACCATACCATATTTTAATACCGCTATCATTTTTCACCTGAAAAAATAACTTTGTTTTTCACAGTGTTTGTATGAACGACAAAGTTATATTTGCGGTTTTAGAAAATGTACTATATTTCGAAAACTTTTTACTGTATCTCGTTCAAACTAATTTTCGTTGAAAGTGTTTACTAAGATCTATAACATATGTTTTTTTTTTAGATTTTTCACTCTCTTACTTTAAAAGTTAAGGGGGGGGGGGACACACATTTTACCACTTTGGAAGTATATATCTTTCAAACGGTTGACTTTGTGAAAAAATTGTCTTATAAACCTCAATGTCATTTTTAAAGAACTATCTATAGACACCCCGCAAGTATTGGTTTGATAAAAAAAAATATTTTCTGTTTCAGTTCCATGTATGGGGAGCCCCCCCTTAATCTTATATATTTTTTTATTTTTGTGAGGAAATCGTAAAGCGGTTCACAGAATACATCTACCTACCAAGTTTCAACTATGTAGTCTTAATACTTTCGGAATAAAGTGGCTGTGACATACGGATGGACAGACAGACAGACAGACAGACATGACGAATCTATAAGGGTTCCGTTTTTTGCCATTTTGGCTACAGAACCCTAAAAATCGACTCACCCGTAGCATGTTAGAGTCCCATCTGAGATGCTATGGGTGAGTCTATTCTTTCTATAATTTTTTCTATTATATTAATTATCTTATTATAGTTTGATTTTAATATCTTTGTGGGTCTAAGAAAGTTGTATTTTATTTATTAAGTAAAATGATAACTTTGTTTAAAACATCAATTAGTTTTCATTATTTCGTATAGGTATTGACTATAACTTTAATGACATCGTCGGCTCACAAACTTCAAGTTTAGATGTCCCTAACGAATGCGTAGAATAAAAAGATATTTTCACTTCTCATGCTCGTAAAGTTCGTCTTTATGTTTGGTATAGGCTGCATAAAATCGCTTTTTATGTGCTAGTGCATAAAGTCGTGAGGTCGTGCGTGCGATGCGGATCGGTGCAGACGCATACTAAGACGTTAGACGACGCGTAACGTGAACAAGTGCCGCTGTTCGTATTACAACCATGAGTGACAAACTCGTGGCAAATGAACTCCTGGCATTCCTAAAACAAAAGCTGGACATCATGGGTGAGGTGAGCGTACTGCATATTTGGAAGACCAACTTCAGCGAAGACGATGTGGCCACGGCAAAGACACTGCTGTACGAGTCTCTCGGCAAGAGCGACCAGATGGTGTCCCGGAGACGTGACGGAACACAGAAGAGCCTGCAGGAGATCGTCACCCTGTTCAAGGAAACCGACCCCGATGACGTGCCGACGTTCGTGGCGAGAGACCTCAACAAGCTGCCTCCCGTCACCTTCGATCACGTCGATGTGACCTGCCTCCTCAAGGACATCGTGTCCCTTAAGGCGAGTTTGGCCGAAGTGATGCTGAAATTTCAGGCATCCGAAAATACGGTGAGTGAATTGCGTAAAGAAGTTGACGATTTACACGAGTACATAAAGAAGAAGGCTAACTTTTGGTTGAGAGTTCAGCCTCTGGAGTCGCGCCATAACATGAATTTTAAGTCGTTTGTGGTGCGCATCCCGACAGCCAGGCTGGACACTTTCATGAAGGAGGACTTCTGGCCGCAGGGCGTGGTATACAGGCGTTTCCGAGGAGCGTTGCCTTGTGCCACCGAATCGACACAGACAGTGCCAAATTGACTTTATACTAACGTAATATTAAGTTATATTTACTAACAATATTGTTTATACATATATGTTTTAAATTTAAGGTATGTATCTATGGGCCATTGTTGCCTGATTATAAATAAATAAAAATAATAAAAAGTAAAATCTTCGTCTAAGTCTCAGACTTTAAGACAAAGGTCGTCAGGTAAACAGCCACACATGCAATTTAACTTCGTTGAATTAACTTGTTATTTCATTGTTTCTTCATTTTTTGTTGTGTTATGATACTTTTTTATTTTTGAAAATAGGTATCAATTTTATTGAAAGACCTTGATATTTTTTTTTTCAAGTTTTGAATATTTGAATATAGGTATCAAATGAAAGGCCTTGATGAGCACATTCCAAAAATAGATATTTTGTCACAAAAAATTAAGAAACAAATAATTGTTTTTTTCCAATTTTGGATATGGGTATCAAATGAAAGGTCTTGATGAGCACATTCCAAAATATGTAATTTGTCAATACTAAATAATATACTAGAAAAAATACGACTCGCACCAGATCAATACTCAGACGGGAATCGAACCCGCGACCTTTGGATATCCGGTCCAATGCTCTGACCGCTGAGCTACCGAGTCACTAGTGACATCGTCGAATTTTTCCTAGTATATCCTAAATTCTTACGCTGTAAGCCAGCGTTATTTCACCAATGTGAGGAATTACCTCGACATTCAATTGAAATATCTTTCCAGATATTTTAACAATTGATTAAGATGAAATAGCTATATAATTTTTAAATTTGAGATTTTTGCATTTACAATGCTATTTTTAAACAATACTAAATAATATACTAGAAAAAATACGACTCGCACCAGATCAATACTCAGACGGGAATCGAACCCGCGACCTTTGGATATCCGGTCCAATGCTCTGACCGCTGAGCTACCGAGTCACTAGTGACATCGTCGAATTTTTCCTAGTATATCCTAAATTCTTACGCTGTAAGCCAGCGTTATTTCACCAATGTGAGGAATTACCTCGACATTCAATTGAAATATCTTTCCAGATATTTTAACAATTGATTAAGATGAAATAGCTATATAATTTTTAAATTTGAGATTTTTGCATTTACAATGCTATTTTTAAACAATTTAGGATATACTAGGAAAAATTCGACGATGTCACTAGTGACTCGGTAGCTCAGCGGTCAGAGCATTGGACCGGATATCCAAAGGTCGCGGGTTCGATTCCCGTCTGAGTATTGATCTGGTGCGAGTCGTATTTTTTCTAGTATATTATTTAGTATTGTTTAAAAATAGCATTGTAAATGCAAAAATCTCAAATTTAAAAATTATATAGCTATTTCATCTTAATCAATTGTTAAAATATCTGGAAAGATATTTCAATTGAATGTCGAGGTAATTCCTCACATTGGTGAAATAACGCTGGCTTACAGCGTAAGAATTTAGGATATACTAGGAAAAATTCGACGATGTCACTAGTGACTCGGTAGCTCAGCGGTCAGAGCATTGGACCGGATATCCAAAGGTCGCGGGTTCAATTCCCGTCTGAGTATTGATCTGGTGCGAGTCGTATTTTTTCTAGTATATTATTTAGTATTGTTTAAAAATAGCATTGTAAATGCAAAAATCTCAAATTTAAAAATTATATAGCTATTTCATCTTAATCAATTGTTAAAATATCTGGAAAGATATTTCAATTGAATGTCGAGGTAATTCCTCACATTGGTGAAATAACGCTGGCTTACAGCGTAAGAATTTAGGATATACTAGGAAAAATTCGACGATGTCACTAGTGACTCGGTAGCTCAGCGGTCAGAGCATTGGACCGGATATCCAAAGGTCGCGGGTTCGATTCCCGTCTGAGTATTGATCTGGTGCGAGTCGTATTTTTTCTAGTATATTATTTAGTATTGTTTAAAAATAGCATTGTAAATGCAAAAATCTCAAATTTAAAAATTATATAGCTATTTCATCTTAATCAATTGTTAAAATATCTGGAAAGATATTTCAATTGAATGTCGAGGTAATTCCTCACATTGGTGAAATAACGCTGGCTTACAGCGTAAGAATTTAGGATATACTAGGAAAAATTCGACGATGTCACTAGTGACTCGGTAGCTCAGCGGTCAGAGCATTGGACCGGATATCCAAAGGTCGCGGGTTCGATTCCCGTCTGAGTATTGATCTGGTGCGAGTCGTATTTTTTCTAGTATATTATTTAGTATTGTTTAAAAATAGCATTGTAAATGCAAAAATCTCAAATTTAAAAATTATATAGCTATTTCATCTTAATCAATTGTTAAAATATCTGGAAAGATATTTCAATTGAATGTTGAGGTAATTCCTCACATTGGTGAAATAACGCTGGCTTACAGCGTAAGAATTTAGGATATACTAGGAAAAATTCGACGATGTCACTAGTGACTCGGTAGCTCAGCGGTCAGAGCATTGGACCGGATATCCAAAGGTCGCGGGTTCGATTCCCGTCTGAGTATTGATCTGGTGCGAGTCGTATTTTTTCTAGTATATTATTTAGTATTGTTTAAAATAGCATTGTAAATGCAAAAATCTCAAATTCAAAAATTATATAGCTATTTCATCTTAATCAATTGTTAAAATATCTGGAAAGATATTTCAATTGAATGTCGAGGTAATTCCTCACATTGGTGAAATAACGCTGGCTTACAGCGTAAGAATTTAGGATATACTAGGAAAAATTCGACGATGTCACTAGTGACTCGGTAGCTCAGCGGTCAGAGCATTGGACCGGATATCCAAAGGTCGCGGGTTCGATTCCCGTCTGAGTATTGATCTGGTGCGAGTCGTATTTTTTCTAGTATATTATTTAGTATTGTTTAAAAATAGCATTGTAAATGCAAAAATCTCAAATTTAAAAATGTAATTTGTCACTAAAATTTAAGAAAAAGTTTTTTTTTACATTTTTACATTATTGTTGTTTAATTTCCTCACAATCGAAGTGAAAAGCAGAGTGTATAACTCGTACATAAAACCCATTTTACCCTCGACTTGACTATCCACCTCCACCACCCACATTTATACGTCTCGGGTAAAATGATGCGTTTTATGCACTTATTGTACAATCTACTATTAGCGCAGGACACATTCAACGGCAAAGCTTCTTTTTTAGGGTTCTGTACTTAAAGGGTAAAAACGGAAACCTATTACTAAGTCTCCAACAAACGTATTTTTTTGCCGATTTTTGGTACGGAACCCTTTGTGCGCGAGTCCGACTCGCACTTGGCCGGTTTTTGCAAAGAATGACGATCAAATGGGTTTGGAAAAATGGCGGTGCTTGAATCTAGATCTTTAGTTTCGTAGAACCTATTGAGAGAGGTTTAAAAACAAGGTATTGTTGAATATATTTTATATCTCAACTCTATACTCTAGTTTGTTGGTCATGTGATTATATTATAACCAATAAACATCATCATAATTTAGTTCTCGCTTTTATTTTAGTGAGAAAGGTAACAATAGTTCTGCTACCAATGTAAGTAATTTATGATACGTCGTACGTTGCCTAAATGGCGGGTAGCAATACTTTTGCAGACATGATTTCGGGAAAATACCTCAATTACCTATGGTAAAGTTGCAGTTGCTTGTTATTATTAAAACATGCAGTAAATTGTAGATAACTTAAATAAAGATCTTTGTTTACATTACAAACATTTAATCAACAAGTATAAGTACATTAATGATAACGGTGATAGTAGTTCTATATAAATACAAACGTTTGTGACAAATCAATAGAAACACACACTATCATGGCACTATTCGTGTGTTTAACACTCTTGGTTTTATTAACTGGTGTATTTTATTTATATTGTAAGAAAACGTTTAGTTATTGGAATGACAAAGGTGTTAAAGGTCCCGTGCCGTGGCCTGTGGTGGGCAATTTCGGAAATGTTATGTTGCAAAAAGAATCATTTAATCAGTGCGTTAAAGATGTCTACTTAGAATATAAAGGAGAAAAGCTTGTCGGCCTTTACCGCGGATTTCAACCAGTGATATTACTCAGAGATCCAGAGTTGATTAAACATGTCTTAATAAAGGATTTTAACGTTTTTCAAGACCGTGGGGTAAGTTCCAGCAGCAGTCGTCTTAGTGACAATTTATTTAGTGCCGAAGGCGAAAAATGGAGTGTTATGAGGCAAAAGCTAACACCTGTATTTACTACACGGCGACTCAAAGAAATGATACCTACTATAACAAAATGCGTTGATAGCTTTTTACAATACGTTGGTAAATTGATTGATGCAAATGTAGATCATGAAATAAGGGAGTTAACTGCTAAATACACTCTAGAAGTCATTGGATTATGTGCTTTCGGTTTAGACTTGCATACTTTCACTGATGAAAAAAATGAATTCAGTATAATGGCTAGAAAAATATTTACACCAACAACTAAAGTCAAAATATTAACAGTATTAGATATGATAATTCCTGGACTAAGAAAGAAGTTTAATACGAGCGTTGAGATACAAGAGTTTTTTGTGAGTTTGGTTCGTAAAGTCATAAAAGAGAGAGAAGGTAAACCACTAAAGAACAGAGACTTTATGGATCTAATGATTGAGTTGAAGGAACAAGGAACAGCGAGCAGAAAATTCGACAAAGGAGTATCTGAAATAGAAATTGACGATTACATGATAGCAGCACAAGCACTGGTTTTTTATTCTGCAGGTTTTGAGACTTCATCAGCAGCAATGTCCTTCTTGATTCATGAACTTGCATTAAATCCAGACATCCAAGACCGCCTTTATAATGAAATTTGTCGAGTATTGGATAAACACAACAATGAACTCAGTTATGATGCAATCAAAGAAATGAAGTATTTAGAGATGGTATTTAATGAAACGAATCGTAAATACTCCATAGCAAGTGTACTTCTCAGAAGATCTACTTCAGATTACACATTCTTCGGAACTAATGTGACGATAAAAAAAAGAACTCCTGTCATGATATCCGCGAGTGGAATGACCGCGGATCCACAGTATTTTCCTAATCCTAACAAATTTGACCCGGAGAACTTTTCTCCTGAAAAATTGAGGAGCCTCCCACAATGTGTGTATTTGCCTTTTGGTGAAGGACCACGAAACTGTATCGGTAAGTTCAAGTTTATAATAAATTCTTCTAGTCTTCCTTTGAGTGGTCTTGTTTCAACATTTTTATTAGTCATCCTTGTCCATCATTCATTTTAATGTCCCCACTGCTGGGGCACAAGCCTTCTTTATGAGTGAATAAGGAAGACGGGCCATAACCCCCACGCGGGCCCAATGCGGATTGGTGGGTATTAACGACTGCAAATGCAGCCGGGACCAACAGCTTAACGTTCCTTCCGAAGCACAGAGGAGCTCGAGATAATACATTTTTGATCACCCATCCCTTGACCGACCCTTGCGAAAGTAGCTTATCCGCCGCAATCGCTGGGCCAGACGCTAAACCACTGCGCCACCGAGCTCCTTATACATCCTTACTTCTTCATAATATTCAGATTCACCTTGCTTTAATTTCTTAACTCAGTGAATAGGATTTTTTGATGAAAATACCTACTAACAGTCAAACTTCAAAGAAGCCAAATTATAAGGTAACATATTTTTTTGTTAATATCATTAGTACACTCTCTTTGTGCTATCAAACTAGTTTGTTTAACAATATTTTTCCCGTTTGAAGGTCAAGATGAAATGTGTCGATAACCTACCTCTTCGCAGATAACATGCAGTGTTCTTATCATACTGGTAAAGATAACCATACTATTTTTTATTTGCAGGTATGCGTTTTGCAAAGGTGCAGTCGATGATGGGCACCGCTGCATTTCTGAAGAAATTCAAAGTAGAACCTTCAGCTAAAACCAAACAAGAACTTGAATTTGATCCTAAAGCAATTGTTTTAACTGCTAAAGGAGGAATATGGGTGAAAATATCTAAAAGATAAAGTTATAGCTTATGTTAAATTAAATGTGAACAGTTTTAATTCTTAATTATACAGTATTTTATATATATATATATATATATATATATATATATATATATATATATATATATATATATGTTGAGTATCTTCATTCAAAGTTAAAAATATTGTAAACGTCAATCATCATGTTATAAAGTTTTTCGTTTTTCAGATTAACGAATATTATTTTTAACTATCCAAAAATTCATAGAAGATAGTTTAATTGTTGGAAATGTCATTTCATTCCTTTTTTTAACAATAATTGTACCGAAGGAACTACTAAGTGCTACTATTTTAGTTTACGAAAAACTGACATGTAAAAAGACCAAGATTAAGTTTATTTTTTAAATCCAGTGGAGTAACTTTTAAAAATTAAAAGGAATTTTTCATTTCCGTGGGAAAACAATGAAAAGCGAAGCGGCATCGAGCCATGAACTGTTTGGTCAATGTAACAGAACGTTTTAAACTCCACTCTAGAACGAGATTAAACCAAGACTTTGTAACAAACTGCCGCTTTTCAACGAAGCATAAAGGGAACGACAACTAATTAGTAGCCAGCGCTTTTTAGCTTGAATAAAGATATTATGAAGCAGTTTTTCAAGAAATATACAGGGTGTTAATAAATGAATCAAAAATTGAAAAACTGTTTCTTCAGACCATCAAACTGAACAACGTTTATTATGAGACCAACGCTGAAATCGCGAGAAAAATTTGTTGTTTCATACATTTTCAGAGTTTTTGTATGAAACAGCTGATTTTTGTTCGCGATTTCAGAGTTGGTTCAATATTAAAATGGTGTAAGGTGGCAGTGGGTGCGCGTGCGGCTGACATGATATTATATGTACAGTACAGACATCTTGAAATCGGGGGAGCAGAACACGAATTTGGGTAAATATGCGGGCGTGCAGAGGAAGAGGGGCGCACGCTATTGGTCGCTTGCAAGTGCACATTATCCCTAATCCATCGAAAGAGTTTCAAGATGTTTGCCGGAATCTGTATAAAGTATAAATATAGTTGTTTTATATTCCAATGCTTCGGTTTATATCGCTACGACTACGATCCGGTAAGTAGGTAAATAAAATTCAGGAAAATGACACTAGACGTTAAGCATTAGAACAATAGGAGGGGGAAAGTAAATGGATTTGGGATCGATTTTAATATGTATAAACAATGAAATAAGTTATTGTTTGACTAAGTAATGATTTGTTAAACCAAGTTACATTCTGCAGCTTATACATACATTAAGTCAGCATTAAGCTGAACAATCCGAGCTTTCTAACTGTAATTTATACTGGTCAGCACCATAGTAAAGCACTTTAAGCTGGAACACGAAACTGTAGCAAACTAAACTTCTCAACAAACCTCCTGCTTTCCAAACAAAACACTAGCTCCTTACTTTGTGGACCGTCGGCCAACCAGGGTCATTTTTGATCTATCGGATATTGGGACGAGACCAAATTGGCAAGATATCCATTAGCTTGGTGTTAACAAAAATCATTGTCTGGGTTGCGAAGTAAGAAGCTTCTGGGAGAATTGCCACCCTGAACATAGTCACTCATCGCTATTTTTTTATTTTTTTATTTTTATTTATTAAGGTTAACAACAGCTCGTGAATTTATAATAAATATAAGTGGGTTACATTTTACATTTAAGTGAAGCCAATAAAAGTTAACCACAAGTTACATTTTAGTACTTAATGAAAACGGCTTTAGTATTTAGTGAAAACGGTTTACAAATATTGCGTCTACGAGCCTAAAGATATTAATGTGAAATTGATACAATGGATAATTTATTTTTCTATGTTATCAAAGTACACTTTACAGTTATACTTTTACTAATGACACTTTAAAATCAATAAACCCAAACAAAACTTTTTACAAAAAAAAATGTTAGCCGTATATAAATTCTTTTCTGAGTTACCTATATATGTTACAATGGATGACATAGTAAAGCAAGCACCTACGAGAATGACAGGTACTTATTTTACATTGTGTTAATTTATTTAATCATCTTAGTGGAACCATTAACAGCGCTTTAATAATCAGTTTCTTATACGATTGCTTGCTTGAATTAAATAGATCTATATCTCTAAATTCATCATTAAAGGTACGAACGACTCTCGTGAACACTGAATTTTTCCCATATTTGGTGCGATGAAAGGGCACGCGAAACAGGTGGGTATGTCTAGTACGACGTTTTGGCACACTAAAAAATATCTGTTCAAGCATCTCAGGGCTGTCAAGTCTGCCATGCAGGATGTCGTGCAATAGACATGCATCCAGTAACTTACGGCGTTCTTTAAGTGTAAGAATGTTATAGTGTCGACAGTCTTCAGTGTAAGTAGTATGTTTACGTCGAAATTTAAAGTTTAAATGTTTAATATTATTTTTTTTGAATTCGTTCAATTCTGTTTACGTAAATTTCGTAGCAAGGAGACCATACTTGGCTCGCGTATTCCAATATACTTCGGACATAAGCAAAATATACTACTTTCAAGGCTAGTAGACTATTGAAGGGTTGACAAGTTCTAATTATAAAACCTAAATTACGGTATGCTCTACGTATGATATTATCGATATGTTCCGAAAGAAGCATTTTGTTGTCAAAATAGACTCCCAGATCGCGAACCAAGTTTGCCCTCTGCAACAAGGTATTATTAATTTTGTACTGAAAAATTATTGGTTCTTTTTTACGTGTAAAGCTAATTACTTGACATTTATCGATACTTAAGGTAATATTATTGCGTTTGTAATAATCGTGTAATTTATTTAAGTCGTTTTGAATAGCCTGGCAGTCAGCTATGCTTTGTACTTTAAGAAAAATTTTCTTGTCGTCAGCATATAATAAGTGACTGGCGGCAGTAAAACAATTTGGAATTTCATATATTTATAGAAAAGAGTGCCAAGGTGAGATCCTTGAGGGACACCAGAGGGTACAGAAATAAAGTCAGAACGATAACCACCGACTACAACTGCCTGTGAACGATGCGATAGATAGGAACAGACCCAGCGGAGCAAGTCACCGTGAATTCCCAGTGATTCTAACTTCTGGAGAAGAAGGTTGAAAAAAAATATCGATCGCATATTTACGTAAATGTTGAACAGGGTCCTCGGTGGCATCATTACCTGAACTATTTTTTTGTGTTTTCATATCGATCGAATAAGGAACAAGTATCACAAGAGCATATATGTGAAATGTACTTACCTGCCCTGACCTCCAAGACGCTTCCTGAAAGCGACGCAAGACTATGGTTTTATATTCGCTTGGGACCTGCTCCACCCCCTGAATGTAATTATACATGCCAATATTTAGTCGATTATTTTTTTAGAAAAAAAGGCTCTATGTTTCTACCCTGGCCGCGCGCATGCTTCCTAAAAACTAACCAAGCCGATGTCTAACATGTTTGTAATGATGCCATCTACCATCCTGTTCACCATTTATATCAATTTGCGATCGATTATTTTTTGCGATCGGAGATCATTGTATGGGAGGCCATATGTTCAGGGTGGCATATCTCCCAGAAGCTTCCTACTTCACAACCCAGACGACAATATTTGATAACACCAAATTAATGGCTATCTTGCCAATGTGGTCTGGTATGAATATGATATGATATGATAGATTGAAAATGAGCTTCAGGGCCGACGGTCCATTGGTAAATACATTTTACAATCGTATTAGGTTCTTTTCTGCAATAAAATACAATTTTTAAATGTTTCTTACCGCAGAAAGTTCATTTTTATTATTTTATGTAGTCTATCTTAGACTATACGTTTTGATTTTAATTGTTTGAGATATTGGTAGAATACACTTTTGTGTCACCATTGGAATATTACCTAATTATTACAACTGCCCCCCTACTCAAATGGCCACTTTTCTATTCGTTCGCTAACTTAAAGCTTAAAAATAAACAATTAAACGATCAAGTCAGACATCGCAAGTTTATGTAAATCACAGACATTGTTGCATTGTATAGAATTGACAAGACTACGACACGTTATTTTGGTGTTTATGGCTTATTTTTAATTTTTAAGTTAGCGAACGAATAGAAAAGTGGCCATTTGAGTAGCCCCCCAGAATTGTAGTTAAACGATTACTATTTGTAAGTGTTGTGTCCACTATCCACGTCTTGGCTCGGCAATGCACCACCACACGTATTCCCTCCGTCGGCCGCAATGACAGACTGTGTGTGTCTAGTCTGTAACACAGACTTGACTTCCGACTATGACGTATGCACTCGAGGCAGAGTTAGTACTAACATACAGCTAATACACTACAGTGAAAATTAGGTCTGGGCAGTTTTAACCCTCTTTTTATAGCGAGATTTAGTAGAAAACTTTGTTACTACCGCTTCAGCTGATCACAAATGAGGACAAAATCTTCAAGAAAACTTTACTTTTGTTACCACGGAAAATGTATATCTTGACTTATTAGATCAGGAACACAGGTATTAAACTCGTTTAATTGTTTAGTTTAAACGCATCTAATACCTGTTTTCCTAATCTAATAAAAAGTATCTTGACTTAGTTTGAAAAAGCTTTTTTCGATAAAATGTACTATAAAAAAAAACCGGTCAAGAGCGAGTCGGACTCGCGCACCGAGGGTTCCGTACAATCATAAATATATTTGGATATGTTACTTTAGTACAGTCTTTAAAAAAGTAGGATAAACGGCAGACAGGTGGAAGGGCGAACAGGCGGACAGTTAATTTACAAATCTTAACCACAGTTGCTTATGGTGACTGAAAAACGTTTCAGCCACTCCACATTGCAAACTGTTTATATTACTAAGTAGGAACTTATTCTTCGTTTATTCGTACGGCAAATAGTAGGTAATTTATATAAGAACCAGTCACCAATTATTACTGTAGTATTAGGTTGCGCCATCTCTTGACCGATAGTGGAACTATGTTAATTCGCAAGTCAGCATTCTTAGGTCACCGCCATCTGTTGACGGGTAGTGAAACTAAAGAATTCTTGTTTGTTTTTTGAATTTCTAAAAAAGTGTGTTATATTGAGACCTCGTTTTATTTTTCCTGTAATCTTTACGTAAACTACTATCACATAGAATTATTTCAGATTTTTCTCTTTGCAAACTTCGGAGATAAGGGGGGGGGAACGGTATTTTTTTTTACATTTTTCATCATAAGTCGAAAACTATGCGGCCTAAGAAAAAAGAAAAAAATGTTTTAAAATGTGCAAACAGCGCTCTTTCATATGATACCCCACACGCCCTAGTCACCTTACTTCAAATTTTTAAGACCCCTTTTCAGTCCCTGTTGTAAAAAAAATATTATTTTTTTTATTTCTTTCTTATTTGCAAAATAGTTGGGCAAATGTCATCTTAAACTATTCCAAATTTCAAGTTGATACTATTAGTAGTTCTCGAGATATCCAGCTGTGACAGACAGACAGACTGAGTCACACCATAAGGGTTCCTTTTTTACCATTTTGGTACGGAACCCTAAAAATGGACAAGAAGTTGAGAAAATGACAGTACTAATTTACATCCTTTTACACCACTCAAGACTCCAATTTTCTAACCTTATCGATCTGAAAATCGTCGAGTGCATCAACCGTTATGCATTCCAGAACTTTAATGCCCTTTAGTGTCCAGCCCACTGGCTGCCACTTCAGCTGAGCAATCCTTCGAACAATTTAGGTACTTTAGTTTACCTAATGAAACACTAAGCATGGCTCTTTCCATTGCTCGCTGATTCACCTAGAGTCTTCTTAGGAGACACGTAGTTAACGCCTTCGTTTGACTTTAGTTAGTAACCTTTGGATTATTGATTTTTTATTTTAGGCATTTACAATGCTATTTTTATATTAAAATAATTAATATATCAAAAGGGCTCTACACTCGCGCCGCGAACCGCGGCCGCGAATCACGGGCGCGGTTTGCGCATGAAAACGGTGCGAAAAATATAGCCCTCCAGACTCAAGCGGCCGCGAATCAGTTCGGCACACAAGTTCTTTGACGCGGACCAAAAAACCGCCACCGGACGGGGAACGCCGCGAAGTGCGAACGCGAAGCCGCGAAGCCCATACGCGAAGCCGCGAAACCCTCCACACTCGCGGTTCGCGGCCTTCGCGGGCTTTCGCGGCGCGAGTGTGCAGCCCTCTTTAAAAAAAATATTAAAAGTCAATTTTTCCAGTGCTTTTTCTAATATATTACTTCATTACAGTATATAAGTTTATTTTCAAAAAACATATATATATACTGTGCCTTCAAGTTGGTAAAACAATAACAATTTAACCGTCTCTGTGGTTTAGTGGTTCGCCCACCCGTGTAAGACGCAGGAGTCCCGAGTTCGGGTCCCAGAAGGGTATAATTTGTACTCGGTTTGGTTGGTGGTAGGGCTTATTTCAATTCTACCTGGCTAGCTACCACCATCTTACCTAAGTCTGGCGCCATAACAACATTAAAAGAAATTGTTGTGTTCGGGCATTTAGAGGTAAGATAGCCAGTTCCTCAGTGATGAGGATTCCGGGTGTAGTGCGCTTCCACCTTCGGCCTTATCGTCACTTAACATCAGGTGAGATGAAGGCCAAGCACTATCTCGTAGTGCATAAAAAAATATAAAAGTAGAAAAAAAACTGAAGTTGAACTCGAAGATATTCCCTACCCTACCACACAAATTCTTCACATCACCCTAAGGTTGACTGGTAGAGAATGCCTAAGGCATTAAGTCCGCCATTGTACAATTGTGCATTAAGAATTAAGTAAAAAAAAATAAAAAATATTCCGCAGCTTCCCGACTATCTTTTACAAAAAAATCTTGTTTTTTTTTTCATAATCTCACGAAAAGCCATCGCAATGAATGCTGATCTAAGTATGCCGACAATAGCCTATGAAATGCTGAATAAAGGTGCTTAGATAAAGGTGATAAAAATAATGACATTACTGCGGCGTTATGTAAGAAATACGATAAGATGGCGCGTGTAATCTCATACGCAATTTTATACGTTAAAGATCTGTACCCTTAACACAAAGTTCATCGAGAAAAATACGCGTAATAGATTAGTGTTAATGAAACTGTAGACAATAATGTGATGTCAAAGTTACAATGATTGATGTAAAGTTTATTATTTGTTTGTAAGTTTATTAAAATGATTTGATTTTAAGATTATTAATATAATTGAAAAATATTAGAAAAAATTGACTCACCCCTAACAGCTCAGACGGGACTCAAACCCGCACCCTTAGGATTCCGGCCCAATGCACTAACCAGTTATGCTACCGAGTCACTAGCAGGATTGGCGAAATTTTCTAATATTTTTCAAATATTTTAATAATCTTAATATAAAAATAGCATTGTGAATGCATAAAATCTAAAAGTAAAAAAAAAATATTTTATTTGATTACCTGATCCATGACGATCTGCTACAGTTTCCTGTTATTTAAATATTTTTGCTTAATTATTATAAAAAGCAATTGATTTGATTACTTGATCCATGTCGGTTTGCTACCGTTTCCTTTTATTCAATATAAAATAGATATTTTTTTTATTAATTCAATGATGAATAATGATAATAATATTATTTTTTAATTGTCACAGGTTGTTTATTAAATTAATGTTTATTTGTATAAAAGTACTGATTTGATATTTTGGCGCCATTGTGGCAGACTTGTTTTCTGTAATGCTGAATGCTGATTGGTTGTTAAAAATGGCGTGATATATTTCTTGCTCTTGCAGAGCATAGCATATTTTTAGTCATTCTGCTGTAGTGAGTCAAGTGAAAAGGTTGTGGAACAGAAAGTTAAGTATTATTATAACATGTTTTATTTTTACTGTTCAGACTATTATATTCCATTCAATTATCCATTATTTCCTGTGTTAATGCTTGTGTTATTTATTTGATCTGGTCGATAGTTGTTGCATAATGAACGTTCCTATTATATTAATTGTAGTACTTATTTGATGTGGTTGATAGAATTGTTGCTTAATGAATGTTCTTTTTATCGTAAATGTGTTACTTATTTGATTTAGTTGATAGAATTATACTACGCCGTTGCATCCTCGAGATTTATTTATTCACTATGTAGTCCACTCCTCAATGTACCGGGCAACAAGCACAATTTCAGAGCTAAAAAAAAAAAAGGTAGAACGAAACAAGTAGTTCCTGCCATAGGTGGCGCCATCTCGCGCCATCTTGGTTCATTCACTTTCTTTGTGCGGGCATCATAGCACGGAAAATTTTAATAAAATTTCCTTTAAGGACTAAAGTTATAGTTTAGTTCGTGTGTTGGTGATAATTCGATAGTTAGTGTCATGGGAAAACGAAAACATAAGGATTCTTACGAACATATAAAGAAAAAGTTACGAAAATACGAAAAACGTCTGCGACGGTATGAAAGTTCAGATAGTAGCAGCGAAGGTGAGTGTTTACCGTTCCTGTTTATTTGATTTAAGTTCATAAATACGTATTGAATAATGTTCGAACTAAGTCGTAGTTCATTATTCCTGATATGGGAAAAAAATTCATTGTTTTTTTTTTTACGTCGAATGCTTACGTGGTTAACTAGATTAGATTAATTAACAAATAATACGTTAAGTAAAAACCTAGTTTAGTTCATTTACGATAACGACAAAAACAGTCGCAGTTCGCAGACTACCCACTATTTTTTCTTTTTTTGGAAAGTAAGTAAGTGACCTTACTAAACATGCAATTGTATTTAAAGCAGTATCCAAATATGAAATGACACAATGTTAAAGACTATAATTGTATGGCTTTGCCTTATTTCCATAAGTTCAGTTCTAAGAACTAATGTATCGCGTTTCCAATGCGTTTTTGGGTATTGTTAATATGTTGACAGTCTCACATGAGTGCCTTGGTACTATGACGCGATCATAGTCGTGCACATAAGTATTACGATGCGATCGTAGTCATGTTTAAATCATGTACCGTGACGAGATCACGGTCTAAATGTTAAAGCTTCTCATGATGCGATCATGACGAAAAAAATTGATTTTTCTCGGCAGGCCACAACCATTGTGATTGGAGCCCTGCACATTCACCTTACGAGGAAGCCAACGAAGTATTAGTCTTATCAGACTCCGAAACCTCCAGTCCTCATGTGAATACCAATGTTCGTTCGTCTATACATACTGTAGACGTCAACCACAATGAAACTGCAATTACGAAATGCGATATTCCAGATACTGCGATTTCAGCAGCTGCTCCATCAACGTCTGTTGATCCTGGACCATCTACAACCGCTCCGGTCACGAGCGTTACTAATGATTCTGTTGTAGATCCAACATCAGCCAGCATGCCTGCTGATATAATTGACGTACTGGGAGAATCAAAAGGAAAGCAGGAGGTTTTTGGCCCAAAAATCCAAGAGGAGATCTCTAAACGATGGGGGCGTATTCTGTGCGAAGGCTTGAATAAAGACCAGAAAAAAGATCTGACTGGAAAAATTCTTGTTCCTGAAAACTTCAAACTGGTGAAAGCGCCTAAGTTAAATCCAGAAATAGCAGCTGTACTGATTGAATCTACTAGAAATCGTGACAAACGCTTAGAGAAAGCTCAGAATCAACTAGGCCTAGGGATTTCGGCTTTAACAAGCTTGATATCATCCCTAATTGACAAGGATATGGATAAGATGGACATCATCAAAAAACTTTCCGAATCAAATCAAATGTTACTTGATTTACACTACGAAAGTACAGTCAATCGCAGAAAATTAATATCATATTCTCTTGATAAAAAATTTCAAGACCTGGTAGAAGAAGTGAACAGAGATTCACTTTTATTTGGAGAGAACCTCTCTGATAAAATAAAGGCATCGAAATCGGCCGAAAAATCAGGCCTCCAAATCAAGAAGGTGCAAGCTGCAGATACTCCAGCTACAAAGAAGACTCAGCAGGGAAACTGGAGAGGCCCACCTCGTCACACTCAGCAGCGTGGGAACAGACGAGGCGGGGCCAAGAGTCGTCCATCTTACCAGCCCACCAAAAGATCTGCTCCAGCGAGCGACCGCTACCAGGCTCCGCCAAAGACACGGTCGAGGCAGAATACCAAGACTCAATAGAGGTAATTGAACATTCGTGTAGATTAAAACAATTTTTCTATTGTTGGAAATCAATTACTAACGACCCGGTTATTTTAAATATTATTAAAGGTTATAAAATTCCGCTGATTGAACCAGCGTTTCAAGAGACAATACCTAACAATTCAAATTTTTCTAAAGCAGAAACTATTAATTTAAAGTTAGAAATAGAAAAGTTGTGTCAAATTGGTGCAATAATACCTTGTAATGATAAACCGGGTCAGTTCTTGTCCAGAATTTTTCTTATACCCAAAACAGACGGTAATCACAGATTTATTTTAAATCTTAAATCTTTTAATGAATTTGTGGAGACTAAACACTTCAAAATGGAGGATTACAGGACAGCTACTAAGCTTATGTCAAAATGTTGTTACATGGCTAGTGTTGATCTAAAGGATGCATATTTTCTTGTGAATATGCATGAATCTTCCAAAAAATTCCTTCGATTCAAATTTGATCAGAAAACATATGAATTTCAATGTCTTCCCTTTGGACTTTCGTCCGCACCATTTATTTTCACTAAGTTACTAAAACCAGTTGTATCGTTTCTCAGAAGTAAAGGTTTTATAATTGTCAATTATTTAGATGACTTCCTTTGTATAGGAGATTCATACGAAAAGTGCCTTAATTGCGTTACAGAAACAGTTAATTTACTAATCTATCTAGGTTTCGTTATCAACTACGAGAAAAGTCAACTAGTGCCAAGTCAGTGCCAAAAGTTTTTAGGTTTTGAACTAAATTCCTGTAACATGACATTAGGTCTTCCTTTAAAGAAACGAACAAAAATACTAGATCTTGTCAGAGATATTTCTTCCAAAAGTGATATAAAAATCAGAGATTTTGCTACATTTTTAGGAGTACTTACTGCCGCTTGTCCAGCTGTTGCATATGGTTGGGGTCATACAAAACAGTTCGAAAGATCAAAATATTTAGCACTGTTACAAAGTAATGAAAATTATGACTGTAGAATGACCGTAGATAAAAGTTTAAATTTAGATTTTGTTTGGTGGGAACAACAAATAATGACGTGTTATAATCCAATTCGAAATCATAATTACATACTCGAGATATTTTCAGATGCATCCTTAACGGGATGGGGGGTGATGTGTAACAGTGAGCGATCAAATGGTTTTTGGGACTTAGATGAAACTCAGGACCATATTAATTTATTAGAATTGAAGGCAGCCTTTAATGGACTCAAATGTTTTGCTCATAATAAGCGTAATTCTGAAATTCTGTTACGCATAGACAATACGGTTGCTATCTCCTATATTAATAGAATGGGGGGTATCAAATATGATCATCTAAACGATATCACACGCGATATTTGGAAATGGTGTGAAGATAGGCAGCTGTATGTCTTTGCTTCGTATATTAGATCTAAGGAAAATACGGAGGCTGACGAGGAGTCCAGACGCATAAACATTGATACCGAATGGAATCTGTCCTCCACGATATTCGAAGATATTGTTGTCAACTTCGGACAACCAGAAATCGATCTCTTTGCATCAAGTTTAAATGCCAAATGTGAGAAATATATATCGTGGAAGAGGGATCCATCCGCTTTTAATGTAGATGCATTCACTCTAGATTGGAGTTCATATTTTTTCTACGCATTCCCTCCTTTTTCACAAATTTTAAAATGCCTCCGAAAAATTGTAAACGATAAGGCAACCGGAATTATGGTAGTGCCCTATTGGCCTAGCCAACCATGGTTCCCATTATTTCAATCATTGTCATGTCAGGAACCTATGTATTTTCACCCTGACGAAACATTGTTATTGTCTCCTTTCAGACAACCTCATCCACGTTGGAGAACTCTTACCCTGGTATCATGTCGGTTATCAGGGCGACCTACCTAAAATATTCTCTTAATCCGGAAACGATTGATATCATGATCTCGTCACTTTCAGCGAACACCTTAAAACAATATAATGTAGCATTGAAAAAATGGTGGATTTTTTGTAATTTCAAAAATATTGACCCATTTGTGAATAATGTACCATTTTTACTTCAGTTTCTAACAAACGAATATAACCGTGGTGCTAATTTCTCAAGCTTAAATACTTATCGCTCAGCACTAGCTCTAATATTTGGCAAAACATTTAGTGAAAATGATTTAGTTGTCAGATTTCTCAAAGGTGTATTTAGATCTAGACCCACGTTTCCAAGATATCAGACTACCTGGGACCCAAACATTGTTCTTGATTTTGTTTCAAAACTTTACCCTAATGAAGGATTAACATTGTCTCAAATTACTAGAAAGACAGCAGTCTTGCTCGCATTGTCGTCAGGACAACGAATCCAGACACTGTCCCTAGTAAGATTGTCAAATATTAGAGTTAGTAATTCTAATATCAAAATTGTTATCAATGACGTAATAAAAACGTCGGCTCCAAATCGAGTTATGCCTAATTTCATTGCCGAAAACCGGTTCATAATGCGAGTTCTTCGACAATAGGCAGATGGATTAAAGATATTATGGGCGAAAGTGGGGTAAATACGGAGGTATTTTCCGCACATAGTACACGCCACGCATCTACCTCAGCAGCTTATCGCCGTGGTTTGTCAATAGACCTCATAAAAAAATGCGCTGGTTGGTCAGGAAACAGCTTAGTTTTCGCGAAATTCTATAATCGGGACTTAACCTCCAATTTCCCTGAGAGCGCCTTTACAGAAGCTGTATATGATTATCCTTAATAATAATTAATGATAAGTTATTATTACGGTTTTTGATTATTATGTCATCAATAAATATTTTGATTTCTAATCAAAATTTTGTTTAGATTGTCATACCCTTAAGAAAATTTCGCAATAGACTCTAAACATCCTACATAGTGAATAAATAAATCTCGAGGATGCAACGGCGTAGTATAATTAATGGTTAAACAAACTTACCTGAGTGATGTTTGACCATAATTATGCTAGCCGTTGCATCCGAAGAGATTTATAACCCTCCCATGCCCTGATTTGCTATAAAGAAAATAAACCCATTAAATAAGATATTGCGAAATTAAGCTCTAAAATAATGAACCAAGATGGCGCGAGATGGCGCCACCTATGGCAGGAACTACTTGTTTCGTTCTACCTTTTTTTTTTTTAGCTCTGAAATTGTGCTTGTTGCCCGGTACATTGAGGAGTGGACTACATAGTGAATAAATAAATCTCTTCGGATGCAACGGCTAGCATAATTATGGTCAAACATCACTCAGGTAAGTTTGTTTAACCATTAATTATTGCTTATTGAACCTTCAGATCATGTAAATTATTTAAGATAATAAATTATTTGAATAATTGTTGAAGGATTTCTTACGTTTTATTAATGGTCAAGAGCGTCGCCAGCCCATGGCCGGGGGGGGGGGGGGGCAAGTTAATATTAAAGATGAGAAAAATATGAATAATAGGTACAGTCAACAACATTTTTTAACCTCTAGGGGGGGGCAGCTGCCCGCCGTGCCCACCCTTGGCGACGCCCATGTTAATGGTTTTTTCCCATAGTTTTCCTACCTTCAGTTAGTCTACATTCAGTTAAATAGTCTACATTTAGTTAAATAGTCTACATTCAGTTATTAGTCAATACTCAGTTCAATAGTTTACATTAATTGCAATTTAAACTTAAGTTATATAATATAGATAATAGCTTAGTTTTAGATTATACATTGCTCTATCATACAAAAGCTACCACGCGCGTAAAAGTATTCGATAGAGTAATTTACAATGGAAAATTTAATTTCGCTTTTGGTGGTAGATGGAGCTGTACAAATTTTAAATTTGTTTACGCGTATTATTTTTCTCGATGGGTACTGAGAAATGAAGTAAATTGTGAGAATAGAGTCAAATAGGCTATTTGACTAATTTTGGAAAACCATTTTAAATTATTCCTTATTACGTAATAAGCGCACCACATTGATATTTCAGGAAAAATCAATGTATTTCATTTAAAACAACAGTATTTGGTATTGGTATTGGTGATGGGCTCTTTTCTCCGCATTTAGACTCCCATTTGGTCCGTTATGCGTGAACAACAGTGTTAAAGTTTAGAATTTTAAAACCGCGCCAAAAACGCTATGGCGCTGGACACGTGACTTGTTGACGTCACTAGCCTGTAAACATTGTAATACCCTTAGCCATTTCACAGCCATCAATCGCAGATCCTTAGTCTATGGTCGTGTCAAACGCCTGAAGCCATATTTATTTACAGGCAAGTGACGTCATCAGTCAACTTAGAGCGTTTTCGCCACAGAAAAAAAATCCAAAATTATTGCAGTTTTCTGGTGAAATTAATCAATTAATAGACTTAATTTAGTCTATATAATAGTTAAACATGTTTTTTCACGCCAATATCTGTTAGGATGACCACAATTTGTAGTATATTTTCAATGTTGTCAAATACCCTATTATACTCTGCCAACCTTATTTACACCCACTTTCTGCCTTTAAAAATATTTTAGCCTTCAATAGAGAAAATGCTAATTGAGAAGTATGAAGTAATAATAAATTGTGAAAGTTGACAAAAACTAATTGGTGTTGGAACTGAACCATAATTTCAACGTGTCATCAATCAAGCAAAATGTGCACTAGTTCCTGAGTGTTACCAGCAGCGTGGGATACGATGAAAGTTTTGAATTATTACGGTTTCTAAATCATATTCAGGATTTAGTTTATTTACTACGGTATGGATATTATCGCTGCTCTCCGAAGTGCCTTCCGAGCGTAAAATTTTAATTTAATCTTGAAACTTAAATTTAGTTACTTAACAAGTCGTTTCTCAGGAGTGGAAATTAATTTTCAGAATTTATCATAATTGCTGTTTGGTTTTAGATCAAAGGTAACGAGATAGGCTTGAAAATAAATATGAGAAAGAACAAAAACAAGAATAAATATGACGAATAATAAAAAATTGTCAAACAAGTTAATTAAATATTGTTAAATATTTTGAAAAGATCTAACGAATTCAGAAAAAAAAATACCGTTAGCTTATTACTGACATATTTATATTTTTTTAGTAGCGTTTGCCAGCAAATATCTTGCAGCTATGCACTTATCTATCACATTATTATTTTCTCGTTTAATAAGGAAGTACCTAACTGATAACAATTTGATTTTTTTGTGAAAATTAAAAACATTCTCTAGCCGCAAAATATCCGTAGACAAAATAATAAGTCATGACTATTGCTTTCTGATTCCCGAAAGTTACAAAAGGTAATTTACAGAATTTATGTAGGTAATCCGAAATTTGTTAGTCTCCAAGTTACCTAGAATTTTGGAAATTCAACCAAATGCCGTAAAATTAAAAAAATAAGTTATTTGTTTTTAAAAACTTGGAGACGAAACTAAATACTTACTTTTGTATATCCTAGTTGAATTAATTCCCCGCCGCTTATGAGGAGTGTTAATTACGAGGTCATTTATTTTCGGTAATTTCCGGGTCCTTTCATGTGTGTAGCACCCTAAATTACCGGCGAAAGGCAGACGGTAACGTGCCAACTTAAGTTTTTACAATACTTCAATTATTTCATTATATAAACGGTCTTATTATTAAAAAAATACAAAAAGCAGCTCTCATGATTAACAATTTTAACAGTCATTTCATTATTTGATCATCATCATCATCATGTCAGCCGCACGACACCCACTGCTGGGTAAACCCTTTTTTTCTCCCCCCAAGGATTTCCACGATCGGAGCGATCGGTCCTACGCTACCCGCATCCAGCGGCTTCCCGCGACCTACGGAGCGTCGGCGTCGTCCGGTGCGCGGTTGCCATTCAAGAACCTTTCCTCCCCAACGGCCATCGGTCCTTTTCGTTGTGTCCCGCCCACTGCCACTTCAGCTAAGAAATCCTTCGAGCGATGTCGGTTACTTTAGTTCTCCTACGGATCTCCTTATGTCTGATTCGATCACGCAGGGAAACCCTGAGCATGGCTCTCTTCATTGCACACTGAATGACCTTGAGCCTTCTTATGAGACCCACATTAGCGACCACGTTTTACTGCTGTAAGTTATCACTGGCAACAAACACACACTGGTGATATACCTACCTTCGTCTTGAGACACTGAGGTAAGTAGGACGCGGAGACTTTTCAAAACTTCCCGAATGCTGCCCACCCGAGTTGGATTTGACGAAAGATCTCTTTCTCGAAGTTGGACTTACCTAACTGGACTGTCTGTCCTAGGTATACGTAATGGTCAACAACTTCGAGTGTAGTGTTCGCAACTTGAGCTGTAGGGGGTACAACAGTGGCATTCGACATGATTTTCGACTTTTACATGTTCATTATTAGACCCACTCTTTGGGAGGCACTACGGAGATCTTCAAGCATTGTGTTCAAGTTCATTATTTGATATTGACATAAAATATAACGTATTTTAAAGGCTCAGTAGACTCATAAATAATAATCAACGTGTGTATTGATTAGTATTTATGAGTTACTGAACCTTTGCCTGAAAATGCCCTTCATATTGCACTTTTATCAACAATGATATACTGATTATAAATTCTATTTAATAAATGCGTTTCTAGATTTTCTTGAAGCGTATACAGTAATGTAGAGCATGAAAGATAAGATAATTTATATGATTGTTGTCTACACGCGCAGTATTGCAATGTTGTATTAATTACTATTTGATTTTATAACAGTTAAAGTTAAATGTAGGGTATTATTATTATTCAAATATCATTGACAATGCAATAAAAACAACATCAATATTGTAAACGACATTGTTATGGAAAATAATTATTTGAATAAGTCAATGATATTGTAGTACATTCGCGTCTATAAACATGTATACAGATTAGAACTCTGTCACTTTAAAAGCGATTATTTTTTAACGGAAATCAATTGACAAATGGCAACTACAACAAAGTGTCAACATTCTGAACTGTATACATTTTTTAGAGATAACTATACAGATACATTTCTCAAACATTGATTTGAACAAGAAATTGTAAAGAACAAGAGAATTTAAAGCAGCTGTGAAACCTTGCTACAACACTGTTTAAAAGACTTTACAGAAGTCCGTAAAGTTATGAATTGTTACGTAAAGATAAGTAGCTATTTAATGAGCTGAAAATAAAAGAAAACTTTGGCCGAGAAAAATGTCTTGCCAAGAAAATTTGTGCTTGTAAAAGAATAAAGTGTAAAAAACAGGTAACCGTTAAGAATATTCAAAGCCCAATTTGGTTTCAATTTCTGATTCTTTAAAAGTAAGTCAGATATTTCGGGTGGGTTTCTCTTAAGTTTGTGTGGTTCTTTGGTAATGTAAGTACTTGTAAAGTTGGTAACTTGTTCTTAGGAGTTGTGTGCACACGGGTCGATGCTTGAATAGTAGTGCAGTGTTTAGGGTTCTAATAGAAAAAAATATATAAAAAGAAATAATTATGAAACTACTTGTAGTATACACGCTGAAATTTTAATCATTTGGTTCCGCCCTATGGTGGTTCCACTCATGATTACAAGCAATTTTTACTATGGGGCCAACTCTCCTGCTCGCAAAAAAAAATCAGCTGTTCCATACAAAAGTGCAGTACCTACTCGACCTTAATCTATGGAAGAGCTGATTTTTTTTGCAAGCAGAAGAGTTGGCCCCATAGTAAAAGTTGCTTGTAAATCATGAGTGGAACCACCACACGGCGGGAACAAAATGATTAAAATTTCAGCGTGTATAATGGGATATTTTTAATTGGGTGCCTGAAAATAATAAAGGCGGCTGTTATTTGGGATACTTAAATACTAAACCCGGCAGCGGTTTATTTTGTTGGCGACATTAAACCTTAACGGGCGACAAATCGTGGATAATAGAAAATACGTAAAACTAGCAACTACACGTGAGAGATAAATAATTTAAATAAGTGACAAAAATACTGAGTGGGTGACTATAATTATACCTAGTAGCACAGATAATATAATACTATACTAGTACAGATACCTCATCCCATACTAAAGAAATGGCCCTCGTAAGGCGACTATCGCGGCGATTAAAAATGTTTTTCTTGTAGAATTATAGATGGCGCCGCTACCATCACAGCATGCTTAGCACAGAGAGCAACAAACATTGAAACGCAAAAAGCAAAACAATCTTACTAGTACAAATTTTATTATTGCCAATAGGTGTCGCTCAATTTTTATTGAAATTTGTTGAAAAATCCCTTCATTTTACTGTTTCAATACAATTTTGCATTTGGTGATTTTTTTTAAGAAAAAATTAAAAAGTTTAATGACTTTTTTATCTGTATTTGAATATTACAAAAACAAATCTAAGCAGGTACCGCCAACTAGTGAGGTAAATTTAAACTAATTCCAACGTTAGTTTAAATTCACCTCACTAGATAGCAGTACCTGCTAACTAAGCCACATCTGATGTTCCAAATGAGACTCCATCTAGTAGGTAACTATAACTGATTTAAGCTTCCCAACATGGTATTTGTGTTACATAGATTAGGTGGTCGCCTTTTATAAATAAAGTATATGCCAAATTTTAAATGTTTTGTGCGCCCTAAGATTGTCGCCCAAATTCTGAATAACTCAATTTAATATCACATAAATTTTTGAATAAGAAACCGGCCAAGTGCGAGTCGGACTCACGCACGAAGGGTTCCGTCAAACTGCCAAAAAAAATACGTTTGTTGTATGGGAGCCCCCCTTAAATATGAATTTTATTCTGTTTTAAGTATTTGTTGTCATAGCGGCAACAAAAATACATCATCTGTAAAAATTTCAACTTTCTAGCTATCACGATTCATGAGATACAGCCTGGTGACAGACAGACAAACAGACGGACAGCGGAGTCTTAGTAATAGGGTCTCGTTTTTACCCCTTGGGTACGGAACCCTAAAAAAATTGTCATCCATCTAGCTCCACTTCCCGACTTCAATAGACGTTTTTTATTAAATTTGATACCTATGCGTATTGGTGATTTAATTATTATTTCTTGCTTTTTATAGCTATTTGATTTTGAAGCTGTTTTTGTTTTTAATTTAAGGTTCTTGAAGGAGGCTTTTCTTTTTTAAAAAGCTTTTTTGAGAAAAAAATATCTGGCAAACATAACCGAATCCTAGTGTTAATAAACTACTCACACTTGACCATTTTTTAAAGCGCTGATGCTTTAGTCGCAAACTTGGACTACTTATACCGTTTTTTTCTAGCTGGAGCAGCTCAATACAAGTTTTGAGAAAATTGTGGTGTAGTTTAATCGCACTAATGTTTGAATTCGTTGAATCGTTATAAATATTTCCTAATACCTTATAATAAGTAATAATAAGTTTATCGCAGTTCAATGAAGTTTCTTAATAGTGTTTTGAAAATTACGTAATCACTCATCAATAAATTATTATCCTTTATGGCAAATATATAAGTATCAAACGAACGAGGACCTCAGTAAGTTAGTGTATTCGGCAGCAGTTAAGCAAATTACGCAGTGGTCGTCCATGGGTTACGAAACTTTATTATCTTGAGCTCCTCCGTGCTTCGGAAAGCACATTCAGTGTCAGTGCCGCCCGCATGGTGGGTTATGGCCCATCCTCCTTATCCACCCTCTTCTTCTTCTTATCGAATGAGGATTAGTGGCCACCTCTGGTGTTAGAGTTTATCAAGCCGCCTGTAAGGCCTCCAACTTGGCTTAACGACTGTTATCAAGTGACAACAGGATTCGTCGCGTAGACGTCTTAGCGAACAAGTGTTTTTATTTTTCTCAGTATCGTACGTAACGCAAGTGCGTTACGTACAATACTGAGAAAAATATATATAGCTACCCCCGTAAAAATGGTGTTAAAAAAAATGTGTAAAATGTAATAGCAATATTACCAAAAAAACCCCGGGATTGGAATGCAGCAGATGTGAGAAAGTGGTACACGCGACTAACGAATGTGTGAATCTGACTTCGAAGCAGCTAATAGCCCTTCGAGCATCAGAAGGGTTAGAGTGGAGCTGCGCAGATTGCATTAATAACGCTAGCAGACGCTCATCGTATTTCGTCCCGGAAGATACCGAAGAAACTGCATCTACTATACCATTTGATATGCATAAACTGATGAGGAACATCAGCGCCGAAATTAGAAAGACCATCAAAGAGGAGCTCGAGGGTTTTCAAGAGTCACTGGAATTCATCGGAAACCAGGTGGCAAACATCGAGGAGGTACTTAAACATCAAAACATCAAAATCAAACAACTAGAAAATAAAAACACGGAACTTGGAAATGCAAAGAAAAATATGGAACTTCATCTTGCGGCCATGGAACAACGTTTGGAAGAAACAGAACAAAAAGGCTTGAACTCCTTTGTTGAGATTGCTGGGTTGCCAAATATACCAAACGTCGATCTAAAGGCAGTGACAAAATCCGTAGCCATGAAATTGCAAATTGATTCTGATACAGTTCATGATGTTCGCCAAGTCACAGGACGCACTGAGAGGTCTGGTTACCTACTGCTGGAGCTTAATAGCAAGTCTGCTCGAGACAAGTGGCTTTTTGCTGCCAAATCAAAGGAAATCACGGTAGGTGAACTTTCACTCTCAGTACCCATAGAAAAATCAACAAACAAGGTCTATGTGAGAGAAGCACTAAGCAAGAACAAGAAAGCACTGTTATATCAGGCCAAGCAGCGTCTTAAAACACCCAACGGCCCCTTCAAGTATGTATGGTGTAAGGAAGGTAAAATCTATGTGAAAAAATCCGATGATAGCAAGAAAGTCCAAATTATTCGTGCGATGTGCGAAATTGATTCGTTACTGGCTTTTCCTAATGAGAAATGAAAAATAATAATAAAAAACTGTTTAAATGTGTCCAACCTTATCTGTAAAATTCAACCATAATAACAATGATTTCCCTAACTCTGAACTGTTTAACTGTGTAAAGGTTAACTCATTCTTTAGTAATATAGTTACTAAAAATATTAATCTTTCATGCCTTCACGTGAATATAAGATCGATGCTCAAAAACTTCCCTAAAGTATTACAAATTATCGACTGCTCATTAAAACAAATCGACCTAATTATTTTGACAGAAGTGGGTATCTCTGACCAAATCTCGAATTTATTTCAGATCCCTGGTTATAGAATGTACACACAACTTCGCGCTCATCAAAAAGGAGGCGGAATTATTGTATATGTAAAGAAATATCTCAAATACACTCCGAAAATCACTAATACTTATACTTTTGAATATCTTGAAGGCACTTTAAAAACAACAAACAATGACACGATTGTTGTGTGTGCAATCTATAGACCACCATCTTATAACCAACCGCTATTCATTCGTGAACTTAGCAATATATTGAGCAATCACTTGTCAGTCACTACAGTTGTTATAGGTGATATGAACATCGATCTTAAATCACAAACATCCATCAAAAACAAGTACTTGGATATGCTGTCCGCGCATGGTTTAGCGTGTGGGATATCGAACTACACAAGAATCGAAGTAAGAAATAATAAAATAACTAAATCGTGTATCGATCACATATTTATCCGCTCACACACGCTAACACCTTACACGGCCGCACTCGACACTGTTCTGGCAGACCATCGCGCGACTATGCTTTGTCTCACCGGTAACTCGTCCGCTCACCGCGATATACAGAGTGTGCCAGTTACAAAGTGCACTATCGATAGAAAAATAATGTGTAACACATTAAACAATACAAACTGGGAAGAAACTAACAACCTGCGCACCTCAAATGATATTTATAAGTACATAAAAAATGCTTTTAATTGCGTATTAGAAAAATCGAAACGTACCATTACTGTTAATAAAAATAATAGGAAACATCTGCCGTGGATGAGTAACAACATTATAAAATTATGTAACTCGAGGGATGAATGCTTCAATGTATGGAAAAAAGATCCTAACAATAAAGTATTAAGATTAAAATATAACAAGTTGCGGAATAAAGTCCATAAAACTTTAGAATACAATAGAAACACGTACTATAAAAATCAAATTAAAGATAACTTCGGTAATCCAAAAAAGTTATGGAATATTATGAACTCACTTTGTGGCAGAATAAAACAAAGCATAGATGACGTTGTTCTCAACGCCTTTGGCTCCCAAAATAAATCATCACAGGAAATATCAAATGAATTTGCTGAAGGTTTTGATAGTTCTGTAAAAAAAATCCTACCTAACTGTTCAATCTCCCTACTTGATGGTCACACAATCAGGCCAGCTGATGTAAGTATGAGGTTTGAGAAGGCTACTCCTAAAAAAATACAGAAGCTGATCAGATCTATGAATAGTTCAAAAGCGCCGGGCCTGGATAATATAAGAATGATTGATATACAAGCTGTTAGTGATAAAATTGCGTCTACCATCTCGAATCTTATTAATGTCAGTATAAACACGGGAGTATATCCAAATGAATTAAAATTAGGATGTGTGAGACCAGTATTCAAAAAAGGTAAAAGAAATGACGTTTACAACTACCGGCCAATAACAATATTATCATCATTAGACAAAATTGTTGAAAAGTTTATTTGTAATCAAATTTATGACTTCTATGGTAAAAATTCAATTATTAGTGACTCGCAGCATGGTTTTCAGCCAAACAAAAGTACAACTTCATTACTTTATAAATTTACAGACTACATAAATAATGCACTTAATGACAGAAATCATGTTCTTGCCCTATATATCGACTTCTCACGTGCTTTTGACACGTTGAATCACAATAACTTAATAAAAAAGCTTGACGAGTCAGGTCTGAGGGGCCCCATCCATAACTGGTGTACCGATTATTTAAGGAATAGAAAGTATCAAGTCCAAATCGCCAACAGTCTCAGTGACCCAGTCTCTGTAACAAATGGCACAGCCCAAGGCTCAGTATGTGGCCCGTTGCATTTTATCTCATACGTGAACAATATGGACACAATACTTCGCAACTGCACATCTTTTCAATTTGCCGATGACACATGCTTGCTAATTGTAGGAAAAGATCTAAACAAAATCAGTTTGCAGCTTCAAAACGATTTTGATAGATTGAATAAGTGGTGTCACGACATGGGTCTAGTGCTCAACGCTCAAAAAACTAAATTAATGCATATAAAATCACCTTACTTAAAATGCAACACCAAAGCGTCTAAATTATTAGCCCACACACATACGTGTCTACACAATAATCCAACAAGTAAGTGTGATCTTAAATGTCCAACTATTGAACAGGTTGATACATACATGTATTTGGGACTGCTTATCGATAATAAATTTAACTGGGGTCCACATATTGCACGAGTGTGTGATAAGCTACGTGCAATTTTGTCAAAATTTTATGTTATAAAAAACCGCTTAACAATTAAAGCTAGACTCCTACTTTATAATGCGCTTTTTGATTCAATTGTATCATACGGCATTTCTAGCTATGGCCGTACTTTTAAAACCTACCTTGATTCTATATATAGATTGCAACTTCGGTTACTAAAGTTGATAATACCATCAAATGTAAAATCCTCTTTTAAAAATGAATACGAATTATTCAAATATTGCAAAACACTACCAGTACATGAAAAAGTTAATTACTATATCTTAAAAGAACAATTTTTTTGTGAACAGTTTCAAATTAAAATAAATCATCCTATATGCACCCGTCAAGTTGCGCAGGAGAAACTAGTTACTGTATCAGCGCACAACTACTACGGTGAACGGACGAGCGCGTTCCTTATTCCTAGGCTAATCAATTCTTTACCCACCGCCACGCGTAATACTATTAGGAAAAAAAATATAAAATTTAAACTAAAAGAATATTTTTTGTCTTTATTATAATGAAATTTCACGCTAATTACTGACAGAACCATGCTCGATCTTTTAAAATATATATATAATTAGATTAACTAACATAATAGAATAGAATTACATAATGTAAATTAACAAACACTTATCACTTATTGTCTACGTGTATGAATCCTCCAGGTACTATACTCAAACTCTAGAGGTTTAAATAGTACTTTTTTGTAAAATATAAAATGTATTACACTGTTTCTGGTAATAAATTAAAAAAAAAAAAAAAACAGCCGGGACCAACGGTTTAACGTGCCCTCCGAAGCACGGAAGCGCTCAGTTGTAATGCCACTTTAACGGTCACCCATCCGACACCTGACCGGACCGAGCGTTGCTTAACAAACGTGATCGAGTACGATCAGTCTGTCAAGTTCCGCCATGAGCGCTTCCACCCTTATGGAAGGTCTGTGTAGTGGAGACATTGAATGATGATAATAATTATACCTATAAGAAGTATAATACATTATTATCCTTTGAATAAAAACAAATTATACAGGGTCATTTTGAACTTACCATCCAAATTTTGAGGATGTGTTCAGTCCATGAAACTGATCTACTTTCTCTAAAAAACACATGGTCAAATATGTAAAATAAAAATCGACTTTCCATACAAATCAAAGAGATCACGTAATCAATTTAGTATGGGATGACCAAAATTTTCTGGCGAAATTTGACACATGTTTCTTATAGAAAGTTGTTTAGTTTCATGTACTGGACACATCCTTAAAATTTGGATGGTAAGTTCAAAATGACCCTATATGTAAATTTTATACTCGTAGGTACTTTTTTTACAGAAATAAAGCTAGCCACGGAAATAGCCTTGCAATTTACAGAGCAACGAAATCTCTCTAGTTAGGGTGCCCCATACTATGCCGTTCAGCACTGAATCACAGCTTCATTTTAAACCAAATCAATCTCAAAAAATCATATCCAATATTGAAACATATACTCGTACTTTTACTTACGTTTTTAAATTTTCTTTGTTTATAAATTGCAATTTGGAAGGGTGGTGGACTCTAAATTTACCTTAGTTCCTGTTTGTTCACTAATAAGTGAATCAGCAAAAGGTTTAGAGGTCGGTTACTTCCAAAGGCTCATTCGCATAGCTTACAAGGATTAACAAGAACGTTGCGGTCGTGACATTGTCGTAGGCAGCAAATTTGTGGCAACATTGTTGGCAGAAGCAAGTTCCGAAGGATTTCTCGCACTCCAGTTTAATTAAGGGCACTAAACATTTATATTAAGATAGTTCAGCATAAACTGAAAGTCTTCGAGCAGTTATCTTGTCCAACGTTAGTGCGCAACATGAAAGTTTTATTGAAGTTAGGTACTAGCAAATCATGTGAACGCTTGGAAGAACTTTTTTAATCAGGACGAATAAATAAAGGGGAAAATGTAAGTACATAGTATTCGATAAATCTTTCTTTACTTTCCCTAAGTAAATATTCACTTTCTATATCGGTGGTCTCCACAACTAAGTAAAAAAGAGATTGGTAAAATAAAATCTAAATCTTCAATCTTAATATTACAGATATCTTAAAAGCGTTGAAAACATAATACAGAGTTGCTACTTATCCTGTTCGTAACATATTAGGATGCTTTTAAACAGCAGTTATATGACGTTATATAACAAATGTAAACATTCTTGAATTTTTTTCTGATTCATTTTGTAGCAAAATGTTACACACTGTTATAGAATTTTATCGTGTTACACAATGTCATTTAACGTTATTTAACTGCTGTATGGGAGCACCCTTATATTTTTGCCGTGAAAATTAGTCCATAAACCGGCCAAGTGCGAGTCAGACTCGCGCACGAAGAGTTCCGTACCAAAAAACGGCAAAAAAATCACGTCTGTTGTATGGGAGCCCCCTTAAATATTTATTTTATACTGTTTTTAGTATTTGCTGTTATAGCGGCAACAGAAATACATCTTCTTTGAAAGTTTCAACTGTCTAGCTATCACGGTTCATGAGATACAGCCTGGTGACAGACAGACAGAAGAACAGTGGAGTCTTAGTAATAGGGTCCTGTTTTTATCCTTTGGATACGGAACTCTAAAAAAGCATCCCTTTTGTAAAAACAAAGGCCTTAATAAAACCTCGTATTATCCTTTTTATGTCGTTTACGGTAAGTAAATTGTGGTACAGAAACAGCGCACATTAGATTTCACAGACGATCAGCCAATACCGAGCGATGCCGCTGAATTAGCTTGATTTTCGTTGCAATAAATTTGTCAGACCTTTTAACCGGCATTTAATCTCATTCTCATGCTATTAATCAAGATTAAATTCAAACCGTGTCGATACCGATTAACTAAACATTCTTGATGAAACTTAAATTGAAAACTATTTTCTTAGAATGCGTGCTTTGTAAAAACTGAAATTTTTGACTTCGATTGACTATTATTTTTCAATTTGCATAATGGGAATTTGAATACAAAATAAACATATTTAGAATTACTTAATGAATGTTAATTTTATATTTTAACACAAACATACAGTTTTACAACCGTTTAGTGCAACTGTCTAAAAAATGGCCATGTATTTTGATTATTTATATCCGGGCATTATTCGTTTTTCTTCAAGTTGTTAGCAGTTAATGTTTTAACAATTTTTATCGATAACTTTCAACTTGTACTCATTCTTTCATTCATGGCAAATATGTTAGCTTCATTCAAGTAGAGGTCTGATCAGAATTGAGAATGCTGATCAGATCAGTTGGGTGTGTATAGTGATCTGGATCTCCTCCATTCATTCCCTGGATGGCCATCATCAGATCACAGCTAAGTCAATCCCTGGCGGAGAACCAAGGCTTCAAAGTTACCTCGTTTGTATGAAAAAAGGCCTGTGATTACATATTTTTGCTCGCGAGTGTATATGATACGGACTCTTTATAAAGCATAAATTATGTTGGATGATAGAACAGCAACATAAAACAAAATCCACCTGCTAAATATAATATACTTATATGAAACTGTATCCTTTACAGGCACAAACGCTCCTGATACAATATGGTTTCCGTCACTGCGATAAAATCCACGCCCAGTAAATGCGGGCTAACGGACGTATCTCGCCGAGTAAAATTTTACGTAGCTATAGCTCTTTAACATTTTCATATGACATGCATTTTTCACGTGTTTCGCTCATTTAATTACACACACCGTCAAATTTCAATCATTTAAAACTTTAACTCCTTTAAATGATTTTTTTCACTAATGAAACTAAACATTTTTGCCAAACAGATATAGGTCTAAAAACGACGAAAATGGTCGTCTTCCCTACGAGTAAATAAATAAAGTAGGGCCAATTTAGATCACATGGCACATCTGACATCTGTTTAGTCTTAAGTGTTATCTGTCAAACTTTTGCTTCCTTTTGTGATTTTTACAACAATTAATAATATTTAAAAAGTGCCTTTAGTAAATATTGTGTGCCCGCCAGTTAGATGGTTATGTTGTTAAATTTTGATAAAGTGTCAAATGTGCTCTATTAAATTGTCAGCTAAAACATTAGTCATTAAGATCAGTATTTTTTTGTCGTTTTTCGACCCATGTATCTTTGGCAAATATGTTAGTTTTATTCTCTCACTTATCCAGGTCCCACTTAACCAGGTTTCACTGTAATCTAATAAAAAAATTGGTACCTAATCATATTAATGTGTGATCGATCACATTGACAATCGCATCATGGTTCTAGAAGGAGTAAACTCAATTGAATACCCATAATAGACACCAATGAAATTGTATTGTGTATGAAACACAATAGAGGTAAGATAAGCGAACCACCATTGTAATCTGTGCTACATTTGTTTTCCGTTGAGACATTAAGAGAATTGGTAGTGCGTATAAAATCATTACTTAACACGAAAAAACATTCGTTCTACAGAAATCAGCTTGCTATCAAGTTTTCCTATAGAACGACTTAGATATTTTCAAGATAGAGCTCCTGTATTTGGGGATGGCCGGATGCGCTTGGTCATCTTTTAAGAGTCCGCTTGCAAAATTTTTACGTGCGTTCGCTGCCCCCCACCCACTTATTTTACTCGCAACTGTCTCGCTCCCGCACTCTATCGCGCGGCCGAGCGCTTTGTGTCCATCGTTCTGGCAGCGCCCCGGTTTCCGATTTTTAAAGTGCAAAATTTTCAACTGATTTAAAAAATATATTTTATATGATTTTTATGTATCTCTTCGCCTGCAAACAAGGCTTGATCTATTCTGAGAACTCATTAGAATTATAAAGGTAAGTATAAAAGTAAGTAATATATCTATAGATAAGTATTTATATTTTTGTGGCAAGCTTACATAGCTTAATAAGAAAGAAAGAAAATTAAAGAAAATGCTTTTTACTATTCCCCATTCAGTATATTCACATATTATTAGTTAGGTACTGAGAAGAAAGAAAGAAAGAAAGAAAAACTATTTATTGACCGTAAAACATTATAGACGAAAGAAAAACTATTTATGGACCGTAAAGCAAAAAAAAGAGAACAATGTACCTACACGAACTTAGAACTAATTTGTGTGCGGCCTACTAGGCCCCAACCTCAGCAATGCTACAGTGGCATACCGGAGCATACCACTGCAACGCTAGTATTCTGGAGAAGCCTACTTGGTGACGACAACCGACAGACAAACAAAAAAAAACAATTCTACTTCCTATAAAATACAGAAAAGACAATTTCAACGAAATAATACCTACATAATAATAATACCAACGCGATAATGCGATATCAGTGGCTGAGTTCTGGTCCTCAAAATTCAGCACTGTTTCTCTTCCGGTGACTGAAATACAATACTTTTCGATATTCCTATATACTTTTCGATGACTTTATAGCGCGGACAGCAAGGCCTGCAATGATGACTAAGCTTGAAGGCCGAGAGCGTAGTTAAGCTTAGCTCGAGGCCATCATACATAACGTGGCCAGCAGTGCAGTCATTGTGGACCAAGGCTTGTATAGTGCTTTACTAAAAAATGCGAGTACTACCTACTATACTATAGTAAGTACTTAATTTGAAAAAAATATACAAAAATGCAAATATCTCGGAAACGGTGCATCGAAGCCAAAAAATAAGATTTTCTTCGACCCCCCTATGGTACCCCGGAAGTAGATTAGAAGTATTTATTGAAAGGTCAAAAAACGGTCAAGTGCGAGTTTTTTATACAGGGTAATTTTTTTAACACCATCCAATTTTTTTCTAGGCATTAGGTATCATTAAAACTCTTCAATTTTGAAAAAAAAAAATAGGTAGGTAATTTTTTGCAAAAAAAATATTTTGTCCGAGTGAATTATGACAACAGCATGGTTACTAGTCAAATACTATCGTCCTACATGTTTTGAATGAGAGGCAACAAGGAGAGGTTCGCGGGGCGGTGGTGCCGAGAGCGGGTCCATATTCGGTTGCATAAAACAGAAAGGCATATTTTGCACTGCATAACGTTTTTTGGCATACTCATCATTTCGCATAACGTTCATACAGAATAAATCATAACGCATACTTTTTTCCACATAACCTCTATTGTAATAATAATATATCGGCATATTTCTTTTTTGCATAAATATTTTTGCTATAACGATTACATTATCATACCATTTATTGGCATATCAATCTTTATCATAAATATTCCAAGTTATATTTATCAAATATCATAATGTTAGTAGAAATCATACTAACAAATTAGTAACCCCCTGCACCCCCCGGCAAGCATTTTGCAAGCAAGCACCCAACATGCAAGCGAGCATGCATGCATGCAAGCAAACAAGCAAGCAAGCACGCAACATGCATGCAAGCATTATTAAGCTCCACCCGCTTCACGCGCTCCGCTACGAGTGGTTAAAACACTAACCTAACCTAACCCACCAATGTCAAAGTCAAAGTTAAAGTCAAAATAAAAATACCTTTATTCAAATAAACTTAGTAACTAAGCGCTTTTACGTTTTCCTTCGTTTCAGACTTTTTAAACTGACAAGAAGGTAGCATTAAAAGTTTTTCTTCATTAATAATAATTACTTAAATTGGTTATGCTTTTTTATATTATGCTTTAAAACATTCGTACCTACCTACTTATGTACATTTTTAATTACATAGTTAAGCAAAATTATATTAACCATAAAAAAAGATAATTATTTACAATGTTACGTTACGTATCTATCTTATAATTTTTAGGTAATCTGAATTAAAATGATTCTTCCAAAAATCGTTTCTGACTTGAATATTTATGGTTAAATCCATTATGCACTTCGTATTTTATGGTAAATTACCTTTAGACGTATAACAATTATGCCCTTTCCTTTTATGGTAATTAAAATTATGTTAAAGGAGATTAGAGTAAGTAAGAATTATGCCGATGAAACCTTTCTGCTTTCATAAAACTCTGCTTATCATAAATTATGCGAAAAGACTTTATGCCAAAACTGTTATGCCAAACGACATTATAACTAAAAAGATTATGCGACCGAAATGGCACCCCCGAGAGCTGTACGGCAACTGACGAACAACCCGACTGTCTCGTTCTCGCAGACGTGCGGAACATGAGAGAGAAAATCGCGCGCGTAATCATCTCCTAAGCACGGTGTATTGTGTCAGCAAATGTAGTTTTATTTTGGATAACTTTGTATATAATATAGCCTTAATATATATAAATAGCCTTAACTTAATATTTTAGTACTGGGCGATATTAAAAGAAAAAACACGTGTTTCATAATTTAAATTAATAATAAAAAATAATAATTTAAAAAATTAATATATAACAGAAATTTTTGCTAAATGTAAGCGTATCTGGTTTTGATTCCATTGTTATCTGAGGTAGGTACAGTAAGTTGTTTATATGCAAAACGTCAGCATTGAGGAGCCATACAAATTGCGTTCTCCAGCACTACTGAGCTAAAAATTAAAAAAAAATTAGCAAGTATTTTACACATTTGCTGCTAAACGATGCATTAATTTTCTAAAGTATTCAACTGGTACTTAGCGAGTTCCAGAGTGGCTCCTCAAACCTGATGTTTAGACTGAGGAGCCACCTTTGCATTGATACCTCTCGTGATATGTTATGATGCTAACTTCAGGATTTGTGCTACAAAATAATCTACTTTGCTGCTAAATAATGGTGTGACGTGGCTCCTCAAACCTAATAATGGACATATACGTACATCTTCGGATGTACCTCTACCAGTGGGGGGCGATCAAACCTACTTTCTCCCGAGCTCCCGACTGGCAAAAAATTGACATTCGTGGTGTATTTAATTCACGCAAATCGGAAACCGTGGCGCTGCCAGAACGATGAACACGCGCGCTTTGCTGTTTGGTACCCATACCACAGTTATACAATCTTTATCATAGAAATTTGAGGGAAACCGCCCTAGCCCTCGCGAAATTCCCTCCGTTGCTCTGCGCAAGTACATACATTAAACAACTGTATAGATAGATTGCAAAGCAATGCTCGTACTGATAAAAAATTCGATGCGCGAGCGACACACGTCCTACCTCGACGGCGCACTGCGCAGTACTAACGAAGGCGGCGCCCGCAGCGCGCTGGTATTTAATATCTTTTTTGGTAATAACAATAGTAATAATTAATATATACGATTTTTGTGCCGTCAGTCACTGGAACACGTAATTTGCTTTTGATTTACATAAATTTTGCTCAAAAACGATGTATAATTAAAGAGATATTTCAAAAAATCCCCTAAAAAGCACATGTTTTCAGAATAAAAAACTATCGAGCCAAACTCAATAATTTCTGAAATCCTACCGTCATCCACTACGAAGGTCCATAAAAGCATATATCTGAATTTGACATTCATTGAGATTGTACAGACGTCACTGTTTGAGTTCAAATATTGCCAAATTCTGGGAGCCTCCTCTTAAGCACGAAGTAGGCCCGAATAAGCCAGGCAGGCCCTGGACAAAGCGCGATCCTCCGCTTTGGAGCCACACGTTCGGCCTTATTTTTAACTTCCGACGCAGCGCAATATGTGTGTAAGTTTGAATTTTTTTCAAAAACTTTTGCATGAAGTTTCAATTATTTTTAAAACTACAATGAAGTCTTATTTCAGTAAAATTTCCTCGGTGTTATTAAAAAGGTTTTTAAACACCTGTTTAACGTAAGAGATAGTCAACAGACTATTAATATTAATTGAATGGTTTCCTGCCAACATTCAATTCATGTTTAACAATGTTATTATTTTGTTTAATTACATTGTATTATATTCAGAATGGCTATGAAATTAAACCCGTGATCTTGTGACGTCGTCGAATTACAAAATGCTGGCAGAGTTAATAGTTGTATTAAATTATGATGCCTTGAGCTATTCTATGATTTGTAAAGCGTTTGACTTAGCTAAAGGATATTGCTGTGAAATTGGTTGACGTTTCTATTCATGGTAGGAAGTCGTGTTCATTGATTATTATTATTAATGCTGCAGTCATATGATAAATTAAATAATATAAGAAAAAAAAAGAAAAAACAATGCAATGTTTTTAGTCGAAATACACACGGCGTCAGAAAAACCGTACCTTTTCAAAAATTTCTTCAAAGTTAATTTAATCACATTTCATTTAATGGTAAGTGTTGTTATACCTATATACTTCTTTCCCTTCGGACATAGCCAACAGTCTCTAGAAAGCCTTGGAATACTCGTCGAACGGAATCAGTTACTGAGATTCAGTTTCTGAGCAACATTACATTGCCTCATTTTTTTTGCAATATTTGAGCAACTTCATGGACCATCTTGGGTAGTATCAATAGTATCCATATTGGGTATTTCTTTTTTTCAATAGAACTGTTGAAGTGTGTTTTTCCATCATCTCGATAGCGAATTTACCCGCATTTCCTGAATTGACCTCTTTTATTTCTCATTTATGGCGGCGCAAGCATAACGCTTTAAGCGTTTAATTATGGATTGGTAACTGTTAATTATGTTAATTAAATCAAACAATTATTAATTAAAAGCTCACTGAATGCACTTTCAATGGATACCAACATTTACACAATAAAACGTTAGCTAGCAATAGCATGTGGCCAATTGTAAACTTATTTTCGAAGTGGTGCGATTTTTCTGGCGTCGAGTGTAGATACCTATGTCATACAAACTACTACCTATTTATATAGAATACCTGTTTTGCTTAATTAATTGGACCTGAAAATTAAATACCTACATAGTTTAACTTCTTGGAAAATATTTTGTTCTGTGACCACACAGGCCGACTTTCGCTGTCCGGGTGACTGCTCCAACCACTGAGCAAACACATTGACTATTTTTTTGACTAAGGTACCAAGATCCCGAGTCTTCAGTTAATCTTTTGTGATATCAGTAGATCTCTTTGTGATCTCGTTCGTTAAAGCAGTTGCCAGAGAGCGAAAATGTATATCGTCGATGTGCGTACAAGACCACGCAAGAGCAGTTTGCAATACCGCGTTTAATTTTTTATTTTAATTTACGGGGCGCAGAAATTTAAATAGGTTTTTTTTTCGACTAAAATTGTATGTAGTTTCCTTGAGTATAGGTATTGTTGTATAGGAATGTGACGTAATTTTACGAAATTTACCGATAATTTCATAAGATTTTCAAGTAATATCCCCTCTAAGACTTTTTTGGGACTTTCGTAAATACGCGGTATTGCAAACTGCTCTTTCGCGGTCTTGCACGCCAATCGACGATGTTACAGTGCTTTCGTTTGACGTTTTCTCTTAAATAAAGTATAATCATATAACGCTATGTTATTCAAAGGCGAACGCCCCTCCATTTTGTGGCCAATTAAGCGATTTCTGCATACAACCCAACTTCGACATTCTGTCGAGATTACGTGGCGCCGCGCGCCGTATCCTGGTAATCTCTTGGTGGCGGTAATCGATTGAGTAATCGGTGGATTAAGTGGTAATGCTTAAGCACCCTATCTCACTAGAGGCGGCGTAACAGTCGCGCTACCCGTGTTTTTCATACATACTGGACCACATCACTTGGGTGTCGTTTACAATTTTTTTTTGGTAACCACACCACTGCTGACTAGTGATGTGTAATATTGTCAAGTCGTGATCTTTATGAATGATATAATTAATTGATATCGATAAATGCAAGCTTAGTATTAGAACTTCACTCGGTGATGGTGAGGTTACCTAAAAGAATTAAAACAACGTCAAGAGTTGTGGTCCAGTGGTGTGGTTGACAATACACGGCGCTACCAACAAAATGTATACAGTGGCCCTACCATGAGTTGATGCAAACTGTTTACGTTACAGTAAACTATCGGATTGGAGGTGGCATGCGAATTATCAATCAATCAATGCATCTGAGGAGCTCGATGGCGCAGTGCTTTAGCGCCTGGCCCAGCGACTGCGGAGGTGAAGCAACTTTTGCAAAGGTCGGTCATGGGATGGGTGACCAAAAATGTATTATCTCGAGCTCCAACGTGCTTCGGAAGACACGTTAAGCTGTTGGTCCCGGCTCCATTTGCAGTTGTTAACACCCACCAATCCACATTGGGCCCGCGTGGTGGGTCATGATGGCCCATGCTACTTATCCACATTTAATCAAGGCCTGTGCCCCATGCAGCAGTGGGGACAAAAAAATGACTGATGGTCATGCGAATGAATCATCCTTACTGACGTAACCATGTTGTCCTAGTGAGATAACGCTCAAACGTCACTCGTCTTGCGAATCTACATCGCATTGTGACAAAAACTTAATTGGACCTTATTCTTATGTTATTTAAGTATTATACTTAGTCTACAATAGTCTACATTAACATCTGAACATGAAAGTTTGTATATTTAAAAAAAGCTTACTATTTAATTGATGAGTTGTGTTTTTGGGTGAAAAGAAAGACAACCCATTTTTGTGCTCTGTTTAATTTGTGTACTTTTTTTATATAAGGTCCTTATAGTGCACGAAATTTTAATGGGTCAATGTACTCATGCATATAAACAACTTTTCCTATGGTACCAACATTGTAATCGCGAAAAAAAAAATCTGCTGTTCCATAGAAATTTAAAATCGAATAGATCAAAATGTATGGGGCAGCTGACTTTTTTCGCGATTTCAATGTTAGTACCATTGTAAAAGTTGTTTGTATGCATGAGTACATTGACCCCTCTAAATTTCGTGCACTATTTAAGAAGGACCCTATTACTTGGATTATTATTAGGACCCAGTGCAAGTATATAAAATAGTTCGACAGAAACCAAATGTTAATAAGTAGCACTATAACGTACCGTATCATTTATTCTCGATTATTTGGAGATAATTAAACCTATTCAAATCCACGCAAACTTATCGATATGCTGGTTTCCTAAAACTGAGACGAAAAAAACGAAAATATCACAGTACCTTTATCAATAGTGTAGAGGTCCGATGATAAATGAAGTTATCGCTTATCTCAGAGGTTTATCCCTCTCGAAAACGCGTAAACGAATGTTTTATTTATCGCGAAACTCTTCCAAAACTTATAAGGTTTACTGAAAAGCCGTCCCAAGACTTTTGTTTCAGTTAAAGCTGATTCGACACGTTTCTCTTCATTTAAGTGACGCTCCGATCCCGGGATCAGAGCCCGAAAGGATTATTCCGAGTATATTACATCTCTAAAGTAACTTATGGGTCTTATTAGTACCCTGCAGATTAAAGTTTTCATTTGGCACCGGGTTTAAGTACCTATCAATTGTGGACGTCCTCTCCTCTTTGAAGTTTTCTACCAATTTTGTTAGGGAATTCTCTCTCTTCAGAATTTATTAATGTGACAGCATAACGACACAATTTGTAAAACTATAATTTGTTTAATAAAGTCAAAGTCAAAAATAGCTTTCTTCAAATAAACTTAATTATTAAGTACTTTTGAATCGTCCATATTTTTCTACCACTCGTTACAGATTTTTTAACCTGACAAGAAGAACGGGGGCAAGAAACTTATCAGCTTTAACAGCCATAAGTAACGATATTTACAACCTTAAATATATCGTTACCAGATAATTACAACAGAGGGTTACAGGATTATTAGCAAACAAAGTACTTATAGCAGTTACGTGTTACATAATTTCCACGCATATTAATGCAATAATATATTAGAACTCTATTTTTAATAATAAATAGTTATTCTATTTGAAATTATAAACGAATATTCACAATAACGGAAATTTAAAGCAATATTGACACAAATTGGTATAGGCCACCATACAAAGTTTTTTTAGAAATTAGGCGATAACAATAGATGGATACGATCTGATATGCCATTGTTTAAGGATGCTGTAGTGCAGATCCGCCTGGAGCCTTCAATTGGTTGCAGAGGGCTTTTATCTAACAAAAGAAGCATGCCATTTTTAGTTTCAGAACAAATTTTTTACAAGTAAAATAAGAATGTAGAACTATGTAGAATATAAAATAAAAAACCGGTCAAGAGCGAGTCAGACTCGCGCACCGAGGGTTCCGTACCATCATATTTGCACCATTAAAATACACTGCAGAGTAGAATAATGAAATTAGTATTGCAGTTTTAGGTCAGCGCCATCACTCGACCGATAGTGGAACTAATGTTTACTTTTTTAGAAATTTGATGATTTCTAAAAAAGTGTGCTATATTGAGACATCGTTTTATTTTTCCAGTATTTTTTGTATAAACTGCTATCACATAGAATTATTTCAGATTTTTCTATTTGCAAACTTCGGAGATAAGGGGGGGAGAACGGTATTTTTTTTACATTTTTCATCAAAAGTCGAAAACTATGCGGCATAAAGAAAAAGAAAAAATGATTAAAAACGTGCAAACGGAGTTCTTTCATATGATACCCCACATATCCTAGTAGCCCCACTTCAAATTTTAGGACCCCTTTTCAGTCCCTGTTGTAAAAATATATTGTTTTTAGGGTTCCGTACCCAAAGGGGAAAAACGGGACCCTATTACTAAGACTCCGATGTCCGTCTGTCTGTCTGTCTATCTGTCTGTCTGTCTGTCTGTCTGTCACCAGTCTGTATCTCATGAACCGTGATAGCTAGAAAGTTGAAATTTTCACAGATGATGTATTTCTGTTCCCGCTATAACAACAAATACTAAAAACAGAATAAAATAAACATTTAAGGGGGGCTCCCATACAAGAAACGTGATTTTTTTGTCGTTTTTTGCTCGATATTAATAACGACAACAGGTAGACAGTTGAAATTTTCACAGATGATGTATTTTTGTTGCCGCTATAACAACAAATACTAAAAACAGAATGAAATTTATATTTAAGGGGGGCTCCCATACAACAAACGTATTTTTTTGCCGTTTTTTGGTACGGAACCCTTCGTGCGCGAGTCCGACTCGCACTTGGCCGGGTTTTTTTTATTTATTTCTTATTTGCGAAATAGTTGGGCAAATGTCATCTTAAATCATTCTAAATTTCAAGTTGATACCATTAGTAGTTCTCGAGATATCCAGCTGTGACAGACAGACAGACAGACAGACTGAGTCACACTAAGGGTTCCTTTTTTACCATTTTGGTACGGAACCCTGAAAACGTGGTAATTTGAGAATACGATATGTTGCTAGTTACTGATAACGTAAGTACAAGATGTGATCGCTTTGAAAAAAATTAAGGAAAACTTTCTTATTTTAAGTGTCAAAGACTATAGGAATGAATTTGAAGGACTAATCAAATTTACTTTATTAAGTGCTCCAGCAAGTTAACAAGATTGAGGTCGTTAAACGATATTAAATACCAAGTTCGGGTAATTTAAAAACTTTTGATGCATTACTTTTTTAGTTATAAACAACAGCGCATTTTATTAAGGAAATTTAACCATAAAGCAGCTGAGACCTGAACATTATTAGGAAAATTTACTTCAAGTAGGTACAAACCTTACAAATGCTAATGATGTGCTCACACGCTCTGTTTTAACTTTTGCAAAATTTAAGAGGAGCAGTTTACAGATTTAAGGGGAGCAGTTTACAAAATTTAAGGGAAGCTTTCGATTAAATGGGAACCATAAATAAGGTGCTGAGTCGAAATAAAGGGTTCAAAGAGTTAAAGTTCAGGAGAAGGTCATAACGTACGCTTGGGTTTGCCGACCTAAAGTTTGAGATTTGCTCGTCTCGATAACTCGAGGAATTAAGAGTGATTTAATTATTGGAAATAACACATTTTGAACTTTACCGATCGGAAATCTGTTTGCTTTTTTTTTCAAACTATTTAAACCTTATTCAAAAAAATAAATCCATCTGTTTGACCCGTATAGTAAGTATGTAAATATAATCGTTATTTCAAGAACTACAAAATTTCATGGTTTGGCATCTACTTACTCATCAGGTCAAACAAATATTAGTGATTATTTTCTCTATGCAAATATGTCTAAGCCCATATTATTATTTCTGTGGTGTCAAGGAAAAAGGAGATGAGTCAATAAAAATGTTTTAAATATGATTTTTTGAAAATATTTGGTCAAATCATTAATAATGTGCAAATTTTTTGACTCATCTCCTTTTTCCTTAAGACCACAGATTGTGGGTGACAAGGAAAAAGGAGATGAGTCAATAAATTTTAAATATGATTTTTTGAAAATATTTATTCAAAAGATTAATAATGTGCGAATTAAGGAAAAAGGAGATGAGTCAATAAATTTTAAATATGATTTTTTGAAAATATTTGTTCAAAAGATTAATAATGTGCGAATTTTTTGACTTATCTCATTTTTCCTTGACACCACAGATTTATTCTTTCTGTTTAGAACGGTACGTTTTTGAAGTCGGATTATTTTCCTACGAAATCTTATTTTTTCAATTTTGTTGTCCTTCCGTTTGTTTCCTTTTTATTTTATTTAAGGATTTATTGAATCCTGATAACTATTTATTACATTGATCAAATACTAATGGAAATTTTTAATATCAGATGAAAGCGGGTTACTTTGAGAGAAAGAAAAATAATTACTCAGAGACGCTTTTAAATATTGCTTGTCTTGTAGTAAATACAATTTTAATTTTGCACTACGTATTTCAGAATTTTATACTAAAATTAAACCTATAATGATGCCATAATAATAACGTTATGGAAGTAAATCAAGTGCGGAATAGGAATTATAACTAATTTACATACATAAGAGAGAACTAAGTCAAGCCAAACTGCGGTATTGAAAACCGATTTCCTTTTGCTATTGACATATCAATTTCCTGAATTATTATTAATTCAATTTATACTTATCACTGTTTATTCAATCGTAATCTGTTCAATTAGTTTGACTGCAGAGCAAAATTGTACATGTAGGTATAATAGCTGCAAATTTTAGATTTTTGAAGTAAAAACTTCTTTAGCGGCGTTGTACGCTTTTTTGTAATGGGGAAAAAATGCTAAACTCACGTCAGTAGAATCACGTGGCTGATCGAAAATGCGTAAGACGGATGTGACGGATGGAAAGTAGACAGCTGGCGGCGGAAGTATCCCCCTCTCTTTCTACGGGGCGCGTTGAAAATGGCGGCGCGTCATTTTAAAACGTAAACACTTGTGTCACCAGCAACGCGCTAATTTTGAAAATGGAACTAATAGCAGCGATCTCTTCGGTGAAATCATAGACTTATTTATACTCTGTGACTATAAGTTTAAATCGTAGAATGCGTGCATGTAGAAATTAAAAATTTACAAATTTATTTAAAATTTTAAGAAAAAACGAACTACAACGCTATCAGTATACCATAATTATTAAACATATCAGTTAGGTATCTTCAAGATAAAGAATGAGCTAGAAAACATCGGAAACAATCGTCTAACATGTAGTTTGGCCCTAAAAGTAATTTACAATTTCAACTTTATTGCAATGAAATAAATGTCAACATCATTTCTAAAAAAACCGGCCAAGTGCGAGTCGGACTCGCGCACGAAGGGTTCCGTACCAAAAAACGGCAAAAAAAAAAAAAGTACGTTTGTTGTATGGGAGCCCCTCTCAAATATTAATTTTATTCTGTTTTTAGTATTTGTTGTTATAGCGGCAACAGAAATACATCATCTGTGAAAATTTCAACTTTCTCGCTATCACGGTTCATGAGATACAGCCTGGTGACAGACAGACAGACAGACGGACAGCGGAGTCTTAGTAATAGGGTCCCGTTTTTACCCTTTGGGTACGGAACCCTAAAAAGCAATAACACGAAGTTAGCCGATGCCCATTCTTTATCTTGAAATACTTTACCATAATGGAAGTATTCAAATATTATGTAATGTGAATTTTGAAATAAATTACGCTCTCGCTGTATGTCGCTGAATATAAAATTAATTCCGAAGTTTATATTACAAATTGAAGCAAAACATAGTATCTGTCCCCATCAGAATAATATTAATATTTTATCGTTGGGATGAGGTAGGTACGGCTTTGTTTTTTAATGGTTAACTCTTATCTCATCCTTTCTTTTTAATAAAAACATTGGTACAATAAAAATAAAAGGTAAATCAAATTCCTTTTTATTTGGCTTCTATTTTTACCCGACTATGTATATGTTACGGCTAATATCCGAAGTGCGGCTAAACCGAGTTTGAGCCGGCTAAAACAAGGTGAACCGATCTGCTTTATCCCTGTAGGTCCCGATCGCGCTCGCCTTAAATTTCGAGGTTATTGTTTTTTAACAGACCACAGAAATAACTTTTTTAATACCCTATGCACCTAGTTTTAGCCGGCTACACCTAGTATTAGCCTCGAACAAATCGGCAACACTTAGTTTTAGCAAACAACTATCGGTTACTTCCAGTTTTAGCCGGCTAAAACTAGATTTAGCCGCACTTCGGGTATTAGCCGTAACATATATATGTATATCGGTATGTAGGTAGATATGTTCATCTGTTACCTCATAACTTCTAAACCAATGATATTTATCTTTGTTCTAAACTCATTATTACAATTTGACAAAATAAATGAGGTGTCGTTAGAAGCGTCTATTGTCCGCTAGTTCCAAGGAAAATGTAAAAAAACTAGCGTTGCTAGTTCCGCTAGTATATAGGCTACGTAACGTCACATTAAATTGAACGCCCTCTAGAACTAAAAAATGTATTTTCTAATTATGCCAGGTTGGGACACAATAAAAGGGCCTAATTAGCACTTTTCAAATATATATTGTATTAATGGTTTTTTGCTTGTGGCTTTGCTTGCATTCATTCAAATTACAACCCCAAAATATTTAAAATAAAAAGAAGTATAAAAATAAAACTCTAAAAAATACGCAACAAGAAAATGTTCTAGTCCAAAATTCAATAAAAATGGATAATCGTAGTCGCATGCCACTTTATCCTAGACACGCACGATACCACAGAATACATATTAGTACAAAACGATACGAATGACTAGAGTCTGTCTAAAAAGTCAGTTTACATGGGTAATTTCAAGGGTAATTTTAATACCCACCCTAGCAATACAGCAAATAATAATATTATAGTTTATTTGTACAATCTTGATACTTTGGAATACTTGATATTAAATAAAAAACACTTGATTAAGTACACTGTACACAATCAAATATTTTTTAAGTACAGGATTACAGGAAAAGTCAACAAAAAAAAATACTTCACAGCATTATGTACATACATACTTTTATTAACTTTTACTTGTCTATACAAAAAAAGCTAAGTCGAGAAATAAAAAGAAACCTGTCAATGCTTTTCCTGTATTCCTGTACTTAAAAAATATTTGATTATGTACAGTGTACATAATCAAATGTTTTTTATTTACTTATCATCTTTTATATAAATATTTTTTTCCAAAGTATCAAGATTGTACAACTAAACTATATATTATTTGCTGTGTTGCTAGGTTGGGTATTAAAATTACCCTTGAAATTACCCATGTAAACTGATTTTTTAGACAGACTATAGGCGGTGGCATGCGACTACGGTTATCCTTTTTTATTGAATTTTGGATTCGAATATTTTTCCGTTTGGTACTTTTTAAAGTTAGTTTAGTTTAGCTAGCATGGCTGAGGTAGTTTTTCATACAGTACCTAAAGTAATGTATCCAGACCTCAAACTATGTTACAAGTATAAAAAAAAACTACCTCAGCTATGAGAGTAAAATAATTTAGCTCTTGGCCTGCAACCGGCACAAAGTTCTCTGAGCAAAAACGTCAATGTATTTTTTCGGTAACGACGAGCGTTGGGGCTGTGTTATCACTTATCACGGATCTTCTGCTATTCAGTTCTATTACCTATGTACATATATTGCAATCTGCTTATCATCCCTATCTACATATAAGTAGGTACGACTTACTTGCGTATCTTTCATAACAAATCATGGCAAATCGATTGATATTCATGCTGTAAATTTAAACACCTTTCGAAAACATTTGCAAGGAATTGTTAGCGGTGATTAAAGTGATTAAAGGGATATAATTATATGTGCGTGCAAAGATTCATAGTATGTATGTGTTGGCTGTGTGAGTGTGTGTGTGTGTGTGTGTGTGTGTGTGTGTGTGTGTGTGTGTGTGTGTGTGTGTTCTTTCTTTATACATTTTCATTTTTACAGTGTATTTACATTAGTAATAAGTGGTAGTAAAATACATACCTATACTAGTATTAGCAAGTGGTGTTTACCTTTAAGTAATTGTACATTTGGCATAGTACCTAATCTTTAAGTTTCTAAAAATATTTTATCAGTGTTACAATTGTTGGTAGACCTTTAAATAAAATAAATAAATAAATAACCATAATCTAATTAAAATATCTGAAATATGAATCCTCCAAACTCCCTCTATCTATTCTCAGGTCTCAAATTTTTTTATTTTATCATTGTCTTGCTAAAGTAGATAAGGAAAAAGGTTAAAGGTACGAGGTGTAAGATAACCGTACACTGAGCACGGCATCTGGAGCGCTGGATGTGACCTTTCAAGATTAAAAAAATATCTTAATGTTTTTTTCCTTCAAAATCATCGTTAATCGTTTTAAATTACCACCTAACCTTCAAAGATAGGTTAAAACCTTTACTAAACGATTGCGAAGACAAGGGAAATTAATTTAAATTATATGGAGCTGTCAAAAATGATCGAAGAAACTTAACAATAAAGTCAGTTTTGTCTGAATTTTATAATGTTTCTATTAAGCTAATTGTGAAAATTAGGTACAACGTAATATAAGCCTATAACGTAGAAATAATTTAGGTATGTTTAAGCGTGTCAGCGCGGTATTAGGTGCGCTGTCGCAAAAAATATTTAATAAAACACAGTTAAGTAAAACTCCTTGTCTCTTATCAAAATGCTTGCGAGAGACAAATATCCGGGCAATATGTTTTAGGGGCATCCGGAATGATCCGGAGCTAGTGCAATTTGTTCTATCCGGGTCTTGACGGGTGCGTGAGTCCGTCGCGGCTAGCTTGAAAAGTGAGGGTCAACGTTATGAGTTTGAAATAGTTTTATCCGTTGTATTCTCTGTGGCTCTACCATGAGTTGTTGCAGACTGTTTTCGCTATCAAAAACTATCGTTTTTCTCTCTTTCATGTACTGACCAAGAATTCTATATACACAATCTATTATGAATATGAAATTCTTGGTACTGACTACATGAACAGTTTATCCGATATTATTTGCAAATACTAATCACTGGCGTATATTCTGGCTGTTCGATTAGGCTACGGCAATTACGGCTATTCACGTGTTAACCTGTCAAATAACAGCGACAGCAATAAAGCGGCTAAAAGGACTTTTATTTTATTTTATTTTTATTTTCATGGAAGATTTACAGACAAATAACATCTTTTAATAGAACTTATAAGTAAATACTATGCCATTAACAAATCTTCACAATTGAGTGTACAATAGTGTTTTTTACCATAAGGGCGTAGTGGTGTTATTTAGATTTTAGAAAAATTATTTAAAACAGCGAGTTGCTAAGCTTATTATATTTATGTTTAATATTTATGTTGAAGTTTTAAACAGTAAAGATGGAAAGTAGATAAGAAGCATGCATGTGAAACTTAATTTTAAACTATAACTTATTTATTTTTACTTATTAATTAAGATCCTTAAAAAAATTAGTGCATACAAGCTTTTTAACTGACGAAGTGCTGGAGCAAAACAAGTCTATGTCATAAGGGAGGTGATTAAATGATTTACAAGCCCGTATCACAAATGTATTTTGTAGTGTACTCCCTGTAACAGGCGTCACTGGCTCGGCAACTCCCGGTCTGCGCAGGCAACACGTCAGCCCTCGCCTATGGGTCTCGCTCAAGTGACGTGCGCCCCACCACCGTGAGCACGAGACAGTGTGTGTCATCTGTCATTGACATTGACAGTATGCTGTGCATACACTACATCCCTTCCTTATTAAAAACTTAAATAATCATTTCAAGATACAAATCACGATTTTATTATTAAAATGTCTATCATCGCACTTCTCGAATCTCAACACCATTCGTCCTGATGAATGGAGTATACAGTCACCCAAACAATTTATTGCGATGCATTGGTGTTCATTCGACCTTGTTGACATCCTCTACCCATGCTTCGTACTAGCGCCAAATTCCACTACTAGTGTAGTACCTCATCACCATTATTTTTCTTCCTTTCCTTCTTGTTTGAGTTACTCCTACTTCCCATTCTCTTTTGACACATTTTTTTGCGTTTGCCACCGCTTATATATCCGCTTGGATTTTTTTTAGCAGCTCAAGTTTAAAAAGTAATTTTGCTATCTTTTCGTGCATCTTTACATTTTATTATTATTATAGAATGATTATCTTTTCCAATCAAAGGTGAAACCTTGTACCAAATTTTCAATTTAATGGATGCTATATAGCTTTATATCAAAACTACCAAATTTTCTCGATTTAATAAAGGTAATTGGCAAACAAACATTTCCAACTTAATGGAACTTTGTACCAAAACTAACAAATTTTCCAATTTTATGGAAGTAATTGGCAACCAAACATTCCAATTTAATAAATGGTACCTTTGTACCAAAACTACAAATTTTTCCAATTTTATAATGTACTGCAATCACTCAAGAAATAGTCGAATAGTAGGAGCACAATATTTTCTTCCTTATATTTTGTTTATTTAGTTAAGAAATAGTACAACTATTGTAACACACCCCCCTTTGTGAGAACGGACTACGTATCGAGGCTTAGTTGACAAAGTACAATGTCAATAGGGCCTGCTCACAGAAAATCTAAAATCTCAGCGAGCGGCACCATTTTGTACCTCAACTTCCCGCTTGGCTAAACTGGTTAGCTGGAGTGACGTTAACTAACCAGGACTTAATCAGTCCCGGTAACATAATCTTCAATCCATTACAGCTGTAAATAACTGAAATTTCATGAAGACATAGTATTGGCCAAATTTTGATCGTCTAATTTAAAAGGACCTACGCTGAGATTTGAGAGTAGTATCTAGGCTCTTTTGGTATGTCTGGACTAAGTTCAGATGGTTACATATCAAGTGCTCATGTGCTAATTCTATTTACAACTAAAGCCTTATCACTAATGTCTTAGAAGTAAAAAGCATAATAAAATATAATTAATAATACCTCACATAATGTAAATATATTTGTGATTTAGAGTAAGAATTGGGAATGGTACTTAAGGATCAAGATAGACTAATAGGACCGAGGTCAATGACCCCGGGGGAATGCTTCCTCCATAAACCCCTCATTCCCAGGTACCAATCGCCAACCAGCATAACAAGATGCTTTCCCGGAAGGTAAGTACTGCGCAACGGTGGCGCTACTCAACAATCGACATGAAATGATAGGAAGGTACACTAATTTAACCATAATAGTTAAGTTTAACCGTTCCTAGTACTATCCATGTCATTGCGTCACAATGCCACATGCATGGCCATGAATTAAGTAACTACTAAGATAGCTCCGTAGAGCCTATACCAAGTAGATACAAGAGTTGATGGTGCCACTCCATCGGAGTGGCAATAGGTGATGTTCCCTGATACAATAAGGTGATCAAATCAACCTGCATGTTTATCAGGATTGTGGAGTGTATAGTTAACCCACTAAGGTCAGCTGAGACGGAAGCCTACCGTCAACATGTTCTCTGGCTGGTGATTTAGGACCAAACCATTACTAATGTGTATTCGCGGCCCGTATAACCTCTGCGTCACTTAGTCAAGGGTAAGATATAGATATGGATTACAGTAATATGTCAATAACACATTACAGCTTGTAGAGTTTGCGTTCTCTATGAAATGTCCATGCATGTTTCAAAGTTCTTGCAACGACATGGAGGCAGCACAAAGCTGAGTTGAATGGTACAATTCAAGATAATATTGAATGCACTAATAAAGGATATAATGGTTAAATTAGGTATTTTTGTGAGATGGTAGGGTCATAAATTAGACAAGTAATAATGTATGTCTGTATAGTAGGTATTTTACCAATTATGAACTTTACCTAACCAAGTCACCAGTTTCATATTGCTTCCGCCGTCTGTCAAGTTTAGGTGTCGGTTCATCAGACCTTCACAAGTGTTTGAACACAGGAAAAGGATGCACCTTGCCTTGTATATTAACAGTCGAATGGATATTCATCCACAACCACTGATACCACAAGAACAAAGTTTTAGACTGAAGTAACTGAATTCAGGAAACCAAAGGACATCCGATCAAGTCTCATCATTAATAGTGGTTCCGTCAGGATATGAATATGTCAGAACTCACAGATCCTCTGTTGGCAGGTCTGCCTAACATGGTTTAAGGAGTTCAGACATAACATCACATCCCAACAAACCCCTACTAATCATGGTACTAGGAACCACTCAAACAAGTCTGGTGGTTACCCGGACCCTCAGAGCACCTTTCAAATTCATCCTGATGGATAACTTGATAAATGCGAGCGTCCGTCGTAATGTGACTCGAAGTTACTTCAAATGGAACCCTAAAGTAAAACTCGTTGGGTTGTGAACATCTGTTGAAACGCCACCCTTAGACCTGGCAATTTTCTGTCAAATCTATAGGCGCTTGGCTTTACCCTTTTTTACCTCGTTTGAAATGCCTCTGAATTGAATTCACAACCATTTCAAACTACACAGAATTTGATAGTCATGTGTAGGAGTATAGTGTATGTATATATGCATAAAGTACATACATATCAATGGTATAGCAGTTCATACATTATAGGCAATAAGCTATTGTTTGGATGAAAATTTAGCCTCATCTAGATTTATTGGTCAAAGTCTAGACTAGACTATGACTTTGGCCCTAGCTATCCTTTTGGGCTTAGATAATCAGGCTTTGCTTTATTTCATCCGAGCAGTAGCAAGGAATTGCACATATATACACATAATAGATTTTGTCATTCTCAAGGTTCCCTTGGCAATTCTCATTGTCAGTTGGACATTTAGGTATTTAAAATAGCAAGGTAAACCTCTGAGAAAAACATTGTCTAAATCACACATAAAATGTACAAAACTATGACGCATACAGGTAATCACTATGTGAGATTAGTGACTTTAAATGGTCAACATAGACAAGTCTAGGACTTGTTTTAGGACCTGTATGAGACCTAAATTTTGACCACATGGAAACAATGATATTTTGTTCACATATTTTTGAGTAAAATCCAATTTTAAGTTTTGAAATTTCACTGATTTTATATGGTAAAATTTCAATTCATGAAGTGAATAATGGGAATTTTGCAATTATTCTCCTGGAGATAGAACTAGGATATTTAGATATTTTTTTGGCACACAGCATAGCTAGAGCTTACAAAAAAATGTGAACACAATAAGTATTTATTTAAACGCACAATACCTAACCGCCTAACAGAACAGTACAAGCAATTTAGGTTCAATTTTAACGTCTAGATGTTTTAAAGATTTCTTGTTAGTGAATGGTACCTAGCGCAACACAGAATACTTTTGACCCTAGGTCGTCTTACATTCACAAACATACTAAAATGGTGTCCCTGAAAGAAAACACAATTTTCTCCTAGCACAATGAGAAGGTTTTTAGTGAACATGCTCACTTACTTGACAATCTGGTTACTCTTCAGTCTTCATAAGTAGACTGCCCCCACCTTTAAGCTCCATCTTACACGGCGCGATGGATTCCTCGTGGGCCAAAGCACACCACTACACTTAAAACCACACTTTCTCTGGGGATTACAAACCACATCACTGCACTTACTCTGATCACTAACGATTTTCTACCGGCGCGTGTCTTTGCAAGCTCAGAGGCGGCGTCCTCAAGCTTTTGCCCGGGCAAAGACAAACCTATATCCCTACCTATCATTGGTGCAGTAAACAAGCCTCTCCCCATTCATGATACCTTGAACACAGCACACACACGCCAAGCATGAGTTCATAATTAGAATTCATGTCCGGCCTATGCACTCTAGTGTCCAAAATAACAAGGGTTGACCAGAAATTCTCCAGACTTCGTGGAGGGCCAACAATAATTAAATGAGTACTTTACTTTAACCCCCCGCGATCATTAGCAATGAGCAGGGCCCAAGACTCATGCCAACCATTGCAAGGTTTCCCCTAGAAAATCTCCCGGAAGAGCCTATAAACACAACTTCTAAAGGATTGAGACCTGTTTACTCACCAAGATCGCTGGCTATTCTAGAAGAATACAACGCGCCTAAATTATTCACGCAAATGTACGATAAACTTTTACACGAAAAACTAGTACTATGAACTTTCAAAATAAAATTTACTTTGAAGACTGGAATTCTACTGGTTTTCGCTGGTATACTGGGCAGAGCTTCGACGCTCACTCTAATCTTCGTTGGACTGTCTCGAGAAGCTCTGGATCTCGTCTTTTATACCCTCAAGAACTGGTAGTTGACCAAATATGGTCTCGTCGCCAAAATTTGCGTTTTATTATATATTTAAACCTTATAAGGTAATATATAAGTAATATATAAGCCAGCAAAGTGGTGACTGTACCGCTTTACTCCATCCCGAAAATCTAATTAGAGGGAGAGAGGTGATTTTGACATGGCCATGCGCACTCAAAACTTCTCATTATGAGCTTAAATACATATTTTTTTCAATTATGTCTCTATTTGTCCATCTTATCAATGTAGCAACTTTGAGTATATTTAGATTATACGCTTATTTATTCCAAGGTAGATCCGCTGATTTTCTTACCCTTTTGACGTATTGGTGACATAATAAATCCATTTATAACACTTGGGAAAACCTAATTAAACAATTAAACAGCGTATATAATTAAATAACTAACACATTGAGTTAGTATAATCTTATTTTAAAGACAGCAGCTTATAAATTCTAAATATCCTATAAAAATCATAATATGTTTCCTAGATTTATTTCAACATTCCTATATTCTTATCCCCCGTTCACGCATTACTAGTCTTCTACTTCATTCTATTACTTGTTTTGGTTGTTAATAATCTATATTTCTGTTAAAATAATTAATTTTTACTAAGTCAGTTCATTAATTTAAGGTATCGTGCATTGAGAATTTACCCCAAAAACGGGTGTTATTCTAAAAATTAGGGTGTTAATACCGGTATTTTTCCCGACTTTCCTGATTGGCTGACACCTTATGTATTTATCATAATCCACAGATAACCCAATTTAGGCTATTCTCACATTAACCAAGGGGATTTTTGAACTCATTTTTGAGCTCAATAAGGCGTCACTACACCGTCAACGATTTAAATCAGACAATTCTTAGCACTAATATATGAGCTACTAGCGGCCTCCCGCGACCCCGTCCGCGTGGAAAGTCCCTTGCCTCCCTCGGGAACAACACCCCTTCCCGGGACGAAAGGCACCCCACGTCCCTCTTCACACCCCCGGCAACGTGCATACAACTTCACGATGATCGGCTCAGCAGCCAAGACGCGAAGAAGTAACAAACAAACAAACATAAACAAACAAATGGACTTCCGCATCCACAACATTAGCAAGGATGTAACGCCGATCGAGTCGGGCATTCCAGTCGTGCCAACACGTGCGGCTATGCACACATTTACGCGGCACGCAGCAACCACATGCACGCGCTTGAATCTAAACCAGCTCCTATCTCCTATTAGCTCCTCTTAGTGAATATTACACTAAGACGGTGACAAAATAAAAGCGCGCCCCCACGGCTTGTCCGCAGACGCATGAGAGAGCATGACGCAAACCAGACAAGAAAAACATACCGTGGAAAATGGCACGCTTGTCGGTAACCTCAAATAATAGGTGCGCCGGTCCCTGCACAAGCCAGCGCAGCGCGCGGCCCAACAGTTCAATCCATCGTACACAGAAGATGACATCTGTCTCGTCATGGTCGTCATCCAGCGCGTAATTATTATATCAGACCATTGCCGTGACGTACCGCCTGTGTGAATTACATGAATCAACTGGCTATCAATACTATTTTCTACCTTCTGCGCCGCTTAACTTACGTATTACCTTCGACCAGAATCTTGTATACAGTGAGTAATATACTTAACCATTTATTTCACGATGAGTGATATGATACTCCTTGCATTGTACGGCACCATAGAGTGAAATGGACGTCTCGTCAATAACGCTATCCCCCGTTATATAAACTGTCGTAGTTTATTTTAGTGAATCAAAGCCTACAACTATATTTTCAGGCATTTCGTGTATTATTTCAATGGTTTTATCGTTAGTTTAACCACAGTCACGGGCTGCGACGTAAAATGCAACGACATCAATCAATCAGTCAAGCACAGTTCAGGACTGACGAGATCCGACCGACGCCCGCATGGCCGTGTGATAGCCGCTTAATGCGGAACGCAACAATTTAAAAAGCTGATAACAGCTGTTATCATTTTAATGTAATGAATGGATTAACTTGTGTATTCTTTTATTAGTTGTGATCGCCAGCTGTTATTGTTAGTTAATTTTCAGCGTGAAGAATCATTTTATCTTCAATAATCAACGCATTTTCTATTGGACTTATGCTAGTGACAAAGTGATCATCTCATTATGGAGACCGTTGGTCTTCCAAGTAAGCAATCAGGAGTAGAACGATTTCTCACCTCCCACAATATAATGACAATATAGGTAAATAAATCAACAGCTCATTTTGTATTCTTTAACATTGCCAAATGTTTAACTGAAGTAAAAAAATTTCATCTTTTGATGTTTTTTCCTACTCCTCAAAAAGTATTATTTCCTTTATTCTATGATGCAATTTATATTAAACTATAATATAGACATACTGAATTTATCAAATTAACAATAGTTTTGTGAATATGATATTAAACACAAAAGTTATTTACATTCTTAAATTAGTTTAGTTTTGAGAAATTTTTTACATGGAAAAAATCTGCTTTTTTGCTCTCATTCAAAATCTAAGAGGTTTACAACACAAATTTTTGTGCTGAATTGTTGTACTAATTCAGTAGTAATAATAAATAGTAAAATTTCCCACAAAGGCCCCAATAATATTGTATTTCTGATGAAAATGGAGTTTTATCGTTCGTCAAGATTCTACCCTTTTTTAGCTTCTATCTCTGTTATTTGATTAAAGAATGGAGACTGTTCAAACTTATCTATTCCTTATCACTACATATAGTATACTACTATAATACTAGAAAATATCTTGATTTATGTCAATTCATTCCAATAAATGACATATTGAAGTAAGTTTAAAATCTTACCTTCTGTGTTTTTAATGTTTTCAGATTTCAAGTTTTAAGGGTCACTAATGATGGCTATGTTACTGGGAATTAACAATGCAGTTTCACATCTTCTAGAAGTGAATAACTTTGAGTAGAACAAGGAGAATGACTTCAAAGCGAAACGTCTGAGCAGTTGTGGAAGGTGATGTCTTACTTTAATTTTCCAGGCAACCCTTTACTTGTAAATTACTGTAGTATTAATAATGTATTTCTCTTTATCCCCTGCAGCTTGTAAAGCACGAGTGATTAAATTATTTCAATTTTATTACTCAGAAGGGTTTTATTAAATTATAAAAAATTACAGCGCCATCTAACAAATGTTGGGTGTAATTCCTATCACACGTATCACAAGCACGCAGAAAAATACTAGACTTATGCCGTATTATGAATAGCTTTGAAGCCTCTCCGCAAGATGGCATTGACCCAGCTATTTTTAAAACCTTATATTACCTAGGAACAACTAATCCACAAAACTTATCAGGATTATAACTTGTTTAAAGCGAAGAAAAATTGTTAGCTCCTTTTCTTTTCTTAAGATTTGTTTTGAACACAAGCAAGTTTTAATGCGAAATTTCATTCAATTAGCAATACTTTTAGGTAGGCATAAAATTTGATAGTTAGAATTTAAGTTAGTAACTGTTGATAATAATGTACACAAATACTAGAATGTAAGAAAGAAATAAAAGGAAAGAAAAAAATGCATCAGGTACAGTATCAAACTGCTGTCTGTGTATTAAAAAAAACCACGCAATTAAGGTTGGTTTGGTACACTATGACATACTTTGATGCATCTAAAACATAACCTCAACACAACTTTGGTATAATGCCAACCTTTTTGCCAAAGTTTAGTTAGCTATTTAACCAGTTCGAATGCCTTTTCCTTATGTTACAAAATATTATTATTATAGTTTAATAAGACTTATAGAAGTATCCATCAGGGATCAATAAAACTTTCAACAAAATCGCAATATTAAAACGTTAAGGCAAAACTTCTGGGGGTCGACATAGATAAAATAATGTGGACATCATTGTATTAGTTAGATCATACTTAAGAGTTTTTTAATCCTATCTAGAAATCTACTTGTTATGGCTGTTCATGCACTAGAAACTTTCAGCAGTTATTCTGTTTGTACAGACATTGAACTTCACGAAATAGCCGTATTTTCTATTCACAAATGTTTATTAATAATGGATATAAGCTTAAAATATTTGTGCGATCTAAAACCAAAACACTAGTTTCACTCAGCGCCATCCAGCCTCAAACCAATACAAGCCCGTAATATGGGTTCTAGACAACTGATATACTACTTAAATACTTTTTATACATAGTAACACCCAGACCCGGCACAGAAATCAAAATTCATTATTTCAATTTCTGCCCGACCGGGAATCGAACCCACTGCCCCACTCAGGTCGTCAACTATGTAGGTACGATTTACAATTCAAAGAAGACTCATACTGCCTTTTGTCACAATGACGCATGGTTCACAATTTCATGTAGGCCCATACTGCCAGACACCTTTACATATGGTTCACGATTTCACGTAGGCCCATACTGCCAGAAACACATATTCACGTATGGTTTACAATTTCATGAAGGCCCATACGGCCTGACACACATTTACGTATGGTTTACAATTTCATGAAGGCCCATACGGCCTGACACACTCATTTACGTATGGTTTACAATTTCATGAAGGCCCATACGGCCTGACACACATTTACGTATGATTTACAATTTCATGAAGGCCCATACGGCCTGACACACACATTTACGTATGGTTTACAATTTTATGTAGGCCCATACGGCCTAACACACACTTACGTATGGTTTACAATTTCATGAAGGCCCATACTGCATGTCACACACTTACGTATGGTTTACAATTTCATGAAGGCCTATACTGCCTGTCAACCTTACACGCACGGTTTACAATTTCATGAAGGCCCGTACTGCCTGTCAACCTTACACGCACGGTTTACAATTTCTTGAAGGCCCGTACTGCCTGAATCAGAAAATGTTTCCAATTTCTTTTATCATAAAGATTATAATGATTGTATCATTTTAATATTGTCAGTTTTCATTTATGTACTTGAAGCAATAAATAATTAGTTATTATGTAGCATATTTATTTTTCCGTTCCGTTACCAATAAACACTGTGGTATAATATATATAATATTTTAATTATTTATCAATAAATACTGACCAGATAATGTTTCTAGTTTTATTACGTTTAACTAGGATAGAAGAGAATTATTGACCAGCAAAATGATAAATTTCACAACTGTTTTCATCACATTTACCCAATCATAAGATAATTATGAATAATTGCTAATTATTACCAATACTAACCATTTCAATGATACTGACCAAAATCTAATAACATCAAGCATATTTTGTTGGTTTTGTTCGATTTTATCACAGACAATATAATACTATATACTAGTACAGATTATACCTCATCATATGAATATAAGATTCTTGACCTCATACCATTGACCTGATTTTTTTTTAATTATTAATAGAGGTCAATGCCTCATCCCAAACAAAGAAATGGCCCGTCGTAAGGCGATCAGCGGGGCTACTTAAAATGTTTTTCTTGTAAAGCGCTAGATGGCGCCGCTATCGTCGCAGCACGCCTAGCACAGACAGCACAACTTTACCGAACTTTCAAACGTCAAAATCTTCGAAACGCAAAAGCAAAACAATCTTATTAGTTCAAATTATTGGCGATAGGTGTTACTTAATTTTTTATTGAAATTTGTTAAAAACCCTTAATCTACTATTTCACTCCAATTTAGCATTTGGTAATTTTATTAAAGAAACAATTTAAAAGTTTCCTGCTTTTTTTCTGTACCTATTTGAATATTACAAAACATCAAAACAAATCTAAGCAGGTACCACTATATAGTGAGGTAAATTTAAATAATGTTGGAAAGCCACATCTGATGTTCCTAGTGGACCCCATGATTTTATGAATCTTTATCTCTTATTTAATGATAACTATGACGCAGAACTACCTTGGTCCTTGATTAAGTTGGGTATTTCCATAGGTGTCCTTCAAACACCTTACTCTGCTTTGTAGCAAAAGAGCATAACTGTATTACAATTTATTTAATAATAATTTGCAGAGATTCCTAAAACACACCCAACTATGTAAATCCCCTTTAAGTAAAATCACAATTGCCCTTCCCCAAGCATTAAGTAAGACATAATGTCTTTACGGCACAATATTTAATTAATCAATTTATTGATCTTGATCTGTAATATATTGTAATATCATTTAAGGTCGATCAATTTAATGATCAGAACATTACCTGCTTAAATCTGTCAACCCCATGATCTTGTGGTGTTCTTAATGTGAAACATAATGTTCTAATATAAATAAAATCTGACTTTGTTACTAATTTTACTATTTTGACTCAATTACTTCTGTAAAGATCTGATCAGACAGATTGTTCTTAACAGGCAGCTACTTAAACCAGTTATTTAATGATTAAAGCTTTGTTTGCTTAATGAATTCATTTAAAACATAAACCTTGTTTGCACAAACAAAACATTTAATAATCAGAACTCTGCATATCAATCAATTTAATGATTAGATCCATGTCTGTAGCATTTTATTTTGCACCTACTGTTGTTCCTATGTTACAAAACTACCTAACCTAATAGTTAGATGTAAATGAACCAAGATCACAAACAAGTGAAAAGAGCAAAGTAAACTTCCTTAATTAAATAATGTATCCTTGTACCACCCAATGAATATTATTATTATCTTGTTTGTATTGTTCAAAACTGTATAATTTGTTTGAAAATTTACATTAGAACTCATATTATTTCACCATATAATATGATGAAACTTTGTTGCAAATTATAGTACTTATTCACAATGTGTGGATATAGATTATTGTATATAATGTCGACACAGAGACGACACTAAGTTACAGAAATTTAGTTTTTCGTAATCCTGTTACTGAACTGTTTTATAACCTTTAATTTAAACTCTACTGAGTCGCAATGTATCGTATCGGTTATGTTACGAAACTGCTACGACTTTTTACAAATGGGCGGTTACTTAGGAATAACGTTTTCTTCTCAACTCAACACGATACTATTCACTTTTTTTTTGAATAATTTATTCCTGACCTTTTATCTCGTCGCCATTTTAGTGTACTCCCTGTAACAGGCGTCACTGGCTCGGCAACTCCCGGTCTGCGCAGGCAACACGTCAGCCCTCGCCTATGGCTCTCGCTCAAGTGACGTGCGCCCCACCACCGTGAGCACGATACAGTGTGTGTCATCTGTCATTGACATTGACAGTATGCTGTGCATACACTACATATTTGATCTATACTTGGTATTTGCTGGAGGGATACTTAAAAGTGATCTTTGTCGTAGTCGGAGTGTGTTAGTTTTTTTAGGTGGTACTTGGAGTTTCTGAATCTCAATATTGAAATGAAGAAGAGATAAATGAGATATATTTTGGTTAAGCTAAGCACACCAGATGTAAAATGAATCCTACTAATATTATAAATGTAAAAGTTTGCGTGTGTGTGTGTATGTGTGTGTATGTGTGTGTGTGTGTGTGTGTGTGTGTGTGTGTGTGTGTGTGTGTGTGTGTGTGTGTGTGTGTGTGTGTGTGTGTGTGTGTTTGTTTGTAACTTTCCGCTTCACGCCTAAACGGCTGGACATATTAGGATGAAAGGGAAATGTTCATTTTCTAAGAGCGCTTTGGCTTAACGTGGACATTAAATATAATTTTAAATGATTACCATAATTAATACTTTGTAACTAAAGGACGTGAATTATTATAGTAATAAAGTTACCGGAAAGTCTAAAAATGTGTCTAAATAAGCATGTGTAATATTGTAATCTTGATGGGACTGTAAGAAGTTATTTATGTTTGTTTTTCCAAAATAAAAGTATTTTTGCACTTTGATACTTACTTTATTACTCACTTTTTACACTTTTTGAGATAATATAATAACATAAATCGGCAATAACAAAGAAAATCGGGTTTACAAAGAAATAGCAGTCGAAACAACATTCACAGCATAGATAAAACAGATTCACAGTACAGGAGATTTTTTTTTTCAGGTGTATCATTTTTGACATCAAAAAGTTGGTGAAAAGCTTAGAGTAAGACGCGCTTCTGACTGAAGCCGCGATGCTCTAAGGTGAAAAGTAAAAGCGTAGTTTTTATTATATGTACTCTATGGTTGACAGTTTGTGTATTATTTTAATATTTACTTTCCGGCAACGAGACTACAAGGAATTAATTTTAAATTTAATTATATTTTTATGTAAAATACATTTTACAGAACAACTTGTCCACGAAAAGCCGGGATAGAACATATCCCTTTGGTTGGTAAACAGATTAGAACCTGGATTAACATATTATTTGCTACTTATATCCCGGTCAAAGATTCCCTAGGGTTCTCGCGGACGAAGTCACAGGCAGTCGCTAGTCTTCCAATATTTAAAAGACAGCAAAATTAACAGATGAATGCTGCAAGAGAATAATGATGGATGTCTTTTTTTGTGTGGGCATCTTTTGAAAGTCCATCGAAAATAGTTTCGTTTAAAAACGTTTTTCGTCTCCACGTTATTAGCTGTTAAAATTTGAGGGATAGGCTAAAAACGATGAATGAACCGGTGAAAAACTGCAAAAAATAATGAATATCGATGAAGGTCCAAAAGGTTGGATCTTGAGAATCAAATTTTCTCGAAATAAGGTTAAATTGTCAATGATAATTTTTCCCTTGTACCCTTCAGATATTTCATAACAGATAATGCAAATAGCCGCAGCGTAATGCTAGCATAGAGGCTAGTCCCCCTGGAGCTAAGTTGTCAGCCAGTTCAGCCACAAAGCAAGTTCAATTCGCTAGTCACTTGTATTAATGAGTATTGGGATCTGGGGCCATGTTCCGTATTAATGATTTGCGCCTCTTGTGCACCACGCTCATTGATTAAAGCTATTTGTATTCATCGGGTTATGACGGCAGAAGCTACGAGTTATAACGGAAAATTAGTTATGATTTTGAACTACTTCGAGATGTAAGTACTTTATTGTTGTTTATTTTCAGAATTTACGAATTAAAAGTAAGTTTAATGACCAAAACTGCAACGCACCTAATCCAATTTCAGTCCACCATATTAGGATAGGATTTCTCTGGTTTAATTAAAAATGAAAAATAATGAGAATGAAATTATTTGTGCTACTACGCGATAGCGGAGAACACTGCCAAAACCTGTATTACTAGTTTTAATAATTCTAATAGGTACTTACCTACGTGATTAGTCGCATATATATTTTATTTTGGAAATGAAAAGATCCGCAGGCGAACTACAGTAACCGACATCGCTCGAAGGATTGCTCAGCTAAAGTGGCAGTGGGCTGATCACATAGCGAGAAGAACCGATGGCCGTTGGGGCGGAAAGGTTCTTGAATGGCGACCGCGCACCGGACGACGCTCCGTGGGTAGGACCAACGATCTGGCGAAGGTTGCCGAAAGCCACTGGATGTGAAAAGCGCAGGACCGATCGTTGTGGAAATCCTTGGGGGAGGCCTATACCCAGCAGTGGGTGTCGTGCGGCTGATATGATGATGATGATGACATTTTATTTTATAGTATTCAAATTCCTTCATTATAACGATAAAAAGTAAGTATAACAAAACATTTTAAGACCTATTGCTGTAAAAATCATATCGCTGTAAGAACTTTGATTAAAAATATTCAGGCGAGCGCCTTGGGGGTTTCGTTGACGTTTTTCTTTAGGGGTTTGTCTTTGGAATTAATTCACAGCTAGTACGAAAACCCCGGAGATTGTTCATGTGCTTTTATTAAGTTTAAGGGGCCATAATAGGAAAACATGGTTTGCGCGGGCCATATTTTTATATAGAAAACGTAAAATTGTAGCCACAAAAAAACATACGACAAGCTTAAGAGATTATTTAGTAGCTACAAGTATTAAATTGCGTATAAACCTCATAGATGATTGTAAAAAAATCAGAATATCATCAAAAGCTCTTGTCGCGGGCCATATTTTTGGCGTAAATAATAGCGGAAAGGTATTGCATTCTACATCAAAATACACTTTAACGTACTGTGCAGTTGCTCCAATAACTTTTTTCAATAAAGATAATTGTGCTAAAGATAATGATGAAAAAACAACGAAAAACATCAAAAAAGTGCAGATGTGAGGTTATTTTCCATACTCTTTACACGTAAAGAAAAAGACAGAGACAAATGATTTTGCATAACGGAGCCTTAACACATAGTTTTTTCTTTTTAAGCAAAGAAATAGGTCAATGCGTATAAACCTCACAGATAATTAAAAAAAAAAAACAGATTATCATCAAAAGCGTTTGCGTATAGGGTCATATTTTTGGCGTAAATAATAGCGGAAACGTATTGAATTCTATATCAAAATACACTCAACGTACTGTGAAGTAACTCCTATAACTTGTTTTCAAGAAATTTCGCTAAAGATAATGATGAAAAAAAACAACGAAAAACATTTAAAAAGTGCAGAAGTGAGGTTATTTCTTTACACGTAAAGAAAAAGACAGAGACAAATGTTTCCGCATAACCGCGCCTTAAGCAGTTTTCCAAAAAAACATAAAAACAGGGTTACACATAAGTATAACTGAAGGTTTCCACATTCTTCGACTCATGCCGAGTCAGCTAAATTAGGCAGATGATTGATGACCCTAGAGACAGCTTGAATCAACCATCTTTCTGGACGGCGAATATTTTTGCAAGGGTTTCAAAACTCTTTACGTTACAAATACGAACTGCATGTAAACGATAATTACACACCTTATTTTATTCATTAGACACTTTTTTCTGACCGTGACTTCATTACTTTGGCTTCCGAAGATTAAAATAATGACATTAATTACATAAGACCTGACATGACATAAGAGACAGGTTAGCAACTAGTTTTAAAGTGTGATAAAATCCTTGGATATTCCCCAGTAGTAAAGCGATCGATCCTTTATTCCGAAGCAGTTATAATTATTTTAAGTATGGTAAATTCGTATTTTTGTAATACGAATTTACAATACTCATATGGTATAACAAGAATAAAGACATAAATAATGATAACTTTATAAAATCAGATTAATTGAACAATTTTACGTGGAATTCATTTTGAGAGGTAGTTTTCAGCTTTCTAAGAAACGGTAAATACCATGGACTACTGTTTTACTACAAAAATATCTCACAAAATTCTCGGTTTTATTTTGTTTATAAATGTACCTACAAAATACCCACGTTCGTTAGTTCTAAATAAGCTGCTACAAGGTCTTTTTACAAAATTCCAAGCACACCGTAAAAAATATGTTACTTAACGAACCGTAGTGAACATCCTTGCATTTTTACTTAGAGAGAACTTTTAGAATTCAGTAGCAAGTAAGTGGCACAATTTTTCATTTAAAATGAGAAAAACAGGTCCCTGCGCCCCCACAACTGCAGATTCAAACTTTTCTCTATCCATTATCTTCCTACTTTGTTACGTCTAAGAAACTCGTTGCTATTTCTCATTGTAGTGTATCTTGACAAAATGTCTTCATCCACATTTAAAATGCTGTATGTATGCAATGCAGACACAACACAATTGAAGGAATTCTTTTGCTTGAAGCGGAATATTTTATAAACGTTTTAAAACATAATTTAAAGTTAATCTCATCAAATACAAACGAGAATATTTGAGTCTAACATAGTCTATAACAGCACAGAAAGGCAAATAGCTTTGTCATAATGATACATACAGGATACATATGATAATGGCAGAATTTTCTAGTCAATTCACCACAGAAAATTTCCTTTTTTCATTTGATTGGAATATATCGGGTCATTTTCAACATACCATCCAAATTTTTAGGATGTGTTCAGTCCATGAAACTGAACAACTTTCTCCTAGGAACACATGGTCAAATATGTAAAATAAAAATCGACTTTCCATACAAATTAGAGAGATCACGTGATCAATTTTAGTATGGGATGACCAAAATCTTGTGGTGAAATTTGACACATGTTTTTAGAGAAAGTTGTTTAGTTTCATGGACTGAACACATCCCTAAAATTTGCATGGTAAGTTCAAAATGACCCTGTATAATATGGGTGATCATGGTGATTACACCATGACCACCCATCTTATATATTCCCACTGCTGAGCATAGGCCTTCTATATAAGGGGATAAGGAGGATGGATCATAACCCACCATGTGTCATCCCAATTGGAGGTTGTATGGACTACAAATGTAGCCGGGATTTTCAAAGCACGCAGAAGCTCGAAATAGTGAATGATTTGTCACCCATACATAACAACCACAGACTAGTGTCCTTAATCCACAGCATCATTGAGATCCTAGCCAGAATTTCATTTACTATCTATTTAACAACTTCCGTCAAACAGGTATTCTTCAGGAATAAAAATGTTGAGAATTCTCTCTGAAGTCCCTCACGAGTTATTAAATAAAAAAATGATATCTAAAACTTTTTACCGCCATTGAAAGAATGAGTAATAAAATTTTCTTTTTTATTTGGTTATCTGCTTTTTCCTTTGTAATTTTGAACGCTTTAAATGAACTCGATAAAAGTATAATGAAATGAAATTATATATTAAATTTTGTAAGCTTTTGACAGGATTGACTTACCTACATTGATTAAATTTGTCAGAAGATGAATTTGAGAGCCCTTTGTGCATTGGTGGCTTACAAAATGGGAGGGTATTTACAATTTCTTGGTAAAAGAAGGTATGGAAGTATTAATATTTTGTAGCCCAGTCTATGGAAGTATCGTATAATGATTGGAAAATTTTTGCCATCAATAAATAACATAATTTACAAAAATTCACTTACAAATAATTTGGATTAAACACCATCGAGACTTCGTATCGACCAGTTATTTTTTTAATTTTACCAAATCTATGTATTCACACTTTTTAGGGTTCCGTACCCAAAGGGTAATAACGGGACCCTATTACTAAGACTCCGCTGTCCGTCTGTCTCTATGTCACCAAGCTGTATCTCATGAACCGTGATAGCTAGACAGTTGAAATTTTCACAGATGATGAATACATCATAATCAATGAGCAAGAATCAAAAATACATCATAAAAAATATTTAATTCTTGTGGCGAACTAGGTAGTACAGACAGACGTAGCTAGGTGATTTTAAATTCCTCACTTTTTTCTTTATAAAAATATAGTTTTTTCGTACCACAACATGAGGCTAGCGTCCTTTTAAATGGATTGCTGGCATAACAAAATTTTTGGAAGTGCCTTATATTGATCAATATTTTTACTTATGTCCTCAAGTGAATTATTTCTTCTGATTTACTAAGTAGATAATATAAGTAATAGTATAATGTCACATTAGCCAAATTGACGTGATCAGTGAATTATTAATCAGATAATTATGTTGAGTCGAGACTCATTAAATACTGCAATTAATCAAGTAATAGCACCGATTTGGTAAAATCATGAACTTACTTCTAAATGTAAATTAGTAATTAAATTAGTTTAATGGTTTCATTCATAACGCACATTATTTTGATTGTTTTCTTGAGAAAAATAAAAAATAAATAAAATATATGTCGTGTGCTCCATCAAAATTAAGAAGAAAAATGTGACCCGAAATTTGACTCTTATTACATAGCTACAGAATAGTTATATTTATATGACTGTTGAATAATTAGGGGTTTTCAAACACGATTCGCCTCCTGTGATAAAAATATCACATAAGTGTTTAAATACCTAATTATTTGCATGCAAAGACTTTATCTACACCCATGAAATGAAGCCACTATAAAAGGTTCTGAAACAGTTAGCTTATTGCCAACATTAAAAAACATCCAGTGTCATAGTAGGTACCTAACCATAATTTCAAAGGAGTTGCATTATAACAAGACTAAAACTTATAACAATCGTTTGGATGATATAATGGTTACTATGACACTGGTTTGGTTGTTTTAATGTTGGAGTTGCATTAGAAAATTTATATAGTACAACACTATAACACTCGTTTGGATGATCTATGGTTATTATGAAACTGCTTGTTTAATGTTGGCAATGAGCTAAGTTTCAGAAACTTTTGTAGAGGATTTAAAGCATGTGTGTAGATAAAATAAATGTACTTGTAGCGGCATCCGCAGCAGTCACACCTCAAGCAGAAGCATAGCAGCAAGCAGCCCTCAAGGTTCCATCGCAGTATCATTGACGACGCTTCCTGGACCTTCGGCAGCTCTCGACGGCATCATCTCGACCTGGTCTTCGCAGCCAACGACTGGAGCATCACTGGGTCCTTACTCCGGCGTGGCAACTCTGCGCACCTCACCAGCAGCTCGGACCTACCGTCACCTTCCACTGTCCCGACTCACCGTGGACAGGTCCCGACTCACCGTGGACACGGATCTACCTGCAGCACCGGCGGACGCGCCTTCCTTCACCCCACATCGTCTCGACTCACCGTAGACTGTCTCGACTCACCGCAGACTGGGGCATCTCCTGCAGCACTCTACTCTGGCACTTGCATAGCTCTGAAACACTGACAGCTGAGCTTGGACAATCCTTGGACTATCGACCTCCGGTCTCAAGGGGGGAGTGATGTAGCGGCATCTACCTACGACGCCGCACATACCATACCCTACTACTACAATCTCCTACATACTTATAACCCATGATTTTTTTAATATCATAGCTTACACTTAAATCAGTAAAGTGATTTTATAATTTCAATTTTGTTTTAGGTCGAGCAAAGGCCATGCAAAACAATTCTTCTAAAGGCGTGACCAGCGAGATACACTGCAAACAACTAATTTGCAGATAACGATAAAGTTTCTGCACAATCATTGTTTCCTCTAAATAAAGCTCCCACAAAAGTCGTTACTAATTAACATAAGTTAGATTAGCTGCGTTTGCATAATCATCGTATTTCGTGCCAGCCACTGGCAGAGTTTAAACGAGAGGGAATTATTCACCACATAAGAAACATGTCGCAATGAATATTAATTGCAGACAAGGCTGAGATGACAGATTTCAGTAAGGTAGTTTCAGTTTAAAAGGCTTTGACCTTAATTCGACAAGAGTTCAACCAACTTTATTTGCTCGCTTCATATGTCTGCTCTCATAAAGCGTCTGGTATAAAAAGCTTTATATATTTTACGGGAACAATAAATTGGATGTGACACATGCGGTTTGTTATCTTTTTGTGCAAACAATTTTTAGCGCAACTTTTAGGCAGAAAAAAATACTCAAAATGTATGGATGAAATACCTACCTAAAACCCAACAGTCGGTCAAAACACTGCCTCTGTCAATTAAGAGTGCTGAAAGAGAGAGTGAGAAAAATCTATGAGATATTAAGAGATACTCGTTTATGGAAGACATTAGTATTGAAATATTTAGATCGCCACCAATTAACTATCTATCTAATTTAATTTATTAGAACTAATTAATTTATGGGAAGCCACTGGATGCGGGCAGCGCAGGACCGATAGTCATGGAGATCCTTAGCGGAGGCCTATATCCAGCAGTGAGTGTCGTGCGGCTGATATGACGATGATGATGAATTAATTTATATAAGTTATGGAGTTTTTAAGCATTGCCCTTTATTGTACAATATGACAATAATGTGGTTGTTAAAATCAAACTTTACAGAAAGAATAGTAGATTATTGCATCGAGCACAAAGGAAGGCATTTCATAGCATTAAAGACTCGCTTTGTACTGAGTTTTTAGTGTGATTTTGATGAAATTAAAGCATAGTTGGAAGAAAAATAATTTAAATATTTCAATTTAAGGAATTTAATAAGAGGTTTACTAATGAGTTTTAAAAAAGACATCGACAAAGAGACTAAATGAACTGTCTGTAGTAAAAAGTAGAATGATTCATTAGTTAGAAAGAAAGCGGTAATGCCTGTTCAAGGAAAATTGCTTCTGAAATTTAAAAAAGCTAATGAGTTTTACAAGTAAATGTTGCCAAATGAATACATTTTCCTTAATTAGATGAATTGCTTAATAACATCTATGTTAATTACATGCCATTCTCAGATCAAATAAAAAAGGAAGATGGAGCGTTGCGCAGTGGTTGCGAACAACTAAGTGAAGCCGGTTTTTGATGGTACATGTGTGCGTACTAGGGGGCGGGCGGGGGCCGGGCGGCAGGGTTCGCCCAATGACGAACGAAAGCCAAGGCGTAGTTTCGTTACATTTGTGTGCGTAAACTGTGTATGTACACAGCCAAGGCGTAGTTTTACTGTCTTCACCGCTTTGTCGGAAGACTCCGTCTTTACTTTTTATTTGGTCTGAGATGCCATTATGACAGTGTTTTTATACAGTAAAAATATTACACACTGACATTAGTTATCAAATTACTGAATGAATAACTGCGTTTTTTTTAATTTAATTCGCAATAATCTAAATTTATAAGACTCGTCTTTTTAAAGTTGATTAAACAATAGATTTATTTTTGTGGTATTTTCTCTTTCACAATTCAAACGATTGAGTGTGAAACAAGGTCCAACAAGCAAAACATAATATTCGTGGCCAAATGACGGTACCTACTCGTATTTTATGAAGCAAATACAAGAGCGGGTCAACATTATTATCCACATACACAACTCAGACAGACCACACATCAAAGTATGATCAAAGAAAACCGCCCAAGCATAATTTATACATACTGTACATAACAAGCAATGAAATGTGTACAATTAATTGTACTTACGGCTAAAAGAACATGACAAATCGTTATTATGTATTAAGTTGTTTCTATACAAATGTGTTTAAACTTATATTTTTTTATTTATTTAGTGTCTAATTGGGATTACCCAGCCCCCCTACTCAAATAACCAACATTATATTCGTTTGAACGCTACGCTTACTTTTAAAACTTTAAATAAGCAGTAAACTATAAAATTACGTGCCGTAAGCTTGACAATTCCATACAATACATCGATAAGTCTGTGACTTATACATAAGTTTGCGACACGTGATTTAATCATCTATTGCTCATATTTAAGCTTTAAAAGTAAGCGTAGCATTCAAACGAATAGAAAGTTGGCCAATTGAGTAGGGGGGCTGTAATGATAGTTGTTGTAAGGTTGAAATATAAATAAATAAATAAATATAGTCTACAATACAAGATATTTATTATATATATATAATATATATGACGGAGTGCCGAGCTGACCATTTAGTTCAGCCATATCCATGGGCGTTGGAGAAAGCGAAGAGGTATGCAGAATTGCGAGCGTACGTACAGCGCCACGGCTCACGATCGAATGTGTCCCAGTGCGAGCGCCGCCTGCTTATAAAGGCCGGCCGGTCGCCCCACTAGTCACGCCACCACTCACGCCACGCGGCGCCACAACATGCAAAACTTGTTCGGGCGCTGACGTCACTCGCAAGCCCACACGGACGTTAGTCCCCTCTTTGATAATTTAACTTGATTTTATGACTTAACAATGTTTTACCATTGTTTTATTGTTTTAAATTGTAATTATTATTGATTAGCAAATAAAAACAACATGAAATTACAAAAAATGCGTAAAACAACATAAACGCGCCGTCACGGCCGTCCTGCGCCTTCACACGTCCTCGTGTGTCTCGTGTGTGTCTGTGTGTTATTAGACTTGTCCTAAAAAAACAAAATATGCTGAGTTGTATATTCGAGCTCGGCCATTCTGGCCCCTAAAAAAAGAACAATTATCTTACTGATTACAACAATTTCACACAGACAGATCGTCACAAAGACGAATCTTCACACAGACGGATCGACACACAGATGGATCGACACACGGATGGTCACACAGTCCGACTGCAAAGAATACATGACCATCAGCCATTTACTCAGAATACATAGTAGTACCGATTGTCACACAGACTTTGGTCACACAGACTTTTGTCACACAGACTTGTCACACAGACTTGTCACACAGAATTGTCACACAGCGATCACCACATTTAGTAGCATATTTCACTGGGTGACAAAGTGATCACTACATTGCGTAGCATATTTCACTGGGTGGATCACTACATTAAGTAGCATATTTCCTCTTTCCACAGAACACACAATAGTACCAATTGTCACACAGACTTGTCACACAGCGATCACTACATTAAGTAGCATATTTCACTGGGCGGCAAAGTGATCACTACATTGAGTAGCATATTTCACTGGATGGATCACTACATAGAGTAGCATATTTCCTCCATTAATAACGAATACTTCATACGAATACTTACTTTTGCCGTCATCGGCACATCCAGAAATCTATGACCATCGAAGGCCAAAAGACATTGCACCGTAAATAAATAAGTAACAATAATAAACAACTATAGGTATGTAAGTTCTAAAAATTTTAATTTTTGAACTCATGTTCTTATAGGTTCCACTATTCGACTAGGATCCACACGTTTCATCTAAATGGTTAGCAAAGTACATTTATTAGTATTTTTGTGATCAGAAAAATGTATCCAGCCACTATTTCTAAATTAATAACAATGAATGTCAAAGAGGAATTAAAAGTATTTTTTTTTATGTTTTTTTTTTTTGTAAAGAAAACTAAGTGATGTATGCTGAGGATTATGAAATTAACGAAGCAGTGGACGGTGAACAAGTGACATTTTTATTTCAAATTAAAGAACTTCAGTTTGCAGTCAGTTTGGATAAGTAAGTATAAAAACTATATATAAAACTGTATAAAATCAAAAGAGGTTTTCCAACAGTAATGTTATAAAATTTTTGTATTCAGAAAAAATCGTTTTGTTCAGAAATCAGAAATCAGAAATCAGAATATTTATTTGCACAATATTGTGTACATTACATTGAGATCGATGACAATGTTCCTAATAAAATTTCAACAATATTCTGCCTTAAATCTGTAGGCATGCAAATGTTAGTAAGTGTAAGTGTGTAAGCTATCTATAATGAATATTATTACTACTAAGTATTACTGATGTCAATTATAATTACAAAATTGTCAATAGAAATCTCATATTCAAAATTAAATGTCAGCTATGCAAAATTATCCTTAATACTATGTCAGATTGAGTAGAGATGTCATTTATTTTCCAAATATTCTTTGATCGAATAGAAACTGTGCTGTAGGAGCCAATTAAATAATTTATTCTTGAAAATATTTTTCTCTATTGGTTGATTAATAATGTCCAGCGGTAGCTTATTAAATATTTTGATAGCCATACAATATACATTCTTTCGAAATATAGCTAGATTGGATTTAGGTATTGCTAGTTGATTCTTTCTCGATGCTCGTAAATTATCGTTTTTTTCACTACATTTTAAAAAGTATTCGGGGTGCTTTTTAACCAACAAGCATAGTTCTAATATATATATACATGGTAGAGGTAATATTCTATGTTTTTGAAATAGGGGCTTACATGATTCTCTTTGTTTTATCTCGCATAAGGCACGAATGCACTTCTTTTGTGCTCTAAAAACTCTGTCTACATCTACACTGTTGCCCCATATTATTATGCCGTAACGCAGTAGAGAAGAGACGTATCCGTGGTACGCCTGTAAGGCTACTTGAAAAGACGTTATATTTTTGATTCTATTTAGTGCAAATACAAATTTATTTAGTTTAGTGCAGAGACCGTCTATATGTTTTTTCCAACTGCAATGTTTATCTAGATTTATACCTAAAAATACTGTGCTATCTACGATGTCAATTTTATTGTTATTATAGTGTATGTCAATGTTAAGTTTTTTCGCTTTATATGTATGGAATTGAATTGCCTTCGTTTTCGATATATTAATTTTAAGGTCATTTTTATTCATCCAATTAATTATGTCAAATAGAGTATCATTAATGTCATGTTCAAGTTCGTCAATATTTTTATTTTGAAATAGAAGTGTACAGTCATCTGCAAATAAGAAACAATTATTGGTAGTTATATCGGGAAGATCGTTTATGTACACTATAAAGAGTAAAGGTCCCAAGATACTGCCTTGAGGTACGCCGTTACTTATTAGGCGATATTTTGATCTGACATTTACTTTTGTTGGAATTTGACAACTTGGCGACTCGGACGGAAGCGTTCGCGTTGTTTCGGTACATTGTTGACGATTTGCCAAGTAACTAGCGAACCATTTGTGGGCGATTCCCCTTTCCTCCGGTTCAGCTAAAAAAACATAGAATACAATAAGCTCAAAACGGCGAAAACTTTTAAAGCCAACACAGATGATGGTCTATCTGTAAAATGATCCAGTTTGCAAAAGGTAGTTATAAAATAAGATTAAGCTATTTAGGTACATTCTAAACTTTACCTTCTCCGTATTAAAGTTCATGTTTCAGAAAAAAATAGTGTTTTTTTTTTACAAGGTACCCGGTAGATTTAGGTGAATCATAGATTGTTATTTTCACATCACTTTAGACTCGATTCACACTTGTAACGATGCTACATCTCTAAACCCAAAATCTACCCTCATATCATTTTTATCCATGATCCTATCTGGTATTTGGTCGCGTCGGCCATATTTAGACACTTCCGATCCAGCCTGCCTGCGTGCCAGAGCATTGAGTCGAGTTTTCGTGCTCCTCATTATTGCGGTCAAGTTTGAATACCTACAAGGTGATCGCCGCGAGTTATCCGAAGACTATTGTGATTACCCAAATAATAATCAACGTCGGAGATTCTAAGAAGAAGTGAGACGCGCATCCACCACAGCCAGCACGCTCGAACCAGGTTAGCCCACTCAATTCCTTCTCCTGTAATCTTTCCGTGTAGGACCATATTATCGAAAATGTTTTAAGTTCAATTACTAGTATTTTAGTTAATTTTAACTTTATTCTAAATATAATATCAAGGTTTATGAAGGATCCAATAACAGACAGTCGCAAACCTCCTAAAGTGGACTTCATGATGCTGCTGAAGCTCTTCTGCTTAAAAAGAATCGGTGTTGATAATGTTTGAATCAGTTTAACAAAATACAAAAAGCAACACCCCACCGTTTAAGTGTAGTCTTTGGCACACAAAAAAAAAGGTTTGTTTGAGCCATAGACATAGAAAAACCCTCGCCGCACCCAAGAAGACCAACAAAGCGTGGAAAAGAGCAGCCAACATCACACGGACACGGTCCATATAAAAAAGAGACAAAGGATCAAGTGACATGTGCCAACATTTCCCACAGCAAGAGCCCCCAACGTCAGCCCAGCAAATGAGCAATCACAGTTTGTTCAAAATATTTTTTAATCCCAATCAGAATCTAAAATAAAGGTATCGTGGAGCCATGGTATTTTCCGCTCTAAGTAATTGTGATGTGACAGAAAGAAACAATCCAAGCAATCACACCCCTCAAAGGCAAACAAGACACCGCCACAAACCTCTGTAAAACCAAATTTTGCCACATTCATTCGTTCATCGACAAAGAAAACAGTATGGAACATAGTTCATCAACTTCCCCCGCCATAATATGGTCATATTTTATGAATCCAAGTCACATTTTACGTATCTCACATAAAATGCATTGATTCGCTCTCGGATCACCTGTTTATTGACTTAGTTGTTCCCTGACACTCTATTTCTATGGCCCAAGGTTTGAGCATTTCGTCACAATATTAAAATTTTTGCAGACAGGAACTACAAAATCAAATTAGCGGTAAAAATAGTTTCAGGCAAAAATAGCGAGAATAAAAGAAAAAATACAACTTAAAACAAAACATAAACAAAAAAATGTCATTAGCGTCCGTCCATCGATTAGGTTGATAGGGTGATGCCAAAGTATATTTTCCAATTCATGTGGGCCAAGAAGGTATGTCCGCCAGAATTCCTGTTTACTGCACTTACGCTCTCCTAGAATGAATCAGTTTTCAAACTCTAGTACTCTGAAATTGTTGAAAAGTGCAACCATATGCAAGACTTTATTCAATCATTTAAAGAGTGCAGTGACACACATGAGCAGGCATTGAGTCGCATCACGGATCTTGAAATCAGTTTGTCTCTTGCTCAAAAGAATATCTTAGAGTTAGAACAGGAAAATAAAAATATTACAGAAGAAAAGCATTCTCAAAGTCTGTTCAGTGAGTTACAGCAGTGTGACTCTGCAATATATGATAAGTCAATTTTGGTTTATAACAACCTTGATGATAAATCAATTATGAGTAGAAATAACTGTCAACTGAATAGCGGGAAAAAAATAAAAAAATACATTAAGTTAAATAGATACATTAGGAAAACTCAAAAGTTGATAAAAAGGCAAAACTATTATAGTAAATATTCACAGTTGAGAAAAGAACGCAAGTCATTGTTAGAGCAATTAAATGTAATAAATAGGGTTACATGTAATAAAAATAAGGAATGTGAAATGGTTAGTAATCGGTTAAGTGAAAAAATTGACAATTTAGAACTGTCACTTAGGGAAATGTATAATAACTTGAGCGAGTTTTCTCGTAAGCAGTTAGTTTACCAAAAGTTAGCTGCAAATGATATGATTGATATGTGTAATTTTAATACAGACCGGTTTGAGTCCCTCGGCAAAAAACAGAACTGTAGCTGTTTAAACCGAAATGTTGATTTAATAACAAAAGATGCATCTACTCAGTCTGCCCCAGAGTGTGCAACTACTTACTCGGTGTGTCAGCCTAAAGTTTCTAATATTTCCAATAGTATATTAAGCGCAAGCAAAATTAAGATGATTGCAGTAAACCAATGTCATCACAATACATTATGTATTGTGATGAAATTGGAAAGAACTTAGGCCAATTGATACAAAATCAATTAGGGGGAAATGTTATTAATTATTGTATGCCTGGGTCCACTTTAGATGACATTATGAATATAATTGTAAAAAAATCATTCAGTGATAACACTAACTTGATAATTTTAATTGGAAATAGGGGTAATGTCAACAAAAACCAATTGATGACATATTGTAATTCCCTCTGTTCTCTGAATGTTAGCAAAGTGATATTGTTTACATTTCCCTACAGCAAAAGTCTGTCACAGGTGGAAAATAATGTAAGATTTAATTTGAATATATCTTTGAATACAGTGGCATTTTATAATAGCCAACAGCTGCATTTAATTGACATTAATAAATTATTTTACAATTTTTACTTGACAAAAGATAAATATTATCTGCCTTCTTCTTTAACGAGACAAATAGCATTATCGCTATCTTTTTATTTTAAACAACTAGCCAATAATTTGGCTAGACAAACATCTGCTTCTATTGAGCAGTTAACGTCTGACATGTGTAATTCAACTTTGGAATCCGTTCCAAATAATTCTGTAAATAATTTTAGTAATAATTTATTACATTTAAATTACCATTTGAGACAATAGAGGCGTCCTCTAGTGCTAAAAAACCGACAATAGGAAAGCCAAACTATTTAAGAATTGTCCATCAAAATATACAAGGCTTTTCTCGCAAAGATTTAGAAATTAGCTTACTCTTAAATTCTGAAGATATTGATGTGTTATGTGTTACAGAGCATTGGCTGAAAAAGCACGAATTAATTTTAAGTTTGGATAATTATAAAGTTGCTAGCTCGTTTAATAAGAAATCTGCTATAAGAGGGGGTTCACTTATTATTCTACATAATAGTTTACATTGTAAAGAGCGCAAAGATGTAGTATCCCTCTCAATTGAACGAACCATTGAGTTGTCTTGTGTGGAACTTGATCAAATAATTATAGTATGTGTATATAGACCCCCCACCGCGAATTACTCTGAGTTTGAGTCCACTATGGAGGAAGTCTTAAAAATAACTTGTAGGAAGAATAAAAAAGTCGCGATTTGTGGAGATTTTAACGTCGACATCTTAGATCCTAAATTAGCCAAGCTAACGAGTAGGTTTATAAACCTATTCAAATCATTTAATTTACTACATACTTTTCATGAACCAACGCGAATCACACCCACATCGGCAACCTGCTTAGATAATATTTTCTGTAACTGTAATGTTCTTGAAAAATCAATTTTGAATTGTATTAAATCCGACCACAGTGGACAATTAGCCTCTATTGAGCACCATCATGTTCCGCCTAAACGGGAAATAATGTGTAGACCAATAAAAAAACACTGTATTGAAAAATTCAGAACCAATGTCACAAGTAAAATTGAAACATTACCAGAACCAAATTTTGAAGCCAATAACCTATATAATCATTTATTTAGCATAGTTCAAACTGAATTTAGTGAAACTTTTAAACAAAAAGTGATCAAATGTAATGATAGTACGAAATTTAGTGACTGGGCCACACCCGGTATATATAAGAGCAGAAGGAAATTATACGAACTTTATGCAGAGAAAGCTACTTCTTGTGATCCTAACTTCATTGAATTTGTCAAGAAGTATTCACAAACATTCAGAGAAGTTTGTATCTTAGCAAAGTCCAAGTACTTTGCAAATAAAATTAAATTAGCTGACAATAAAATTAAGGCTACTTGGAATATTATTAACAAAGAAACGGGCAAATCAAAATCCAATATAAATTCCTTCTGTTTAAAAACTGGTGATCAAACTTTTGAATCTGACAATGAGGTCGCTAAAGTTTTTGAAGATTTCTTTGCTAGAATACCTGTAGAAACTACCAGTACTCTTAGTGCTTGTCCCAACATCGCTGTCTCCCTTCTGGAGTCTAGTGTTGATAAGTGCAATGAAAGTTTTTCCTTTAAATATATAAATAGTGCAGATATCATTAAAGCTTTTAAAACAATTAATGTTAAAAAAACAGAAGATCTTTGGGGCATGTCAACAAGCATTATTAAATCAATAATTGATATACTAGCCCCTTACTTGGCTTTTATTTTTAACAAATGTATTGACGAAGGGGTCTTTCCTGATCTAATGAAAAATAGTAAATTGATTCCTCTTTTTAAATCTGGGGATAAAAGTGACCCAGCTAACTTTAGGCCAATATCTATACTACCAGCACTTAGTAAAATATTTGAAAAAATTATATATTCCCAATTATTAGATTACTTCACATACAATAATATACTTCATAAAAATCAGTTTGGATTTTCCAAGGGTAAAAGTACTACTGATGCTGGAATTGCACTTCTCAAACATATTCTTGACGCTTGGGAAGAAAAGCAAATGGCATTTTCTGTGACCTTTCTAAGGCATTCGATTGCGTTGATCACCAAACACTATTAAAGAAGCTAAAACATTATGGTGTCTCTGATAAATCAGTTAGCCTTATGAAATCGTATTTGTTCAATAGAACTCAGAAAGTAGTGATAAATAAAACTGAATCTACTGGAGCCCCCATCAATATGGGTGTGCCGCAGGGATCAATATTGGGCCCATTGCTGTTTCTAATTTATATAAATGACCTTCCCAACTACGCAAATAATTTATGTGAGACAGTACTATTTGCGGATGATACTTCTTTAGTTTTCAAAGTAAACAGAGGTAGTAACTGTTCGGACGAATAAATAGTGCCCTCTCTAAAGTTTCATACTGGTTTAATAGTAATAATTTAGCACTTAACCCCAAAAGAACTAAATGTGTAAAATTTTCATTGCCTAATGTTGAGCAGACAGAATTAAATATTAATTTGAATGACGATGAAGTCGAGTTTATTGAAAGTACAAAATTTCTAGGTATCACACTAGATTCTCGACTGCAATGGGATCCACATATCGAAGCCTTGTCAAGTAGACTTAGTTCAGCGGCATTCGCTGTTAAGAAAATAAGGCTTTTAACTGATATTGAAACGGCAAGGTTAGTATATTTTAGTTATTTTCATAGTGTAATGTCTTATGGACTGCTATTGTGGGGCTCAGCTGCCAGTATTGAAGATATTTTTGTACTCCAAAAAAGAGCTGTTCGCGGCATATACAATCTTCGGCGGAGAGATACCTTGAGAGAACTGTTTAAAGAAATAAATATTTTAACTTTGGCAGGCCAATACATATATGAAAATTTAGTTTATGTAAGAAAACACTATGATTCATTTGCTAAGAACAGCAATAATCACCAGTTTAATACAAGAAATAAAGATAAACTTGCCGTTCCAAGATTTAGGCTTGCAAAAACTAGAGGTTCATTTAGGGGGAAAGGCATAGCCTTTATTAATAAAGTTCCACAACAAGTAATTGATCTTCCTTTGCATGAATTTAAAAACCATGTTAAAAAAACGCTCATGGGTAAAGGTTATTATAAAGTAGACGATTATCTTAAAGATCAAAATGCGTGGAAATGATGTAACACATAACTACTGTAAGTACTTTGTTGCCAATGATAGTAATATAATAAGTCTATGTTTGTTGCCAATAATCCTGTCACCCTGTTGTAATTATCTGGTAACGATATATTTAAGTTTGTAAATATCGTTACTTATTGCTATTAAAGCTGATAAGTTTCTTGCGCCCGTTCTTCTTGTCAGTTAAAAAAGTCTTGAACGGGTGGTAGGAAAATATAGACGATTCAAAAGTACTTAATAATTAAGTTTATTTGAATAAAGCTAATTTTGACTTTGACTTTGACTTTGAAAACAAATTTTTAGGATGGAACAAAAATGGTCAAAATAAAACTTTAGAAAAATTAAGTGTCTCTTGTTTTCATACGGGTAAAAAAAAAATGTGAGTAATTAAATAATGGCAGTATAGTTTTGTTTCATAAATTCGCAATTTACTTTTTATTATGCAACTTATCAGAAAATTTTTTGATAGAAATGATTCCACTAACCAATTCTAAATATCGCCGAGCAATCAATCATTCCGCTGCACGATTTATAATTACTGAAAATAAAAATATGAAGTTCTTCAGGTTTATAATCGCCAAAATCCGAAATTTACGTGGTTTTTTCGATTTTTGACATAGTTGCGTTCGGCTCTCGAGGTCACAAACTTGGATTATTTATTCGACCAACATCATAAACAAGTCTGTGAACAATAATTTTCAAGTATTTTGTTTCTAATTCTGTTATAGGCTCTGAGGGAACATCGGTATCATTGACATTACTAAAATCATTATTTTTTTTCGCTAAACTCACATTGAAGAAGCCCAACATAATTAAATCTTGCCCTATTATGATGTTATGAATACCAACGAAGAATTGGGGACCTCATAAAATAATAATTCAGCTGAATAATTCTAAAAAGTAACTGTTAGAGGTTGCAATTGCTTTGTGGACGCTAAACCACGATGGTATGAGGGGATGTTTGGATTTATAAAGTATCGCCCACCTTACGTCGCTTTTTCAGCAAGGGTCGATGACACAACTTTTAAAACCAAAGGATAGGTACTCACTGGGAAGCTGGCTGCCTGATTTTCACTGAATTTAGATTTTTTGATAAACACAGCGGCGCGCGCGCACGTTACAGCTCGGTTTTTACATTCGACTCACACAAGTCCATGTGATAGCCACGTGACGTGACAGCCGACGTCAGAGGTACATCGGAAATTGGTAGTGGGAGGACAAAAGGATGAGGTATTGATTTTAGGCTGCAACATTTCCCCCCACTTGAAATAGCTCGGATTTCACAGGATAAGCTATACATACATAAACCAAAATCCCCAAACAGTTGCCTTTGAATATGCCTGCTAGAGGATAAGATTGAATAAAAATAAAATAAAACCTATAGATGTGCATACAATGTACACTAAGCTTAAGTTTAACTTATAACTAGGCAAGTTTGATTATGAGTTAAAAAAAAAATTTTTTTTGCTTAAAGTTAGTTATTGTTTTGATTAGGATAAGATCGTTTAAATTTAAGATAAGATTGTTTTGTTTGTTGTGTTAATGAGATAAGATGTGATTTTAAGATTAATTTTCAAGGGGCAAGGGACAAAGTTTGACTACGGGTCGAACTAGTGTCCCTCTATTAGTTTTTACTGTTACAACCCGGACAGTTTGGTCTTGGCCTGGATGAACTTGTATTACTCTTCCAAGCCGCCATTCATTTGGTGCTAAGTTAGGTTCCATGATTGTAACAATATCACCCACAGAGATTTCACGACCTTTGTTTTGCGACCATTTAGTTCTTTGTTGAAGAGTATGAAGATAATCTCTTTGCCACCTACGCCAAAAGCTCTGAGATAACTTTTGTAGCAACTGCCAACGGGATCGTGGGTGCATTTCATCGTTAAGAGGTGGCTCTGGTACAGCAACCAAAGGACGTCCGATAAGGAAGTGCCCAGCCGTAAGGACATCGACTTCGTTAGGATCTGCAGATATTGCGCAAAGAGGCCGGGAATTTAGCATCGCTTCGACCTTTGTCAATATTGTGTAAAACTCCTCAAAGGTAAGTAGTTGCGATCCTACAACACGCTTGAGAAGATATTTAGTGGATTTGATACCACTCTCAAAGATACCTCCAAAATGAGGTGCTGATGGAGGGTTTAATTTCCAATTGATATTACGAGAAGCTAGTTTGTCTGAAATATTTAAATGTTCTTCGGATAACATTTTACTAACTTCACAAAGATAACGTTTGGCACCTACAAAATTCGTACCGCAATCGGTTACGATTTGCTCACACAAACCGCGACGAGCGACAAATCGATCGAGTGCTGCTATAAAGGCTTCTGTCGACAACTCTGTTACGAGTTCTAGATGAACCGCTTTTACCGAGAAGCATACAAAAAGGCAAATATAAACCCTATAACCTTTTGCGTTACGACGTCTACTTTCTTTAACGTAAAAAGGTCCATCGAAATCAATTCCGACATTTCGAAAACTTTGACCTTCAGTTAATCGACTTTTAGGTAAATCACCCATATGAGGTTGCCTTCTAGAAGGATTAAATTTGAAACATGTTATGCATTTAGATAAACGTGAACGAATTAAGTTACGACCTCCTAAGATCCAAAATCTACGCTGTATTAAAGAGTGTAAGGTGCGAGGTCCGCAATGAAGATATTTTATGTGAAAGTTATCTATAATTAATTTTGATAAAAATGAATTTTTTGGTAATAACAACGGATGTTTTACCTCATTTGGTAAATCAGCATTTTGAAGGCGTCCCCCCACTCGCAATAATCCAGTTGAATCTAAAAAGGGACTTAATTTTTGTAAATGTTTTGGTAAAGGTTTGTTATGTTTTAGATTACTAATATTGCATTCAAAATGAATTAACTGTTCGTACCGTATGAGATAATAAAGAGAATTTTCAAGATCTTCTGAAGTTAAAAAACCTTGCTTTCTTTTGTTTTGAGGTAGTTTTATGTTAAAGATAAAACGAAAACACCAAGCTAAGATTCGTTGGAGTTTTGTCAAAGATGAGGTACGTTTGGCGAGGGCCGGTATAGGATGGTTTATGTCGACCTCTTGGACGACATGAGATGATGAGATAGGTTTAAGTTCTGGCAAGGGTTCCGAAGGAGGCTGAGGAACGCTATCTGGCCACTCAGACACACCTTGACGAAGCCACTGAGGCCCAGTCCACCAGGTTTCACATGCTGCTAGTTGTGAGCATGTGAGACCACGGCTACAAAGATCCGCGGGATTATCCTGAGTAGATACGTGCCGCCACTGAGATGGAGGTAAAGATTCGGTTATTTGTACTACACGATGAGCTACAAATGTTTTTAAGTTGTGCGGTGCCGTATTTAACCATGACAATACCGTAGAGCTATCGGTAAAAGATAGGATTTGATTTATGTTGAGTTGTCTACTGAGTAGTGCCTGCATGTGCGACATAAGACGTGCTAATAACACTGCACCGCATAATTCGATTCTATTCACGGTCAAGGGCTTCAGAGGTGCTACCTTGGATTTCGCGATTAGAAGAGATACATGGATTTGACCACTGCAAGTTACCGTTCGGATGTAAATACAACAACCGTAGGCTTTTGTTGAACCATCACAAAACCCGATTAGTTGAGTTTGGACAGTGTCTAAAGGAATTCTTAGACGTGGAATGTTTATGGAGTTAAGATTTGAAAGTTCGGAGGTAAAGTCCTTCCAGTCCTTTTCGATTGATTCAGGAACTATTTCGTCCCAAGATAACTGTTGTCGCCAAAGATTTTGAAGGATCAGCTTTGCTAAGAGGATAAAAGGGGCTAACCACCCAACGGGGTCAAAGATACGAGCGACGTTGCTTAAGATACAACGTTTAGTGCAATTTGATTCAATTTGAGATACGTTATAAGTGAAATAATCACCATTTGGATCCCACTGAACTCCTAAAATCTTTAACATAAGTTTATTGTTTTCAGTTGAGAATACTTTAGGTTTTTGACAATGATCAGAAGGTAAGTTTTCTAAAAATGTGAGGCTATTACTACTCCATTTGCGAAGTTGAAATTGACCGAAACTCAAAAGTTGGATAAGTTCATTTTTCAGTTCAAGCGCCTCTTCTACAGAAGACGCCCCACCGTTAATATCATCCATAAAAGTTCTATTTAAAAGTAAATCTGTCGCGCGCGGGCACTGTGCACCGTGGTCGCGAGCTAGCTGATGCAAGGTTCTGATGGCGAGATAAGGCGAGCTACTTACTCCATAGGTGACCGTTTGGAGTTCATAGACGTCCACCTCTTTAGATGGTGATTCACGCCAGAGAATGTGCTGATAGACTCGTTCCTCAGGTAAGATATTGATTTGCCTGTACATTTTCGATATGTCACAGGTAAAAACAATTGCGTGTAAACGAAAGTTAGTAATGATGTCGATTACGTCAGCTTGAAGCTTAGGCCCGGGATACACTAGATCATTTAAAGATAAACCGTTTGATGACTTACTGCTCGCATCAAATACGACGCGAAGCTTTGTGGTATCGCTCTCAGGACGGATAACACATTGATGTGGAATAATATACTTGCTATTTTGTTGTGAAGTATTGACTAAGTTCATATGACCAAGGTCATGATATTCCGTCATAAAGTTAGAATATTCAGCCGAAAGTTTTGCGTCCCGGTTCAACTTACGCTCAATGTTAAATAATCGAGATAATGATTTGTTAAAAGAATCACCTAAAACACCGTGAGGTTCTTTTAAAAGCAAAGGAACAACATATCGGCCGTTGTCCTCTCTGTACATGCGAGTACTGTAAATACGCTCACATTCAAGGTCATTAGGATTTACGATAGGGGTGCGAGGTGGCTCCTCGACTTCCCAAAATTGCTTGACCACTTCATCAAGGGTATGAGTGGAAGCGATGAGACTGGAGATAACATTCGGAGGTGTGCAACTGGGCATATCAACAGCGCCAGTAATCACCCATCCGAAAACACTATGCAAGGCAGCAGGTAAATTAGGACGTGGCTGAAGGCGCTGACCGTCATATATTTTATGAAATAACTCTGCTCCGAGCAACAAGTCAATATTTGAAAGTTTATCGAAATCGCAATCTGCGAGTACTAAATGCTTAAACTGTTCGCGAACCGAGTTAGGTATTATTGCAGTAGGCATTTTAGAGGTAATACTATCTAAGATAATCGGTGAGATATGAAAAGTTGGCTCATCACATTCGCGAGGTTGTATAGTACATTGTGTGGTGCCTTGTACTTGTTGTACCGTGTTTTCGCCGAGTCCGGCTACCGTAAGATTGCAACGACGGAAAGGCAAGCCGAGTTTTTTAAAACTGGCCGAAGTGATAAAACAATCCTGCGAGCCACTATCAATTAAAGCGCGCAAGTAATGTTTACTACCAAATGCATCGCACACGCACACAGTTGCCGTGCCTAATAACACAACCGAATTCTCGCGACTATGACCGACATGAGCGCTCGTATTGTTATGACTGCCGCCGGCGCCGGCGCCTTCATTACGCGGCGGGCTTGAGCCAGCGGGAGCAGTTTCACTCGCATGAAGCAATGTATGATGGCGCGAGCCACAAGTTTGACAACTCATTTTAGAGAAACAGTTGGTTATAGAATGATTTGAACGTAAACAATTCAAGCATAGATTTTTATTTTTAACAAATTCAATACGTTTCGAAATATTATAAGATAAAAAAGTAGGACATTTATAAATATTATGTTCTAAGTTACATAACAAACAATTAATTGCTTTAGGGTTCGAATTAACTGCTTGAGATGTTACAAAAGACCGTTGTTGATTAGGGTTAAACGTATTTTGTTTTCGTGGATAATTATTTTTATTGTTTTGATAAGATTGCGATCGATTTTGTGGTGTATTGTTTTGATAAGAGTGTGATCGTGTCTGAGGTAGATTCGCGTTCGCCGTCCGTGGAGGGTTAAGATGAGATAAATTACTAGACTCCAAAACTTTGACATAATTTTGTAGAAATTCGATGAGGTCTTGCAATACTGGTATTTTATTTTGGTTTTGTATTTCAAAACGCTTTCTAGTGTCCGCGTCTAAGGCACGGGAAGCTAAATGGAATAATATAAATTCGCTTAAATGTTCAATGTTTAATGTATTTAGGGCGTTAAAAGATTCGTATAACACATTTGTAAAATATTGTAAATCGTTATAATTGTTAGCTTTAATAGGCGGATAATTGCAGATTTTCTCAAGATAAGTTACCGCTAAAATACGTTTATTATGATATCTTTCTAATAAAGCATCAAACACTGTTTGATAATTATCAGAAGTAAGTGGTTCTCCCTTGGCGATAGCCAAAGCAGACCCGCTCAAACATGAAATAAGATAATGAAATTTTTCGATGGTACTAATTGAATTGTTTTCATGAATTAAGGTAACAAATGTGTCATAAAACGTTTGCCAATTTTCGATATGGTTGTCGAATTTCGGTAAATCTAACTTCGGTAATCGAGCATGAATCTGATCGGAATGAGATGCACCAACGAAAGCGGCACCTGACGACGGTTCGCCGCCCGGCGACTGCAGGGTTAACTTTGTCGTAGTAGGTTGCAAAGAATCATCGACTCGCAAAACTTCGTAATAAAGTTGATCAAAGGCTTCTAATTTCGCCGTACTTATTTGACTATCGGGCTTTAGAGCTAATTCTAATGTACTTATTTCTTTGTCGATTTCATAAAATTCCGATTTTACATTTTCTATGCGCGAAAATCTCGAGCGAAAAGAGGGTATCTTGCTACGATCATGGACAAGTTCTAGCGAGATATCGTACAATATTTGCATTGAACGATATAAATATTCGCGACGTGAAATAAGTATCTTTATTTTTGCTTCACTCATTGTTAATTTTATTGAACGACCACTTTATTTTAAAGTATTTTCTACGAAATTAAAATAGGTAATTTTACAAAGTTGAAATTTAAATAATTATTTTATGATAAATGTATGTTTAAACTGTGTAGATTACGATTTGTTTTTCAAGATAATGTTTTGTAAGTAAATTATATGCACATCGCAGGTTTAACTAAGTAGGTATTAAATATCGAACAGGCATGAATTCAAAAGACAAAATGGCGGTCCAAAGCAATTGCAAAGGTAATGATTTGAAGATTTGAAAAGGTGAAATATCAGAGTTTTACTATGAAATTGAACCTGATATTTGCTATTTTGTGATTCCACGGGTTGGAATCCGACTCGATTGGACCAGAATTTATGTTAGAGGTTGCAATTGCTTTGAGGACGCTAAACCACGATGGTATGAGGGGATGTTTGGATTTATAAAGTATCGCCCACCTTACGTCGCTTTTTCAGCAAGGGTCGATGACACAACTTTTAAAACCAAAGGATAGGTACTCACTGGGAAGCTGGCTGCCTGATTTTCACTGAATTTAGATTTTTTGATAAACACAGCGGCGCGCGCGCACGCTACAGCTCGGTTTTTACATTCGACTCACACAAGTCCATGTGATAGCCACGTGACGTGACAGCCGACGTCAGAGGTACATCGGAAATTGGTAGTGGGAGGACAAAAGGATGAGGTATTGATTTTAGGCTGCAACAGTAACAATCAAAATAATTTGAGTATTGCATCGTAGGCTTAATTTTTCTATCCCTCAAAGTGAAGCTGAAACATAATATTTCTCTTCTCTGTAAAACGTCTCTTTTGTTAATGAGCATTCAGGAACCGAAATGAAAACAAAATGAAAACTTTTCACCAATATTGTAGAGGTGGTCCACTGCTGGTGTGACAGTCCTAAGCTAACCCTTCGCTCAGCCGTGGATTAGGTTTGTAGAGCGTGGACCAGCGTGTCTAGGTGTCCACATGTCCCCTTCACTTCACCACTCGGGCAGCCCGAAAAAACCCTGTACAAGGTAGCAGCAGGAACTTCGATGGCATCAATCGTACAATGCAACCTTGTAACGGCTGCTGTGCACGTTACCATGCAGCTTTTTAACCTCAGGGAGCCTTACTAAGGAGCATAATCAACTGGCTTCCGCTTGAAGGGTTCTCTCCTAAACATATGTCCACTGCATCACACCACGCTCGCGCATCCGCCCCCTGAAGACTAAATTCTGGAAAAATAAGTTTGGTCATCACCGAACCCATCACGCCACAATGCTGGGACTTCAAGAGATTTCTCCATCGGTTTTGTAGGACTGGCGCTCCCATAGTATGTTTTCCGCTTCCTGGTCCATCCCCACTCCTGATGACGGAGTGCCGAGCTGACCATTTAGTTCAGCCATATCCATGGGCGTTGGAGAAAGCGAAGAGGTATGCAGAATTGCGAGCGTACGTACAGCGCCACGGCTCACGATCGAATGTGTCCCAGTGCGAGCGCCGCCTGCTTATAAAGGCCGGCCGGTCGCCCCACTAGTCACGCCACCACTCACGCCACGCGGCGCCACAACATGCAAAACTAGTTCGGGCGCTGACGTCACTCGCAAGCCCGCACGGACGTTAGTCCCCTCTTTGATAATTTAACGTGATTTTATGACTTAACAATGTTTTACCATTGTTTTATTGTTTTAAATTGTAATTATTATTGATTAGCAAATAAAAACAACATGAAATTACAAAAAATGCGTAAAACAACATAAACGCGCCGTCATATATACAGGGTCACTGGAAATATGACGTATTCCTGCGAAATGGTTATAGATGAGGTCAAAACAAATATTTTTTGTTATATTACTTTTTCTCAAAAAGTTCATAGTTTTTGAGTAAATTAAAATTAAGTAATTTTTTACCAAAAGTACGTTTTCAGATACAAAAAATTAACATAAAAGATAACTACTCATTCGATTCCGGTTTTTTTATTATTTTGGCATAGAAAACAGTCTAAATGTTGATAATGAATAAAAAAAGTTACAAAAAGTACATGTGTTTATAAAAAAATCAATCCTTAAAAACATTTTTTATTTTTATTTTTTCAGATTTTTTAGAAAAGGCAGCAAATATCTTTAAAAAAATCCTAGTAACTAAGTGTGCATAATATTTTAAAAATATCACCATCTATTCAGCTTTCAGTTGAGGTATAAAACTTAATAATAACTTAAATAAAAAATGAGAAATTAAGACTTAAGTGAATTGCAGTCCCATTTCATGTAGCAAAAATTTCCTACTTCGAGCGCTTCGGAGGTGGCCGTATTATCCTACTTATATCATAAATGTGAAAGTTTGATTGTTTGGATGATTGTTAATCAATCATGAAAAACGGCTGAACGGATTTGGATATAATATGGCACACAGTCTAAAAGCCGGATTAAAACATAGGAGGATACTATTATCTTGGTTAAAGGTTCCCTAGGGATTTTCTCGAATGTAAATGCCGATGAAGTCGCGGGCAGAAGCTAGTTTGCCATAAATGGTCATGCTTACTAAAAATAATAATAAAGAGTTTAGGGACAGGATTGTTTTCCGCCGATGAGGCAAAATTTTTACGGACGGCATCAATAATAACCATGCATATCAGCCATTTTTAAAACCTTTATGCCAGGCCTTCCTTTTGGCTTGTGAATTGATAGAGCGGACGGGCCATAACCCACCACGTGGACCCAATGTGGATTGGTCAGTGTTAACGACTGTAAATGTAGCCAAGACCAAGGGCTCTATGTAACACAATTGTTACAAATACAAATATCTTAATTGTCTCATGAGTTTTACATAGTGGTTAACACCGACAAATCCGCATTGGGCCCATGTGGTGGGTTATGGCCCGTCCACTTTATCCATCCACAAGCCAAAAGGAAGGCCTGGAAATAAAAGCATTAAAAATGGCTGATATGCATGGTTATTTTTGATGCCGTCTGTATAAAATTTTGACTCATTGGCGGAAAATAATCCTGTCTCGAAACTCACTCGGACGAAAGTATTTTTAGTAAGCACGACCATTTATGGCAAACTAGCTTCCGCCCACGACTTCATCCGCATTTACATTCGAGAAAATCCCTAGGGAACCTTTAACCAAGATAATAGTATCCTCCTATGTTTTAATCCGGCTTTTAAACTATCTGTGCGCCATATTTCATCCAAATCGGTTCAGCCGTTTTGTGTGATTGCTTAACAATCATCCAAATAAGCAAACTTTCACATTTATGATATAAGTAGGATAATACGGCCACCTCCGAAGCGCTCGAAGTAGGAAATTTTTGCTACATGAAATGGGACTGCAATTTACTTAAGTCTTAATTTTTCATTTTTTATTTAAGATATTATTAAGTTTTATACCTTAACTGAAAGCTGAATAGATGGTGATGTTTTTAAAATATTATGCATGCTTAGTTACTAGGAATTTTTTAAAGATATTTGCTGCCTTTTAAAAAAAATTTGAAAAAATAAAAATAAAAAATGCTTTTAAGGATTGATTTTTTTATAAACACCTGTACTTTTTGTAATTTTTTTTATACATTATCAACATTTAGACTGTTTTCTATCCCAAAATAATAAAAAAACCGGAATCGAACGAGTAGTTATCTTTTATTTTAAATTTTTGTTTTTGAAAACGTACTTTTGGTATAAAATTACTTAATTTCAATTTACTCAAAAACTATGAACTTTTTGAGAAAAAGTAATTTAACAAAAAATATTTGTTTTGACCTCATCTATAACCCTTTAGCAGGAATACGTCATATTTCCAGTGACCCTGTATATTATATTACAAAATAAAAAAAAATCAATGAAAACTTACTAATATTTTATCATGAAAAGTAGTCATCTAAGTATTTAGATGCAGCTATTTTATATGTTAGTTTAGTTATGCTTTATTCCTGACTAAAAAAGCTTTATATCCGTTACAATTTTTTCGTCTGAAAATTTATTACGGCGGGGGTGTTTTTATTTTATACTTCCGGGTTCATTTATTGTGAAACATTAGAAGCATTGTAACTGATATCTTAAGCGCCTGTATAATTAGAAATGGAGGAAAAACGCTACCAGACCCTTTATTGCTGTAACAGAATCTCATCAAAAATATTCTACATAAAATATACTTACCCGGGTCTTGTTGTTCTTATTTCATTATCTAGCTACATCTTGTTTTAATGAAGAAGGCTAATAAAGTTAAAGTGCATTAAAAATCGCGTAAGGCTGCGTTCAAACGACAACACACGACCCGACCTCAACCCAAACTCAACTCAAACTCACCTCAACCGCAGCCCACCTTGAAATAAATCACTTACAATTTTGAGTCTTATGACACATTAATAAGCTCTTGTGTAATGTTCAGGTGAGTTTGAGGTGAGTTCGGGTTGAGTTTGAGTTGAGTTCGGGTTGTGTTCGGGTAGTGTTCGGGTTGAGTTTGAGTTGAGTTCGGGTTGAGGGCGAGGCGTGTGCAGTTGCATCGACAAAATATGACGAAGCTTATTAATGTGTTATAAAACAGGGGTGGCCAAGTTGTCTAGGGCTGCGATCGACTTTAAAATTTCCTGGCCTATTGAGATCGACTTAAATCATTTTAATTTTTGGGGAATTTTTCACTATAAAAACGCCACACTCGCCTCCCGTAGCGTTCGGTTGCTACTTGTTTTGCTACCACAAGTAAAGCACTTTTTGTAATGTCTCTCGCGATCGACCGCGCTGTCTCCAGAGATCGACTGGTCGATCGCGATCGACTTGTTGGCCGCCCCTGTTATAAAACTCAAAATTGTAAGCGCTGTATTTGAAGGACTGGGCTCCGGTTGAGTTGAGTTTGAGTTGAGTTCGGGTTGAGGGCGAGTCGTGCGTTATCGTCTGAACGCAGCCTTAGTATTTTTAATGGTAAACGGTAAAAGAGAATGCCACTCTTCCATAGTAATCTGCCTAAAAAAAAACATGTGTTGTATAGAACAGTGAGTGATATCAATGAATAGATATTATTGTTACTAGTAACTTTTACCAAGGTACAAAGAAAATATCTCCCGGAGATATTAAGATAGTCACGCAAAAGATAAAAAAGAATACATTTACTACAGTACAAAAATAAGTTGAATAAGAATTATCTCCGCTATACCGGATCCATGCGACACGTATCGTCTCTAGCTTCATTTAAAAAAAAAAAAACCGGTCAAGAGCGAGTCGGACTCGCGCACCGAGTGTTCCGAACAATCATAAATATATTTGGATATGTTATTTTAGGACAGTCTTTAAAAAAGTAGGATAAACGGCAGACAGGTGGAAGGGCGAACAGGCGGACAGTTAATTTACAAATGCTGCTTATGGTGACTGAAAAACGTTTCAGCCACTCCACATTGCAAAATGTTTATATTACTAGTCCATCAGCCATTTTAATGTCCCCACTGCTGGGGCACAGGCCTTCCTTATGGATGGACCTTATGGATAAGGAGGACGGGCCATAACCCACCACGCGGGCCCAATGCGGATTGGTGGGTGTTTACGACTGCAAATGCAGCCGGGACTAACGGCTTAACGTGCCTTCCGAAGCACGGAGGAGCTCGAGATAATAAATTTTTGGTCACCCATCCCATGACCGAACCTTGCGAACGTTGCTTAACCTCCGCAATCGCTGGTCCAGGCGCTAAACCACTACGTCACCGAGCTCCTCGTTATTATTATATTACTAAGTAGGAACTTATTCTTCGTTTATTCGTACGGCAAATAGTAGGTAATTATATTAGAACCAGCCACCAATTTATTATTGTAGTGTTAGGTTGCGCCATCTCTTGACCGATAGTGGAACTATTTTTGTCCCTTAGGTTAGCATGCTTAGGACAGCGCCATCTGTTGACTGGTAGTGAAATTAATAAAATTTTGTTTGTTTTTTGAATTTTAAAAAAGTGTGTTATATTGAGACATCGTTTTATTTTTCCTGTAATCTTTACATAAACTACTATCGCATAGAATTATTTCAGATTTTTCTCTTTGCAAACTTCGGAGATAAGGGGGGGGGGGGGGGGACTGTATTTTTTTTACATTTTTCATCATAAGTCGAAAACTATGTGGCCTAAGAAAAAAGAAAAAATTGTTTTAAAATGTGCAAACAGCGCTCTTTCATATGATACCCCACATGCCCTAGTCACCTCACTTAAAATTTTTAAGACCCCTTTTCAGTCCCTGTTGTAAAAAAAAATATTAATTTTATTATTTCTTTCTTATTTGCAAAATAGTTGGGCAAATGTCATCTTAAACTATTCCAAATTTCAAGTTGATACCATTAGTAGTTCTCGAGATATCCAGCTGTGACAGACAGACAGACAGACAGACAGACTGAGTCACACCATAAGGGTTCCTTTTTTACCATTTTGGTACGGAACCCTAAAAAGTCTATACAAATCTGACTCACTCATAAAAAGATAATATCATCAGTCAAAAAAGTTAAAGTTAGGTATTTTTGCGTATGCACTTATTTACTAGCATCATAAAACCAGTGTTCAACTAGCTTTTTCTGTCCCTTTTTACGCTAGTAAAGGACTTCAGGCAGAGTCCCATAGAAAAAAACCAAAGAATGTATAACGTTTCTGTTTTTTTTTCAAAATGTAGGCATGTAATTAGTAGGTAAGTCATAGAAAATATTCAGATTTTTACGAAGATTTATGTTTTAAGAGTTATTTACGTTTGAAAGTTTTTTTTTGGTAACCCCGACACTGAATAACAACACAAGTTTCACGACAACACGTTTCGTTAGCTGCGTTAGTGATACAGATTAGCACCACAATGTACGAGTTGGAACCGATCAAACGGAAAATCTGTGCATATGTCGCACGTAACAAAACGCTTTTGACAGTTGAGTTGACTGACGTCCGGTAGACTTTTTTTTAATGCACAATCACTTGTGCCACAGAACAAATATACTCAGGGGAGACTTGTGAAATCGCTAACAAAGATGTCCGTTTCATTGATATGCATTTGTTTGTTTTTTTCAATAATTAATTAACGCTAAATGAAGGAGTTAAAAAATAATGTTGCCACTGTTTTAGTATTCTAGTAACATAAAGTTTTTATAGATAACAGAATTATGTTTATACACTTTTGGGTCTCATGTGCCTGATGTCCTTTACCTGTATTAAGCTGTAGTAGTTTTATATTGTAGTAGACAGATTTATCTAAAAAAAAAACTTTGAACTTGGATAACTATAACTTTTTATCTTTAGGACAGATTTTCTTGGTCCGATAGTAAAAGTTACTAGCTACAATAATACCTATATCTATTAATTAATATAAGTTTTATTTTTATACAACATATCTATTTTTTTGGGCCATTTTTCCGCTACCCTAGCAAAACCATCGAAACACGATTTTTATTTTGCGGTTAAAAGCGTTTTATCGACACTCAACTGTCTAAATCCATTTAGTACAGTAGCCCGTAGAACATTTAAATCACCAAAAAGGTTACCGTTTGCCGTTGTGATATAGTTAATTATTACGAAATTATAGATACTTTAAGCCAAGTTTTACAGATCGCAACCCGCCGTAACCTATATTTGTATATCTCCAAAAATGATATTTTTTTATTTTTCAAGGTTTACCACCTGGTTTAGCTATTGTCGTCTTCTACAGCTTTTTTTGATTGCCACTGATAATAGTAAGACTATGGAAAATGATCGTGCACCGATTTAAGACCAGATAAAATCCAACCATTTTCATCAGGTCTTAAATCTGTGTATGGCTACTTTTTATAGTCTTACTTTTATCTGTGGCAATCAAACCAAGCTGTAGAACACGACAATAGCTGAACTATGTGGTAAACCTCGAAAAATAAAAAGATATCAATTTTGGAGATATACAAATATAGGTAGCGCGGATTGCGGTCTGTAAAACTTGGGTTAAAGTATCTATAATTTCGTAATAATTAACTATATCACAACGGCAAACGGTAACCTTTTTGGTGATTTAAATTTTCTACGGGCTACTGTACTAATTGTCTTATGATAGTTAAACGTGAGAAATCGCTATATCATATCGCATTTCGGTGGTCAATCATAGTGAAGATAGAAGTTAAATTCATCCGAAATCCGTAACTAATTTATTCACTTCTCAAGCTTACGCGCTCACTAGACATGAAATAAAACACTTTTTAACGGATACTAGCGCGGTTTTATTGAATGTACTTTGGTATTTAGTTGGTATTTGGTTTGGTTTTTGGTTTTTCCCGACGTTTCGGCACCTTTGCAGCTGCCGTGGTCACGGGGGACTGAAGCTACCCGTGAGCCTACCCTCAAGCGATGAATTTTTTTATACGTTCAGAAATTAAAATTTAACAAATTTTTTAATTATTTTATGTTGATTTATAATTTAATTTTATGAATTATTTAATGCTAAAAAGAGAGAGAAATCTACTGAAACTACCACCATTTCATAAAATTGGGAGGCCCCTCCAAGAAAGAAATGGCGAAAGAAAACTTGGAGAGAGAGCCGACCCCCGTCTTTTGTATTAATTTATTTATTTGCAAAAGGAACTAACCGTATCATTAACCGTATTCCTTTTGCAAATAAATAAATTAATACAAAAGACGGGGGTCGGCTCTCTCTCCAAGTTTTCTTTCGCCATTTCTTTCTTGGAGGGGCCTCCCAATTTTATGAAATGGTGGTAGTTTCAGTAGATTTCTCTCTCTTTTTAGCATTAAATAATTCATAAAATTAAATTATAAATCAACATAAAATAATTAAAAATTTTGTTAAATTTTAATTTCTGAACGTATAAAAAAATTCATCGCTTGAGGGTAGGCTCACGGGTAGCTTCAGTCCCCCGTGACCACGGCAGCTGCAAAGGTGCCGAAACGTCGGGAAAAACCAAAAATCAAACCAAATACCAACTAAATACCAAAGTACATTCAATAAAACCGCGCTAGTATCCGTTAAAAAGTGTTTTATTTCATGTCCGTAACTAATTCTCAATCTTACCTGTAACAACCGGAACATAATAATGTTATACTAAAACAATAGACATAGGTTTAATTTATGATAATGGTTGTCTGTTAGCAAGTTGGGAATATACCTAAGCCTACGGTTGGATTCAGAAGTGCTTATATGCAGTACTCATGTGGTTATTATATGTTGTTTACTTACTGAAAGAGCGTTATATTTTATTTTGTGTGGGAAATGACTAAAGTGTTCTTCTGCTTTTTCGATCGACCATAAGAACAAATATCCCTTTAAATGCACAATACCAAATACCACCTTTACGTAATACGCCATATACGCAAAATACCAACAAGCAGAACACCAACATATATTTTTATTGCAAATCAAACATCTTAATCAATCGGATTGATCTTTCTTTCTTTCATGAAAGTTTGAATAACTCTCAAAAATATATATTAGTGTCGCCAATGTCTTCAATATCAGCAGGCCGTTACATAAAGACACGACAACGACACAGATTAGATAAATAAATACAAGTTGCACACTTTTTTTTGTAAAAAAAAACCGCTGCCATTGGAATTAAGTCCATACAGACTTGACAATATCATATTTTTACTTTTTCTTTTGTTCATGTTGTTTTTTTCCTTAGTTTATATGGTATATCAATAATATTTATTCACTAGATATTTGTAAATTGTTTGTTCTGATTTTGTTTTCTAGTATTATTGCTCTTTGTTTGTGTCCGTTCTCGTCACCAATTAGGCTCCTCCAGAATACCAGCGTTGCAGTGGCATGCTCAGGTATGTCACTGTAGCATTGCTGAGGAAGAGGCCTAGTTGACTGCGCACAAACTAGTTTAAAGAATGTACTATGGGCAACAGCGTCGCTTAACCAGTTTGCAACAAAATTCGTGTGCGCGCGTATCGCCCCTGCACGAACTAAACGTATGTGACAGCGGGCGCGGTATGCAAGCGATTTTAACCTTAGCAGTGGTTAAGCGACGCTGTTGCCCATGGTACCTATTATTTTTAGTTCCAATTGTCGCGGTCAATAAACTGTTTTTCTTTCTTCTTTCTTTCTTTCATAAAAAGAATCGCGATAGTCGGACGCAATTCGTCGTTCGATTTACTTGATATTTAACTTTATTCGTGGTAGTGTCACGGAGTGGGCTGAACTTCTTTCGCTTATTGCGATTGTTTTTATGTAATAGGCCTGCAATTACAAATGATTTACACACCTATAATAAGCATTAAGCATTGCAACTAAATACAAACTTGTCTAGTTTCTAGAGACAAAAAGGATCTCTAAGCTTGAATTGAATTCCAAATGTCTTAGACTGTGGTCGCAAGAGATAAGTTAATATAGCGTCCGAGCCATATTTCGGGTGCCAGACAAAATTATAACCCAGCTAGATATTAAATTGCTGCTTAATTATAAGCAGACGTTGCAGCAGGTGCGTTTTGATGTGGCGTCGTAATATTCACGGTTTAATACACTGGACTGGACTGGACAGGCTAAGTTTGCGTCAAGTTTCTCATCATCAAGGTGTTCAGAGATATAGTGTTTACTTAAAATTCTTGCTCTCACCTAATAGTGAGACAATATATACTAATAAATTCCAATAATATGGGAGAATATTTAGAAAGAAAAACTACGTTGTTGCCACTGACCTGCATATATTTACACTGGACAGGCTTATGTCAAACTGTTTTTGTGCCTATTTGATTTCCGCCATTTTGGCGCTGTAGGACGTAGCGTGAGCATAGCGTGAGGGACATAGTACTAAAGTTTGAAGTCTGGAGAGACCATCACGGCAACCATTTTCATATTGTACGTCAAAATTAGTTCTTTAGACGCACGCTAGTGGCGTTTAAAATAGGCACAAAAACTTAGCTGTCAAATCATACAGACAGCTAGTCCAGTTAAATAAAAAAAAATCTTTTTCATGTCAGTGGTTGTTGCGCTTGTTGCCTTGCCTTTCAATTGGCGTCGTTCGTTGCCGATGCTGCCGCATGCGTTATTTTTCTCGCTCTAGCAAATTACCATTCTCAGAAGAGGAAGGATCATGAAAAAATGTTATTCCATGCTAGCAAATGGGCTCAAAACCTAACTAACGTAATTTTTACAAGTGAAAATGGGCTTTTCTATCTATTTCATCGACTTTACATAATATTACTTTAAAAAATTTATGAATCATTATTATCTATTAGCCGCGACGCTAACAATGGATTTTTATAATAATTCATTGGATTAAATATCTTGACTATTCCTGTTTAGCCCCGAGAAAAACCAACGTACCAGTTATTAAAAAAAATGTATTTCAATACTCATGAAAGTTTTAATAAAATGTGAAATCAAAATAGAATACGATATATGAAGGCCTATTGCAAAAAAGAATCACGATAGTCGGACGATGTACGTTGTTAGATTTACTTGATTTTGAACCTTATACATGAGATAGTGGGACGAACATCGTACACTTATCGCAATGCTTTTTAGGGTTCCGTACCCAAAGGGGTTCCGTACCAAAAACGGGACCCTATTACTAAGACTCGATCCCGCTGTCCGTCTGTCTGTCTGTCTGTCAGTCTCTCTCTCTGTCACCAGGCTGAATCTTATGAACCGTGATAGCTAGACGGTTGAAATTTTCACAGATGATATATTTCTGTTGCCGCTATAACAACAAATACTAAAAACAGAATAAAATAAAATATTCAGGGGGGGCTCCCATACAACAAGTGTTTTTTTAACGTTTTTTGGTACGGAACCCTTGATGCGCGAGTCCGATTCGCACTTGGCCAGTTTTTTGTAATAGGCCCTCAGGTGATCGTCTTCTAGATCCTTTGGGGAAGTTTATACCCATCAGTAAGCGTCTTACAGCTGATATTGATATGGTGATGGTGAAATAAATATGGGTAACTAAACAAATTAAAACTAAATTGGCTACATCCGTGGTCTTGCCAATTGGCACAGAAGAGATATAAGTACTACCGTATAGAAAGGAAACTCTCCGCCCCGCCCCACCGTCAATCACCTCACCCCACCGCGCGAGTTCGTGTGCCGAATCATGTGCACATTTTAGTCGGGTGTCAACGCTTTGTTTGCGGCGCGCGGCGATCTTTTGTTCGGCCATCGGCGACGGGCCGGGCGCGCCGGCGGGCGTAGTCGTTAGCCCTAGCTTCACGCACACAGTTGCGCGTGTACAATTACATCATCTGTGTAGCGTCTGTGTGTGTAATTAATAGGTAGTTGAAACGCGGCGCTCGTTTGGTGTGTCCGGGGTGTGCAATTGGTTCAAATGTTAACTTACATTTTCCAATCGAGGTTCGGTGATTTTCGTACTATCACGAAACTGAATTTTGTTCAATAATTACTTATATTACTAAATACCAAGACATAAACGAACCAGATTTTACTCTTCAACTTTTACCCTGTATAAATGTGTTTGTGATCACTTCTCGATATAACACCCACTCAAACGTTATTGTTCTGTCCATCTAACGACCTTCTTGAAACCCTTTTAGCATGAGAAGTCCTTCATTCGAGAGGTACTGTGGTGTTAGTAACTCTTATTCGAAGGCATTTTATTCCATACCGGCAGACAATCAAAGTATGAAAATACAGACTGGTAGGTATGTACAGTCATGAGCAATAAGATGTACACACCATATAATTTTGTCACATTGCGTTTTAAATAACTTAGGTATAACATTAACACACTGAGATATATCGATTGAATGTGATATAGTTCTAAAGTGTGTACATCTTATTGCTCGTGACTGTACCTAATCAAAATTTTTTGAAACAATATTTTAGTATCATAACAAGATTATTGATGACCCCGTACTTATAGGTGATCCGGAATATGGTAAAAGATAATCAAAAGATATATTAAGCCTGAAAAGTGCCACATGACTGAAAATAATTGTTTGTTTCTTTTTACTAAAAACTGCTGTGACAACCCTAGACCTCGATATGGGGTCCATCTGCGTCAGGGGTTGTCACTTTGCTATTTTTCATAAAATTAAAAATATTTCAGCCATGTGGTGCTTTTCAGGCTTTTTTATAATTTTTCGGGGTTGTATAGTGTGTATACATGGTAGCTATTCGATTTATTCATGATTTTACGAGTGTTATTATGTGGTATTTGCACGAGTCGACTTGACAAGCAACTTGGCAGGTGACTTTTGTCAATTAGCGCTTTTTATCAACAATCGTTTGTAAATCGTGTATAGCTTTCTTGCTGAAAAAGCTTATTATGACATAAGAACATTTTTAAATAATAAAATAGATACAATAGTAATGAATAACTTATAATAATTTACTAATAATAGATTTAAAATACTGACATTTTGCATTTGCTTACTTTAATTTTATTTATTATGACTGTTATTAATTTGATACAAATTTATTAATGATAATTATGTGCTAGTTATGTGATAGTAATAATTAATAATTTTAAAATCTATATAATAATATTTTAGCATGATATGGTTACGCATGTTCATATACCTGTAAGGTGAATCATGGCTGTACTCTGTACCTAAAATCTTGTAATGCCCATGTTTATGAACCAATAAATGAATTGAATTGAATAAAATTGCCACCACATTGAAATTAAGTTTGCATTTAGATTTTACAAGCGATTGTCGATAAAAAGCACGAATTAACTAAAGTCGCTCCATATAAATATACTAAACTTAATAATCCGCTAAACGTGTAAGGTATAACGCCCACGAGCGATTAATCGCTGAGCGATTTATTGTCACTTAGAATAGAACAACGCCCACGAAATACTTTTCTTAGCTGCGATAAACGCGGCGATAATCCCAGCGCTTTTTTGTCGCTGGCTAAGTAAAACCTTTATCGTGTCATTTCGCGGGTGATTATCGCAGCTACAAAAAGTCGCGTCGGTTAGCGTAACAGCTCACTGGCGACTTTTTGTAGCTGCGATAATCGCGGCGATAATCGCCCGCGAAATGACACGACAAAGGTTTTACTTAACCAGCGACAAAAAAGCGCCGTGATTAACGCCGCGTTTATCGCAGCTACAAAAAGTAGCTCGTGGGCGTTTACGTATAGAACTCCGTAAGTTCTATTCTCAGCGACAAGAAATCGCTCAACGATTAATCGCCCGTCAGCGGGAATGCTTACGCTTAATCACGGCGATAATCCCGGCGCTTTTTTGTCGCTGGCTAAATAAAACCTTTGTCGTGTCATTTCGCGGGTGATTATCGCTGCGATTATCGCAGCTACAAAAAGGAATTTTCAGCTACAAAATTTCTCATATGCTTAACCATTACATATTTATTGAACACATTATTTTATAACTCAGTTCTTTAAGTTTTGAATTAGATCATTTTTATGCTATGAAACTTGCAATAAAACACTTTGTAACGGATACTTGCGCGGTTTTATTGAATGTACTTTGGTAATTATTCGGTATTTGGTTTGTTTTTTTATTTTTCCGACGTTTCGGCACCTTTGCAGCTGCCTTGGTCACGGAGGACTGTGAAGCTGCTCGTGAGCCTACCCTCAAGCGATGAATTTTTTATGACGTTCAAAAATTAATATTTAACACAAATTTTTGTTGTAATTTAATTTTGTGAAATAATTATTGCTCGAAAAATCAAACCAAATACCAACTAATTACCAAAGTACTTTCAATAAAACCGCGCTAGTATCTATTAAAAAGTGTTTTATTACATATCTAGTGAGCGCATTAGCTTGAGAAGTGAATACTATGAAACTTTCACCCTTAGCGGTCTGTCTGATAGACTAAATTTTTTCAGTACCGTCGAATAGTTGGAATCCAAGCCCTTCTGAGAAATTAAATCTGAAAATTTTCACCACTCCACTTGTCGTCCACTTAGGAAAGCATTTGCTTGGAAAAGCAAAATCTTTCTAGTAGTTTCGTATCTGAGCGACAAAATTTTCTAAAGTTGTAACTTAATTTCTCCCTGCAATATTTGTTAGATAAATTCCAACAATTTTAAAAGTTATAAGTATCCTTACTGGTATTATAAATGCGAAAGTCCGTTTGTTTGTTTGTTTTTGTTACGCCTTTACGTCTTAACTACTCAACCGACTATCGTGAAATTTTGCATGCACGTTGTCAGGGGTGCAGAAAATGACATAGTACCTTTCGTTCCGAGGAATAGACAAAATAGATATAGCAGACGAAGTTGCGGGCGAAGTTGCGGTCGCTAGTCTAAGCGTGCTCGCTCGTGCGAGGCCACCCACACGCGGCAAACGTCTTGCCTCGCGAGGCAGCGCGCTTGGTGGGGACCCGCCGAATTGCGTAAAAACGGCTGGCCTAAATCTGTTACTAAGTGCAAGACGAATATAAAACATATTCAGTCTAACATTGATTTGCGATCGACTGCCCTGCCAAAAACGAACTAAAACGTTAAATAACAGTGTCATTGCAGTCAGGGGACCGTTTTGTGGTACAATTTTTAATCAAAGAGGTCCCTGACTGCATTATTTAACTTTTTAGTTCGTTTTTGGCAGGGCAGTCGTGTTTTAAATATTTTTTAAATTTATTTATTTTTATTTCAGACATTTTAGTGACAGTTAAATATTTTTGAAATATGCTCACTAAGGCCTTTCATTTGATGCTCATCCTACTAATATTATAAATGTGAAAGTTTGTGGGTTTGGATGTTTAGATAGTTGTTGCTCAATCACGCAAAAACTACTGAACGGATTTGGTTGAAATTTGGCACACAGATAGTAGATAGCCTAGATTAAAACATAAAATACTTTTTATCCCGATATTCCCACGGGAACGGGAAGCACGCGGGTAAAACCGCGGGTGGCCGCTAGTATTATAATAATTGAAGAAAACATTTTTTTTTTCGCATTTCAAAATGGCGTCGTGCCGTCGCCTTATTGACTTTTTTCAAAAAAAAAGTAGCCAGTGTCACTCGGAACGATATAAGAATTCTAACGATACCCCATATATCTAAATCTGTTGGGAATAAAGAAACTCACATACCCACAAACATACATGAACCCTGAACATATTATATCCTTTTTTGGCAGTCGTGTAAAAAATATTCATATACCTAGTCGTCCAAAAGAACTTTCCATTTTTCTTCTCCTAGTTGTAACAAGTTTACATATTTTTCCAATAGATGGCACTCATCTCATCCGAATCGCGATATGGGTTAGTTGTAAAGATTCAGATAATACTTGTTCGCTTCCTTAAATACCCTGTATTTGTTTATCTACGAAGTATTTTAAAGATTTAATAGGGTTTAAATACAGGAAATTTAAAATTTTTGAAAAGCTGACGCGCAATGCGGCGCCGTCGTCAGCTTCTTTAGTTCCTTTTATCAGGGCTCTTCTTCTTCTTCTATTTCTGTTTTGGCATTCTACCTACTTTCCTCTTGGAATTCATTATCGCCACCGGTACAAGATACCGGTCAGATTTGAGTAGGCCTTATGTAAGTTCAACTGTCCTTGCGTCCAAACGGTGAATTAACTTCGGTAAGTAAGTTCAAAAGTCGATCACGCGCATCGGATGCTGTAAGCAGTCGCCCGTGGTCTTCGATCAATAATATGCTATGCTTTACGAACTAAAACAGTACGCAAAAATGGCACCTCAAATAGCGTCCCATTTACAAATTTGGCGCTTATTTTGCACATAATCACTTCTTATTTTGTAAAAACTCACATTTTACATCACTTATTTAGCACGAAAATACTGAAATACTGTTACAATTACATTACAGTCCCATATCTGTCTTTAGAAGCGTACACAGCTCGGTTCGTGTAATGTGGCAAAATTATAGCTGCATGGACGGAGCTACATGTATGTCACGACCACGAGCACGTTGCTCATGTGTAATGCTAATTACTTTCTAGGAGCATAATGGTACAGGGGGTTCGAATTAAGCTAAGCGTCAACTGATGCCCATCGCACTTAATACACGGACTGCATCATACGGATTTTAGTATTATTTTTATAGGAAATTATACAAGTATGCGACAACTTTGATCAGTGATTGCTTAGCTTTTTAGATAATTGCGTTTTTATAATAAAGTTGTCTTTGTTTGCATTTTCCAGGCTAGAGTCCAACATGATTTTCCGAACAAACAATTAGTTTTGTATCCTAATTTTGTGAAAAAATAGCTCAATAAAAAATAGCTTGAATACCAAAGCTATGGTTTATTTTACACAAGGATAGCACTTTAAAGATTTATAAACACCTAAAACACTATAGAAGAATTGTACAACAAGTGCATAAAACGCACTATTTCACTTGACTACTCACCCTTGCCTGTGGCTCGGGTAAAATAGGTTTTATGCACTAGTTTTTTACTTCGATTGTGAGGAAATTAAACAGCAACAGATTGTGAGAAAATAACAAGTTCAAATAACGAAGTTTAATTGCGTGTGTGGCTGTTTACCTGACGACCTTTGTCTTAGATGCACTTGAGCATAAAAAGCGATTTTAAGGAGCCTATACCCAACATAAAGAAGAACTTTACGAGCATGAAAAGTAAAAAAAAAATATTATACCATAAACAATTTATAATTGCAACGTCAACTGTATTAACTACTACTTTTTGTACCTAGCAAGAACAAAGATTACATCAGCCATAAACATGGAACCTCTGTGGCAATGATGATTAATATTAGATGATTATTTTGATATCACCATTAGTGACATGACAAAAACCGTTCACTTAACGACACACATCAGTGAGGTATGTCTTATGGGGTATTTATCAACAATCACTCAAAAAAATATTTTTCCTTTTTTGTAGAAAAAAAAGCGCGTTCTCCTTTTCTTCTATTTCTCTTAAAAAAAAAGGAATAAGTAATTTATTTTTTCTTTGTTTTTTAAAATCGATTGCCCAGTTGCCTATTATCAAATTTCAATAGGGGCAACTGGTCCCTGGTCCCAGTTTTAGATGGGGACGACGTAACCCCTAAGTCGCCCTCACCCCCTTGAGAAATATCTCTATATGAAATAAAACACTTTTTAACGGATACTAGCACGGTTTTATTGAATGTACTTTGGTATTTAGTTGGTATTTGGTTTGATTTTTGGTTTTCCCGACGTTTCGGCACCTTTGCAGCTGCCGTGGTACTGAAGCGGGGGACTGAAGCTACCCGTGAGCCTACCCTCAAGCTTAACCGTTAAAAAGTGTTTTATTTCATGTCTAGTGAGCGCGTAAGCGAGAAGTGAATATCTCTAGATATACCCATGACTATAGGCCGAATGTTCTTAGGCACACCACAAAATATGTATGCTAAACAGTTTAAGAAAACTCAAATTGTCTCCCTCATTTTAAAGTTACTTCCGCATAATCGTGTGCTCGATTATCATAAACATTGTTCAAAGTTGCCGGAAATTTAGCAGACACTAACTTTTTACACCAACATAAGTCCTTTTTGTTACTTTTTTAATGGTTGCTTGTTAACTTTTTTCGTATAATATTACCAAAAATTTTCCTATTGATCTAGGTTTCTTTTTAATTATAATAAAAATGCTTACAGAAAGTTACATTCTCACTTCAGAGAACACTTGTCGCGTTTGAAGTATTCTCGGCATTATACTTGACGCCTTTGCGTATTCTAAAACGTCGAGACTACCAGCTGTTGATGTAAGTAAGGAAACTGGCACACACGAACAATGAAATTAATCACCATAGAACCAAATACATTACGTTATTCATAAGAATAACTTTGATTGTTTACGTATTTATTAAAACTACAGAAATACTTCATTTTCTAGTCATTTATATCGTGTGAGTGGTTTTGAAAATGCTTGGTTGAGCTTTAGGTTTTGACTAAAGGCTTTTTGCTTAATGTGAACTGGAAATGTCTCAATTTAGAAAGTGAATATGTAATAGTAAAAACATAGCACCGAAAGGCTTACCTGCGTCAAAAAACGGAGAGCAAAATAAATAGTATGCTAACCTGAAAGGAAGTGCGAATAAAAATAGCTTAAAACATTTTAATTATAACTTACTTTTAGATACTATTTTTTGAAGTGTATGTTAAACGAAAGGATAATTTCACGCCACTTATTTAACATATTCCCAAGCAGATCCGGAACGACAAAAACCACCCGTAATTTATTTAGGTTGCTTACCATTAATTATTCTACTATGGGAGCTAAGTTTGAGTAAGGTCGCGGTCACGCGTGTTACCCCTAATAATATTTTAGTAAACATGACATTCTTTAATATTCCCAAAAGGTTATATTATGTGTACGTACCGCAAGGTTGGCCGATGGTATTTCTTTGACTACTTCATCCTATTAAAATCTACAGAGACCACAATCTTATTTTAGTTCTAAATTATTAATTAACTTTCGCTAATCGATGACAATGTTGTACTTTGTCCATTTTCCAACAGTTAGTTTTACAATGCAAGTTAAAGCTAGACAAAACAAATGCAAAATTTAATTGGGACCTGTGTATACGGTGCCTTAAAGACATCATAGACTAATCCACTTGTGACCATCCCTAACTACTTATTTGGATCCCATTCTGCTTCCATCCGCGTCGACCATTATACCCGAAAACCACTTCTCACTAATGACGTCAGAAACTCTATCATTATTTGTGTATTTATAGGTTGGTAACAAAACTGTCCTCTTTAGGTCCGCACTCCACTAAAACAGGGAAGGGACTAGACAAGAAGAGAAGATATGTTTTTAACCGACTTCAAAAATTTGAAAAGGAGGAGGTTATCTATTCGTCGCGTATATTTTTTTTAAATATGTATGTACACCGATTACTCAAAGACGACTGAACCGATTGAAATGATTTAAACGCTATAATATTAGGTTTCTTTCCAAATTGGTCTCATTTATTGAAATTTTGAAATCGGTTCAGTAGTTTTCAAGGAATCTTGAAAATACTGTCGTTTTCGTTACCATTTAATACGAATTCAGACAGATGTTCAACCATTACTTTTTAGGGTTCCGTAGCCTAAATGGCAAAAAACGGAACCCTTATAGATTCGTCATGTCTGTCTGTCTGTCTGTCCGTATGTCACAGCCACTTTATTCCGAAAGTATTAAGACAGTTGAAACTTGGTACGTAGATGTATTCTATTAACTGCTTAACGAATTTAATACAAAAATAAGAAAAATAAAAGATTAAGGTGGGGCTCCCCATACATGGAACGGAAACTAAAAAAAATTTTTCTTCAACCCAACACGTGTTGGGTGTAGGGATGCAAATCGGTAAAATTACCTTGGTAAAATTCGGTAAAAAACGATAAATTACGTAATTTATGGTATTTTTCGATAAATTACAGTAATTTTCAGTAAAAAATGTATTTAAAGTACTTATAACTTTTTATTACAGGGGAAAATGTGCTAATCTGTTAGTCTGTTTGTCAGTTAAGTGAAAAACGAAAAAAACGCCGCCCTCCCTTTCACGTACCAAGCCGTAAGCTATTAACCGAATAGGATAGGAAACGCGAGGTGAAGTAATTATAGTCTGTAAGAGCGTTGTCTGACACATTTTGCAACTCAGATAGGCTGTCTCACTCACTTTTTTGAACTTTTTAAATAACAATAAATTACTTACTTGATTTATTTTTGGTGAATGTTTTCAATACATCGTCAAAAGAATACTATCACGAATATTTTACGTACTTACTTATATTTATTTACAGATATATTTTTGATTTACTTGGTGAAATTACAACTACTTTTTGTACATTTAAATAAATTTTTGCAACAAAAACAATATATGTTTAATATCCGTAATACTAGGTATTCTATTGACGATGTATTGAAAACTTTCACCAAAAATAAATCAAGTATTTTTTTTAAGTTCAAAAGTATGAGTGAGACAGCCTATCTGAGCTCCAAAATATGAAACCACTAAAGTGAAAAACTAAAAAGTTCACGCACTAAGCAGTATGAAACGCGAGGTTATGTAATTGTAGGTATTGCCGAGAGTAGATGTATGGAAATGTCACACTTCCTTCATTTTACTACGATCATCGCAATTGAATTTCCTATTTTTTTGTTTTCAATGCTTAGATACCATGAATCAGTGTTGCTTTTTATTCTAAAGCAGAAAATAAATAAATAAAAGACGCTAATAGTCGCTGGTAATTTTACCGTAATTTATATAAATTACGGTAAAATATCCGTAATTTACCAGCCTTTTCGGTAAAATTACGTAATTTTGCAACCCTAGTTGGGTGTCTATAGATAGATAGCGCCGCCGCCACTGTCGCCGGCCGCGAGCGCCGACCCCGCGAGCTGCGCGCCCTCCGCCCGCGCCCCGCCGCCGCCACCTACCGCGGTGGCGCCGCGCGCGCCTGAGACGCGTGCGCGCCTGAGACGCGTGCGCCCGTCAGCTGTCAACGGAATTTTGCTGCTGTTGCTGCCGCCAACTCAAGGCCGCAGTCGCAGCAGCCAGTTCCCGTCGATGGAAAAGCTCATCCGCAGAATGTCGTCCGACCGGGCCAAGATGAAGACGGATTCCTCGAGGTTCGGAACAAAAAGCGATGTCGTCAGCGAGAGAGCAAGAACCACCATGGCACCGCACTGACAGGGCCCAACTTCCTGCTGCGAGCTGCCATACCGACCACGGCCGTGTACCTGTCCCGCCTGCACCATACCACCACTGCGCAGGACGTGATCGAGTACATAAAGAAGAAATCCAACTTTTGTTTGAGAGTTCAGCCACTGGAGTCGCGCCATAATACCAATTTTAAGGCGTTTGTGGTGCGCATCCCGACAGCGAGGCTGGACCTCTTCATGAAGGAGGACTTCTGGCCGCAGGGCGTGGTTTACAGGCGCTTCAGAGGGACGCTGCCTTGTGCCACCGATCCGACACACAAAGTGTCAAATTGATTTTTTTTACTAACATATTTTTAAGTTATTTACTAATAACATTGTTTTGTAAATTATATATGTTTAGTTTTAAGGTATAAGGTAAGATAAGGTATATCTATGGGCCATCGTTGCCTGAATATAAATTAATAAATAAAAAAAAAATAGATAGGTCTTTAAAAATGACATTGAGGTTTTTAAGACAACTTTTTCTCAAAGTCAACCGTTTGAAAGATATACACCGCCAAAGTGGTAAAATGTGTGTCGTCGTCTCCCCCCCCCCCCCCCCCCCCTTTAACTTTTGAAATAAGAGAGTGAAAAATCTAAAAAAAATATATGCTGTAGATCTTAATAAAAACTTTCAACCAAAATTGGTTTGAACGACCTGAATGAACCGATTTAAATGATTATTTTGTTTTAATTTCATTGGTATTAGATTTTGGATTATGAAGATAAACAAGGGAACTCCTCAAAATCAAATAAGAACTGTACAGTGATTGAAATATTGGTAGGTTTATGACAATCAAAAACAAGTTAAGTACCTATCTATCGTCAAGGTAATTCTGGACTAGAGTTGAACTGTGAAGGCGCAATGGAATTCCTGTTGAAATTAAGTTACGAGAGAGTTTTATACCATTGAAAAATGTGAAACATTTAATGTTTCACATTTTATTTTATAAAATCATCGTTTACATACCTACCACAAAAAAGTTTAAAATAAAAAAGCTTTTTAAAAAAGCAAGGCCTCCTTCAAAAACCTTAAAAAACAGCTCTATAAAAAACAAGAAATAATGTTCAGATCGATTAATTAAAACACGTCTATTGAAGTCGGGTGGGGATTTTAGAATATAAACAATACAATAAGTAAAAAAATACTTCCAGCTCCACCCGACTTCAATAGACGTGTTTTAATTAATCGATTTGAACATAATTTCTTGCTTTTTATAGCGCTGTTTTTTAAGGTTTTTGAAGGAGGTCTTGCTTTTTTTTAAAAGCTTTTTTTTAAACAACCATTAAGATTTTATTATCTACACAATCATCTTGTCTCCGCTCAGTTTCAGTGAAGAAAGTTGAGCGGAAAGGAGAAGGAATTTCTCATATTTGTATGGTGCTAATGTTATCTGTGATTGGCCGAGCTGTGAGCTGGGTACCTAACATAGCGTAGCGTGACGAAATGAGAAGAGAAGGGACTTTCGACGAGTGTCACTTAAAAGAAGCATGCTTTTGAAAATATGCACAAAAGCACTCTTTGCGGAAAACGCCTGTGTTCGGCCATGCTTAAATTCTAAGAAAGAATGTTTTTTACTGAACTAAAAGTTCCGTCATCTATGTTGTTGTGAAAACAAATTTTGACTGCTTTGACATTTTAATTTTCCTCCGCTTGAGCCAGCTCACATTTCCACTCCGCTAAGCACATAATTATTTTGTGGGAACACCCTAGCTGAAAAATATCTCTTCTCCTTTCCACTAAACACATCTCTTCTCGTTTCCGCTTTGGTGGAGTCCGACTACCTTACCTAGCTACTCTAAAACGCCGTTATGTAATGCTGTCTTACTTTAAAAATGCAGGTTATAGTACTTACATACACGAGCAATGAAATTACGTACCTTCTGTTAAGACTTTCATTACATTACTCCCTAGTGTGTTGTTTTGTGAAATGTGCTGTGGATTTATAACTATCCTAACTACTTGTTTACCGACTTGAACATGTTTATTTCTCAAGCATTTGTGTTAATGTGCTCAAAAATATATTAAGCTCAAACTTTTTCTAGTTAAATGGAGTTAATTTTGTACCTTTGTTGTATGGAGAGATATTACCGATTGCAAAATTCTAACAAGAGAAAATAGTTTGAGTTTAGTTTAAACGCCTCTGTGTTCTAGTGGTTCGCTCACCCGTGCAAGACGCAGGGGTCCCGGGTTTGATTTCCAGGTGGGGTACAATTTGTACTCGGTTTGGTTGGTGGTAAGGCTTATTTCAAGTCTGCCTGGCTAGCTACCACTATCTTACCTAAGTCTGACGCCATAACAACAATTTAAAAATTGTTTTGTTCCGGCAGTTAAAGGTAATAAAGCTAGTTCTTCAGTGATGAGGATTCCGGGTGTAGTGCGCTTCCACCTTTGGTCTTAACGTCACTTAATATCAGATGAGATAAAGGCCAAGCAACTACTTTGCTTAAAGCCGTTTAAGGTATTTGTATTATTTTCAAAACTGAATAATTTCGTACTAAAACTACTTTCCCATAATATTGAGTGATTGTATGCTGTGGAGTTCTTACTTAAATATCGAAATCATTATGCATTGATGCAATAAATCAAGAATTTATAATTGTTCAAAATGTTTTATTTTAATTCCCTTTTACAAGATTTGTGTAACTGTTTATGTAATCATTACTTGGTTAAATACTTAACCACGCTTAGCCCCTAACAAAATTATGACGCAAAATATGATTTAACTAAGAGACAAAGCAATCTTTATGTTACTCGATGTGTGAAATGAAAACGTCTTGCCACTGTTTGTTTACTGAAACTGTGGTACTACAAGAAAATATTTTTTTGCGTCTCCCACATTATGGCACGAACATAATATATTATGTTGAGTAACGTGACAAAACTGACATCACTAAGCTCAGTGATTAGAGCAGGCGGGGATTTGAAAAAAAAAATAGTTTGGAACTCAAATAACATTGATTTTTACTCACTATATAAAGCGCTTACGATCGTAAACGCTCAGTCTGACGTATTTACGCAGAAACATTAGTTATACAATAAGAAGAAGAAAACAAAATTCTCTTAAGTTTTAGGGTTTAGTAAAATATAAAACAAGTTTTTCTTATATAAAGTACGCTTAATCGATCAATAAAATTAATATTTTTTTACATATTGAATTAAATAACAGTTTATTATACATCATGTATCAAAAAGCCCTGTCAGATCCTGAAAAAGGTGATAGTGTTGCTGAAACTGAACAACATTCTCCATGGAATATGGGTCGAAAAACGAAAAAAAATGTCATACTCCCATACAAAATATATTGGTCAGCTGACCGACTTATTATGGAAAGTCGAAAAAAAAATAGTTTTTTAACACACTTGCTCGTAAAGTGAGAACTAATACATAGCTGTTAGGGCCATAAACCGAGCTATAACAAACGCGTGCAATCCTACTAATATTATAAATGTGAAAGTTTGTGGGTTTGGATGTTTGTTCCTCAATCACGCAAAAACTACTGAACGGATTTGGTTGAAATTTGGCACACGGATAGTAGATAGCCTAGATTAAAACATAAGATACTTTTTATCCCGATATTCCTACGGGAACGGGCACCACGCGGGTGAAACCGCGGGCGGCCGCTAGTAATATATAAAACACTAGGTTGTTATAGAATTATCCCTACAAAGTTAAATTAGTGCCTTACTGCAAGTTCTATGCGAGTAAACAGAGCATTCCCAATTTAACCGGGTAATACAGTTATTTTTTTTAGTAACAACAAAGAGATTTTATGCCGCTGAAATTCATATTCATTTTTGAAATAAATAAATTTGTAAGGCCTTAATTAAGTCAAATTAATATTTATTATTATCAAATTATTCATATTTCACAATATTTTGTTATAAAATATCAAAATATTTGCATTTTATCACGTAAAATTATAATTTTGAAGTAGGCTGTATGCTCACTCACCCCTTTGTTCGCAAAATATATTTGCATTGGGCGTGTGAAAAAAAAAAAACCTACGCGCCTTTTCCCATAATTGTCATATTTTGTTTTTTTCGAATTTGTTGCTTATATTTTCCTCGCAAATGTGTTGAAAAACGTCGTATGAAACTCATGAGCAACCGAAGCTAACTTGTTTCATAATGTACTATTTCGACCTATGTTCCTTAGACAATGTTATTTAGTTTTAGCAACACTATACCTGTTTCAGGATCTGACAGGTTTTTTGAAACATGATGTATTATAATATTGATAATTTAATTCAAACATAGGTATTTATAATAGAAAAGTTGCATACTTTCCTGCCTTTTTAACCAAAAACGAAATATTGATTTACAGAGCGTCGATTTTCAAACGAACACCAGCAAGCGTAGGTAATCAATCAAATTTCATGTTATGACAGTTCACAAAATCTAATCCCATCTTTGTAATCGGAAATCTGTCATTAGAATTGGATTTATTGGTAAATACTTTACTTCAGCTTGATAAAATTTTACTCTTTATATTTTAGCTACTTATATAATTCAAAATTCAAAAATAATTTATTCAGTCTAGGCTGTTACAAGCACAATGTCATAGAAGCTATGCCATCGGTTCGCAAAGCCTGAGCGGGAGACCTTATAACGAGAACAACCGGCAAGAAACTCGTCAAGGGCTGCTTTTTTCGGTTCCCTATGTATTTGCATAAAATTTTAAGGCATAATATGTCATAGCATAATATGATTTCGCTGAATGATGTTTACGCATAATATTATTTAGTCATAACAGCTTATGCATAATTTTTTTAAGCATAACTACTATAAGCATAATCATGTTTAAGCATAATATTCTTTAGCATAAATGAAAACACGCATAATGTTATTTACGCATCCTTACTAATATTATAAATGCAAAAGTCCGTTTGTTTGTTTGTTTGTTACGCCTTCGCGTCCTAACTACTGAACCGATCATCATGAAATTTTGCATACACGTTGTCAGGGGTAAAGACAAGGACATAGGATACCTTTCATCCCGAAAAAAAGTATAGTTCCCGAGGGATAGCAAAAAAAACCTTTCCACGCAGACGAAATCGCGGGCGGCCGCTAGTAATTTTATAAACAAAAAAAATCACGACGTTTAAAATTACGAAAGAACATACAAAATCCCGAAGCTTAAAAAACCGAAGGTTAATTGAGGGTTACATGCCAGCAGGTCGGTTCTGGCACTTCGCCGGCCGCTGCCGCGGCACGCTCGCTTCGCTCGCTCGACTCGTACGTTGTTGGTCGCAATGGAACCTTACCTCCTCCTCGCTTGCTACGCTCGCTCGTCGTCGCACCTAATAGACCTAAACGAATTTTCGGGATTTTTAACTATCGGCATTTTAACTTTCAGGGTTTCGAACTATCATCATTCATTTAATAATCGATCTTTCAAGTTTCGGTCTATTGGATATCGACATTAAGGATTTTCGGTATTTTAAAAATAGGTGTTTTATGAGTCGATATTTAGGTCGTATGTGTTATGAGTTTTTGGCATTTTAATACAATACCTACCCCTTTTGCATGATAATAAATTAGTGCGTAAAATATTTATTCTTATTGTTTTTAATTTTTATGTCTAAATAATATTAGGCGAATAGACAATATGCCTAATAACATTATGCGAAAACAAATTAGTCTAAATGATAATTATGCTAATATAAATAGTATGCCAAAAAACAATTATGCGAAAGTATTATTATGACAAAAAAGATTATGCCAAATCCGTTATGCCAAATCAAATTAGGTATAAAACAATTATGCGAAAACAAGGGCTCCCGCTTTTTTCTCCCTGTATATTTCTTACAGAGTCTTCAACATTGAAAAATGAGCTCCACATTTAAAGTGAGGTCATTTTCCATCACAATAATTATCAAAAGTTTACACACAATGGGTAGGTAGGTTAAAATTAAATATCTACTACATTCAGATAGGTAATTGTGAGAGTAAATAACTTTTAACTAGCTGAGAAATCACTCTGTCTGCTATTCGAACCAAACGAACAAATGCACACAAATTATTACGAGTATAGTGCATTTTATGATTCTACGAGCATATTTTTTTGGTAGATATTCAAAGTATTGCATCCTTTGATTTCATTGCAATAAACAATAGAAAATATGTTGCCGGGATTTCCCAAATGGTAGAATTCGAATATGATGAACACTGAAGAGAATAATTCAAGTTCCTTGAATATAATTTTAGTTCACATAATATGTACTCAAAAGAAATATGAAATTAAATGATGTCGAATAAAAAAATTCCAATTGGTAGAATTCAAATATGATGAACTGCGAAGAGAAATAATAATTAGAGTTCCTTGAATAATTCAGTTCGCATATGCGCTCAAAATTAATATGAAATTAAAAAAATTCGGATGTAATTTGTTTACTAAAGCTGAAATGGAAGCTGGCAACTTTCACCGTGATGCATCGATGATTTTTTTGAAATGTGCCTTTTGAATAGTTTTACTATTATTAACCTGGCCATATTTAATGCGAATAAAATTCTATTCTATTCTATTCTTAAGAGAAATGTTTATCGGAAAAAAACTCGCGAAATCTGGAAGGCAGTTCGTGCGTCTAAAATCTAACGTGACAACCGTTATGTAATTGAAAGCATTACAAATTCAAATACATTCTTGAGAGCCTGTCTGCAATACTCGGATTGGTGGATCGGAATCGGAAGAAAATATTTCTAAATATGCGGTCAGGTTTAAACTACACCATAAACACATGAGTAGAAAAACGTGTTTATCTACTCATGTGCCATAAAGGTGGCGAAAATAAATGCAACTGCCTGCATTTGAAATTCAAACATGTGGCCAGTTGAGCTTATCCAGGATATTGAAACTTAAACCGATCGGATTGTCCCGAACTTACAAGCAGGAAAGAGATTAAAATTTTGCCACTCGGTGCAGCGCTTAACGAAGCCGGTTGATAATGCTATTATCCCAGAACGGTTGAACGTAGTTATGTTAAACCGGTAAAAGTAGTTCAGTTTTTCTACAACTAGGAGTGAACTAAGAATTAAGAATATGCTGGAAATCTTACGCTTTACCATTTTTAAACTGCTCTTGTCACCATGTTGTGTAATGTAGCTTTGTGCAAGATCATAGTGGTCCAGAGATTTTCTTTTGACACGTTTATATAGACAACAGCCTACAAAACAAAAATTAAAGTCTGTACTAAATAATATACTGGAAAAAATACGACTCGCACCAGTGTAGTTCTCACTCACAATTGGGATGTTGACTAATGAATGAAATAACGAAATACTAATAAAAATCGTAAACATATTAAACTTTTAGAGTAGCTTGTATACCTCTTGGTTTTATATATTGCATATTATTTGTTTTATGACCCTTCAAAGTTGGGTGGACAAGTCCATTTAAAAAGTATAAAATTTATTAAAATAAATGATACCTTAATTAGTTCGTAAAATGTATAGCAAATTTGTCTAAGAAACCATTTTGATAAACACAATAATTAATATAAAGTCGCATTACTAATTTCCCAGCAAAAATGTAAACAAAGAAACGTCACTGTCAAATTGACAATCTGACCCTGATAGTGACATTTTCAGATATTGAAAACCTTTGGTCACTTTTATAACTTTTTAATTTGTTTATTATATTTTGAGTCATAATAAATATAATGTCATTACTCGTAATACTATTTTTTTATGAAATTTTATAATACGACCAAAGGTTGATGTGTACGTTTTGCACTTGATGTGTGCACAGCATCATAAAAATGTTTTCTACTATAAAACTGTTATTATAAAATACTAAATTATATTACTGTTTTTGCCGCAAAACTATTCAGAAAATTTATCTAATCTATTTTTATTAGGTAATTGTGATGAAAAAACATGTAAGTGTGTTTATTTCTTTACTTAGCAATATACTATTTCTTTTTGTGTTGTTTTGTTCTGGCAACATCTTTGTTTACATTTTTGCTAGGAAATTAGTAATGCGACTTTAGCTGCCGAACAAATTTCCTACGCGTTGCATACAAACTACGTGAGGCGTGACGTCATAATTCAGTAGCCGTTAGTATGGAGCGTTTTTGGGAGAGTCCATTTGTGTGCATTTCACACTGTGATATCTCGGGCAGTTTTCAAGCTAGCGAAATAATTATTTTACCAATGTTTCTTTTTTAGAGAGGTAACTTATGTAATATAAAATAAAAAAAGTTGTCAACATCCCAATTGAAAGAATGTGTTTGCTTTTGACGTTATTTGTTAAATTAAAGTTTTTAAACATTGAAAATGTTTTTTTGTTCGCTCTAGTAGGCCCCTATTTTCGCTGAAAGTGCGACTTGCACGTGATACCCTAAGGTATAAGGCCACGAGGACGTATGAGAAAATGTAATAATTGTTTTGGAAAAGTCAAAAACATTTTGGAAATTAAAAAAAACGACTTTTTTCGACCGAGATATCATGTGTTTTCACAGAAAAATTCAGATATTTTGAGAACGGGTTCAAATTTCAAAAATTTTTTGGTTTTGAAAATGCTGTACGGTGATGGGAAATAAAAATATATTACAAAAACGATTTTTTTTGCATAATCTATAGGTAGATTCATTTTCAATGCCTTTTCAAGTCGTGTAGAGCACGAGATCTGTGAAGTTTTTTAAAGTACGTATTACTTTACTCCTATTATTTGAAATATTTGTAATGTGTTATGTACACATTAAAAATATTTCAAACCACATGAGACTGGATTTTTTTACTGTTAGTAAATAGTAACATAAGTTCACGTCGATGAAACCAATATTCTGATATTCTACATAAGCGTATTTCAATGCTTCTGTTTATGACAGTTGTGTTTACTGCTTGCAGAGTGGAAAACCGCGTAAGGTAGCTCACTCTATTTTATTTATCTTTTGCTTCTAGTCACAGTTTTAACCCTACAGACACCGCATTATTAGCAAACAGAGTGATGGTGAGAAAATGCAAAATGGGATATGTTTAGCTACGTGATATGTCATACGTAAAAGTTACTTTATCTATTTGAGCTATTCACATAAAAAAGCTTGTAAAAAGGAAGCATTTATATAATTTAAAAGTTATCCGCTTTTGCTGTACCTATACATAGAACTATTTTGCCTGTGTTTGATGCAATTGTAACAATTTAGTAGCGAGTGATAATATTGACAAACAGTAAGTAGGTACCTACAGACTAATTAGTAGGGTTAGGTTATAGTACATTATGATATAAGTGCGGTAAGTTGAAAATTACAGGCGAGGCGATATTGCTAGCCCGAGCCGTAGGCGAGGGCTACAAGAAAGCAGATGCTGTAATTATCAAAACGCACGTATGTCATACGACGTTTTATAACATATTTGCGAGGAAATAAAAAAACTCGGACTTTGCACATTTGCTTGTTTTCCATATGATCAAATTTTGATACGCTTGTAAGTATCTTATCGGTTAATTTTTCGGACAAGAGGCTTAGAGTAGCCTTTTTCGCTGCCTCTGAGACTTCTGGTGGTGTTGATTTAATAAATTCATTACTACTTGACGACATTTTCAAATAAAAACAATACTGCAAAAAAAAATTAGCAATGCGCGCGCATCAGCGCTTTTTTTAAGGTAAAGGCATAAAAAACAGCCAGTATTACTAATTACGTAAATTAATATTTTTGTGTTTTTGTTCCAGATAAATGGTTGTAATTTATTGTCAACATTAAATAAATTAATTAATTAAATGTTTCTTTATTATATTTTATCTCCCAAAGTTAATTTTATTCATAAAATGTTGACCTCTTTTCTGACATAAAAACTCTTTGCTAAGATTTAAAAAAGTACCGTTCGTTTTAGACGAAGCATCTTGATAACCGTGCGGTAATGTAAAGTAAAACGCACGGTTTATCAAGGAAACCGTACGTTTTACTTTACATTACCGCACAAGTTCGTAATGAGATACAATACGACGTTGAAATTGGTGTAATAAGAGAGCCTTTACGAGCAAATATGTTATAAAAGATGTTATCTATAGAGAAAATTGTGAGTGAGTTTTTTTTTATGCACAACGGGTTAGAGCTTGGCCGTCACCTCGCCTGATGTTAAGTGACGATAAGGCCGAAGGTGGAAGCTCACCACACCCGGAATCCTCATTACAGAGGAACCTATCTTACCTCTAACTGCCGGAACACAACATGTTTTTTTTATTGTTGCTATGGCGTCAAACTAAGGTAAGATGGTGGTAGCCAGCCGGACTTGAAAAAAGCCCTACCACCAACCAAACCGAGTACAAATTGTACTCCCCCCCCAGGGAATCGAACCCGGGACCTCTTCATCTTACACAGATGGGCGCATCACTAGGCCACAGAGGCGGTTGAAATTGAGTGCAATGCTTTCATTCTAAATTAAATATCAGTTGTTTTCATATTATTTTATAGCATTTCAGTTAGGTTTCCCATGGGAAATAATAGAGCGCTCTGAAGCTAAGTATGAAGGGTTTTATAAACACTAATAGACGTGAGGCGTATTTATCGTAACAGGTAAAAATAACAGATAAATAAATGTAACTGTTTCGCCCTGTTACGAGTGCTATGAATAACTGTTGTTCAAAGGAACAGGCGTAACAGATTGTTCTCGCCGCCTAAACTGTTCCCTGTACCGAGCTGTTATCAGAGTAACAACCTGTTTCCAGTGTTCCGCCTGTTACGTGGAACAAGCGCTTTCTTACTCTAACATATGGAAAGAAAAGAGACAAAGCTTGTTATTTTTACCTGTTATATAAACCGACCATATCAAAAATACATTATAGTTCATTATAGAACCGTAGTAAATTCGACTTTGTAAATTAGTAGTATTATCTGTTCCTGTGTTAGAGATTGTTTATGCCTTTTTTTGTGGCAATAGAGTTTGACTGTTTTGCCACTGTTAAGTTAAAAGGTAGGGAAACAGGGATAGGGTTCGAATTCATTTCGTAAATTCTCACTTTGAGTCGTTTTTGACAGGGTTGCCAGATTGGGGGATTTCCTCGCAATTTTGGGGAAAAAATTCCTTCAATTGACTTAATTTCAGGTATTTCATCGTCATCATCACCAGCCTATTCATTTATCTACAGGCAATGGCCGGAAGAACAAAATGATGTCGGGGGAAAAAAGTGAACGTCGGAAAATATTTGTCCTAGAGATCACTAGTCGTCACTTTAAAAAACGCGTGCAAGTAATTTTTGGCCTTATTGACATTTATCAAAATAACGGTTTTTAACGTTACAGCAAAGTTAGTAAACGAGACTAAGAGAAAAAAACAACCGAATTTCAAATGACATTAAGGTCTAAATTTTTTTTTTAGTTATACTTCAGAAAAACAATAGTTTATGATCATAATAAATAAAAATAACAAGCTTTGTCTCTTTTCTTCATATAAGTAGCCAATAAGTTAAAGTAAAGAAGCGCTAGTTCCACGGGACAAGCGGAACAATGGAAGCAGATTGTTACGACATGGCTATTATTTTTGTAACAAATTGTTGGAACTGCTATTTTAGTGTAACAGGAACAGTTGTAACAGGTAGGCAATTTACCCTGTTACAACCCCTGTCTAACTAAGTTGTTCTAGAGAGCGGGTATTGACGTGGATAATCCTCTACTTTATTGCCTGTTGAAAACCTGCAATATACTTTCTTGTTGAGTGCAAAATGTATTACCAATCTCTGTTTCTAAATAAAAAAAATCAACAAATGTTTTTACTGAATCGAACAAAATACTCTTTGTGCCAATGTAAGATAGTGGAATTAAATCGTAGTTGCACTTATTAATTACTAGTAATTATTAGCATTAGGACCACTGAGCATTTGCCCACTAAGGTTTTAATACTGACTTTAGAAAAGAACATATAAGCTTATAAGTACATAATTACATTATACATAAGTCCCAAGAACATAAACTTACAAGCCTATTTAGTGAGAAATGTTTGTGAAACTTCTTCAAGTGGTCTTCGTATCTGGAGGTACCCGGCAAGTTAACTAATCTTCTTTAACCTGCGTCAAGAGAAATAGTTGTTCAACGCTGGTTATGATTGTCCGTTCTCACAGTTCAATTGATGTCTTCAAATGATTGAAGAAGAACAAAGCGAGGGCGTTAGTGACCATTATTGGTTTAAAAATCGTTATACGAATAGAAATAATTAAAAGTATAGAAGAGCTTTTATTCAATACTTGCAATGTAAAGAGAACTATAATAAAATTAAATGTATAGGACGGCGCTAGTGCACTTTACTGAGAATTATTTACATGATAGAAGACATGTTTTGTAAGCGCAACCTCTTTTTTTGTTATTTAGCCATCAAAGAAAGAAAATTCTCTAAAGAATCCCTCCAAAGACGATTAACATCAAAGAAGAATTTGTAAAAATATTGATAGTTTGATCTTAAAAATTAAGTCAAGTCAGTAGCGTCTTTATGTAAATATATGTAGGTGCAATTTATTTATTTAGATTAGACATGAATATTTTGTTTAAAGCCTAAAAATAAGGGATAAAGTGGTTTTCATAATGTTTTGAATATTTATTGTGCTCACGTTTTTCGTTTTCTAAAAATTCCATCTCAATCGAAATGGAATTCTTGGGGTTTCGTACCGAAATGGTAAAAAAGGAACCCTTATGGTGTGACTCAGTCTGTCTGTCTGTCTGTCTGTCTGTCACAGCTGGATATCTCGAGAACTACTAATGGTATCAACTTGAAATTTGGAATAGTTTAAGATGACATTCGCCCAACTATTTTGCGAATAAGAAAGAAATAAAAAAAAATATTTTTTTTACAACAGGGACTGAAAAGGGGTCTTAAAAATTTGAAGTGAGGTGACTAGGGCATGTGGGGTATCATATAAAGGAACGCTGTTTGCACATTTTAAAACATGTTTTCCTTTTTACCGACTTCAAAAGGAGGGAGGTACTCAATTCGACCAGTTTTTTTTTTTTTTTTTTTTTTGTTTTTTGTATGTACACCGATTACTCGAAGACGGCTGGACCGATTGAAATGATTCAAACGTTATTTATTACATTACGTAAACTCCCAAGTTGGTCCCATTTTTTAAAATTTTGAAATCGGTTCAGTACTTTTCAAGTAATCTTGAAAAAAGCACGAAAATAGTATGATTTTGTGTGAACTACCTCGATGATCAGTCGTATAACTTCTTTGTTTATGAACTGAATAAGATAATTATTTTTTTGTTGGAAAAGGGATATCTTAAGTGTAGTTTTTTAACCGACTTAAAAAAGGAGGTTCTCAGTTTGACTCGCATGTATGTATGTTTCTCCGCGATTAACTCACGTTTGGCTGAGCCGATTTAAATTTCTACCTAAATAATATACCTACACTATCTAATACAAAAAGTACCTACACTAAAAATAAAAAAATAAAAAATTGTTTAAAAAACAAAAAACCGACTTCAAAAAACCTACCTCTAAAAAGCAAGAAATAATATTCGTAATAATAAAACACGTCTATTGAAGTCGGGTGGGGCTTTTAGAATAAAAAAAAGGGATTTGTACTCCAGCCCCACCCGACTTCAATAGACGTGTTTTATTATTACGAATATTATTTCTTGCTTTTTTTTCTAAGGCCGCATAGTTTTCGACTTATGATGAAAAGTGTAAAAAAATACCGCCGCCCCCCCCCCCCCCCCCCCTATCTCCGAAGTTTGCAAAGAGAAAAATCTGAAATAATTTTATGTGATAGTAGTTTATGCAAAGATTACAGGAAAAATAAAACAATGTCTCAATATAACACACTTTTTTAGAAATTAAAAAAACAAACAAAAATTCTTTAGTTTCACTACCAGTTAACAGGTGGCGCTGTCCTAAGAATGCTAACCTAAGAAAAAGAAAATAGTTCCACTAACGGTCAAGAGATGGCGCAACCTAATACTATTATAATAATTGGTGGCTGGTTCTAATATAATTACCCACTATTTGCCGTACGAATAAACGAAGAATAAGTTCCTACTTAGTAATATAAACAGTTTGCAATGTGGAGTTAAGATTTGTAAATTAACTGTCCGCTTGTTCGCCCTTCCACCTGTCTGCCGTTTATCCTATTTTTTTTAAGACTGTACTAAAGACTCAGACTCAGACTCTTAATTCCTTCCGAGATAGAGTTAGAAGTTATTTCCTTTCCTCTTATTCTGTCTGACTATTTATTTAATTCTCCTTTAGTTTATTTGTATTTATCTATAGATATATTTACTTTCAAACACACTATTCCTTTCTTAATATTTGCACCCCACTCCCCTTTTAGTCCTATCTTTATTTATTTATTTTTCACCCAAGGGTTGCCTGGAAGAAATTGCTGCTTAGCAATAAGGCCGCCTCTTGTATGCTTTTTCTCTGTAACTTTCCTTCTTTCTGTAATTCTTTTTATGTGTGCAATAAAGTGTATTTTATTATTATTATTATTAAAGTAACATATCCAAATATATTTATGATTGTACGGAACCCTCGGTGCGCGAGTCCGACTCGCTCTTGACCGGTTTTTTTCAAATTAGTTTTGATTTGCCGACTTCGATATGAAGATTACATAACTTTGTATTTAAAATTAGAAATATGTTCAATTTTTGTGTCTCAGCGTATAGGTAAGCAAAAAAGAGGCACAGTAGGTACTTAATTATAAGTAATGAACAAAAACATTTTGAGGTCTCTTTATTCTAATTGTACAACGCCATAATGGAAGGGAATAATTTATGACGTAAGTCATAAATTATGCTTACAATGCTTAAAATATTTACGTAGTATAAATGATACAATGGGTAAGTTGCGTTCATTATCATTAATTTTCAAAGCCTTTGTACTGTTAAGTTTATATAAGTGACTACTTAAATCTGTCGGAGTATTTCGGCATAATGCTGAAATTTTGATCATTTGGTTCCCGCAGTGGGGTGGTTCCACCCATGATTACAAGCAACTTTTACTATGGGCCCAATTCTGATATCGCGAAAAATCAGCTGTTCCAAGCAAAAGCGCAATACCTACTCGACCATAGACCTTGTCCGGAAAAGTGAATACGCCGCGAATTTACGCGCGATTTTGGTTACACTGCTGTTAATATTACACACGTTGCTGACGTCGCTGGTATTGAGCGAGTATTGTATAACGAAACGCGTCTAATGCGCGCGTAGCTCTAGACAGGGTCTTAATGTATGGAACAGCAGATTGTTTTTGCGAGTTTACTATAGGGCCAGCTATAAGGCTGGCCCTATAGTTTGCTTGTAATCATGAGTGAACCACCCCACTGCGGGAACCAATAATGATTAAAATTTCACGATGTATAAGAATGTAAATTAAAATCAAATTCCAATGCATAGAAAAAATTTGATAAATCACTCAGTTCTACGTCCATGAAGTAGGTATTAAGTAGGTATCTATTTGTTCAGTTAACTACCGCATAAGTAATGAGTATAAAAAATATACACCAACTAAATATAGATAAAATTATTCATGTCGAATTTAAACACTCATAAAGCAATACGTAAATCTGGTGTTATGCTCTTTTTTGTTCGGCTTTTTGCAGTTAAAATAAAACACCGTCAAAGAAGGTATTTTTCCAAAGAACGTACTGAACATGATAATAAAAATATTTTGCAAAGGAATATTATTAAAATGCACTTTATTGTGATAAAATGGAAAAAAACCTTTTGCTTCCGCTTCATTCAATGATTTCGCGTGTCGTCCTAGCAATTTAGCCTTACTAAGACTTGTCGTAAACAGCGTTTGAAAGCTGTCATACGCGTCTTTTAAATTCATATCGTCGTTATCTAAAAATATATTGAACTAGCGGCCGCCCGCGGTTTCACCCGCGTGGTTCCCGTTCCCGTGGGAAAATCGGTATAAAAAATATTCTATGTTTTAATCTAGACTATCTTCTATCTGTGTGCCAAATTTCAACCAAATCCGTTCAGTAGTTTTTACGTGATTGAGGAACAAACATCCAAACATCCAAACCCACAGACTTTCACATTTATAATATTAGTATGATGTAACAATTGTCACTAATAGTAATTTCTTTCGTAATCTATGTGCGGAAAACCATTTGTTGTATTTTGTATTCGATTTTTTCAATAAAAAAGAAGTTGGGTGAAGATTCTTTACCAACCAAATACGACAAGTAAGGATAAACAGACTTTACTAAGCTTTAGGTATGTAATAACTCCTAGGTTTGTGATTAAATTAAACTTTAGTTTGTTTACTAAGGCCTAGGGTGCGTCAATATTGGAACTAATAATTCGATAGTTTGCTTAACCTTGATTGAGTTTCGAAGTTCATGGTGCACAACAAGTTAGGGACGGACTTGGATAAAATTCATATCAAGTGTGAGAGGGGTTTTCCTCTATTCTAACTGATTTCTAAATTTAAAAAATCGGGTTGCACTCCGGGAGTGCCGGCAGAGGTGAAAACTTGAATATTAACGTTGTGCATTTTTGATATTTTGGAATGGTCGGGGAATAATTTTACACGAATTGCCGTCCTTTGAATTTACTCTACATTTGAATTTACGAATACAGAACAGTATTGTACGAAAGTCTTATTCATAGCTTGACAGAAAATCTAGAGTTTTTACATTGAATTAAAATATTTGCGCGTTGCTGTGGTGACACAAGTCTTGAAATGATGCGCCGCCATTTTCACCGCACCCCGTAGAAAGAGAGGGGGATACTTGCGCCGCCAGCTGTCTACTATCCATCTGTCACATCCGTCTTACGAATTTTCGATCAGGGTCACGTGATTCTTACTACGCGAGTTTAGCATTTTTCCCCCATTGCAAAAAAGCGTACAACGCCTCTAAAGAAGTTTTCACTTCAAAAAAAGTAATATAAAGGTAGGTATGTAAGTACATAAGTACTAAGTGTCAAAAGTTGGGCAAAAAATTTGGATTGAAATGCAGACAAAAATAGAAAGTTTGAATGAAGTAAATGCAATTACTAAGGAAGATAACAATTTGAATTTAAAAATATGTATAGGTACTTAAAAAACTAAATTATAATTATGTATTCAAAAAGTTCAGAAATATGACTAAGTCCATACTATATATACTTTTCTTAACGTGAAACACAATTTCCATTAAAAGTATTAAAAAAGTAAAGTTACAAAACAAATTGTATAAAATGTTCGCTAAGAAATTATTCATCTGGGTTAAATACTCGGAATCAAGCACCATTGATTAATTCAGGCGTTAGGAGTTAACAGAGTCACAAACGGCCAATCTGTTGTACTGTTGTTGTTATATTATTACGAACGGTCAACCGTGACTTCTGCGTGGAGAGTTATATTTCTATTCTTCGGGAGCAGTACTTTTCATCCATATGAAAGGTGTCCTTTCTCCTTTTTTGTAGCCCTTACAATAAGTATGAAAAATTTCACGATGATTGATTGAGTAGTTAAGTTAAAAAATCGGCCAAGTGCGTGTCGGGCCACGCGCCGTAGGGTTCCGTAGTTACCTTATACCATACCATATTTAATACCACCTATAATTTTTCGTCTGTAAAAATAACTTTGTTTTTCACAGTGTTGGTATGAATGACAAAGTTATATTTGCGGTTTTGGAAAATGTGCTATATCTCGAAAACTAATTACTATATTTCGTTCAAACCAATTTTGGTTGAAAGTGTTTATTAAGGTCTACAGTATATATTTTTTTTAGATTTTTCACTTTCTTATTTCAAAAGTTAAAGGGGGGGGGACACACATTTTACCACTTTGGCGGTGAATATCTTTCAAACGGTTGACTTTGAGAAAAAGTTGTCTTAGGAACCTTAATGTCATTTTTAAAGACCTATCTATAAACACCCAACACGTGTTGGTTTGAAGAAAAAATTTTTTTTCAGTTTCAGTTCCATGTATGGGGAGCCCCCCCTTAATCTTTTATTTTTCTTATTTTTGTATTAAATTCGTTAAGCGGTTAACAGAATACATCTACCTACCAAGTTTCAACTGTGTAGTCTTAATACTTTCGGAATAAAGTGGCTGTGACATACGGACAGACAGACAGACAGACAGACAGACAGACAGACAGACAGACGGACAGACAGACAGACAGACAGACATGACGAATCTATAAGGGTTCCGTTTTTTGCCATTTTGGCTACGGAACCCTAAAAAGGATAGATAACAAACCAAACATACTCACTTTCGCATTTATAATATTATTAAGGATCTTTTTCCTTTATCCTATCAATTCTGATAAAAGTACAAAAGGTTCAAGTAAGAGTTTATCATCTGTAAACGGCTTGCGGCTCCGCGGCACGGATAATTTGCGAAGCATTTTTTGCTAATACAAAATTAATGACGGAGCGTTTTTGAGAAGCGCCTTTTTCAAACCATTTTCTTTGTCGCTACAAACGGTACGATATTATAAAGAGAAACAAACTGAATGGAGGTTGAATAATGGATTGGAGGTTTGTAAATTGTTTTGAAAGCAAGATTACTTATTTAATTTTTAAGATTCACTTTGAAGATTGAAATAAAATTGTTTAATATTAGACGCAATTTCGTGGTTGGTAAAGGGTTGGGTAAACGATTATTTCATTTCTATAATTTTCATTTTTTGCTCGATTGTCCACTGTTCGATATGATATTTTTTGACTATTATTTTGATGAGAGACGTAATTTATAAAATTGGTGGTAGCAAAACAATATAGGACAGCCACTACAAAATCGTAAAAATCGTAACCCTTCTGGGAGTCCTCCTAATCTAACAATAGATACATACTCACATACAATCTACAAATTAGCCAGTGTATGTGTATATTTATCAAATGTTCTCCTTCCTTTTGTATCTATGTAAAAAAGTACGTTACAAGTTATAGAAAAAACAGTTCAAAACTGTTATAAAATCTCTTTTGGTTTTTAACCATAAGTATTTTCAATGAATTCCAATCCAACGCTGTAATTAGGTTTACGGACTGTTGACTACGTTTCGTTCATAAAAAATAAATCTGCATTTTTAAGTATTTGATGCAAACAACCACAAGTGAATGTTCATACATTAAAGTTAAATATCCAGTTTGTATGCCAAATGAGTAGTTTTCAAGGCTTTAGTAGCACTGAGAGAACATTATAATTTACCACGTAGAAGGTATTATGTTCTTAGTACGTACGTAGTTCCTCATGCAGTAGATAAGTATATACAATTAATTCTAACATTAAACAATGGTCAATGAATAATATGGTATTAAATAAGATCTAGAAGTTATTAATATCGGGTCATTTTGAACTTACCATCCAAATTTTAAGGATGTGTCCAGTCCATGAAACTAAACAACTTTCTCTAAGAAACATGTGTCAAATTTGGCCAAAAAATTTTGGTCATCCCATACTAAATTGATCACGTGATTTCTTTACATATTTGACCATGTGTTCCTTAGAGAAAGTTGTTCAGTTTCATGGACTGAACACATCCTCAAAATTTGGATGGTGAATACAAAATGACCTTGTATGTCTACTAACAATGGACATTTTAATATAACGATGTTATACCCTGCTTTACGCGACCCTCTAGTACGCGGTTTCAGTTTTACGTGAATTTTATATTTAGCACTAAATGCCTCGCCTAAGAAAATATTTTACAAAAACGTAAACGTAACCAAAAATACAATTATAATATTAACGTTTTCTATGAAACAAATGCATAATATATTGCTGCAAGTGCGTTGCACAATGTGTTTTTAGAATTAAAGTATTGATTTGCATTTTGTGTAGATTTTGGGTAGGTATATTTAATGCAAAACCCTGGTTACGCGATTTCAACTTATGGTATCGTACGTATCCCTCGCGTAAAGGGGGGTATTACTGGTACCTACAATAATGGTTATAAGTTAGTATTAATATTGACTTATAATTTTCTCACATTATTGGCGGAACCCAGCAAAAAATGTTTTATCATTATAAATATTTACATAAGCCAATTTAAATATTACTTAGCCTTCTTAAACCAAACAATATTCAAACATAGTCAATAATATCTTCTGTTTGAGGTTTTTTGTGAATGAAATTATTGTTTTTGCACTTTGAACAGAGGGAAAACCCAAATTATGTTTTTTTATAATAAACTTTATACGTGCAATTTAGTTCTTATGGAATTATTTACAACGAATAAGTATATATTTAAGTGAATTGGTAAATAATATGACTATGTTCAAACCATACAAAATCATTTTTTTTACTATATGAAGTGTATTATATTATAACACCCGAGAATATTTAATTAATGTAAATAATTTCAATACCAAAGATTTTACAAACGACAAATAAATATCTTCAAAAAATGCACTTAAATTATGACCTGACCATCAGCCACTTTAATTTCCCCACTACTGGGGCACAGGCCTTCCTTATGGGTAGATAAAGAAGATGGGCTATAACCCACCACGCGGGCCCAATGCGGATTGGTGGGTGTTAACGACTACAAATTCAGCCGGGACCAACGGCTTAACGTGCCTTATGAAGCACGGAGGAGCTCGGGATAATAAATTTATGGTCACCCATCCCATAACCAACCCTTGCGAAAGTTGCCTAACCTCCGTAATCGTTGTGCCTCTGGGCAGCACCAAGCTCCATCTACTACCTACTTGTCAATAATTTTGTGTCATTAAAGGATGTCCTTGTGATGAAAGATAGAACCCATTATTCCAACTCTTATGACAAGAATTAAAATAAAAGTATGTTATCTAAATATAGCTAGTTTGAGGTCGAAGCCCTGGTGTAAGCCAGTAGAGTGGTAGAGCCTACGATCAAAGGCTAGACCTATTTAAATTTGCGGGGTTAGTAAGTACTAACTTAGGTTAGAGTTATTTATGTGCAGAAGATTTCGGCAAAAATAAAAATCTTCCTGGGACTGTAACTAAATGAAATGAAAAGGAAATCATCAAAATACGACAGTGGATAATAAAACCAGCTTTAGTAAATCTTTTATTTCTTTGATCACCGTTGAGTGTTCCTGAAATCTTTACATTTACCTTGATTACATTTCTCCTGACAAAAAATATAAGGAAGAAAATAAATTAGATACCAATATTTTCGACTCGTATAAGCCGTGTTTTTCTGATTCCATTCCACTGCCTGATCAAATTTCCTATAAAAGCGGAACAGTCAAGACATTTTTAGAATTTAATAATTTTTCATAACATTTAAGCAGATTTTTGTGAGTCCCATTGATCTAATGCAGTATTGCTTGTTACCCATCAAAGGATGTTATCCACCTTTCATACATTTTTGGTCCAAATATGAAAGTGCCGGCCAAAAGACAAAAGTGCTTTATTCTGATAGATTCTGTCTATCTAAGCATTTCTTATTATGGCACCGAAGTTGTAGCACCGCTTCACATTTGCGTCAAAATGTACGAAAAGACAGACTTTTGAACTTAATTAAAATCAAGTGCAGCGGTGTTACAGCTTCGGTGCCATAATAGGAAATGCTAAGGCGGACAAAATCTATCAGAATTTGCTTTTTGTAGTTTTTTTTTTACATTTGTGCTAAAATGTTTGAAAAAACAGACTTTTTGAACTTATTTAAAATCGAGTATAGCGGTGCTACAGCTTCGGTGCCATAATAAGAAACGCTAAGGTGGACAAAATCTATCAGACTAAAGCACTTTTGCTTTTTGGCTGGCACTTTCATATTTGGACCAAAATAGATGATATCCTTAAGTAAAATAACTTTCAAAATAAGCCTACCTACGTTAATAGGTAATATATGTACCTATTAACTTTTCTTAAGTTTCTATGTGCTGTGAGTATTAATTCCTTTGCATCATCCGGGTTTGTTAGACCATACGAAAAGGGATTTGATTTGATCGCAACTACTACTGCTAAAACTCTACAGAACATCCTGTGTCCTGACTTGCCTAAACTCATACTATCTTATGTTAGTACTATTATTTATTCTATGCTCGTACTAAGTACCATTTACGAATTCACAATGCATTTGTGCTTCGGAAGGCACGTTCAGCCGTTGGTCCCGGCAAAATTTGCAGTCTTTAACATCTACCAATCCGCATTGGGCCCGCGTGGTGGATTATGGTCCAGCCTCCTTATCCACTCATAAGGAAGGGCTGTGCCCCAGCAGTGGGGACATTGGATAATGACTAATGGTCAAAATGCATTTGTCATTTCAGTTAGGTAGGTATGTCTTTGGTTTTGTATTGTTTGTTGAAACCTAGCGAGGCCGTGATTAGCGTATACCCCAAAATTCAGTTAATTCATTAATACTAATGGTTATCGTTAAAAGTTTTAGATGTCGCAATTTGTTTGTTCCTGCACTTGCAAAGCACGGTGTGACTAAGGAACCGGTTGCGCATTGACGTCGGTTAATGGAAGAGAATGGCATGGGCCAAACCTCATCAGATCACTGGTAGTTTTTTAACAGAAGCCTTCCACAGCGCACGCGCCGGTGAAGTTAACCGCCAAATTTGAAAGTTCAAATTTACAAGTCTTTGAACATTTTGGTGTGAAACTGTATAGTTTATAAAAGTAAAAAGTGCCAGTTTATTTCATTTTACAAGAGTATACTGAAAAACAGAGTAAGTACATACTAACGTATTTTATTATATTTAACTGAGAAGGAATAGTAAAAATTTTCAATTTATATTTTAGTATCTCATAACATTACTTTGTAAAAAATATGATTAGATTTTTCCGTAATAATAGTACATTATGAGACAAGTTAGCTTAGGTTAAACAATACTAAATAATATACTAGAAAAAATACGACTCGCACCAGATCAATACTCAGACGGGAATCGAACCCGCGACCTTTGGATATCCGGTCCAATGCTCTGACCGCTGAGCTACCGAGTCACTAGTGACATCGTCGAATTTTTCCTAGTATATCCTAAACTCTTACGCTGTAAGCCAGCGTTATTTCACCAATGTGAGGAATTACCTCGACATTCAATTGAAATATCTTTCCAGATATTTTAACAATTGATTAAGATGAAATAGCTATATAATTTTTAAATTTGAGAGACGATGTCACTAGTGACTCGGTAGCTCAGCGGTCAGAGCATTGGACCGGATATCCAAAGGTCGCGGGTTCGATTCCCGTCTGAGTATTGATCTGGTGCGAGTCGTATTTTTTCTAGTATATTATTTAGTATTGTTTAAAAATAGCATTGTAAATGCAAAAATCTCAAATTTAAAAATTATATAGCTATTTCATCTTAATCAATTGTTAAAATATCTGGAAAGATATTTCAATTGAATGTTGAGGTAATTCCTCACATTGGTGAAATAACGCTGGCTTATAGCGTAAGAGTTTAGGATATACTAGGAAAAATTCGACGATGTCACTAGTGACTCGGTAGCTCAGCGGTCAGAGCATTGGACCGGATATCCAAAGGTCGCGGGTTCGATTCCCGTCTGAGTATTGATCTGGTGCGAGTCGTATTTTTTCTAGTATATTATTTAGTATTGTTTAAAAATAGCATTGTAAATGCAAAAATCTCAAATTTAAAAATTATATAGCTATTTCATCTTAATCAATTGTTAAAATATCTGGAAAGATATTTCAATTGAATGTTGAGGTAATTCCTCACATTGGTGAAATAACGCTGGCTTATAGCGTAAGAGTTTAGGATATACTAGGAAAAATTCGACGATGTCACTAGTGACTCGGTAGCTCAGCGGTCAGAGCATTGGACCGGATATCCAAAGGTCGCGGGTTCGATTCCCGTCTGAGTATTGATCTGGTGCGAGTCGTATTTTTTCTAGTATATTATTTAGTATTGTTTAAAAATAGCATTGTAAATGCAAAAATCTCAAATTTAAAAATTAGCTTAGGTTGTTCATTGCACATAAGGCTGTGGGTTGCAGCCCGAGCCGCAGGTGAGGGCGTAACTCAGCCGAGTGTGCAATGAGCAAGAGCTCACGAGTTTCATACGACGTTTTCAACACATTTGCGAGGAAACTACAAAGTAATTTACCAAACAGCAACAAATACGACAAAAACAAAATATGACAATTATGGGAAAAGGCGCGTAGGTTTTTTTGCTTTTTTCACACGCCCAGTGCAATAATATTTTGCGAACAAAGGGGTGAATGAGCATACAGCCTACTTCAAATTTATAATTTTAAGTGATAAAATGCATATATTTTAATATTTCATAAGAAAATATTATTGTAAATTATGAATAATTTGATAATAATAAATATTTGTTTGACTTAATTAAGTACTTACACATTTATTTATTTCAAAAATGAATACGAATTTTCAGCGGCATAAAACCTATTTGTTGTTACTAAAAAAATAACTGTATTACCTGGTTAAATTGGGAATTCTCTGTTTACTCGCATAGAACTTGCAGTAAGGTACTAATTTAACTTTGTAGGGATAATTCTATAACAACCTAGTGTTTTATATATTGTTGCACGCGTTTGTTATAGCTCGGTTTATGGCCCTAAAAGAGATGTATTAGGACTCACTTTACGAGCAAGTGTGTTGAAAAATATATTTTTTTACTACGAAATGGTTTACAAACCACAAAGTTAATTTCAAATAGTATCTTGCATATGCTTACTTGTGAAAACTACAATGAATTGAAAATTTTACACATAAACTATAACCACCTATACTTATAGTGGAATTTCTTTGATGGAACTATGTTTTTTTATAATGTCGAAATCGGAAAATATGAATCCAATGCCATAGTGTAATTATGAAACTGCACGCAATTGCATCGTCTTGCAGGTGTAGCAAGGTTACTTAGTTAAATTATATCTTAGTAAATTATAAATAACTTAAGAAATGTTTTAGTTATTTCATTTATTTCTTTCATACATTATAAGGCTATTACTTAAAGAGAAAGTGTAATTAAAACTCCATTAACAAACTTAATCATCTTGCATTACTTTATCATAAGGTTTCGAAATGAATTTTCTTTCAATTTTAAATTTAATAAAAGATCAGTTTAGCTAGAAAATTCAGCCAAATTTATTGCCAAAAAAGTCGGCTTTAGAATGAAATTAATGCAAAACTCATTAAAGATAATTGTTGTGTGGAAAGAGTAAATTCAAGAAAAATATTATTACATTATGCATTGTGGTACCTTATTGTTACGATAAGAAAGAAAAGGTGCGTCTTTTTTTACATTCTGAAAAACTGTGTCACTTATATTAATTATAATACAATGTTATTATAAAATAATGTGTTGACCAGTATTCCTTTCACGATAAGAAACCAAACAGGTAGGTACTTATACTAAATAATGGATTATTTAAAGTTACTGTATTGAAACAGTTTTAAATTTGTAATTCAAATACAAATTGATTTATTAATAATGAAAATACAATTATTAGGTACTTTAAACAAATTTATCAACAAAATAATGTGTAGGTAGTAAGCTACTTGGCAATTAAGCTCTTTTCCATAATCGATATAAAAAATAACGTATTATTTGGTATCATTAAATGAAATTAACTGAAAAAACACGTATAAGTAGTATCGCGAAGAGAATATAATTTCTTTGTTTATTTATAAACAGCTAGCGAGCGCCTGCGACTTCGTTGCGTGGAAAAGTTTTTTACTATCCCTTGGAAACAATACTTTTTTCTGGATAAAAAATAAAATTCTCTGTACCCCTGACAACGTGTATGTAAAATTACATGATGATCGGTTCAGTAGTTGTCTTAACGTGAAGGCGTAACTAACAAATAAACAGACTTTTGCATTTATAATAGATATTATTAGTAAGGATTATAACGGACAGATCTACTGTTAAACTTGCTTAGCAACTTTTCAACAAAAGGATTCCAAATAGTCTTAATCCGGTTTTCTGCTTATGTTCTACGACAAGAATCTTTTTTGAAATAAAAAAACAACATGTTAATATTTTATAGCACGGAATTCCTCGGAATCCCACGATTTTTTTCCGATCTGTTTGTTAACACTTCCGTAATAAAATAATTAGCGTTTTGTATCAAATAACCTGTGATGTTCCATTTTGATTCTTTTGATTCAGAACTACATATTATAGCTATTATTTCAATGATGATATGGTACTTATTTTTTAATGAATTCCAACTTTTTTTTTATCAAGAATTTATCATGGAAAAATCCAACACAATAAAGACCATTGTCTTTAAAAGGCGTGTTAATTTGACATTCTAGTCACAACTCAGTTGACACAATAGGAACCAAATAAGTCTTTACTGCATATTATGAATAAATAATATGCTTCAGATTCCTTTATTAATTATATACCCAAATGTTACAAAAAAATATTATAAACATTGAAATCAATAATACCATCCAATCAGAACTTGAAAAGTTTAAATTTTTTCGAAATTGCCATTATTAACATACGTAGATTTCCCAACACAAAATCAGTGGTACACTTATTTATCCGGGACCCGCATTACGAGACTGATGTAAGTAGAATATTGCGTCAATCTCTCCGATAGTGTCATAATATCTTTTTACTGCACACCTTTCACCGGCTGTATGTGTCACTTGATGCTGTCGGTACAGAATGTAATTTTATTGTGGCTAAGTGGTTTAATACATCGTGAAATTTTAATCATTTGGTTCCCGCAGTGGGGTGGTTCCACTCATGATTACAAGCAACTTTTACTGTGGAACCAACTCTGATATCGCGAAAAAATCAGCTGTTCCATACATTAAGGTCGAGTAGGTATTGCGCTTTTGAAATGATTAAAATTTCAGCGTGTATAGGTCAACTAGCGCCACCAATACATTTAATTTTATTATACTCGTAAACCAAGTAAATGTTAAAACAAGTGCGAGTCGGACTCGCGCACGAAGGGTTCCGTACCAAAAAACGGCAAAAAATTACGTTTGTTGTATGGGAGTACCCCTTAAATATTAATTTTATTCTGTTTTTAGTATTTGTTGTTATAGCAGCAACAAAAATACATCATTTGTGAAAATTTCAACTGTCTACCTATTATCGTTATTAATATTGAGCAAAAAACGGCAAAAAAATCACGTTTGTTGTATGGGAGCCCCCTTAAATATTAGTTTTATTCTATTTTTAGTATTTGTTGTTAAAGCGGCATAACAGGGGTAACAGAAATACATCATATGTGAAAATTTCAACTTTCTAGCTATCACGGTTCATGAGACACAGCCTGGTGACAGACAAACAGACAGACGGACAGCGGAGTCTTAGTAATAGGGTCCCGTTGTTACCCTTTGGGTACGGAACCCTAAAAAAGGAAACAACCATGACCTCTTAAATTGTCTCTAATATTTTTTTAATAACTCTTTAATATTTTCCATTCTTTGCACTAGTTTTAAAATACATTTGAAACGACATTGGCCTCTTTTGGATTAAATGGATTACAAAACTTACAGAAAGAATGAAAACTGGTGAAGAGTTATTCAAAAAATATAAGAGACAATTTAAGAGGGCATGGTTGTTTCCTTTTTTTCAATATTGGTCTAGTTTACGTATAATAAAAATTAATGAATTAGCGGCGCTAGTTTGACGGCTATGAGGGCCTTAAATTCAGTCAGCATCAAAAACTAAAAAACAGTCTTAAATTACATTCTATTAACAAACATTTAAAGTGATCATTAAGTTCGTAAACTGAAAATACTTTTTACAAAACAATGGCACATACGAAAAACTTTACATGTCATGCTTCAAAATGTACTCAGATTTCAACAGACTTTTTGAATGGTATTAAAACATAGGTTTCAAAAACGTTCTTTATAATTATTTATATTGAATTTCAAAGGAAATTGCTACATTCTATTTTACGGTAAATAAATGAAAGGCCATTAGGATATTGCTCCAAACAGGACGCGTTTCCAAGTCCGCCGCCGGTCATACGTAACGGCATTGTTTCAAAAGACAGACGAAGTTCAAGAATATTTACATAAACGATTTCTAAAATTAATTGCCGATTTTAAACAATAACAATCATGTTGTAATAAGTTTAAGCGTCCCCGCTGACGGGCGATTAATAGCTGAGCGATTTTTTGTCGCTGAGAATAGAACATATGGGGTTCTATACGTAAACGTCTACGAGCTACTTTTTGTAGCTGCGATAAACGCGGCGTTAATCGCGGCGCTTTTTTGTCGCTGGCTAAGTAAAACCTTTGTCGTGTCATTTCGCGGGCGATTAACGCCGCAAATATTGCAGCTACAAAAAGTCGCCCGTGAGCGGTTAGCGTCCCCGCTGGCGGGCGATTAATCGCTGAGCGAATTTTTGTCACTGAGAATAGAACATACGGAGTTCAATACGTAAACGCCCACAAGATACTTTTTGTAGCTGCGATAAACGCGGCGTTAATCGCGGCGATAATTGCGGTGCTTTTTTGTCGCTGGCTAAGTAAAACCTTTGTCGTGTCATTTCGCGAGCGATTAACGCCGCGATTATTGCAGCTACAAAAAGTTGCCCGTGAGCGGTTACGCTAATTTTGAAATTCATTATTTTGGACAATCTCTTATCAATAATTCATACAGACAACTGACAATCTACAAGTAGGTGACCATGCTTGAGTTATAATCAGTATTCTGAGATTTGAAATGCCAATGTTTGAGTTTTCTATCAAAAATAAGGTCATAGAATGTTTTAAAATAAATTTTATATTCGCCAAACGTATGCCTTGTCAATACGGTATTATTAGACGCATGCTCCAAACTTGTTCTTGATGTTATTTCCTTATGAATCGTTACTTTTGCTTTGTTCCGCGGAAATAGTTAATTCGCCTTTTACGAAGGCGGTCTTGTAATTTTCAAAAGTATTACCGGATGTATGATGCTACTAGTTTAGAATAATTTTCTAGGGTTGTATGAATGGTACCCTATATACCATATTCGGCTTTATAAGGCTATTACAAAATATCCTTCTATAAATGGATGCAAGCAGCTTTTGAGCAGTTTCTTCCCGGTTCCTCTCCTTACAAGGTTTCCCGTTTCATAAGCTAAGTCAGGTTTGCAAACCTGTAAACCCGTAGTACACCCCGGGCACTCCATACAAGCGTCTCGTTTCAACTACCTATTACACAGACGCTACACACAGTGACGTTTTTGCACACGCGCAACTGTGTGCGAGCTATTGTATGAGCACACGGATCGACACACGAAACTCCCGCGGTGGGTGCCGGTGGGGTGAGGTAAATGATTGTGGGGCGGGGCGGAGAGTTTCCTTTCTGTACGGTAGTACTTCTATCTATTCTGTGCCCGTAGCACGAACAGCTATCGAAAAAAATAAAGCACGTAAAACATTTGATAAAGTAATTTTGGGCTTATGTTTATGATCACCATAATTACTGGGTGCTTTAGGATTTGGTAAGCTTTAACTAATTTTGGAGAACAAAACGTTATTGTTTTGGTATGTTAAAGTATTAATTTTATGTAGTATGCTAAAGGTTCAATTAATTTTAAATGGAAAATATGTACAGCGCCATCTATCGTCGAAAAGCGAATTGAAATATTCCATAGAAAATTACTCTATCGAGGGGTTTTAAGCGCGTATTTGTTCTTGATAGATGTTCGTACCAGAGGTACTCACTTAGCTTTTTTGACTCGCAACAGCCTAGACAGAATACATTATTTTTAATTGAATTGATGCTAATGACTGTACCTACGTGATAAAACTTCGACCACAGAATTAAATAGCTTAGACATTAGGTCTGGCGCAGCCTATGTGTTTTTACATTTTAATACCTTCAAAGGAAAATCCTTACTAATTCCTTACTATTCCTTATTCCTTACTATTCCTTACTTTTCCTTACTTTATTATAAATGCGGAAGTACGTTTTTTTGTTTGTAACGCCTTCACATCTTAACTACTGAACCGATCATCATGAAGTTTTACATACACGTTGTCAGGGGTACAGAAAATGATATAGGGTACCTTTCATACCGAAAAAAAGTTTTGTTCCCGAGGGATAGCAAAAAACTTTTCAAGCAGACGAAATCTGCCTTCGCCAGACGAAGTCAAGATGAAGAGTTTAAGATCAAAAATGTAAACTATAGCGTTCCCACTTGGATATATTAGAGTTAACTTAGCCAGTAATAAAAAAGCGCCACGATTATCGCCGCGAAAAACTCGGCGCTTTTTTGTCGCTGGCTAAGTTAAACCCTTCATAGGCACCCAGTGTCATAATAATATAGAACAATCAATTTTTCTCATAAACTTCACTTAGTAATAGAAGTAGTATCTCATAGACAGTAAAAAGTAATAAAAAAACCTAATAAACACAGGAACACAGATCTAAAGCTGCGAAAGAGATTCTTCTTGGAAGTACGATTTAATTAAAAACGTAATTCCTTTTCTCGCACTATCTATATAGACCTAACTATCTGAAAGGTACGGTAAAAGCACAGTAAAAGTCTATTGGAGCTTAAGGTGATATAGATCTCTCAGTGGCGAAGGGTCTATACAAGCCGATTCCCATCGGCTTACCTTTTAGAAATCCCACCCCACTGATCCACTATGCAGATCATAGCATTTTAGTAGTGCGGCTTACCTTCGCCATAATTTCACCCCTCGCCACTGAGATCTCTTAATTGTTTTTAGACGTCTACTACCTTCAATATTTGTGTTTACGACCAAAAGATTTTCGCAGAATTAAAGATGAAAGACCTGACCTTGTGTCAGTGTAGACATTCTTCTAATTTCATTGTCTTTGCCCTAAGACTGAGCCTCGGAATATTTTTCATTAGGTAGGTATTTATATAACTAATAAGTCTAAAATTAAATTAATACTCTGAAGCTTAGGTAATAACTTAATTATGTAACAAGAGGCATTTTATTAATACGTTTAATATTTTAAACAAACATTATTTCGCAACACTCTAATCCTCAAATACGTATGTATCCTCAGTAAGAGATAAGCCCCCTAAAACCTTGTTACCTAAATATTTCTTTAAAACTACGAACAAAAACAACCTGCCTAATAACTGAACTGTAGTAGATCTGTTAGAACTGGTATACATTAGGTCAGACCGACAATTTTACGGGTTTTGCTGTTTACACTATAAGCTGCCAGTCCGACCTAAACAGCGTTTTACAAATCAGTATGCCAATACTTTGTGACCCGACAGAAATCGTAGATGAACGTCTGGTAAATGTGGCGTCGCGGACAGTTTTATCGGGTCACCCTAATGTGGACAACACTATTGAAATACATTTATGCTAAACTAAGCATCCGACACTTTTGTCGTTCCGGTAAAACTGTCGGTCCGACCTAATGCGAACCCGCTAAGCGATAGTGAATTCAATTTCATATGATCATCTACTATTAATTTGAAACTGACAACTCTAACTATTAGGACTAGGAACTTATGCACAAGGATCTCTTTAACAATGTAGGCGAACATAAGAAAGGATTTCTTATGTGCCCGATGGGAGCGATGAAATCTCTGACGGTCGCTAGTGCATACCTAGGTATCTGAAATTTCTTTATAATATTTTGATGCCTTATATTAATTGATGTACTTTTTTGTTGCAGTGAAAATGAGGTACTTGTCGACGCTAACGTTTGCAGCGGTATTAATATCACAAGCTCACTCTGTAAGTACCTTTTCAATAGATCTTTTAAGTTATAATATAACGCTGTTTGGGCCATTCAAAGCTTTTTTTTCCATAATAATATGATAAAATTATACTCGCATGTACAATCACCGAAAATATACATAACTTTTTAAATTCTAAATAGCCAAAATCAATTGTCGCAACTTACACCACAACTACAACCCATACTACTTAATATTTTAATCCTATATTTTAATTAAAATCTGACACGTCGTTGTTGTGGTGTACCAATTATCGTCCTCGCAGACTACAGATTTTCTATCGGCCGATAGTAGGTTTATATATGAAGAGTCGGCCGATACCAAATCGTTGTAATGTGCGCACTTGCATACCTCTTCATACTTATTAAAGGCCCGACCCAACTATCGGCCGACATTTTGGTCTGTAGTTTGCGGGTACTCTTATTATAAATACATATCTAATCATAATAGTGACAACTTTAACAAGAACAACAAATTTTCTATTTTCTTCTAAGTAGTCGATCAAATGCAGTAAAAACATTCTAAGCATTCTACTAAGTATTTAATATTAATGTTCAAGGTATAACTTTAGCAAAGACAAGGAGAAAATTGGATCCACTTATTCGATTCTTTTTCCATGCCTATTGCCTGCACGTCTTGAATGGTGGCCAAACGTTCTGTTGCCATTTTTCTCTACATTCCTTGTGAATGCCAAAAAAGGTAACGGGTGAAGTTTCATCCCAAAAGATCGTAAAGTAAAACTGAAACGTGAAAGGAATCTTATATAAAAACTTTACAGTACTTCTATTTTACTTTAACGAATGTCAAAAAAAAGTTATTTCCGTTTTAAGAACTTGATGTTTAACTGATACTAAACTAATATGATTAAAAGATAAGTAACTAATATAAAAAAATGCTATTAAGTATACAACATGTAGGTATAATAATATAAAAAACAGTACGTTTTACTATGTTGTTTGTTATTAAACTTAAGGTTACTGTATGTCGCAATGATTACTGGATGCGATGTAATTGCCGTGGGTAATTGCGTAAAGTGACAATGAAGATATTGCATAATAGCGTTTTTATAGTAAATTGATGGGTTGTTCTATGCGTTATTACAATACTTAAAATGATTACACGATACTTTTCTAAGATATACCAAAATATGACCTTATAGTAAAAATACAATACTCTAAATAGCAAAATAAAAGCAATTTAAAGTTCAGACTAGCCAAAATATTATTACTGCATCATATTTTTTTTATTTTGTGGTTAATGACTTTGATTAGATCTTCTACATTTACGATTTTAATAATATCAGCATTAAATTGTATATCTACCACTTAAAAAAATATACCGATAAAATGAGATGCGTGGTGAATAACAACAGTGACATTTTCGTTTGAAAAAATAAATGAAGTGAAAATGATCATATTAGTTTTATAGAGAAATGTTCTATGAACAGTCCCAAATGGTCGATTTTGATTTTTTGACATTTTTTCTTCCAAAAATGAAGCTATTCACCACGCAAGCTGCTATAATCACCCTAGTTTACGGTACTGAAAAATATGTATTTTGTGGGCATCAAGGCATGTAGAGTACAATGATACATTCAAACGTTAACCTTGCTCTATTTAACGCTTTTGTGAACAAAATAGTCGTGTGAATTTGCGTGCGTACAGTAAATGTAAACAATATTGCCGAAAACCAGACTATCGAATTGTAATTTACGATATGGTCCATTTCCTTTTGATGTCGTAAAAAATACAATGGTTCCTGTCAAATACACTATTTCTTTGTACAGTCTATATAAAATTAAAGCTCAGTATCCGTCTTATACCTAATATTGGAATTTGAAATAAATATTGCAAAACTTAACCTGTATGAAAATACAGTTCGTCAATATTTATTTTAAGCATGAAAATGATTTTTATATTTGCACTCCTTTTTGATATGTAGAGTTTGAACTATGATAAGCTAGCTTTCGCCCGCGGCTTAATCCGCGTGGAAATTTGGAAAATCCCTAGGAGAATATTGACTGGTACAAAAGTATCCTATGTTATAATCCAGGCTATAAACTATGTATGCCATTCCAAATCCGTTCGTTGTTTTGCGTGATTGTGTAATAACAAACATCAAAATATCTAAACATTCAAATTTTCACACTTATAATAAATTCTTGTTGGATATCCATATTCCGTTTCTGTTTGTACCCGTTGTCGCCCCGTTCCCGTACCTGTATATTCCATACAAAATTTGGAACCTCATTTACTTTGAGCTCTTAAGGGATTGTGTCATGTCCACCATTTTGTTCTTCAAAATAAATGCCGTTTTCACAATCAACATCCTATAAAGCTTCAAAACGCCATCTATATAGATTTTTAGGTTTATTTACCCCATTTACCTTTTAAGGGGTACATTTTCTAAAAATCACGAATACCTACGTGTTTGCTTAGTTTTTAGAAGTAGGTATTACTATGAAGGTTTAAGTATTTAATATAATTCTTCCATACACAATATGAACTCTAGACAAAGAAAATCTAGGCAAGAAGCCATCATTAAAGGACAAATAAATAAATACCTAAATGCCTTTGATTGCAATCTTAACGTTAATATTATTCAGTCCTTTTGTCAAACAAGCTTAGATGGAATAGTTACAATTGAACAAAAAAAATGCAGGATAAATGTCACCCAGTGCGACTGTATTGTGATATGCTAAAGACCACTTAGTCACTACTAGATTGCGGTCCTAAGCTAGGATTAAGAACCCCAAAACCTTACCCTTTACTAAACTTGGACTATTCGGACACAAGATATTATTAAGACCTATGTCAAGTAGACTATCATAGGTAAACAGCCATCTTTATTTAAAACAGCCGTATGTTTTTTCTATTTCTCAAAATTAAATTGAAAACAGAATGATTTAAAAACTGAAATAGAATTTATAACAATAGGCTTACTTACGAAAAAACTAGAATTTATTACAAAAGGCTATAAATAAATAATTGCAAATGAAATAAAGTTATAATTTTATCATGAAGATACCGAATCAATAATCGAGAAAATTTCTGTAAAAAACGTAACACTTTCCTAGCAGTCGGATAAAAATAGACAGGTTTCATTGGAATTTATCTTTCTTGCTATTTTGTCTTGCTTTAAAATACCCTAGATTTTTATTCGTTAAAATTCATTAATTCTTTTACAAGTGAATGAACAAAAGTGATATTTTTCTATAAAATAAGAAATACTTATTTAGTCCAGAATTTTCTTTAAAAACTAACTTTATATGTCGTATCCCTAACTTTGTGGAAGCCGTATTACTTCAAAGCGCCTGAAAAACTTTTACTTTACTGCTTTGGTTAGTTTCAACATATTTTTAAAAGACGCTCTGATAAAAGATGAGTTATTTTTAGTCTTTTCAACTAAGTAAAAAATTATAGAGCATTAAGAAAGTGATTACTCTGAACTACAACAATATATTTTTAATCTTAAATTATAAACAGGGTGAAATCAAAGTCATTAGCAATTATGAATCTTACTGCGATATTGATAACTTACAAAAATTTCTTAAATCAGTCATCAAAATTCACAAAAATATTATATATTATTATGTATAAGATTACTCATGCTAAAAAGATGAAATGAGTGAAACAAATGAAATGAATATGTAGTTAAACAAAAGAAAATGTTATTTTATGTTTTTTTTTATCTTAAATAATATAGTAATATCAGGTGCAAACATAATGTAATTATACTAATGTCCTCATTTAAAAACAGTGCGTCTTCCGCAATCACGCAAGTAACTCTATTTATTACGCGGAACCTTCCATGATTCAAATCCTACAACATTACGACAACATGATTCAACGATAAAGCCTCCGACATACGACAAGAAACCGTGGCTTATGACGTCAGAATTTAATTGATCCATCTAGAAGATTAATAGCAAATTACGTGTGTTACTGGAAGTGGATAATTGTTAATAAAAGCGGCGAACTCTATTAATAACTTGTTTTAAACTGTTTATTTGAACGAGGTTTTTCCAAATGACTATTGCGTGGACCTTTCTGCTTTCGTCATGTGCCATAAAACGAGCTACGTAATTGCTTCTTAATTGGAATTTAACAAATCGCTGGCCCCGGGCAACATAGCGGTAAACGCTGGGTACGCCCATTTTAATGTTAGGTATTTTTGTCTTCTCCCAATAGCAATCTATCACTCTTATTTTTTCAATTTTTTTTTAATCAATATTTCATTATAATTAATGACATTAACGGCTTTACTTCACCGCAATATCTCTTACGACTAGGTCAAGTGTTATTGCATTACTGTATGAAACATAACACAAAAAACGGTGAATATCTTTACACTACTTATCTAAACAAAGAGGAACAGTACAAGCTATTACGCCTTTCTTCCCATAGCTACGCTAAGATTTAGGGTTATAAAAATTTCCTTGAAAAAGGTGGTAATCGGCCGATACACTCGAGATCTACAGTGAAAATTACATCGTATAAACCGCTTACAATCCTGAATGCCAGTCTATAATTTGAATTATACATTTATAGGGATGTATAATTCAAATTCTAGTTAATTTTAGGGTTAAATTGGTAAAAATTCTGCTTTCATTTGGAATATTGAACGCCTGTTTGGGATCAGTGTACGTTGAATTATAAACAAATTAGCTTTTTAGGGTTCCGTACCAAAATGGTAAAAAAGGAACCCTTATGGTGTGACTCAGTCTGTCTGTCTGTCTGTCACAGCTGGATATCTCGAGAACTACTAATGGTATCAACTTGAAATTTGGAATAGTTTAAGATGACATTTGCCCAACTATTTTGCAAATAAGAAATAAATAAAAAAATAAATACATTTTTTACTACAGGGACTGAAAAGGGGTCTTAAAAATTTGAAGTGGGGCTACTAGGGCATGTGGGGTATCATATGAAAGAGCGCCGTTTGCACGTTTTCAATCATTTTTTTTTGTTTTAGGCCGCATAGTTTTCGACTTATGAAAAATGTAAAAAAAAATACCGTTCCCCCCCCTTATCTCCAAAGTTTGCAAAGCGAAAAATCTGAAATAAATCTGTGTGATAGTAGTTTATACAAAGATTACAGGAAAAATAAAACGAAGTCTCAATATAGGACACTTTTTTAGAAATTCATAAAACAAACAAAAAATCATTAGTTTCACTACCAGTCAACAGATGGCGCTGATTAAATTAGTTCCACTATCGGCCCAGAGATGGTAATGACCTAAGAAAAAAAATAGTTCCACTATCGGTCAAGAGATAGCGCGACTTTTTTAAAGACTGTACTAAAGTAACTATCCAAATATAATTTATGATTGTACGGAACCCTCGGTGCGCGAGTCCGACTCTTTTTATTTTTATTTATCCTGTGAAATTAGATTTAATATTACCGCTTTATTCCCGGAGCTAGCGAAAAAAATCAGAAGTATTCAATTAAATAAGTACCTACCTTAGGTAGTATAAAAATGTTTTAGGGTCAACTTTTATTGGCAAATTGCTAGAAAAATCTAAATTTATTGGTATACCAAAAATATGTTACGAAGGGGAATGACATTAAAAAAACAGATAAATTACGCATCACTGGAAATTATCTGATGAGATTTTTATTGAATCGTAAAATAAGAAGTCTGTTTTTATATTTGTTGGAATAAGTTTTTTTTTATTTTCAAAGCTTTTTTTATTTCGCCACGTTAACAATTATGGTTCAATTTCATAACGTACTTCAAATATTATTAAAAGATGCTGTACAAATTAAAGTTTGTTAATTTGTTAATGAATTTTCCCACGTACTAATCACAAATAGCAGTAGCTCAACGTATTAGGATTATTTAATACATTTCCCATACAAAGTGGTTGCGATATTAATATTCCAACAAATTGCTTTATTACATTAACGACACAAAGGCTTGCAAACTAATATTAGCAATAATGGTTAGCCACTAGCAACAGGTCACTTTGTTTTAATCATTATTTTATAATATTGTTACAATGTATTATCGGTATTTCCACTAATCTGCATCAGTGGCCGCGAAATGGGTTATGGCCCAATCTCCTCATCCACCCATAAGTACCCAAGTAACAAAATTTGGTACTATAAAAGTCCTGAGAACGCTTTAGGACGTGCTAATTGGTTTCACGATAAGCACTATAATGGTATTGTAGACCTTTACAGAACCCCAAATAGGCCCTAGTTTTATCACTGATTTATTCTATAATTGTTACATAAAAGCTCTCACAGTAATAAATCAGCTCTATAGTTGAAAACCAAAACATGTTTATAGTGCTATTTTGCACCGTAAACGATTTTAGTGAGCTTTATTTTGTGTTGTGGTCATGTCATCGTGAGTGTTCCCCAAGAAAACAAAATGTCATTCGCTATTTGTAATACAAGGGACATTCTACAAAACATCACCTTTGATCGTCCATTGACCGTAACTCCACCGTAACTTGCACTTGCGAAAATAATTGTATCGATAAAATCACTATGCTAATTTCATTTTTGACAATGCGCCTTCATAATTTTCGTTATTTAATTAAATTTAAATTAATAAAATAAGGACTAGTTGTGACTATGACTGCTATAGTACACATTGGCTCCAGCCGTGCTACTTATGTGCTATCATGGCATAAACAGCAGCCATATTTTCACCGAAAACGGATTAGACCATTAATTATTAACTTTAGTGCTTTTATGCCACGCTTTAGTCTGGTAGCAGTAACACAAACTAAATTAGAGAGCAATTTAGAATTTAAGTTATTTAGCAACTGCACCAATTGTCACTATGCTACTATTTAGTACCATAGAAGAGTTTTCATGACTTTTACAGAACTAGCCCCATAGCAATGTTGAGGGAGCATTTAAGTAGCTAAACAGTGACGTATTGGTTGTGCAAGGTACTTTTATAGTGCAGATTGATTCTGTAATAGTGTTTTTGATACTGTTACAACACAAGTACTGTAAAAATTATTTTGACGCATTATTAATGCAAAATATATATATAAAAGTGACAGTAAGGTCTATAGTACTAAATAGCACTATAATAGCTTTTTTCATATCTATTACAGTGCAACACTTTAAAGATTCTTTTGTATGTTCCTGTAAGTGTTCTAAGAGCTACATTATAGAACTTAAATGCACTTTAATATTATAGAACCAAAACGTTGTGTTGAAGACCTTTATAGCACAAGCAGTCACACCGGTTACCACTAAAGGCTTACTATATCACTGTTTGGTGATAAAACGCCTTGACTATAGAAACTTTTGTTACTTCGGTAAAGCTTGTGCCCCAACAGTGGGGACACTAAAAAAATTGTTTAAAAAAACAAAAAACCGACTTCAAAAAACCTTTCTCGAAAAAGCAAAAAATTTCAAAAAACCTTTCTCGAAAAAGCAAAAAATAATATTCGTAATAATAAAAACACGTCTATTGAAGTCGGGTGGGGCTGAGATGTATTCTGTGGCTGAGGTACAAATTACTTTTTTTTATTCTAAAAGCCACACCCGACTTCAATAGATGTATTTTTATTATTACGAATATTATTTTTTGCTTTTTCGAGAAAGGTTTTTTGAAGTCGGTTTTTTGTTTTTTTAAACAATTTTTGATTTTTTTAATTTTTAGTGTAGGTAGTGTAGGTATATTATTTAGGTAGAAAAATCGGCTCAGCCAAACGTGAGTTAATTGCGGAGAAACATACATACATGCGGGTCAAAATGAGAACCTCCTTTTTTAAATCGGTTAAAGAACTACATTAAAGATATCCCTTTTCCAACAAACAAATAATTATCTTATTCAGTCCATAAACAAAGATACGACTAATCATCGAGGTAGTTCACACAAAAGCATACTATTTTCGTGCTTTTTTCAAGATTACTTGAAAAGTACTGAACCGATTTCAAAATTTTTAAAAGTGGGACCAACTTGGGAGTTTACCTAATGTAATACCTTTGAATCATTTCGATCGGTTCAGCCGTCTTCGAGTAATCGATGTACATACAAAAAACAAAAAAAAACAAAAAAAGGGTCGAATTTAGTATCTCCCTCCTTTTGAAGTCGGTAAAAATGGCTGATATGCTAAGTATCGGTTTTATAATAAGTCCTCTGGACGGGGAAGCTAAAGACACCCGCTTAAACTCTGGAAGGAGAAACCTCACAGACCCAAATACTGAGCTGGCGGAACAACTCCCCCCTGGTAATGATCTACCTTGGGCAACTTGGAAGTCCTTAAATAGACTAAGGACTCAAGTAGGCCGAAGCAGGGAGAACAGCTCGGAGAGCGCGTGTCTGTGTGGTATTTCCCCCCAGACAATGGCACATCTTCTGTCATGCCCTGCGTGTCCCAACACCTGCACACGCGAGGATCTTTACAAGGCCACTGATAATGCTACATCAGTGGCTGAGTTCTAGTCCTCACAAATATAAATACCGAGTCAACACGCTAAGAAGAAGATAATAAGTAATTATTAAAATCTCAACTGTATAGTTTTAACTGAAGAAACAAAAACATACCTAGCACATCATTTCGCAAAAGGGACTAAAGTGACGCTGCTGCAACGCTGCTCAGCTAAGTCACCTTTTGAGGCTCAAAAATAATCTCATAAATTATACTGATGCAACGCTACCGCAATGATGCCGCAACGCTGCTGCATCGTTGCTGCCCATTTTTTGGACTAGAACCGCACAAAAACAACATGACTCTTTTTTATAAACACCTTCAATAAAAAATGTGTGTATTGAAACAGAGATTTTACGTACTGTTGTACTACATGATGTAAGTCTTGATATTCTACTCTGCCATACCATAGTAGAACCAAATTTGGTTCTACTATGGCCATACCTTATATTATGGCTAAATATCGTGATAAAACATATTTACTATAAAGCTAAAAAGTCCCCTATCTTATATTTCAGCAAGTTATCTTTTTGTTACTCAGGAAAAAAGGCATTATAATACTCATAAATTACATAAATTGTATAATTCAAATACGGTGCAATATATGTCGCTAGCTAATACTTTTGTAAAAAAAAACAATACTAAAGCAAAGTGGAAATCCGTAACAGCAGATAAGCGGATCACTGCTCAACGTCAAACAGTTATCTGCCTACAGCTGCGCTACAATTTATGGTTCAAAATGTCGCAAAGCGAACAGGATGATCGTTAATTAATCGAAGGAACTAAACAAATGACCGCTACAGCTACTGATGAGAAGACAGACGATAAAATTATCGAGGAAAATTATTCGTTGAAATTCAACTGACTACTACTTATAAGTAGTAATTAGAATTATATGTACTTATTAAGCTATAAATCCTTGTACAATTTTATATAAATCGATTGCAAATCAATAAAATTGCGGTGTGATTGGCTGCAGTAGTAGCTGGCCCCTTTAGTAGGTACTAGCATAAGAATAAATAAAATTATTTTTATTTATGGTCTTCTTCTCTTTCTTATCGAATGAGGATTAGTGGCCACCTCTGGTGTTAGAGTTCATCAAACCTGTAAGGCCTCTAACTTGGCTTAACGACTGTTATCAGATGACAACAGCCGGGACCGACGGTTTAACGTGCCCTCCAAAGCACGGAAGCACTCAATTGTAATGACACATAACGGTCACCCATCCGACACCTAACCGGACCGAGCTTAAAATTCTTATGGTACTAGGTACCATGTACCATGTCGTTCTATAAGTATTGGATTAAATATTTCGTAATAGAATTGTAAGTTATGGTACATTCAAGTTAGTAAGACGAAATATTTTTTTTTTACATATTTCTGGGGTTGACTGTACGTGTACATAGTACAAATAGTATGATACTCGTATAATTTAATATGGTTTTTGTTATGCTGTGGTTAAACTGGTTAAAGCTGAAACGTTTTGCTCTCGGCTCTCGAATTTTACTGCCAACTGCATTTTTTTAACTTTTTGCAGTTTGACATTTTATTGGGGGTGGATATTTTTATGGCCAAATATTATTAGATGGTCTAGACTCTAATCAAAGGTCCCGTCAGGTCTCCTGTGACTCAAAAAACAAAATTAGGCTGGATTTTATCCGGTAATCAAGCTTGATACCTCCTAGAAGATTATTACATGAGTCAATGTAATTTAAGCGTTAATGTCTGTATCTGCAGCAACATTGACGATTGTTTTTTTTTTTATTTTATGTATTCTCACATGTTATAGTAGTCGGCAAACATCTTGAAATCAGGTGCGGATTGCGCAGAACGCGTATTTTGGGTAAGCGTAGCGTAGAGGGGAGTGCGCACTTATTGGTCGCTCGCAAGTGCACATGCGCGAACTCATCCCTACTTCTACGAAAAAACGTCAAAATGTTTGCCAGAATTTGTACTAAGTTTCGAGTTGCGTCTGTGACATAATATAATTCAGGATAATTACTTTTTTTAAATATGAAAACATTTAATAAGATAGCCAAAAAGTTGCAATTTTTTGTTTAAAAACAATGATTTTTCTTTTATTACAGGCACCTCAGTTCATCAACTTCAAAGAAGGCAAGTTAGGAGTCGACTTTGGTGGATATAAAGCAGCAGTTGGACTCGGGGGGCTATTAGGTAATAAAATGTCGATAATTAAAAAGAAAGTTTTTTATTACAAAAGGCATAGACACCAAACGAAGGTCAGACATTTTGGTCTAACATCAGGAGTGAGGCTGGCTTTCACTCGTGTTTATTACTACCATTTTTTTTATAAAAAATATAGCTATAGTTTTCACTAATATGTTACTTTTTTGCTTACGTATTTATAGTTCGAATCACAAAAAATTACCACAAATGGCGCCCTTCGCATCATAACTCATGAAGAAAAGACTTAAGACAAAAGAATATTTCATATATTTAATTAAATAAATTATTATATCTATATGTATATGAAATATTATTAAGTCTTAAGTCTTTTCTTCATGAGTTATGATGTGAAGGGCGCCATTTGTAGTTATCTTTCGTGTCTCAGTACCTGAAGTGAAAGCGACCCCTCTCTTTTTCTCCTTGCCTCACGCAACCGTCGTCATGCCAGTCAGTACACTTGTTAGCAATAATTTATCGATAATCATCTCTCGAAAATTTTCAAAAAAAATGACGATGGTGGCGTGAGGCAAGGAGAAAAGGAGAGCTTTCACTTTCGCTTCAGGTGCCGAGTTAAGAATAAGAGTAAGAATAAGAATAATTTATTTGCTGAGAATGTAGGTACATACATAATTGTTGTTAAGATTTAGAATTTTCGGTCCAGTACATTCTACCAACATTTAGCATGCAAATATTATTTAAAGATCAGGTAAATTAAATTCACAATAAAATACAATGTCACAATAAAATAGTAGGTAGTTATTCAATCATTTAGAACAAATATTTATAAAATAAGAAATGTCAATTAGAATAAGGAATAAATCATATGATGTCAAAATGTATCAGTTAGAAAATCTGTAATAGTATAATAACATTTTTCTAATAATATAGATGTCAATTTCTTTTTAAATTTATAACTATTCAATTCCTTAATTTCGTCAGGTATTTTGTTATAAATTGCCGGTCCCATTCCTATCACACTTTTCCTAAGCAATGCTGTATGAAAACTTCCCAAACTTAGCATTCTTCGGTACTGTGAACGCACGTTAATTGATCTATTCCGTGTTTGGGAAACTTTTGTAAACAAGTGCTGATTAGATTTAACAAAAACAGCAATTTCCAAAATGTATAATGATGGCAATGTCAAGAGTCTTAAGGACTTAAACATAGGCAAGCAACTGTCAGTCATTTTTAACCCTGTTATGGACCTAATGCAACGTTTCTGGGCTTTGAAAATCATCTCCCTGTCGCTGCAATTACCCCAGAAAATTAAGCTATACCTTAAAACTTAACTTGACGGGGTTGTAGAGACACAATATTAGCTAAATTCAAAACAATTCTGCCTTTGAAAGGCAAAGTGTGAAATTGAAGAAGATGATGTAGAATAGCTTTTTAATAAACAAATAGAAGATAGCAAAACTGCAGTTAGCTAAACTGGGTGGGCGAAAATACAGTGACCTACTTCAGAAGTCCACAACTTACTCTGTGAGAATTTGTCAAAGTTTACTGTATGAATATTGTGCATAAACCAACTCTATGATATCTTAGTATAATATTTACTCTCAAAATGAATTGATGCAAGTAAGCTGCAAAATTCCACTATAACAAGTTAGCGTATGAGAGATCAAGAGTACATTAGAAATTAGGATTAAAATATAAATCGGAATGGTAATAAATTCATAGAGATTTAATTGCTAATACCGGTGACCGAAGTTATCTTGATATAAAAATGAATTGCTATTCGGCAGTCTGGCTAAAACTCAAAAACGGGTTGACTGATTGGAATAATTATTTCAAACCCCAAAAGACCAGCCAAATAATCAAAAATTCAACATTGGGAAATTTTGTTTGAGAATCCCCATGTCGGATTACTTTTGACAGCTAACTTTTGATAAAGAGGTTTAGTAAAGTAAAGCCTATTTCTCTAAAAAAGTTTCGTTAAAATAAAGCAAACGTAGTGTTGCTTTCGTTTTAGTATTCATCTGCTTTGTTGTAAAATAACTAATTAAATAGTTGGCGCTGGTTTTCAATATTTTAAACTCAAGGTAATATTGATCCCATATGTGAAAACTTGTAAATGGCTTTTAGTAACTCTATTTTGTAACTTCTTATACCGTGTCTCAAAGCTGTTAGTTTTCCTAACAAAATAAAATAAAAAAATAAAATAATAAATAATCATATATCGGGTGGTCATTTTGAACTTACCATCCAAATTTCAAGAATGTGTCCAGTCCATGAAACTAAACAACTTTCTCTAAGAAACATGTGTCGAATTTTGCCACAAAATTTTGGTCATCCCATACTAAATTGATCACGTGATCTCTTTGATTTGTATGGAAAGTCGATTTTTATTTTACATATTTGGCCATGTGTTCCTTAGAGAAAGTTGTTCAGTTTCATGGAGTGAACACATCCTCAAAATTTGGATGGTGAATACATAATGACCTTGTATAAATTGTAGGTGATACGAAGTTCACAGGGTTTTTTGTATTAAATAATTTCAAACATTCTTGTAACAACAAAAGACAGTGATTTTAGTTACAAGATATACTAGAAAAAATTCGACAATGTCACTAGTGACTCGGTAGCTCAGCGGTAATTGGACTGGACATCCAAAGGTCGCGGGTTTGATTCCCGTCCGAGAATTGATCTGGTACGAATCGTATTTTTTTCTAGTATATTAATTAATATATTTAGTATAAACTCTTTTTCAATAAGTTGTTTCGTTTTGGAAATGTTGGATACTTATTTGAAGCTTTATTAATTTCAAGAGTGTTCATCGCGAATTTTACTGTGCCTTTTTTAACCTTTCAGTAACCAATTGGTAATGGAATTTAAATTATAAAACAATGTCAATTATATTTTTAGGTCAAAATGGCGGTGCAGGCGGAGGTTTATTCGCAGAAGCTGGTACACCACATGGTCAGGCTGCTAGAGCAGGCTTAGGAGGTGCTGTCAACAATGGTGGATCTGCAGGTAAAAAACTGAAAAACGTTTCAGCCACTCCACATTGCAAACTGTTTATATTACTAAGTAGGAACTTATTCTTTGTTTATTCGTACGGCAAATAGTAAGTAATAATTATATTAGAACCAGCCACCAATTATTATTGTAGTATTAGGTCAGCACCATCTCTTGACCGATAGTGGAACTAATTTTTTTTCTTAGGTCAGCATTCTTAGGTCAGCGCCATCTGTTGACTGGTAGTGGAACTAATGATTTTTTGTTTGGCTTTTTTAATTTCTAAAAAATGGGTTATATTGAGACATCGTTTTATTTTTCCTGTAATCTTTACATAAATTACTATCACATAAAATTATTTCAGATTTTTCTTAAACTATTCCAAATTTTAAGTTGATACCATAAGTAGTTTTTGAGATATCCAGCTGTGACAGACAGACAGCCAGACAACAGACTGAGTCAATCATAAGGGTTCCTTTTTACCATTTTGGTACGGAACCCTAAAAATTGTACGAAAATTATTGGACTATGTTACTAAACTATTGAATAAATTAGAAAAAATAGGTTTTATATTTTTATCGCTTCATTGTTCAGTTAATTACCATAATTTAAAGTAACTCTTCGTTTTGCTACGTCACAACGATATCCCTGAGGTAATTTACTGTTAGTCGATCTGAATAAGTTTCTTCTTCTATCGCTCGCTTTTAATTATTGAACCGAGGTTAATTATTTTTGTAATTACATTGTAACTTTATTCTTTAATTTGAATATCAACTAATGATTGCCTTCCTATTAACATACTCACTTTATTAGTTATTAAAAATAATGGGCTTAGGATGTCGATACTTAGAAAACACAAATTCTTAAATAACAGGACTTTTGTATTGCTCCGTGGGTAGCCCCCCGACAAGGTGAAGCCGCTGGATGCGGGCAGTGCAGGTCCGATCGTTGTAGAGATCCTTCGGGGACGCTTATACCCAGCAGTGGGTGTCATGCGACTGATATGATGATAATGATGATGATGAATTTCTTTATAAATTATAGGAGGTCTATATGCCGGTGCAACAGCAGGAGGCAATGTGAAGGCTGAGTCTGGCTTAGCTGGTGGAGTAGTTGGAGAAAAATCTGCAGGAGCAGGATTTGCGTCTGCGCAAGCTGGAAATCACTATGCATCGTCAGGACTGGTAGGTGACAAAGCAGCAAGAAAGAGGAGAAAGGAAGAGAAGCGAAGGCGTAATGAACAGAAGAAACAATTGAAAGAACTAAAAAAACTAACAGGTGGTGGAGTGTGAGCGTTATCTGGACATTATGACGTATTTTTTTCTAATATAACTAGCTATAAGTACTAATTAATGCTCATAACTTTTTGTATTAAAAGTGTGATGGTAATGTGTGGATAATTGTGGATATTATTTATTTGCACTGACCTTGAATCCCAATAACATCTTACCAACAATAGCAGTTTGTCTACAAAAAGGTAACGTTAAATTATGTTAATATATTATGCACCATATAGTATACTACTAATACATTACATATTTTAATCGTGTAAAATAAATAGTATTTTTTTATTTATTAATAATTATTATGTTTGAGTTTGACTTTAACTGTTAGCTCACATTCATAAGCTAAATAACAAAATTGACAGTGACATGTTGTTTTGACCTACAGGGAGGAGATACATCTAATTCAGGAGCATCAGGATTCTCGTTTTCTGGAACGAAGTCTTTTGGAGTAACTAATGGACAAGTTGATTCTTCAGTGCTAGACGTAAAACCAATACAAGCAGAACATAAGAAAGTTCATAAAGAATTCAATTTTGATGCCGCCAACGATGTGAATTTCACTCCTTTGTCATCTAGTGCCAATGTTGACTTCCAAAAAGATGTCACTGTAAGAACGGAAAACCGACCTCATGTAATAGTTAAGGAGGAGGAAGTGAGTAATGTTCCGAATGATTACAGTAATAGAGGCAGATATTCTAATGACAATTATTTGAGTTTCTTATTTAGAGTACCATCGGTGAACTACGGGAGTAGAGTGTGGTGGACCCCATACTATCCTAGTAATTATAAAAACTCTCAGGTTGGTCCTTAGACATGAGATAAAGAATTCACCACAAATATGGCAACAGGACTGCCGGATAATTTGTCGCATACGCACTTATGTCAAATATTGACATCACTATCATCCATACATTCCGACTTGGAGATTTACTGATCCAAGAATTGCAATAAAAATGTGCTCACAATAATATAAAATCGTTAAGATTCAATCTCGAATACTTAAGACTTAATCTCAATAGGAACTATTAACACATACTCATTAATGTTTCAGGTATATATCCAACCACCGCGAGTGGTAGAGAAACATATCATACATAAGCATACCAAGCCTCGCCATCACTTCCGCACTACCGTCTTTGGTGGTTTTAATGGTGGAAACGATGGTATTCAAACATTTTCTCAACCAGCTATCCAAAAGAGAATAGACGTAGGAGTTGATGCAGGCGTCAACGCTGGGGCAACGGCCGACACCGGCATCAATGGAAATATTGGTCATACATACACAAAGCAAGTGACCTACCAAAGAAACCCCAATTTCTTTGCCGATATATTTAATGTAAGTCTTCGTCGTATTATAATATTCAATTGTTTCTAATAATATTAGGTATGGTATGGATTGTTTTTATTAACATCTTCGCACAAATGATATTAAAGACGTAAGGGTGGAAATAAAAGACGTAAATATTGATGATGGCAATTTTTTCTGAAAGGATACATTCCAGTATTTTTAAAAATAAGTAAAACTGCATTCAAAGATTTTCATAAATTGCTTCAGCTGGGAATTGAACGGGCACAAACCGAAAAAATAACATTCTGTATTTTCACAGTTTTAATACAACTATTTTTATGCTTAGGGTGATACTGGTAAATTTCTTTTAAATAACAGTATCTTAAATTAAAGGCAGACTCGAGAAAGATAACAATAATAAAATAGGTAAATATGTACAATTAAAATGTTTTGAACTAAACTACATTTTTTATCTTTCTTGGGTCTCCCTTTTATTTAAGATACTATGTTACTTAGAAGAAATTGACCCTTATCATTGATCCTATCGATTGGTATCATAACATTTTTTTTATTTATTCTATTTTACTTATTTTAAATAAAAAAGGAATGTTATCTTTTAGCGAAATTTGCCATCTTCAATATTTAAGGTACTTTCCCTCCAACTACCGTCTTTTATTTTCACCCTGTTTATGAAAATTTACTATGCTTTTGAACGTAGCTTTAAAGTTATTTAATTCAAAACATGAAATTGATAATTAAAAACCGTTTAACCTTCTAATTAATTTCAACTTTCATGTACGAAAGCAAGATAATGCCCACTTAAATTATTTCCGTGACCCAAGTCACTCAACAAAGTGTTTAACGAAAATTATAATATTAATGGCAACATTTAATTTTCAGATCCCCATTTCGACACTGAAAGCGGTGGGTAATTTCCTCGGAAACACAGCCGGAAGCACAAGCGTGTCCGTCCAAAAGTCGGGATCTATTCAAGCAGGTGGTTACAAATTTTAATTATAAGAACAACACATTTTAAGGTTAAGTTTTGTACTGAAATTTTTTAAGGGTCTTCATAATAAATGTGTAAAAATAATGTTGCTTGTTAGTTATTCAAGGATATTATATACCGCAATTTTATAGCTCTGATAAAGCGTGTTAGCCTTGCTGGAGGGAACTGTGAAGTATAATCTTCCCCGTCGTAACTCCGATGATATTTTATACGCAACCTTTTATTACGTTTTATTTTTTATGAGCGCTCCTTAGGCGTAAGCATGTTTGGCAACTTGTTAGAATAATAAATTACATTGCATGAGAAGTTTACAAAAGATATTCATGTACAACTTTATATCCTTGGTATTATCTAGTGATAAATTCCTATCCTATGTCTTGCATTTCATTGTTTTATGTAATGTTATTTTATATGTCTAACTATCCTCCAGACTCAGACTTGATCACACCAAAGCATGCCGCAGCATCATCTGTATCATCCTCAGATGCCCATATTTCGGTACAAACTCCAAATGTCTCAAAAGTCATTGACGATATTTTGGCTGTAAGTTCATTATCATCATTACATTTTACATTACCATGCGTATTAATAAGATGCTTCCATTTTCTAAGATCGGTGTGCTTGCTTATAACAAAGAGATACTTTGGTATAATGGTGCTTAAACTTTTTTGTGTCTGCTAAGCTCTGGGAATGCCAATTTCTGTCTTTAGTTTTCGGTGCTGGCTAAAGGTTGCTTTCAACGTTAGGCAGAGAATCAATCTTTCGTTCTGAATCCTGAAGGTCTATTACAAAAAAGAATCACGATAGTCGGACGATGTCCGTTGATCGATTCACTTGATTTTGAACCTTATATTTGAGTTATTAATGTTACGGAGTTGGACGAACAACGTACGCTTATCTCAATTCTTTTTCGTAATAGGCCCTCTGTTCATATAAATCCGTGTGCTACAGTTATGAATCAGTGTCGAATAAAGGTAGGTATATAAAACATGAAAGAACATTGTGTAGGTTGAACTATCAATCAATATGAACTACTTATTTCGAGGTGTGAACGACTTCGCGTACACTTTGGGTAAAAAAGTGTCATGGTTCAAATAGAGTTCAATCGTGTACTCCAAAATATATCGACAGTGACAGATTTCTTACTTCGGGGAAAAAACTATTTGGACCATGTTTCAGTACAAAGTGTTCTCAATACTAATATCTACACTCATCGTTATGTGTTAAAAAGGGATACTTTTATAAAAATAAAACAAATACCTACTTTACAATTGATTTAGGAAAATAATTAAAAATAAACTATTTGAAGAAGTGGTTCTTTCATAGAATATAAAAATGTTTTGTGTAACAAAATGTAATTAATTCATATTTTCCAGAAAATTAAATTGACTTTAGTATCATATATTTTACACATACATGTCAGTTGATTCTGCGAAGTAGTTTATTAGTCCGGTCGTGATGCTCCTTATTTAGTTACTGTTTTTTTTATGTTGTGTGGATCAATATATCGATTTCTAAGCTATTTTCAAAATTTAAAACTTTAAACATGTGCCTTAGTTTAGTTTCGTACTAAGTTGAATTATTTGTGACCATTTAAGCTTTTTAAACTTGAGTTTATATTCATCAAATAAATTGTATTAATGCGAAATACTCCACTGAACATAAAGAACGTGTTTAAAATTTCTATATTTTTTAAAACAGCTTAGAAATAAATTTATATATCCTTGATCGAAGAATATATCTATCCACATAGCAAAAATAAAATAAAAAACTTTAATATCTTCAACATACACATTTAGTGTAGGTGAAAAACTAATTTAGTGTTTATAGAATAGCTCTACAAAGCGTAACTGTGGTCAGATTTCGCTTTTTTACTTATTTAGATATAAGGTTGGTATTTGGTATATGTTTGGTTTGCCCAATTTACAGATTTGCTATAATAAGAATGCTTAAAAATATAAGGTGGCAAAGTTGTGTGTTTGTGTACGGGTATTTCTTGTCTGTGTGTTTACACGGTTTTTTTTTATTTTGCTTCATTGGGAACCAATTATATTAACACGCAATATCCTGCACTAAAACAGTAAGTCAAATATAAATTTTAATATTAAAAAATAAAACATTCAATATCGTGTTGTAAATTTACTGTAAAATATCCTCTTTTTGTAACTTACAAAATATGGCAAAGTTAGTTACATTAATTAATACCTGCTATGAAATGAAAACTGTTAATTTGTAATATTTATTACCTGCCGTGCTATAAAATTTATCAATTTTGCTTTTAGATACCAATTAATACCCTTGGAGCAGTAAACAAATTTTTAGAAAACAATGTTCCGGCAAGGAAAACAGTCCAGGTATTTTAATTTTATATGTATTTTGTTAGACAAATTAAAAAAAATCGATGAAAACGTATCAAAATAACTTTGATCAAAAGAGAAACTTTTTTGCACTAGTTGGCACTATCACAAATCTTTTTGCACTTATAGTGTGACTTTTTAATTGTGATCTTGCAAGTGTTGGTTGATCCGCACTTATTCAACTGTAGCAGTAATATTAATCTTTACAAAAAATACTTTAATTAAAAAATAAGGAACAACTTGCAAATCAAGTAAAGTAGTAAATCCTTACTAATATTATAAATGTCTAAGTCCGTTTGTTTGTTTGTTACGCCTTTACGTCTAAACTACTCAACTGATCATCATGAAATTTTGCATACACGTTTTCAGGGGTACAAAAAAGGTCATAGGTTCATTTCCTTTCATCGAGAAAAAAAAATATTTAAAAAAACACGACTTCCCTGCTAAAAACAAACTAACAAGTGTCATTGCAATCGGGGAACCGTTTTGTGGAACAATTTTTAATCGAAGGTGTCTGTTTTTAGCAGGGCAGTCATGTTTTTATTTTTTTTTAATTTATTTATTTTTATTTCACACATTTTAGTAACAAATTATATATTTTTGAAATGTACTCATTAAGGCCTTTCATTTGATGCCCATATTGTAATAATAAAAGATTTTTTTTTTTTTCATATTTGAAAATGGCGTCATACAGTCGCCATATTAACTTTAAAAAAAATATAGCCAGTGTCACTCGGAATAATGTAAGAATTCTAACAATACCCCATACATCCAAATCCGTTAAGCCATTTGGAAGTTATGGTGGAATAAAGAAACTCACATACCCACAAACATACATGAACCCTGAACACATATACACTCTTTTTGCTTTGAGCAGTCGTGTAAAAAACAATTTCCGAGGGATAGCAAAAAAACTGTCCACGCGGACGAAGTCGCGAGCGGCCACTAGTTTAATATAAGTAAAAGATGCAGAAATATTTAGTCATAAATGATGTCACAACAATCAGTCTCAATAACGAATTGTACAAAAAGCAGCAAAAATAATTTGCTCTGCCTTTTCATGACGGAAATAATTCATCATGATCAGCTTTCATCTGGTACACTAGAGATATTTTTTTTTTGTTATGAATAATATTACCTCAGTATAAAAATTTGTGGAAGTCAACGAATTAGTAACTACAGTGTAACAAAATATTGGGGGCTTTTAAATTTGAGATTTTTGCATTCACAATGCTATTTTTATACAATTCTAAATAATATAGTAGAAAAATACGACTCGCACCAGACAAAATATCTGGAAAGATATTTCAATGGAATGTCGAGGTATTCCTCACATCGGTGAAGTAACGCTGGCTTACAGCGTAAGAGTTGGATAATACTAGAAGAAAGTCAAGTCAAGTCAAGTCAAAAATAGCTTTATTAAAATAAACTTAATTATAAAGTACTTTTGAATCGTCTATATTTTCCTACCACCCGTTCAAGACTTTTTTAACTGTCAAGAAGAACGGGCGCAAGAAACTTATCCAACTTTAATAGCAATATGTAACGATATTTACAAACTTAAATATATCGTTACCAGATAATTACAACAGGGTGACAAGATTATTGGCAACAAACATAGACTTATTATATTACTATAATAATAATAATAAATAAAAAAAAATATTATTCTCTTTACAAACAATTCTTATGCTAAAAACAATACCAAAAGTTTAAAAAGCACTTATTTGTAAGGAGACTGGCACCTAAACTAGGCCGAGGCCTGTAAGAAAGGATACCAGGATCTCCACCCTCGAAAACAGTAGTTGGTAACGATAAAATACTTAACAATTTTTAACAATTATTTGAAAGAGTAACTAATTCTGATGTAAAGCCGTCTTTAATACTTGCTGTACGTGTGTATAAAAATATAGGTACTTAGGTAGCATGCCAGATGTGTTATTTTTTGAAACGTAATAACATTTTTAAACTGCAGTGGTTAGTTAAAATAATATAATATGTGTTAGATTTAATAAACGAAGATTAGACCGAAATGAGTAATAGTTAATTAAGTAGTAGTTCAGTATTATCATAATGAGTTGAAGCAAATAATCCCTGACCTTGTTTTTTACTTCACGGTAACAGTTATTAACAATATTTAGTTCTTTATTTATATCATTATATAATCGACATACTGTTTACGAGAAAAATCTATGCCCGAAGCTTGAGTTAACTTGAGTAGTTGTAAAAACTTGATGAAACCTCCGACTGCTAAGTTTTGACTTGTCCGGTAATGGACAAACTATTATATAATTATATATTTATATATATATATAATATACTATATACAAAGTACTTATAGTATGTTACATCATTTCCACGCATTTGATCTTTAAGGTCTACTTTATAATAACCTTTACCCGTGAGCGTTTTTTTAACATGGTTTTTAAATTCATGCAAAGGAAGATCAATTAATTGTTGTGGAACTTTATTAATAAAGGCTATGCCTTTCCCCATAAATGAACCTCTAGTTTTTGCAAGCCTAAATCTTGGAACGGCAAGTTTTTCTTTATTTCTTGTATTAAACTGGTGATTATTGCTGTTCTTAGCAAATGAATCATAGTGTTTTCTTACATAAACTAAATAGCAGTCCATAAGACATTACACTATAAAAATAACTAAAATATACTAACCTTGCCGTTTCAATATCAGTTAAAAGCCTTATTTTCTTAACAGCGAATGCCGCTGAACTAAGTCTACTTGACAAGGCTTCGATATGTGGATCTCATTGCAGTCGAGAATCTAAAGAAATTCGACGATGTCACTAGTGACTCATTAGCTCAGTGGTTAGAGCATTGGACGGATATCCAAAGGTCGCAGGTTTATTCACGCGACGCGAAGTCATATTTTTTCTAGTATATTATTTAGTATTGTATAGGTAAAAAATGTTGGGGGGTTACTACCAAACGCGATCGAGAATATAAGATCGAATTGGTAAGACCGGTCAAAACGGTACAATGGAAACCATGGGAACCGTCAATGTACCAAAATAACAGATTTTTGACGATTACTTGATCCTGATGAATGTGAACTTAATAATTGCAGTCGAGAATAAGGGGCAGTTCTTCTCATAAGTGAGAGAACTCCTTTGGCTCAACACAAATGCAGACATAAGTATGACGACAGTTTCAGTAAAATCCTACTAATATTATAAATGTGAAAGTTTGTGGGTTTGGATGTTTGTTCCTCAATCACGCAAAAACTACTAAACAGATTTGGTTGAAATTTCGCACACAGATAGTAGATAGCCTAGATTACAACATAGAATACTTTTTATCCCGATATTCCCACGGGAACGAGAACCACGCGCGTGAAACCGCTGGCAGCCGCTAGTTTTGTATAAATACAGTGGACCCCCGATAATCCGGCCCCTGTCTAATCCGGCGCCCCCTGTAATCCGACATGACTTAGAATTACATACATGTATGTTTGACAATCTTTGCTAATATAGATCACGCAGGTTTGAACAGGTCACAACTCGTACGCGCCACCGCTATTGTGCTCGACGCGTATGCATTGTTTTACTTAGTTTGAATTTGACTACTAGTGATAGCGGTACGGCCTAGCGTGCGTTCATTGTTTACTATTTATTCATTGTGTATTAGGTATAGTACCTAGTAATGTCGTCACAAACCCAGAAGCGAAAGCACAAAACGTTGACAATTAAAAAAAAATGTGATATTTGACTGAGGGACAAAGCTCTGATCTCGCGTTATAACAACCTTAAACAAAAAAAAAATTGATGAATATTTCAAAGCTTCATAATTTGATATAGTATTCACTATGATTCACTATGATATTCACTATATGATTTTGATTAGTAATTCTTAATTATTTTGGTAGATATGTATGTGCATTTATGCTTAATTTTATAATAAAACGTAAGCTCTCAATTGTTATTTAATTTACTAAATTCGACTTACATAAATTAAGTCTGATTTGTACTTCAAAGTACATACATATGTACGTATAATACATATATAGATTCTTGTCATTAGATATGTAATTTGTCGGATTACAAGATACTCTTTCGTAAAAAAATCCGGACTATAGGGGTCTTAGGCAGTGCTCTATAATCCGACAACCGACAACCGATAGTCCGACACTGCCCTGCATAATGTTTGCCGGATTACCGGGGGTCCACTGTAGTAGTATTTCCAAAAATCGTATGAAAACGAATTATCGTATGAATTAACGAGATCGAGTTCACATCAGGATCCAATAAACTTCAAAAACCTGTTATTTTAGTACATTGAAAACGGTTGCCATGGTTTCCATTGTACCGTCTTGACGTTTACTCGATACTAATTCGATCTCAAATTCTCGTTCGTGTATTGGGAGTAACCCCCCAGTTGATTACACCGACTCGATTTTTTTTACCTTTATTATAACGTAACCATTTTTTACGGTATAGGTCTCAGAAGATGGCACCGTTGAACCAGTCCGTCGGTTAGGTCCTCACGCAAGACGACGAGCGAATAAACAAGTTGTCATATTAGAAGAAGAAAACGTACAAAAAACCGAAAAATCCTCCTAATTATATTATACTTGTTACAGTATTAGAAACGAATGCATTGCATGCATTTATTTATGTACATTTTTTTTGTGTATTTTACAAGGTTAGATTTTAAGAACACTGCATAATGTACCTGTTTTTGATGAAATATTTGAGAAATATATTTTTGTATTACAAAATTAGGCTGTCGTTTTTTTTCATCATAACTTTTTTAGGGTTCCGTACCCAAAGGGTAAAAAGGGGACCCTATTACTATGACGCCGCTGTCCGTATGTCTGTCTGTCACCAGGCTGTATCTCATGAACCGTGATAGCTAGACAGTTGAAATTTTTATAGGTGATGTATTTCTATTGCCGCTATAACAACAAATACTAAAAAAATATTATAAGGGAGGCTCCCATACAACAAACGTGATTTTTTTTTGTCGTTTTTTTTATCGTTATTAATAACGATCGTTTAAACTAAGCATCTAACCGCGATATTGATAACTTAAAGCCAAAAATTTCTTAAATCAATGTGATCAAAATTCAAGGTGAAATAAACGTAAAAAACCGGCCAAGTGCGAGTCGGACTCGCGCACGAAGGGTTCCGTACCAAAACCGGCAAAATAAATTACGTTTGTTGTATGGGAGCCCCCCTTAAAAAGGATTTTATTCTGATTTTAGTATTTGTTGTTATAGCGGCAACAACAATACATCACCTGTGAAAATGTCAACTTTCTAGCTATCACGATTCATGAGATACAGCCTGGTGACAGACAGACAGACAGACGGACAGCGGAGTCTTAGTAATAGGGTCCCGTTTTTACCCTTTGGGTACGGAACCCTAAAAACCGGCCAAGTGCAAGTCGGACTCGCGCACGAAGGGTTCCGTACCAAAAACGGCAAAAGAAATCACGTTTGTTGTATGGGAGCCTCCCTTAAATATTTATTATATACTGTTTTTATAGGTTGTTGTTATGGCGGCAATAGAAATACACCATCTGTGAAAATCAACTGTCTAGCTATCACGGTTCATGAGATACAGCTTGGCGATAGACAGACGGACAGCGGAGTCTTAGTTATAGGGTCCCGTTTTTACCCTTTGGGTACCCTTTGGGACCACGGAGGTCGTCTAATTCTAAGATTACCAATGATTTCAATTTCACCCTACAGGGTAAAATTTTGCTACAGCAAAACAGATTATTTGCCTAGATCAGTATTATATCTCTTTAAAGGGTTTTTAGTTCGAAGTAACAAAATTCACAATGTCAATAAACGAACGTGAATGAGCCTACGCTACGAGGCAGCAGTAAATAAGAATTTCAAGTTGATAGCAATTACCTACCCTATTTAATTTTATTACTATTGCAATAAGAGTCGACATTGTCGAGTCGGCATGTCTATCCTTTATCTAACCTTTTCTTTGATCGTTACCAAAAATCCCGTGACCGCTTAGTTAGACTATAATGGCTTATAAAAATATTTCATTAGAAAAGATGCTACTTTGATCCATAAAAGTTCGCCATCCCTGACCTAGGTATAAAACCTTCAAGGAGCTCGGTGACGCAGTGGTTGGCGCCTGGAGATCGCCGAAGTTAAGCAACTTTTGCAAGAGTTGGTTATGGGATAAATGACCGAAATGTATTGTTTCGAGTTCCGCTGTGCTTTGGTTCCGGCTGCATTTGCAGTCCGCATTGGGCCCGCGTTTTGGGTTATGGCCCATTCTCATTCCATAAGGAGGGCCTGTGCCCCAGCAGTGGGGACATTAAAAATGGCTGATGTCGATGAAACCTGCAAATGGGGGTAAATAAACATTCAATTTTGAGATGCTTTCAGCGTTTGTTGTTTAGGATTATAGGTACACACAAATTGACAAATCGGATGAATAAATTTCGAATGTATTGTATGTATTTTCTAACTACTTTTAAGAATTTAAAGAAAAAATTTGATCTTTTGTGCTTATGGTTTTTTTATTTCAAATAATGTTCAATACACTGAAACGTTGTAGGTATAATCAGAAATTAAAATTGAAAGGTAAGTAGGGTTTTCGAAAAGCCATTATGACCCCACAATATCCAACAAAATTATACAGTTCATCATCATTTACTTTATCACATTCGGATACCAAGATTAAATTGATCAATCTACCTAATGACCAAAGGGTTTGTATAATTCAATATTAATTTATACATTATTTAGTTTTTATCTCTAGCTTTCAGGCCGTGCAATATTTTTTATTTAGACTAATGTTGTTCAGGAGATAAGCATATTATTAACGTATCATCCTCGTTCTATCTCAGTCATCTGTTTAAAGTACAGTCTCATATTTGTATACTTCAAACGGAAGAAAATGTATCTTTTAGGATTCTTTTTAATGTGCGTTATAAAAATTGGATTGACTTATTACGTATCTAGTTTAAAGGAATTTGAAAAGTGCAAGAATCCAGAACGTCCGTACTACATAAATTATACAGATATTATAGCAGAGGAAGCTATACCTTATGATATCAAGAACCATACTTATCTCAAGGGGAACATCACTTTCAAAAATGACCTGAGAGGCTGCAATTTCTTCTTCGTAGCAAAAAATGAAGGAAATTCTAAAGATCTGGTGAATTGGCCAAAAATCACATGTGCGAATTCGCTAGTCAGACTTATACTGACAGCTGTAAAGATAAAGTACGACCCCAAAACATGTACGTGCAAAAAAGGGACCTACTCGTTCTCAAAGTTGGACGTACCTGCAATTGATCATTCCTTCAATTATTTCTTACATCGTGTGTCTGGCAGTAACGTATATACCTTTGGTGGGTACAAACCGGGCATGGGCACTATATTTTGTTATAATCTTGTTGTTGATGTGAAGATTAAGCACTGATCGCATACTTTTAACTTTAACGATTATTATACTTCAGATTCGTCCTCGATATTAGTATATTAACACATGTGGTACCGTTTGCATGTATCACCACTTAGCACGTTATTTTAAAGAAATAACCTAAAAAACCTAAAAAGAGAAGGTTTTTGACTTAAAATTGACAGATATTTTGACATTTCCGGTCCAAGTTCACCCCGTCACTACTACACGCCAACCACTTCATTCGCTTTTCGTGCTTTGCCACGGACGCACGTATACAGTCTCAAAGTGAGACTTCTTTAGAATTATATTTTTACAGTGAAAATTAAATTATAGTTAAGTATTTACTTCGTGAAGAAAGGAAAAAGTTTTCAAGACGGAAGAGGACAAAAAGAAGAAGTCAAGACGGAGGAACACTTTTAAATGCCGTTTACTTGGTTAAACAGCATAATTGTCTGCTATTTATTTGATGCGAACTTACCATACTGGGTACTTTTTGTTCTTTCTGCTCGAGATCTATAGTGGAAATTTACGTCGTAAAAGTCGTTAATGCTGTCACAATTAAAACGGTATCGTGTATAGTTTATATTAAGCATTTTCTTCATTATTTCATTAACTATTTAATTCATGTCTATTACATGATATATGTAATAGACATGAATACAAACATAAATTGTGTTGAATTGTTTAAAAAAATTATCTTCTTTTATTTCTTCCGAACAATTTGACTTTTGATATAACCGCTTTCTTGCCCGGGGCCAGTGATATATACAGTGCCTTTGGTCTTGAACTAGCGATAATTTAAAGGCGTGTAATACACCTAATTTTATCGACAAAAACACCCACATGTTGGGGTCTATCCCCACTCCTGTTGGAATGGCCGCCATTTTAAATTTGACTTTTTATTTTAGATGACCCTGCAGAAAAATATTAATTTCTCCGGATTTAGAAGTCCTACAGTTATAACAAAAATACTGTTCAAAAGCTAATAATATTACCTATCAATTAAAAAAATAAAATGTTTAATTTTTTTTATTTAAATACGTCATAAAAATTACTGAAATAAAATTTTACACGAAATTTGTGCGAATTTTTTGACTTTTTATTACATTTCTCAAAAACTAGGACATTAATGTTCACTTTTTTTGCATTTTTCAAATACACAGGGATATTATCTACAGAACAACTTAAATTTTTTTAGCTCTATGTTGCATATTTCGAGAGCTATTGTTGTTTGAATATGACCCTTGCAAGTACTAAATGGTTATTTTCGAAAATAAAAAAAATCAAAATTCCTAAAAACTAGATTTTATCATTTGGTAAAATTAGTATTCAGATAATATTATCAACCTAATTTAAAATATGTTCATAATGCTTGTAATTATGCCCATTTTCGAAAATAATCATTTTTTGGTTACGTAAGGGTCATAGTTCAAACAAAAATAACTCTCGAAATATGCAACATAGAGCAATAAATTTTAAAATAATTTTGTAGATAATATTTATGTGTATTTCAATAGTGCAAAAAAAGTGGAACTTAATGCCCTAGTTTTTGAGAAATGTAATAAAAACTCAAAAAAATCGCATAAATTTCGTATAAAATTTTATTTCAATAAATTTTTATGACGTATTTAAACAAAAATTTACACATTTTATTTTTTAAATTACTAGGTGATATTATTAGCTTTCGAAAAATATTTTTTTTATAACTGTAGTCAAAGTCAAAGTCAAAGTCAAAAATAGCTTTATTCAAATAAACTTAATTATTAAGTACTTTTGAATCGTCTATATTTTCCTACCACCCGTTCAAGACTTTTTTAACTGACAAGAAGAACGGGCGCAAGAAACTTATCAGTTTTAATAGCAATAAGTAACGATATTTACAAACTTAAATATATCGTTACCAGATAATTACAACAGGGTGACAGGATTATTGGCAACAAACATAGACTTATTATATTGGCAACAAAGTACTTATAGTAGTTATGTGTTACATCATTTCCACGCATTTTGATCTTTAAGATAATCGTCTACTTTATAATAACCTTTACCCATGAGCGTTTTTTTAACATGGTTTTTAAATTCATGCAAAGGAAGATCAATTACTTGTTGTGGAACTTTATTAATAAAGGTTATGCCTTTCCCCATAAATGAACCTCTAGTTTTTGCAAGCCTAAATCTTGGAACGGCAAGTTTATCTTTATTTCTTGTATTAAACTGGTGAATATTGCTGTTCTTAGCAAATGAATCATAGTGTTTTCTTACATAAACTAAATTTTCATATATGTATTGGCCTGCCAAAGTTAAAATATTTATTTCTTTAAACAGTTCTCTCAAGGTATCTCTCCGCCGAAGATTGTATATGCCGCGAACAGCTCTTTTTTGGAGTACAAAAATATTTTCAATACTGGCAGCTGAGCCCCACAATAGCAGTCCATAAGACATTACACTATGAAAATAACTAAAATATACTAACCTTGCCGTTTCAATATCAGTTAAAAGCCTTATTTTCTTAACAGCGAATGCTGCTGAACTAAGTCTACTTGACAAGGCTTCGATATGTGGATCCCATTGAAGTCGAGAATCTAGTGTAATACCTAGAAATTTTGTACTTTCAATAAACTCGACTTCATCGTCATTCAAATTAATATTTAATTCTGTCTGCTCAACATTAGGCAATGAAAATTTTACACATTTAGTTTTTTTGGGGTTAAGTGCTAAATTATTACTATTAAACCAGTATGAAACTTTAGAGAGGGCACTATTTACTTCGTCCGAACAGTTATTACCTCTGTTTACTTTGAAAACTAAAGAAGTATCATCCGCAAATAGTACTGTCTCACATAAATTATTCGCGTAGTTGGGAAGGTCATTTATATAAATTAGAAACAGCAATGGGCCCAATATTGATCCCTGCGGCACACCCATATTGATGGGGGCTCCAGTAGATTCAGTTTTATTTATCACTACTTTCTGAGTTCTATTGAACAAATACGATTTCATAAGGCTAACTGATTTATCAGAGACACCATAATGTTCTAGCTTCTTTAATAGTGTTTGGTGATTAACGCAATCGAATGCCTTAGAAAGGTCACAGAAAATACCAATTACATCTTGCTTTTCTTCCCAAGCGTCAAGAATATGTTTGAGAAGTGCAATTCCAGCATCAGTAGTATTTTTACCCTTGGAAAATCCAAACTGATTTTTATGAAGTATATTATTGTATGTGAAGTAATCTAATAATTGGGAATATATAATTTTTTCAAATATTTTACTAAGTGCTGGAAGTATTGATATTGGCCTAAAGTTAGCTGGGTCACTTTTATCCCCAGATTTAAAAAGAGGAATCAATTTACTATTTTTCATTAAGTCAGGAAAGACCCCTTCATCAATACATTTGTTAAAAATAAAAGCCAAGTAAGGGGCTAGTATATCAATAATTGATTTAATAATGCTTGTTGACATGCCCCAAAGATCTTCTGTTTTTTTAACATTAATTGTTTTAAAAGCTTTAATGATATCTGCACTATTTATATATTTAAAGGAAAAAGCTTCATTGCACTTATCAACACTAGACTCCAGGAGGGAGACAGCGATGTTGGGACAAGCACTAAGAGTACTGGTAGTTTCTGCTGGTATCCTAGCAAAGAAATCTTCAAAAACTTTAGCGACCTCATTGTCAGACTCAAAAGTTTGATTACCCGATTTTAAACAGAAGGAATTTATATTGGATTTTGATTTGCCCGTTTCTTTATTGATAATATTCCAAGTAGCCTTAATTTTATTATCAGCTAATTTTATTTTATTTGCAAAGTACTTGGACTTTGCTAGGATACAAACCTGTCTGAATGTTTGTGAATACTTCTTGACAAATTCAATGAAGTTAGGATCACAGGAAGTAGCTTTTTCTGCATAAAGTTCGTATAATTTCCTTTTGCTCTTATATATACCGGGTGTGGCCCAGTCACTAAATTTCGTACTATCGTTACATTTGATGACTTTTTGCTTAAAAGTTTCACTAAATTCAGTTTGAACTACGCTAAATAAATGATTATATAAGTTATTGGCTTTAAAATTTGGTTCTGGTAATGTTTCAATTTTACTTATGACATTGGTTCTGAATTTTTCAATACAGTGTTTTTTTATTGGTCTACACATTATTTCCCGTTTAGGCGGAACATGATGGTGCTCAATAGAGGCTAATTGTCCACTGTGGTCGGATTTAATACAATTCAAAATTGATTTTTCAAGAACATTACAGTTACAAAAAATATTATCTAAGCAGGTTGCCGATGTGGGAGTGATTCGCGTTGGTTCATTAAAAGTATGTTGTAAATTAAATGATTTAAATAGGTTTATGAACCTACTCGATAGCTTGGCTAATTTAGGATCTAAGATGTCGACGTTAAAATCTCCACAAATCGCGACTTTTTTATTCTTCCTACAAGTTATTTTTAACACTTCCTCCATAGTGGACTCAAACTCAGAGTAATTCGCGGTGGGGGGTCTATATACACATACTATAATTATTTGATCAAGTTCCACACAAGACAACTCAATGGTTCGTTCAATTGAGAGGGATACTACATCTTTGCGCTCTTTACAATGTAAACTATTATGTAGAATAATAAGTGAACCCCCTCTTATAGCAGATTTCCTATTAAACGAGCTAGCAATTTTATAATTATCCAAACTTAAAATTAATTCGTGCTTTTTCAACCAATGCTCTGTAACACATAACACATCAATATCTTCAGAATTTAAGAATAAGCTAATTTCTAAATCCTTGCGAGAAAAGCCTTGTATATTTTGATGGACAATTCTTAAACAGTTTGGCTTTCTTATTGTCGGCTTAGCGCTAGAGGATGCCTCTATTGTCTCAAATGGTAATTTAAATGTAATAAATTATTACTAAAATTATTTACAGAATTATTTGGAACGGATTCCAAAGTTGAATTACACATGTCAGACGTTAACTGCTCAATAGAAGCAGATGTTTGTCTAGCCAAATTATTGGCTAGTTGTTTAAAATAAAAAGATAGCGATAATGCTATTTGTCTCGTAAAAGAAGAAGGCAGATAATATTTATCTTTTGTCAAGTAAAAATTGTAAAATAATTTATTAATGTCAATTAAATGCAGCTGTTGGCTATTATAAAATGCCACTGTATTTAAAGACAGATTCAAATTAAATCTTACATTATTTTCCACCTGTGACAGACTGTAGGACTTCTAAATCCGGAGAAATTAATATTTTTCTGCAGGGTCATCTAAAATAAAAAGTAAAATTTAAAATGGCGGCCAATCCAACAGGAGTGGGGATAGACCCCAACATGTGGGTGTTTTTGTCGATAAAATTAGGTGTATTACACGCCTTTAAATTATCGCTAGTTCAAGACCAAAGGCACTGTATATTAGTTGAGATATTAGTATTGAATCCCACCCTCCCTACTCATCATCATCATCATCATCATATCAGCCGCACGACACCCACTGCTGGGTATAGGCCTCCCCCAAGGATTTCCACGACGATCGGTCCTGCGCTTCCCACATCCAGTGGCTTCCGGCAATCTTCACCAGATCGTCGGTCCACCTTGTCGGGGGCCTACCCACGGAGCGTCGTCCGGTGTGCGGTCGCCATTCCAGAACCTTTCCGCCCCAACGGCCATCGGTTCTTCTCGCTATGTGTCCAGCCCACTGCCACTTAACTGAGCAATCCTTCGAGCGATGTCGGTTACTTTAGTTCGCCTGCGGATCTCCTCATTTCTGATTCGATCACGCGGGGAAACGCCGAGCATGGCTCTCTCCATTGCACGCTGGGTGACCTTGAGCCTCCTTATGAGACCCATAGTTAGCGACCACGTTTCACTGCCGTAAGTCATCACTGGCAACACACACTGGTCATAGACTCCCTACTCATTACTGTAAATTACAATAACTGTTTACAGTTATAGGATATATCATAGGATTTGGACTTTAAACTAAATTAAGTGGTTGGCGTGTAGTAGTGACGGGGTGAACTTGGACCGGAAATGTCCAAATATCTGTCAATTTTAAGTCAAAAACCTTCTCTTTTTAGGTTTTTTAAGTTATTACTTTAAAATAACGTGCTAAGTGGTGTTACATGCAAGCGGTACTACAGGTGTTAATATACTAATATCTTCAGACGAATCCTTCGTAAAATTATGATAGAACTTCACTTACAGGTAAGTTCGTTTAATCATTAATTAATGTATTGTTTTTAAAGACTATATGGAAACTTTCCAATTCTGTTTCATTTTAACTTTTAACTAAAAGATATCATTATAATATTATCTACTATCGATCTAGTAAGAAATTGTTAATCCTGCTGGCCTATTACCTAAAAACAATAGCGATAACCGGACGATGTTCGTCTCACTCCATGACACTATTAAAAGGAAACACCATGGACGAGAGAATGAGGATCAGTAACGATTTCTATTTAGTGGCTTATCAGAATGCTTAGGCCACCCCATGATTAACTGTGAAAAAATTTTTACGATATCTTTTAAATCTGAGAAGTTAACGAAATGCCAAACTCAATGCAATATATGCTTTAGCGCCTACGACATAAGGTTCGCGTATATCTCGGATGACGTCATAAGGACCCCCAAAATAACAGCGTTCTAGCTCTTTTGAACCCTTATAACTCAACCATTTCTAAACGGATTTCAAAAAATCTTTCACTAGGGTTCATAGCTATTAAAATATTTTTATATTTATGTCAACCAAACTTAAGAATTCAAACCTGTTACTGATCCTCATTGAAAAATCAACATTTTGTATTACCCTGTTTCCTCCTCTAAAACTAGACCAATGGAAATACTTTTATCAATAATTATATCAATAATATATCAATACATATATTAATTAAAATACTATATCAATAATTAAAATAAATATTAATCTACAAAAACCTAAAATACAATGCCATTGCTTAGACATCCAACTATAAATGAAATGAAAAAAGCAAAACATTGGAATATCATAGCCAAAGCTTTTTTTATTTTTCGATGAAAAAGTATTCACATTGGTCTAGTTTTGGAGGAGGAAACTGCCTACGAAACGTTGATTTTGTCAACTTCGACCATGGCTTTTCCTTTTAACTCACTAGTGTAGTCATATTAGCAAAAAGGTTGGAAGTAATTCGTGTAGTTGTATTTTTTATGGAATCATTAGAAGTAATGAATATAAGTTTCCTCTGAGTTTGCACTATTCCTGCTATGTACGGAACATTGTTTAATTTTAGGTATTAAAATTAAAGTCCCAATATTTTTTTTAATATAATACCTACAATAACATGTTCTTTCCATGTTTTGTAACAATTTTAATTACCTATCATTGCATACCTAGCTTGCTTAAATCAGATAAAAAGTTACCGAGATAATTGACAAAATCTTAACTTAGGAGGCGCCACCTTTGTGACGTCGTAGGTACTTGTTTTACTACTTTCACGTTGCGCATGCATTATTGATCATCAAATCAATTTTTGTCACTCGCTAAAGTAGTGGAACAAGTACCTACGACGTCACAAAGGTGGCGCTCCTACGTTTAGATTTTATTAATTATCTCAGTAACTTTTTATCTGAATTAAGCAAGCTGGGTATGCAATGATAGGTAGTTAAAATTGTAACAAAACTTGGAAAGAAACAGTTATTGTAGGTATTATATTTAAAAAAAATATTATGTCTTTAATTTTAATACCTAACATTAAACGATGTTCCGTACATAGCAGGAATGGTGCAAATTCAGAGAAAACTTATATTCATGTCTTCTAATGATTCCATAAAAAAATACAACTACACGAATTACTACCGATCTTTTTGCAAATTCGACCTAATTTGACTACACTACACAAATAAGGTATTATATCAAGTAAATTAAATGATCGCAAGTCTTTTTATGTAATAGGCCTACAGTCCATGAAATAATAAATTATATTTGTGTAAAAGTTATTTAATATTTCTTATGTTCAAATTTTTAATATTATTCAAGTAGGTACTTAACTAACATTAGATTATTTCTAGATATAGGTACTTAAAATGAAAGTACTTAAAAAAGTTGTGTTAAAATTGTAAGACAAATTATAAATGTCGATAATAATGGCACATATAAGGAGTTTCTATCACAAGTAGTATTAATGATTTGTTGTATTTTTTAAATTTAATTTTTTATGATAAAGGATGTGTTTCAGATTTATTTCATTATTGGTCTTAATTATACTCATTTAAAAAGAAACAAATAACTTCGTAAAGTAGTTTTATTTATCTTTTTGCAGAAATCAGTAAAACCATAAATTATTGTAGTTCAATTTTTAACCGACTTCATAAAAGGAGGACGTTCTATGTTCGTCTGTATACTTTGTGAGCAGGTTTGATAAATATATATAATATTTTTGTCGAGACAGTTTTTCGAAATTTATTAAAATGACGGAGATATGTAAAAAACCATATTTCAGTCCAGCTTTCCGGCTGTTTGATCTCCTCTACAGGTCGCATTTCTCAACCGATTCTGGTGAAATTTTGTGAGTAGTTTCGATAATTATATATAACTGTTTAGTCAAGCCAATTTTACCAAATGTTTAAAAAAATATTCACCCATTTTGAAATATGATCAAAATTAAAAGCACCATCTAGCTGCGAATACTCTACTGTGTGCTTTGAAAACTTCATGGCGACATTTTATTTTATTTTATCGCGAGGTCGACAGCTCACGTAGCCACTATAGTTACTCTGGGCACAACAAATTTTCCCTAAATTACTGCCCTGGTGCAATGGCCGTGACTCAACGGTATCAAATGCTCCCGATCATCAAAGTTATTCAATAAAAAGATACATTTATGTTTAATACTTGCCGGTAGTACTTTACAAATTTTAATTAGTTTGTAATAATCATCTTTATATTTATTTTTAGTTTTATTACTTACAAGAAGTTTTAAAAATCTAATTTGAAGTTGTTCTATTTTTGCTATATGAGATTTAAATATAAGTCCATAGCTATCTAAAGCGTATGATACCACCGAATCTACTAGAGCCTTGTACATACATTTAAGCACATTTACAGGTAGTTTATATTTAAGGTGATAAAATTTTCCTAGTAGTAATCGCAGCTTATTGCAAGTATAATCTATGTGCTTTTTCCATGAGAAATGTTCATCAATAATTAGTCCTAAATATTATGTTACATGTGAAACTATTTCAATCGGTTTGCAGTTACAGTTATTAATGTTTCTATGTATACAATCAAAACTGTGAGGCACTATTGGACAATCTATATTATTGATATTATTATGTGGTGATCTTATGATTAACATCTTAGTTTTTTAACTGTTAGTGCCATTCTCATGAGTTCACTTAATTATATGATCAACATCCTGTAATAATAACGTCTAAAGACAGCGAACGGTCATTTTTTTTATTATTATTTTTCGGAACAAAATAAAAATTTTACGTAGTTTCGAATGAAATTGAGAAATAAGTTTTTACTCTGGGGAAAGAGGTCGGACGGCAACGTTATTATGTTACAACACAATGTTAAAAATGACAAAAATTAAAGATGGCGGCCGATTTTTCTGTTTATGGGACTATTTCGATGAAACTCGGTTTGGGGTCTTGACGAAAAATCAGCAACGCAATGTTGATAATATGAAAAAATCGAAGATGGCGGCCAACTTTTTTGTTTGTGGGCCAATTTCAATGAATTTCGATTTTGATACTTTTTCGACTAGGAAACAGGAACGCAATTTTAAAAATATTAAAAATCTAAAATAACAGCCAACTTTGTTGTTTGTTGGCTATTTCGATGAAACTCTGTTTGGGACATTATTTCGACAAGAAAACAGCAATGCAATGTTAAAAATGACAAAAATTCAAGATGGCAGCCAAATTTTTTGTTTGTGGGTCGATTTCGATAAAACACGGTGTGGGGCACTATTTTGACAATAAAGCAGCAATGCAATGTTAAAAATATAAAAAATCCAAGATGGCGGCCAACTTCTTAAATTTTTCTTCTTTTTTCAACCGAGTTACATCGAAATCAACCCATAAACAAAGCTGATCAAAATCGGCCGACAAACAACAAAGTTGGCCGCTATCTTGAATTTTTTAATTTTAACATTGCGTTGCTGATTTCTTGTCAAAAAAGTGGCTCAAGCCAAGTTTCATCGAAATCGGCCCACAAACAAAAAAGTTGGTCGCCATCTTGGATTTTCTACATATTTCTTTGTTCAGCGACCAAACAATAATAATTTATTTTCTATAACACCTGCTTTCGCGCTTACTAAGTTTTAATTAAGTACAAATCGAGAAAGTAGATTTTAGTGGTTCTGTAACATGGATTCTAGCTCTAGCTGAAAGAAGCTTATTTAGCGCAACCGCTCACGGGCGATTTATTGTAGCTGCGATAATCGCGGCGTTAATCGCGGCGATAATCACCCGCGAAATGACACGACAAAGGTTTTACTTAGTGTAACCGCTCACGGGCGACTTTTTGTAGCTGCGATAATCACGGCGTTAATCGCGACGATAATCGCCCGCGAAATGACACAACAAAAGTTTTACTTAGCCAGTGACAAAAAAGCGCCGCGATTATCGCCGCGATTAACGCCGCGTTTATCGCAGCTACAAAAAGTAGCTCGTGGACGTTTACGTATAGAACTCCGTATGTTTAGCGATTTTTACCGCTGAAAATATTCAGCGGTAAAAATCGCTGAACGATTAATCGCCCGTCAGCGGGGACGCTGAGCCAGCGACAAAAAAAAACCGCGATTAACGCCGCGTTTATCGCAGCTACAAAAATTAAGTAGCTCGTGGGCGTTTACGTATAGAACTCCGTTTGTTCTATTCTCAGCGACTAAAAATCGCTCAGCGATTAATCGCCCGTCAGCGGGGACGCTTATTAAAATACGGTATTTCTTAAATTAAATAGACTTTTCAGTGGTATGATACATACCCCTAATAACTCAATTTACACATTCGCGCTGTTTATTTTAAAGGATTTCCGTTGTGCCTTCACAGTTCAAGTCTAGTTGAGAACGTCCTTGACCATTGTTAGGTATACAAGGTGTTAAAAATAACCCCTGATGCCGAATATGGTAGATAGGCCATCAAACTGAACAACTTTTACTATGGGACCAACTCTAAAATAGCGAAAAAAAAAACAGTTGTTTCAAGTTCTCAGATCTAACATCTCGAAAAAACTCACTCAAATAAAGTAATAATCATCAAAATCGGCCATAAATGTCGAAGTTATGAGTGATGCGTGAAAAATGAAAAATGAAAAATATAATATTTGATGGAATTAAAAATATCTTTTTATTTTAGTCGGTTTAAATACAGTACAAAAACGATTGAATGATAATAGACTAGTGTGTTTATGCCGTAAGTTCAATAATATTTACTCTAATAACATAAAATCCCTATAATTAATAATTTAAATCTGAATTAAGAACATTCTGAATTAAGAAAGTTTACAGGGTTTATTTACCGTGACGTTATTTTAGTCGCAAGTCTATCCGTGCAGCCGTCGCAGCTTTCTCCCATTCAAATCAGCGGGACTAGATGGAATTTTTCCAGAGCTGATGAGGTGGAGCGACGGTGGTCTTATTGACCACCTCGTAGCCATCTACAGAAGCTGCCTAGCACACCGCTATATTCCTATGAAATGGAGGGAAGTCAAAGTAGTCTTTATTCCTAAGCCCGGCAAAGAAGACTACACTCAACCTAAATCATTCAGACCAATTGCCTCACATCATTTCTTTTAAAGGTGTTGGAGAGACTAATAGACAAGGAGATAAGGAGCACTGCTTTAGTCAGGAATCCCTTAAATCCAAACCAACATGCCTACTCTGCAGGCAAATCAACAGAGTCTGCCCTACATAAGGTGGTTTCTTATATAGAAAGCAATCTCAAACACCAATATCAACACTAGGCACCTTCATCGACATCGAAGGAGCCTTTGACAAAACCAATTTTACCAGCATAAGCCAGGCCCTCTCTAAACATGGTGTCGATCCCACTATTGCCGGGTGGATTGACAGCATGTTAAGAGACAGAGCTATACAATTTACTGTGAATGGTACTACCAGAGGGGTAGTAGCTAAAGGATGCCCCCAAGGGGGTGTCCTCTCACCTCTCTTATGGAACATTGTGGTCAATGAGCTGATTAGTTGGCTCAACGACCGCTACTTCCTCACAGTAGGCTATGCAGACGACCTGACCATACTCATCAGTGGACGAGTTGAGAGTGTGATATGTGACCGAATGAGGTCCGCATTGAAGGTCGTTGAACAGTGGTGCAATAAACACAATCTAACAGTGAACCCAACAAAGACGGAATTGATCATGTTCACAAACAAACGAAGTCTAGGCAATCTTAAACTTCCTAAACTTTTCAATACCAGTCTGTCCCTTAGCAAGGAAGTCAAGTATCTAGGAGTGATACTAGACAACAAACTCCTCTGGAATAGACATCTCGAAGGAAAGCTAAACAAAGCCACCATCATCTTTTGCCAATGTAAAAGACTACTAGGCAAAAGCTGGGGGCTATCACCGAAAATAACTATGTGGCTGTATAAAACTGTTATACGTCCCATAATTACATACGGAGCCGTTGCCTGGTGGTCCAAAATAGAGCAAAGCACCGTCATCAACAAGCTGCAGAAATTCCAAAGATTGGCATGTTCTGCGATAACCGGTTGCATGCGAACTACCCCCACAGCCGCCCTAGAAGTAGGTCTGGATCTGGCACCCCTGGACCTGTTTATACAACAGGAAGCCTCCATGGCTGCTATAAGGCTTAAACACCTGGGTCTGTGGAACATCCAAGAGGGTCCTCACTCCACATTGTGGAATAATCTAGTGAAACATGAGCCACTAATCGCTGCCCCATGCGACAGGATCCCTAAACAATACATTTTCGAAAAGAAATACCAGATACAGTTAGTAGAAAGTGACCGAGATTACTCCGGCATACATGAAGTCCGAATTTATACGGACGGCTCCAAGATGGGGACTAGTACTGGAGCTGGAGTATTCTCACAAGACCTAAATATCAAACTATCACAAGCATTAGGCCAACACAGTTCGATATTTCAATGCGAATGTGTTGCAATAATAAATGCCGCTACCACGGCCCTGTCTAGAGGTATGACGGAACTAAACATCCGCATACTGACCGACAGTATGGCCGTCCTAACAGCACTGGAGGCCAACACGATCAACTCCAGTATCGTCTACGAATGCCACCAAGTTTTGGATCGTCTAGCATCCAACAACAAAGTAATCCTACAATGGATTAAAGGGCATAGTGGATCACACGGGAACGACGCCGCCGATGAGCTGGCTAGAAGGGGATCTTCCACAATAGTGGCAGGACCCATACCCATCCTGTCACTCCCGTTCAGCCAACTGCGCTCATGGGTAAGACAATGTACTTGTGCTGCACATAATACTCGTTGGGTAGATCTAACAAGCTGTAGACAGTCCAAGTTGGCGATGACCGCAGTCTCGCCGCGGTTGACCTGTAGACTGCTCAGCCTTAACCGTCCAGACCTCCGAATAGTTGTAGGTACACTTACAGGTCACCTAGCTTTAAACTGACAACTATTCATCATGAATGCGACAGACAGTCCCCTATGTAGAGGATGCCTGGACGCAGAGGAAACAGCTGCCCACGTGATCCTGGAGTGCGTGGGTTTGGCCACACACCGGGCAGAAATCCTCAAAGACGTGAGGTCGCTCCTAGAAGCCTGTGAACGCCCCAGGAGGCTCCTGCGCTTCTGGAAGGAGCTGGGATGGCTTGACTAGCCACACCATGCTGTGTTCACGCATAACGGACCAAATGGGAGTCTAAATGCGGAGAAAAAAGCCCATCACCAATACCAATACCAATAAGTCTATCCGTGACCACGGCAGCTGCAAAGGTGCCGTTACGTCAGGAAATAGTACATTACAGCCGAGAATGGGAAGCTAGCGATTGCATTGTCGAGGACGGTTTGAAGCCCGAACTGTAGGCGAGGGCTTTAATCATTCGAGGCATCCAGTACAAGGTTTGTATAGTGCTTTTCTCAAGAAATGCGAGGAAATTGGATTTTAAAGGTTTTTTTTTATTGAAAAAAATATATTTATTTGACAAATTATATAATTGTTGGAATGTGTTCATCAAGACCTTTTCTTTGATACGCATATTGAAAAATTGATTTTTATTTTTTTTATTTTTGTGATAAAGTATATAATTTTGAAATGTGCACATCAAGGCCTTTCATTAATGATACCCTATTGAAAAATAATAAAAAAAATTTTTTTCTTAAATTTTAGTAAAAAATATATATATTATTTTGGAATGTGCTCATGCTTCAAGGCCTTCAATTTGATACCCATATTGGAAAATTAAATAAATATATCTTAAATTTTATAAAAAAATATATAATTTTGGAATGTGCTCATCAATGCCTTTCATTTGATACCCATATTTTATTAGCGAGGGACAAAAAGTGATTTGATGATCAGTAACGCATACGTAACGCAAAAGTAGTGGAACAAGTACCTACGACGTCACAAAGGTGGCGCCTCCTAGGATTAGATTTTGTCAATTATCTCGGTAACTTTTTATCTGATTTAAGCAAGCTAGGTATGCAATGATAGGTAGTTAAAATTGTAAACAAACATAGAAAGAAACTGTTATTGTATGTCTCATATTTAAAAAAATATTGGGACTTTAATTTTAATACCTAACATTAAATGATGTTTCGTACATAGCAGGAATGATGCAAACACGGAGAAAATTTATATTCGTGTCTTCTAATGATTCCATAAAAAATTAGAACTACACGAATTACTTCCAACCTTTTTGCTAAATTGACTATACTTTGAGCATTGTAGCTCACATTACAAACTTACAAAGCGAAACAAACCGGATGCGTATGCGTAAGCGTGCACGTACGCGTAGACGTACCATGACGTTGTAATGTCTGAAACTTTATGAGACATGGCACACCGCTTGCGTAACGTACGCGTGCACGTAGACCGATACGTAGCCCTACGCATTGCAGCTCCCATGAGACAAACAGGTTGCGTCCTACGCAGAGCGGAACGCATTGGTGACGTTGTAGTCAATGGCATTCCTTTGGACGCCACACCGAACAAATTCGAACACGCACGTATCTTTGCTGCGCGTCACTACGCGCGTAACCACGCGCGTGACTACGCATTCAGTTGTATTTGTTTACAAATAGTACCGGTACTACCAGTAGTAAGTAGTGTTTTATTTTGTTTTTAAATAATGAATAACGATATTAAAGAAAAACTAATTAAATTAGTGCGAAAAAATTAGTCCATTTACTTCTTCTGACATCGCGCACTAGATTCGCAAAGATGGCTGCCGCAGCGGCTGGGTACGCAAAGGACAGGTTGCGTTGCGTGCCGCGTAGACGGATGCGTAACCCGGTGTGTCAAGGGGTTACGTGCGTAACTACGCCCGTGTCTACGCGTGCGTGACTACACGCGTGTCTACGCAGCCGGTGTGCCCAGACCTTACAGGCTGCGTACCTACGCAGAGCGGAACGCACTGATGCGTGCAGTAATGACGTTGTATTCAATGGCATTCACTATTGGACGCCACACTGAACCGAACAAGTTTGAACACGCACGTATCTTTGCTGCGCGTCACTACGCGCGTGACCACGTGCGTGAATACGCAGCCGGTGTGCCCAGGCCTAAGGGGTTTTTAGTTCAAAGTAACAAAATTCACAATGAAGTTACATAAACGAACGTGAATGAGCCTACGCTACGAGGCAGCAGTAAATAAGAATTTCAAGTTGATAGTATAAGTACTATCAACTTGAAATTCTTATTTAGGTTTAGGTAGGTAAGTCTACCTATTTAATTTTATTACTATTGCAATAAGAGTCGACATTATTAATTTGACGGCACGTCTATATAGCCTAATAAAAATATTTCATTAAAAAAGACGCTACTTTGATCCATACAAGTTCGCTACCCCTGGCCTAGGTACTCTTGTCGTTCCTAATCGTTAACATAATTATAAATAGGTATGAAGCCTTCGAGGAGCTCGGTGGCGCAGTGGTTGGCGCCTGGCCCTGAGATTGCAGAGGTTAAGCAACTTTTGCAATGGCCGGTCATGAGATGGGTGATCAAAATATATTGTTTCGAGTTCCGCTGTGCTTTGGAAGGCACTTTGAGCAGTTGGTTCCGGCTGCATTTGAGGTCATTATCACCTACCAATCCGCATTGGGCCTGCGATATGGGTTATGGCCCATTCTCTATTTTATTTATTGCTTTATATTCTTTTTATATTTTAATTTTAATTTTTATTAAACATTGCTTTTACAAATCTTTTATGTTATGAAAGAGCGGTGCCCCCTAATACAGACATTTTTATGTTTAAAAGGGGACACCAGTTACTTATTGTTAAGTTAATGCTTGGATCGTAAATAAAGATTTTTGTATTTTGTATTTGTATTTTTCTCATTCCATAAGGAAGGCCTGTGCCCCAGCAGTGGGAACATTAAAAATGGCTGATGTCGATGAAACCTTCAAAATTTGGAGGTAAATAAACATTCAATTTAGAGATGCTTTCAGCATTTCTTGTTTAGGACTATCTGGGGGCACGGGAGTGCCCCCGCCAAGACGAGAAAGCGAAGCGCAAGGGCACTACTTACCTTTTCTCGAAGCGCTTCGTCGTTTTTTTGAACCCTCATATATTGGGTTTGGAGTATACTAGATCAACAAAATTCTTGGAATGTGATATCAGTAGTAGATTTTATAAATATATAAAGTTTGAATTGTATAGCTTTTATAATATAGATTTTATTGATATTTAAAAAACCTAGATTTTGTCACTGACTCACTCATGATCATCAAAATTCATAGGGTACTTCCAGAAGTCGAAGAATGCTGAAATTTGGTATATAAGCTAGTATTAGGACACAAACAACAAAAAAATTATGAAATTGGACTTTAACCCCCCAACCGCTTAACCCTCATAACTTGGGTTTGGATTATAACAATAACAATAAATTTTATTTCGATAACAAGTTTTGCGTTACAGTAATTAGTGGCCGGAGCCCCCTTTTAAGTATAAAATGCCTGTAACAAGAGACTCCGCTCTTCCATAACAGTATTTTATGTATTTTTAGCATTACATTAAGTAGTATAATAATAACTTATCATAATTATTATTATATTTATAATAAACAAGGATAGATTATTTTGTGCGCGCGAGTGTGTGTGTGTGTGTGTGTGTGTGTGTGTGTGCGCGCGCGCGCGCGCGTGTGTGTGTGTGTGTGTGTGTGTGTGTGTGTGTGTGTGCGTGTGTGCATGCATGAGTATTATATGTATATGTATGATAGAAAAACAATGTGTATGATGCGTTAATAAGAGGTTTTTTAAGGTATTATTTTATGTCTTGTAAGAACAGCTCTGTCATGTCATAGCCAAGTGATTCCAACTATGTAAGTACCGACTTTTTGCATTCTTTATAAGGTTTGGAGTAAATGTCTAGTTCCTTATTAATTTTATTATAAATTTTGGCCGAAATACTATTTTTTTTTTATTATTTCATTTAACATTTTACAATTTAATAAAATTTCATGCTAAATAACATTAAAAAAACCACAAAGGTTTATAAATCTAATGTTACTTATTAGATAGGCACCTATCGACATCGAGATCCTACATTTAAATACCAACATAAAAACTAAGTATCAACATAAAAAAAAACAACAAAAATGGTGAATAATACTAACTTACTTTAAATTATAGCGCAAGGAAATATGACTTTAACTTGGTTTTTATATTATCATTATTAATACTATCGCGTAATTCGGGAGGTAGTTCATTCATGAACCGGGGAACAGGTTGTTCGCTCGCCGTAGCTATTGTTTACGCGAGTCGCGTCCACACAGACCTGTTTTCGAGCCATAGCTCGGGTGTATACAGAGTGACTGACCAATTTTCGATAATTACTGTTGAAAAAGTTTTCTTTTAGTAGTGCGTATTTAAATTGCGTTTGCACCGGTAGAACATTACAATGCTTAAAAAGTCCCTGGTCATCATTATAAAATTGTTTTTTTAATTTTGGGAGATACTAAGTGCCTTAAAATTCTTCGTTGAAGTTTATAGATATCATTAAGATACGAATTATAGCTACGTCCATAACTGCTTAGACCATATTGAATATGTGATTCAGCGAGTGAATGGTATAACATTAACTTGACTTTAAACGGGATACGATTTTTAAGAATAACTATATTTGCTAGGAACTGTCGAAGTTTATTACATACATGCTCAATGTGCTTACTCCAATTAAATTTGGTGTCTATTGTTAAACCAAGGTATGTTTGGGAGTCAAGTACTTGTATAGTTGGGCAATTACATGATTTTTTACATGACGAATGTAAACAATCATGGTCATGGGCTACAATATTTTTAGGAGGCGAGGTCTTTAAGTAAGGCGATTTTATAACTAATAGTTTAGTTTTATCGGAGTTGATTATTAGACCTGCATCATGGCACCATTTTATTAGATTATTGAAATCTAATTGCATGAGGTCCCAAGCTGTTTGTGGATCTTCATTGGACACAACAAGGCATGTGTCATCCGCAAACTGATAACAGGAGCAGTGTTTGAGGCAGTTACTCATATCATTGACGTATGACAGAAAGTGGAGGGGACCCATAACGGAACCTTGAGCTGTTCCAGCAACAGCCGGTATGTATTCGCTGTACGCATCATCAACTCTTACGGTGGATTTTCTATTTTGTAGGTAATTTTTAACCATTCTAATAATGGGCCACGTACTCCACAATTGTCAAGCTTAGTGATTAGCTGTTTGTGGTCGAGGGTGTCAAACGCACGTGTGAAGTCTATGAATAAAGCTAGCACTTGCTGTTTGTTATTAAGATGCTTGTTCACTTCATCAGTAAACTTCGCTAGCAGTTCTGTTGTGCCTTTACCCGATTGGAATCCAAACTGGTTTTGGTAGATCACTGCATGTTTTTTATAAAATGTGTGTATTTGTTCGCTTATGCATTTTTCTACGATTTTATTGATGGTGGAGAGCAGGGTAATTGGACGATAATTTAAATAATTGTCTCTCGATCCTTTTTTAAACACCGGTCTTACGCATCCAATTTTTAATTCATCAGGGTACACACCAGACCTGACACTACAGTCTATAAGATTAGCTACTGCTTTGGATACCTCTTTACCTATAGCTTTTACATCTGACACTTTTATACCGTCTGGACCAGGAGCTTTGTTAGATTTAAAATTACTGATGATTTTGGATATTTTATCACTGGAAGCTCTTTGGTAAAGCATACTACAGTCTAATCGTTTGCTGTAACTACTAGGATTAAGAAACGTGGTGCTACAGTTTGGAATAATATCTTTGACAGCTTTGTCAAATCCATTTGCAAAGTTATTAGCGATGGTACTTGTGCTTAATCCTTGTGTATCAAAAGCCCTCAATATTATTGTATTATTGTATTATATTGTGCTCCAGCAAACTTTGTTTTAGTTGAAGGAACTATAGCCACATTACATTTTCTTCTACTTTTTTATTGTTTTTAATGTACGGTAAATTCTTGTGCTTTTTCAAAATTTTTTGTTTTATATATAGTTTTCTAACTGAAAGCAACCCACAATCAAGATAAAGTTGTTTAGTAGGGTACCTAAAGCGTTTAAAATACATTGTTTTTATCAGAGCACGCTGCGAACGCTCAACCTCTATAAACTTCGTTTTTGCTGCACCACCCCAAATAGGAATGCAGTAAGCCAAAATAGATTCAACCAGAGCAATGTATATTCTATTCAAGAGGTTATTTTGGGGATCTCGATCCATAACAGGTTTCTCATCCCTTGGGATCACATATCTTAGTGATCGGAAGATCCATGTTAATTTCCTCACCCTCCCAGAAAGTTGGGGTCAAGATGTGGATAACAGGATAGCCTCTGGTCCAGGACAACACCCAAATACTTATAGTTGGTGACTTTGGCAATAAGTGGACAGTTACAGTTATTCATAGTATCATTATAATTGTGAATCTTCAGAATAAAGTTGTCAGCAAGCTGATCATTGTCATAAATACTGTAACAGATGTATTTGGTTTTGGACGTATTCAGTGACAGTAAATTATTCTTCAACCAAGTCGCTATTTGAATCATTCCTATTTCAGCATTATTTCTCACAGCTTCCCAGGAGTTTCCAGAGAAGACAACAGCTGTATCATCGGCGTACGAGAAAATATTGGCGTTATTGATTTTTAAGTTACACAAATCATTGATGTATATTAAGAACAAGGTAGGGCCTAATACACTGCCCTGCGGTACGCCATATGTTACTTCTGCGTCTTCACTGGAATATTGTTCCAATTTTACTCTTTGCTTTCTCTCAGAAAGATAATTTTTAAAAAGAGCTAATGGCATACCCCGTATTCCAATATTTTGAAGCTTGTTTACAAGGATAGGGATAGAGACAGTGTCAAAAGCTTTTTTGATATCCAGAAACACAGTTAAACATTTATTATTTTTATCAATATGTTCTGTAACTAATGTACTTAATGCAGTTACAGCATCCTCTGTAGATATACCTTTCCTAAAGCCATATTGTGACGGAGCCAGAATGTTATATTTATTTAGAAACTGAAGAAGACGATTGTTTAATATTTTTCCAAAATTTTTGATATACTAGGTAAAATGGATATAGGCCTGTAATTCTTAACATCTGTTCCATCCCCGCCCTTGTGAACTGGAGTGATAATGGATTGTTTGAGTGGGGCAGGGAAAACTCCCTTGCTGAAGCAGAGTTTGGCAAGGTGGGTTATAACAGGAACTACATCATTTCTTATGTATTTTAAAAACTTGGTAGGGATTTCATCTCAACCAGGCGCACTGTTTGATTTAAGATTCATCAAAACACTATCTACTTCATCACAGTCTGCATCTAGAAGAACAAATGAGTTTAACTGTGTAAGTTGTGTATTAGACGAATAACTGGAATTACACGATTGGATGGGTTGAATTTGTTGAGCAAGTTGTATACCAATGTTTGCAAAGAATTCATTCACAAAGTTTGCTGAATCAGTTGGGGAATTTTTAGCATTCAATAAATCTGTGTTCTTGGTTTTAGTTCGATTTGAATATGTATTTTTTTTATATTATTCCAAAGTAATTTATTATCAGAGACTGATTTTGAAAGTAGCTCTCTTTCATATTTTCTTTTCAATTTTTTAATTAAATTATTACAATAATTTCTATATCAATTTTGGATTATACCAGAAGAATAAAATTCTCAGGATATGATGTCTGTAGTAGACTTATTAAACATATAAAATTTCAATTGCATAGCTCTTAAATTTTGGATTTTATTGATATCTAAAAAACCTCATTTTCGTCAAAACTTACTGATACTCATCAAAATTCCTAGGGTACTTCCCGAAGTCCTAGATAGCTGAAATTTGGTATGTAAGCTAGTATTAGTACACAAACTGCGAAAAAATTATAAAACTTGAAACTTTTACCCCATAACCCCTTTAACTAGGGGATGGAAGTTTGTATGCGACTTCCGCAAATTTTGCTGGAGGTCTGAAAAAATGAGACATATGAATCTGAAAAATCTTTAAATATTTAGTTATTATTTTTAAGGTGGTTGTACCAGCAAAACGTGGTTATTAGTAGGTTTTCATTCTCTATCTCCTCTTTATTTAATGAATATTAAAACAAAGTAAATATAGCATAAGAATTTTCAACATTTTGCCTATTGATTCCACGATTAACATTTGTTATAAATATTTTAATTAATGCTAAAAATATCATAAATAAAATCGACTAACACTTTTGTTTCTGTGCATCTCCTCCGTAACTACGAGTCCTATGGAAATTTCGTTACCACCAATCGATAGAGGAGAAAAAATGCTACAAATTCCACGAAAGACATTTTCGAAAAGACCATTTATGGGATTTTCGCGACAATTTTTCAAAAATTCAGATACATTTTTGACAGAGGGTGCCCTCGAGGGGAGCGGGCGGCAGACCGCCACCGGCACTCGGACGGGGAACACGTATCGCTCATGCTCTCACTGACAGCTACACAGTTCTCTATGTCTCGCTCATTTGTTTTAGCCTTGCTTTAGCACTGTCAGAATGTTACAATTATGTTTTGAAAATTCATTTCGAACTGAAGGACTATTACAAAAAACCGGCCAAGTGCGTGTCGGGCCACGCGCAGTAGGGTTCCGTAGGTACATTATATACCATACCATATTTTAATACCGCTATCATTTTTCGTCTGAAAAAAAAACTTTGTTTTTCACAGTGTTTGTATGAATGACAAAGTTATATTTGCGGTTTTGGAAAATGTACTATATCTCAAAAACTAATTACTGTATCTCGTTCAAAACAATTTTCGTTGAAAGTGTTTATTAAGATCTATAGTTTATATTTTTTTTAGATTTTTCACCCTCTTACTTTAAAAGTTAAAGGGGGGGGGACACACATTTTACCACTTTGGCGGCATATATTTTTGAAACGGTTGACTTTAAAAAAAAATAGTCTTAGAAACCTCAATGTCATTTTTAAAGACCTATCTATAGACACCCCACAAGTATTGGTTTGATGAAAAAAAATATTTTCAGTTTCAGTTCCATGTATGGGGAGCCCCCCCTTAATCTTTTATTTTTTTTATTTTTGTATAAAAATCGTAAAGCGGTTCACAGAATACACCTACCTACTAAGTTTCAACTATGTAGTACTAATACTTTTGGAATAAAGTGGCTGTGACATACGGACGGACAGACAGACAGACAGACAGACAGACAGACAGACAGACATGACGAATCTATAAGGGTTCCGTTTTTTGCCATTTTGGCTACGGAACCCTAAAAAGCATCGTGATAAGCGTACGATATTCGTCCAACACCGTGGCACTATTACCTCACTAATAAGGTTCAATATCAAGTAAATTGAACGACGAATTGCGTCCGACTATCGGTTTCTTTTTTGTTTTGTAATAGGCCCTCTGATGCATTATTTTGCCATAGATATAAAAAATACGCGTAAGGATGGTTAGTATAAAATACCTACCTATAAATTTTGAATATATATATGAGTCTTCAAATCAAACATTTGTAGGTAATAAATCACACGACTGTGAGTTAATTTATTCCACTATAACTTTTTAAATGCCTGAACTGAACAGATTTGGATGCATGCAGGTAGGGTATAGGTAAGAATATTTATACCATTCTGCCCCCCCTAGCAAAACCAGTGACCACTGAAACGCCATAATAATATCGATTTATTACTTTTAAGGGCAAGTTTTGACAGTCAAGTGTCGATAAAACGCATCACGCGATCTATAGCCTGTCCCAATACTTTGATTTATCCAGGAATCGAACCCACCAAATATATTTTTACGATACCAATCGATAGGGTTTCTCATCAGACCCCCTAATCAAAGTAATATTTGCAAATCGTTATCGCTTCGCTTTTGAAACTGTATGGGATTGACATAGGGTACGTTCAGATGACAAGCGCTGAACGCGCGTTAATTTTTTTCAGATTCGATAATTCGGTATTAACAGCTTCCGTTTCCATTTCGTTAACAATCGAATTTTAAAATCATTTATGTTAATGTAAGTAAGTAATCAAATTTAAGAATCAAACGAAAAATGTATGGAATATAGTCTTAATTCATACATTTTTCGGAGCGAAGTGATAGCGAAAATTTTAATGTGACATTTGGCTACAGGCTCTGGATTATTAGCACGTTTTTAGGGTTCCGTAGCCTAAAGGCAAAAAACGGAACCCTTATAGATTCGTCATGTCTGTCTGTCTGTCCGTCCGTCCGTATGTCACAACCACTTTATTCTGAAACTATTATGATTACATTACACAGTTAAAACTTGGTAGGTACATGTATTTTGTGAACCGCATTACGATGTTTACACAAAAATAAAAGATAAAAGGATTTATATTTTTAATATTATTATCTTAAATATATAAATCCCTTTATTTTATTAAGATTATTATCCCCATACATGGAACTGAAACTGAAAAAATGTTTTTCATCATATCTATGCGTGCGGGGTGTCTACTGTCTATAGATAGGTCTTTAAAAACCGGCCAAGTGCGAGTCGGACTCGCGCACGAAGGGTTCCGTACCAAAAAACGGCAAAAAAATACATTTGTTGTATGGGAGCCCCCTTTAAATATTAATTTTATTCTGTTTTTAGTATTTGTTGTTATAGAGGCAATAAAAATACATCATCTGTGAAAATTTCAACTGTCTACCTGTTGTCGTTATTAATATCGAGCAAAAAATGGGAAAAAAATCACGTTTGTTGTATGGGAGCCCCCCTTAAATATTAATTTTATTCTGTTTTTAGTATTTGTTGTTATAGCGGCAACAGAAATACATCATCTGTGAAAATTTCAACTTTCTAGCTATCATGGTTCATGAGATACAGCCTGGTGACAGACAGACAGACAGACAGACGGACAGCGGAGTCTTAGTAATAGGATTCCGTTTTTACCCTTTGGGTACGGAACCCTAAAAATGACATTGAGGTTTCTAAGACTATTTTTCTCAAAGTCAACCGTTTGAAAGATATACACTGCCAAAGTGGTAAAATTTGTGTTTACCCCTAACTAACTAACTTTTAAAATAAGAGAGTGAAAAATCTTAAAAAAATGTATGCTGTATCTACAGCATTAAGATCTCTTAATAAACACTTTCAACTAAAATTGGTTTGAATGAGATATAACATATTTTCCAAAACCGCAAATATAACTTTGTCATTTATACAAACTCTATGAAAAACAAAGTTATTTTTGCAGATGAAAAATGACGGTATTAAATGAGGCATGGAATATGGTAAATACGGAGCCCTACTGCGTGTGGCCCGACACGCACTTGGCCGGTTTTGTATGAGGCCTAATCAATTTGAAATGATGGTAAATTGCAAATTGGCGGACACAAAAGCCGGGGGGGAGGGCACTCTCTAATTTTTATTTTATTACTATTTAGACGCAGTGAACGCACACTAACCTAAAAAAGTTGGCCTGTTTTGTTTAGTACCTACTGACGTCAAAAGCGTTTTCATATTACTGTTGTTTATCCAACTTCATAATTTATAAAAAAATATTTTATATTATTGAAATCTTTTAAACGGTCGTGATTTCAGGCCTCAAACTTCGTCAATCGATATAGGTTAATAATCTAAGATTCTATGATATTTTTTTCGTAGTGTTTAGATTATAAAGTACCTATACTTACAGAAATATTAATCTCCGCTGGTGATAATGTTTATTATTGCGTATACCTATTTTACCAACAAATACCAATATATTACACCATCAATAAACAAAATGTAGTTGTCAACAAAATTAGTAAATCATTTCAGTAAAATCTCTGTTGTCCGAATAAATGCATTTGAATTGAATTGAAAAAACACGAAAAATGTAGTAAGTAGATAATCAAAATACTTCCTTTACGAAAACAAACGATCTTGTAAAATTATTTGGAAAAGGAACTAACATCATCATTTCAATGATGCCATACAATAGTCTGCGCGCGACGCGATCACTATAAAAAAAACCTTTGAAATAAATTCTAAAAATTCAATATTCAAAAATCATATATTCAGTCTAGGCTGTTACAAGCACTTGTGAATGTCATAGAAGCTACCCTAAGCGGGAGGCCTTGTAACGAGAAGAACCGGCAAGAAACTCGTCAAGGGCTGCTTTTTTCTCCCTGTATATTTCATACAGAGTCGTCAACATTGAAAAATGACCTCCACATTTAAAGTGAGGTTACACGCGATAGGTAGGTTAAAGTTAATTACCTACTATATAATGGATAGGTAATTGTGAGAGTAAATAACTTTCAACTAGTTGAGAAATCACTTTGTCTGCTACTCCTAAGTAGGCAATATTTACCAAAAACACTTGATACTAGATATAAAAAATAATAAAGAAGAAACGCAATTCTTACAATTCAATATGCATTAAGATAGGTACTCAGAAGCAGACCCATTCCCACTGGCAGCACCCGTTCACGAGCATGACGTATGAACCAGCCATCGTTTCGCTCAACCATATTTGAGGGAACGTAACGACCCGCCTCACACGACACCACCGCAGAAATGTTTAAAGTGATCATGACATAAGACGTACCTAGTTACGAGTATAAGTACTATGCAAAATGTAAAAAAATCTGTTGGCACTCCGGGAGTGCCGGTAGAAGTGAAAACTTGAATATTAACGTTGTGCATTTTTGATATTTTGAAATTAGCAGCAAAGGATTAAAGTTATTTATTTCCTGTTACTATACAGTCACACATTTCAATCAGTTTGTAATTAGAGAAAAATTCTAAAGATTTCGCGCCAGTGACCTATTTAATTTCTACATGCACGCAGTCTACGATTTAAACTTATAGTCACAGAGTATAAATAAGTCTATGATTTCACCAAAGAGATCGCTGCTATTAGTTCCATTTTCAAACATAGCGCGTTGCTGGTGACACAAGTGTTTACGTCTTAAAATGACGCGCCGCCATTTTCAACGCGCCCCGTAGAAAGAGATTACACTTGAAAGTAGGGGATACTTCCGCCGCCAGCTGTCTACTCTCCATCCGTCACATCCGTCTTACGCATTTTCTATCAGCCACGTGATTCTTACTGACGCGAGTTTAGCATTTTTCCCCATTACAAAAAGCGTACAACGCCGCTAAAGAAGTTTGATCACTTAAAAAAAAACAGTAAAATAACTAAAACATGAAACTAACTTCACTTCATACATAATTTAATTTTAATATAAATTGCGGCTGATTGATTTAACATTGCTGATTTCTTGTTTTTTATAAAACACTTTTTTCAATTTACATACTTACATAAAATTAAAATTTAATATTTTAACAATGCCATGCTGCCGTGTCTCCAACTTTCTATGGTCCGTGAATTTTGGCCAAGCATTGTGTAGGTTACACATTGGTTTTCAAAAATTTTAATAGATGTCGGTAATAAATTTCATCTTAGTTTTTCAAATTTTTTAATAGATGTCGCTAATAAATGACTCGCGAAGTAATGTAGAGGGTGACAGGGTGAGGGGAGTCAAATCCTTAGCTGTCACTTCACCAAGAGCCGCCTTAAGCCTTAGTAAATCACTGTTAAATTAATGGGAAAAGTAGTCATACAAAAGATATAATAGTATTCATTTCAAAACTACTTCTTTCATGGCGTCACTGATATGAAAAACTTTTTTTTATTTAACTGGACTGGCTGTCTGTATGATTTGACAGCTAAGTTTTTGTGCCTATTTGAAACGCCACTAGCGTGCGTCTAAAGAACTAATTTTGACGTACAATATGAAAACGGTTGCCGTGATGGTCTCTCCAGACTTCAAACTTTAGTACCATGTCCCTCACGCTATGCTCACGCTACGTCCTACAGAGCGCCAAAATGGCGGAAATCAAATAGGCTCAAAAACAGTTTGACATAAGCCTGTCCAGTGTAAATATATGCAAGTCAGTGAAAACTCGTGCAGACTCTATTTTGTTCTTTGCGCTGTCACATTCTGCGTTAAAGAGTAAAATAATATCACAGCATAAATGAATTAGTTCTACCACATAATAAAATAAATAACAGTACAAGTACGCTGGTTGATGTTGATCGAATTTTACAAGATTTTAGACCACAATTCTGACCCCACCTTTCTTTATCGGTTTATGGATAGGTAGTTACTTACAAAAAGAAGTGAAATCCCACCAAAATAATTTCATGAATAATGTTGCCAAGACCTTGAACTGTCAAAAAGTTATCAGACCTCATGTAGAGCCAAGCTTCTAACTCTACGCGCCCTAACTCTGCAAGCCCTCACTTCAAAAACTCTACACCTTAGTTAAAATATGTGGCTTGGCCGTTTCGTTACTACAAGAACTATTGTTTATTAGAAAGGTTTCCATGTAGCGAAATGGCCAAGCCACATATTTTAACTAAGGTGTAGAGTTTTTGAAGTTAGGACTTGCAGAGTTAGGGCGCGTAGAGTTAGAAGCTTGGCTCTACATGAGGTCTGAAGGTCTGATAACTTTTTGACAGTTCAAGGTCTTGGCAACATTATTCATGAAATGATTTTGGTGGGATAGATATATACAAGTTGATAAATCGGATGAATGAATTTCGATTCTATTGTGTTTATTTTCTACCTACGTTTACGTCTAAGGTACAAACTTAAAAATTATATAATTATATATAAATAAAACTATAAAAAAATAAAATATTTAAAAGAGGAAATCTGATCTTTTGTTCTTACGGCATTTTTATTTCAAATTATTAATAAATAATTAATATTCAATACACTGCAACGTTGTAGGTATAACCAGAAATTAAAATTGAAAAGTAAGCGGGATTTCCAAAAAGCCATAACGACTCTAAAATGTCCAGCAAATTTAGTCCATCATCATTTACAAAATTAAATTGATCAATCTATCTAATGACCAAAAAGTTTGTAAAATTCTATATTAATTTATACATTATTTAGTTTTTATCTCTAGCTTTCGGGCTGTACATTTTTTTATTATTTACAATAACCAATGTAGTTCTGGAGATAAGCATATTATTAAAGTATCATCCTCGTACTATCTCAGTCATCTGTTTAAAGTACAGTCTCATATTTGAATACTTCAAACGGAAGAAAATGTATCTTTTTGGATTCTCTTTAATGTGCGTTATAAAAATTGGATTGACTTATTACGTATCTAGTTTAAAGGAATTTGAAAAGTGCAAGAATCCAAACCGTCCGTACTTCATAAATTATACAGATATTATAGCAGAGGAAGCTATACCTTATGATAACAAGAACCATACTTATCTCAAGGGGAACATCACTATCAAAAATGATCTGAGCGGCTGCTATTTCTTCTTCGTAGCAAAAAATGAAGGAAATTCTAAAGATCTGGTGAATTGGCCAAAAATCTCATGTACGAATTCGCTAGTCAGACTTGTACTGACAGCTGTAAAGATAAAGTACGAACCCAAAACATGTACGTACAAAAAAGGAACCTACTCGTTCTCAAAGGTGGACGTACCTGCAATTGATCGTTCCTTCAACTATTTCGTACATCGTGTGTCTGGCAGTAACGTATATACCTTTGGTGGGTACAAACCGGGCATGGGCACTATATTTTGTTATAATCTTGTTGTTGATGTGAAGATTAAGCACTGATCGCATTTTTTATACTTTTAACTTTAACGATTATTATTGTATTGTTTTTAAAGCCTATATATAAACTTACATATTGTGTTTCATTTTACTCTTAACTAGAAGATATCATAATAATATTATCTACTATCTAACTAGTAAAAATTGTTAATCCTGCTGGCCTATTACCTAAAAACAAAAGCGATAACCGGACGATGTTCGTCTCACTCCGTGATACTATTAAGAGGAAACACCATGGTCGAGAGATCAGTTACGATTTTTATTTATTGGCTTATCAGAAAGCTTAGACCACCACATGATTAACTGTGAAAAAATCTTTACGATATCTCTTAAATCTGAGAAGTTAACGAAATGCCAAGTTCAATGCAATATTTGCTTTAGCACGTACGACATAAGGTTCGCTTACGTCGCGGATGACGTCATAAGGACCCCCAAAATAACAGCGTTCTAGCTCGTTTAAACCTTTATAACTCAACCATTTCTAAACAGATTTCCAAAAACCCTCCAAAGGGTTGATTTTCAGAAATCACGAAATATGCGTTAGCTTATTTGTTTACAGAAGTACTCCTATAATTTCAAGTCGAATTGTCTTTTATATTTTATATTTTTCCATACAAAGTTTGAACCCCCTTTTCATCCCTTGAGGAATTGAATAATGTCTACCATGTTGGATTTTAAAATAAATGTTTTTATCGCAATCAACATCCCATAAAACCTCAATAACGACACCCATATCAATTTTGGGCTTTTTTTACCCATTTAACCCCTAAGGGCTTGAATTTTAGAAAACCACGAAACACGTATTAAACACAAAATAAGCATTTGAATTTAGATAAGTACTCCCACCACGAAGTTTCAAGTTGAAATGTGTATTTTTTAGATTGTATAAGGTCTATGTACAAAATTTCAAGTCTCTAGGTCCAGTGGCTTGAGCTGGGCGTCAGTCTGTCAATCACCTCTTCATTTTTATATTAGAGAAAATGACGCTCGGTGTCAGTAATTTATTTTTTAATAATTTATTTAGAAATGTAGCTTTATTAAGATATTTAGTACCGGCTCTCCCGGTTAAAGTTTATAACAATGATAATTTTATATTCACTCAAGATCGAAGTACTCAATTTGCGTGTTCCTCAGTGGCCGGAACACATTTAAGTACTCAGATGGTTTAGTTCCACATAGTTGCTACCTGAAGTCTACCTTCACAGGAATATATCATAATTAATAGTACCTCAACAGATAAGGAAATATTTAACAAATAAAGTGGTCCGGCCGCAGAGTAATGCTCTCTGGCCGCACCAACTCAAATTTTAAAAAGTGTGATACATTTTCAAGAAATTTATATCGCAGTAAAACCTACCTAAATAGTACCTAGCACACGACAAGTTTCGTAAAATAAAACTCATTGGCTTAGAAGTTACTAGCCGTAATTTGTAGTCCGGCTGGAGCAAAGATTTAAATCTTTGGGCTGGAGAGCATTCTCTGCAGCAGGTCAATATCGTAAGTGTGATACATTTTCAAGAAAGTGATATCCCAATAAAAGCTACCTAAATAGTACCTTCCACACGACAAGTTTCGTAAAATAAAACTGATTGGCTTAGAAGATACAAGCCCTAGTTTGTGCACAGGCTTGAGAAAATTGCTCTTTTATTTCATCAAACTATTAATTTGTATAATTAAGCTCAAAGTATTTAATCCGGCTAGGAAGGACTACTTTTCAGCGAATGAAAGCAACTTTCGCAAGGGTCGGTCATGGGATGGGTGACCAAAAAACTGTGCTTCGGAAGGAATGTTAAGCTGTTGGTCCTGGCTGTATTTGCAATCGTTAACACACACCAATCCGCATAGGGCCCGCATGGTGGATTATGGCCCATCTTCTTTACAATTCTTTACAGCAGTGGGGACTTCTACTACTAGCCTGAGCTGAGCACAAAATAGGGCTTGCATTTTCTAAGCCAATGAGTTTTATTTTACGAAACATGTCGTGTGGAAGGTACTATTTAGGTAGCTTTTATTGGGATTTAACTTTCTTGAAAATGTATCCCACTTACGATATTGACCTGCTGCAGAGAATGCTCTCCAGCCGGACCACAAATTACGACTTGTAAACTTCTAAGCCAATGAGTTTTATTTTACGAAACTTGTCGTGTGGAAGGCACTATTTAGGTAGCTTTTATTGAGATATCACTTTCTTGAAAATGTATCACACTTAAGATATTGACCTGCTGCAGAGAATGCTTCCCAGCCGGACCACAAACTACGGCTTGTAACTTGTAAGCCAATGAGTTTTATTTTACGAAACTTGTCGTGTGGAAGGTACTATTTAGGTAGGTTTTACTGCGATATAAATTTCTTGAAAATGTATCACACTTTTTAAAATTTGAGTTGGTGCGGCCAGAGAGCATTGCTCTGCGGCCGGACCACTTTATTTGTTAAATATTTCCTTATCTGTTGAGGTACTATTAATTATGATATATTCCTGTGAAGGTAGACTTCAGGTAACAACTATGTGGAACTAAACTATCTGAGTACTTAAATGTGGTCCGGCCACTGAGGAACACGCACTCAATTTAATTTTATATAAGAAGCGTCATCTAGCTTCGAATAGATATATCAAAAGAATACCAAAGCAGCAGATACAGATAGTGCGGTTTTTGAAAACCTCGTGGTCAAGCTCAAACTGTGTGTTGTTTAAAAATTCTCATAATAGATGTCTATGATGAGAATGTTTAAACGTAATACAATTTGAACTACTTCTTTACCTATTTATTTTATTTATTTCTACAAAACCGACGACCTTAATAAATTTACGCGACAATCTTAAAAGTATTTCCTATCTAACATAAAAAAATTAAATGAAATCGGACTACGCGTTAATGAATAACAACCAAGTACACATTTTGACTTTCATCCCCTCTCCCAAGGGAACGGTGCTGAATTTTGGGATAAAAAGTATACTTTGACCTTCCTCGTAATATGAACTCAAATCATGTCAAATTTCATTTGAATTCATTTAGTAGTTTCGGAGTCCATAGCGAACGTGATACAGACAGAAAGCAAAAATTAAAAAAATATACCGTTTTAGCCTCAGTATCGATTCGAGAGAGCCCTCCAAACATTTTTTTCAAAACATCTTCAATGTACAGAATTGGACCTGTTATAGTTTTATTATAAGTATAGATTGGTCTTAATTAAACTTATTTAAAAGTAACAAAGAACTTTCTAAATGTAGTTTTATTTATCTTTTTGCAGAAATCATTAAAACTGTTAATTATTGTAGTTAAATTTTTAAATCATCAATGACAGAGGCAAATAATTCGCTTAGATTCGATAATTAAAGAAGGCTTATATGCCTGGCAAAATGCTTAAAAAAGTAAAGGGTAATTTCATCAAAGTACCCTTTACGCACAATGCATTTTGTTGCATGTAAAAGTAGAGCCTTGATTCTCTAAATCATAAACAAATCCCAATATTTAAATGATCTAATCACGTTAACCCAAATGAACGAAATCCTAAATCACGCATTATCAAAAAATCTGCACGCGTAGCATGAGCAAACGGGACTTTTGTCTACGAAGACTTGTCGTCTCGACCTTCTCGATTGCTGAGCACAGTTTGACAGACAGGTGGGACTCGTTCTCAGAATTTCGAAACCTTTTAATGTCTTTTAGTAAAAAAAAGTGAATTTTAAAGGTAATCTTTTTATTTTAACACCAATAAACGTCAAAATTATCTAAAATAATCCGAAATAAATTAGTTTAAACATGATTCTAATTTTTTTTATAAGTTCTAAGATAAAGAGGCACTCAAGAAAGCGTTCTCTTCCGTAGACAAGCTCTCTCGAGCTCGAGAAGAATAATGTTGCCAATAGAAAATAATTAATTTATTTCTCATAAAGCTACGTTCCTTTCTATAGATTTCACACCGCTAAACTCTTAAAACTAATTAAATATAGCTGTATGGATATAAATTCGTTTGCCTTTCTTTTATTGAGAGTATTTTGAAAAGATACACAGACACACAGACACAGACAGACACAGACTACTAACGAAATTGTTAATTTAGTAGTCTGTGTAAAATGACGAGAAAATTACGAAATATTGAAATCAACGTATGAAAATAATTTTAATTTTAAGTTTTTAAGGAATAAAATATAAGCACGGACAATTTAGATTTATTTTTATTGCGAAATTTAGATTCATATAAAATAAAATACGTAGAAAACTATTTTGAATCTTCTTATTAGTCTGTGAACTCTCTCTCGATCTTCTCGACTACTCAAAGGGTGGTAGACAAGTTTCTCTGATTCAACTGTCAAATTAATGTCAGTTGAAGAGAAAAGCTCGTGTTTGTCGACTTTTGATATTAGGCCACGACAAAGAACAATACGAGTCTACTAGTTGTAAATGCGAGCATGAGTATCTCGATCTCAACCCGACAAAAGTGACATTTCCGTGTAGACAAGCCATTGTTCTGTGAGTCGAATCTTATCTCGATGTTGGTCATGCTACGCGTGCAGTTCTCCTTTAAATAATCAATCCTTTAAAGACCACTAATCTATACATAAACTTATTTACGTATGTACCTACTTTCAATAAAATAAATGCAGTAGGCACTAAAAATTGAAATAATAATTTCAATAGTCTTTAAACACTATTTCCTTTGCTTGTGTACAGTCAGCAGCACATGAGGTTATACAAAACTGTCAATAATCTGTAATTTATTTTGTACCTTAATAGTTTTGTATTTAAGTATAAAATTGATTAAATATAATTACCCTATCATGGAAGAGTCTACCCTTTGTGGCAGAACTTTTAATGACATAATTTTATTATGCATAACAGCGAATGGCATAAACTTCATGTCGCAGAAAATCGTTTGAACGTTAAAACGCATAATTTTGTAAGCCAGAATAAAATCTTTTGGCATACATTTCATATCCATAATAATTAAATAGTAGAACCAACATATCGCAGAAAGTTCACAGTCAGAACCATTATATCGTAGACAGTTTATAGTCAGAATCGTCTTTTGGCATACGTTTCATAGAAAATTCATATCTAGAATTATTTTGTATTTCTTACACGCATGTTTCATGCTGCATGCATCCTTACATGCAGGCAAATAAACATGCATGCAAGCAAGTAAGCCTGCATACAAGCAAAGCAGCATGCATGCAAGTATTGTGGAGCTCCGCTCGCTTCGCTTGCTCCGCTGCGAGTGGTCAAAACACTAACCTATCCTAACCTAACCTAACCGACCCCCCCGAGCAGGGGGCCAGCCCCCTGCACCCCCCGGCAAGCATGCAAGCAGCATGCATGCAAACAAGCATTCAAGCATGCATGCATGCAAGCAAGCATGCATGCAAGCAAACAAGCAAGCATGCATGCAAGCAAGCAGCATGCATGTCGGTTTTGCAGCGATTCGTTCTGTTGTTGACTTTTGGAGCACAACATTTACAAGAATTCAACATTTTGACTTTTTAAGACAAATAATTAATTCAATTAAAGGTTAAAATGCAATTTTTTAAAAATTGCAATATATCTAATGACATTATTCTTAATGAAATTCTGCCATATTCGTAGTATACCATGTGAAAATTATGCCAAATAATTGTCGACTAAATAAACGTTATGCCAAACGAAATTATGCGAATAAAAATTTTGCCAAAGGTATTTTATGCCTTATGAAATTCTGCCATCTGAATAGTATGCCATTGTAAATTCGGACATGTACACAATCTGCCATACAATAATTATATTAAACAATTTTTATGCCTTTAAAAGAAGATTCTGCCAAGTGTGTTCTGCCAGATAGATGTAACCTGTCATGGAAGCCCAGCGTGCCGTAGACCGTACACAAAAATAAGATTTAGTTTACTCTTAATATCGTTGAAGGTAGGAAACAAAATTAAAATTAAATTCTATCTATGCACCGCAAACGTGCTTGAACGCCACGACTCGCACTTGTCTTATTTGATTTAAGATGTTTTTGGTAAAACATGATTAGGGATTTCGTTCTTCAAATTTTAGGATAGCATTTCACACTCTTGGGACATTTACATGGGTGACTGGAGCCACACAACTTTCGCCGCACGGCGAAAATCGACGTGTAAATGGCAATTCGTTGCCGACTGATGTGTAAATGCATTTTAACTACTATAAAAAAGGTGACTTAAGTCAACCGTCACAAATGAAGGGTACACGGGAAGAAAGGGCTCATCGACATTTAGCAAAATTTAAGAAAATGGCTGTTTAAAATTGAATGGTTTATTTTTACTAAGGCGATTTAACGAGAAATGGGCCTCTTTAAATTTGTTTTGAATAATGTAATGGACCCTAGTCCATGGGCGTACCCACGTTTGGGCACCCTCCACCCTGACTTTTAGTAATTTAAGCTAGATGTTTACAAAATTATTTATTTAACAAAATCTAAGCCTTGAGTGTTAAAAAACTTTTGGCATATTTCGAAAACGGAATTTTGCCAGAATCCTTGTAAGTTATTATTGATATAAGGTCAGTTTTATTTTCAAAGCATTTTAAATTCCTATTAGGTACCTATTTATCTTACTTTTGCCCCACCCCTAAGGGGTCCATATTCGGTTGCATAAAACAGAAAGGCATATTTTTGCACTGCATAACGTTTTTTGGCATACTCATCATTTCGCATAACGTTCATACAGAATAAATCATAACGCATACTTTTTTTCCGCATAACCTCTATTGTAATAATAAAATATCGGCACATTTCTTTTTTGCATAAATATTTTTGCTATACCGATTACTAATCATACCATTTATTGGCATATCAATCTTTATCATAAATATTCCAAGTCATATTTATCAAATATCATAATGTTAACGGGTAGAAATTATACTAACAAATTAGTAACACCGTAAATAAAATTTATTTATGTTTTATAGTTTAGAAACTTTGCTATAATTGAAGCATAGGCGTATAGCGTTAACCATGATCATCAGGCATGCAACATGCAAGCAAGCATGCAGCATGCAAGCAAGCAAGCATGCAGCATGCAAGCAAGCATGCAGCATGCATACAAACATGCAACATGCATGCAAGCATTGTGGAGCTCCGCTCGCTTCGCTCGCTCCGCTGCGAGTGGTCACAACACTAACCTAACCTAACCTACCTATAGTGCATTAAATTTTTTTCTTTATAGCGGGGGGCCTCAGGCCCCCCGACCCCCCCGAGCAGGGGGGCCCCCAGCACCCCCCGCCAAGCATTTTTATTTATTTCTTTGCAGGGATAACAAACAGTTGTACAATATTGTGTTAACAGCTATGCTTACAAATAATAATTAAGTACTAATTATACAACCAGCCACATTATCCACAGCTTACATTAAAGAGTAGTGTGCGATAAAAATTGAATTGAATTGAACTGAACTTAATGATCAAAACTAGTTTTACAAAAAGCACTGTTTCAAAATTCATGATTAGGCATTAACTTCCAATTCAATTTGAAAATAGAGTACTACCTAGGATTGAATTGATTGTAATCAGTTAAGTACCTATAATAATCGAGGCACATGACAGCTTATTACGACAGCAGGTCGAAAGCCTTGGACTTGAATGAAGACGCAGAGAGAGAGAAGATATCTATGTCATGGTCACTAAGATGTCTATTGTAAGTGGTCATGATTCTACTGAGCGGGGCGCGCGAACCAGCGTTGCTATTGTTAAATCCAGGATCGAAAGGCTTGAATACATGCTTTTCGCGGATGCGAGCCGAAGAGCTGGGTATCCTATACTTGATCGAGTCAGTTAGATCAGTACAGTCATACTTGCTATGTATGATGTTATGTAGACAACGAACATCAAAAAGTGTCCTTCGCGATTCTAGTTGTGGTACTGAAAACTTTTGTAGTAGCTGGTCATAGGATAGTTTTGCTTTCCAGCATTTATAAGATATTCGCCTAAGGAACTTTCGCTGCACTGATTCTATATTATTCTTATATTTATTATAAAATGGATTCCAGACCACTGTTGCATATTCTAGTTGGGATCTAACTAATGTCTTGTAAAGATATAAGTAGGAGTCTGGTCGTTTGAAATGTTGGCATGAGCGCATAATAAAACCATACAATTGGTATGCTCTGGATATAATATAATTAATATGATTTTCCAGATGCAATTCTGAGTCAAGAAGTACACCGAGGTCACGTATAACGCAAACTTTTTCTAATTGAAGATCGTTAAGCGTGTAATTGAAGTTTATTACATTTTTATTTTTTGTAGTAGTTATGTATTTACACTTTGCAATACTCAGATACAATTTGTTTCGTGTGCAGTATTCACTTAAACGGTTAAGGTCATCCTGTAGATGAAGACTGTCATTAATTGTCTTAATTTGCTTGAAGACTTTAAGGTCGTCGGCGTATAGCAAGAAATTACTATGTAAAAAGCATTTGTCGATATCATTAATAAATAAGACGAAGAGCAAAGGACCCAAGATCGAGCCTTGAGCTACGCCAGACGTTGCCCTAATGGTGTGCGACATGTGACCGTTAATCACCACCTTCTGTGTTCTGTTTACGATGTAAGAATAAAACCACCGTAAGAGGTTGCCACGTATTCCGTTGAAGGCTATCTTTTGAAGAAGCATTTCGTGATCCACCTTGTCAAAAGCCTTGCAGAAGTCAGTGTATACTGTATCGACCTGAACGCGTTGGTCCATACTAGTGAATAAGAAGTTAGTATACACTAAGAGATTTGTTACAGTAGAGCGTTTTTTTACGAACCCGTGTTGCTGCGGTATTATAATTTTGTGCAGCTTAGCATAAATTGCATTATGTACTAGCCTCTCCAAGACTTTTGACATGGTGGACAAGAGTGAGATGGGACGATAGTTTGTTACGTCTTCTTTTGTTCCGGCTTTATAAACAGGCGTTATATTAGCAATCTTCCAAACATCAGGAACAACACCTTCTGAGAGACATTTATTGAATAGTAACGTCAGAGGAACACTGATGGTGTTTGCCGTAAATTTTAAAAATAGTGGTGTGACGTTGTCTGGACCAGGACCCTTAGTAACGTCCAAAGATTTAAGTTCACCTACTACCTGTTTTTCAGAAAATCTTAATTCAGAAATTATGAAGTCACCTTTTTCATTATCATTGTGTTGTGAATCTACTCTAAAATTGGATACAGAGCTTTGCTCAAAAACAGATCCAAAAAAGTTACTAAACAGATTACAAATGGTTGTGGGGTCGTCAGATTCAGTATCATTGTATCTCATAGTATGAGGTAAACCTTTTTTATCGTGCCTGTGAACAAAAGCCCAGAACTGCTTCAGATCTTCGCGCATGCTTTCTTCCACAGACGCAATATATTTATTGAAGCACTCTTCACTTAGTTTTTTAAAGCGTTTGCGATATATGGAGAAATCTTCATAGTCTACAATGCTTTCATACTTTTTCCATCTAATCCAGCTCTTGTTTTTGTCTTTAAATATATGTATCAACGGGCGAGTAAACCATATTGGATAATCACCAGATTTATTTGGTCTAAGAGGGACATTTTTGGCAATAATTTCATAAATGCGTTCGTAAAATGTGGACACGGCGTCTTGCGCGGGCAACTCATCAAGTAACCGATACCAGTCAATTGCTTTAATATCTTGGTTGATAGTTTGGTAATCGGCTTCATGGAATCGATATCTAGGTATGTTGGCTTTTGACATGCAAGTATGCAACAAGTTTAAAGTTATAATAGCAGTGAATGGAGGATGGTGCTCATCGATGCGCACTAGCGGAGAGGTTGCTGCATCACACACGTAATCAGGGGAATTTGATATAAATAAATCAAGGGTCCGACCATTTTTATTTTTAATTGAATTAAATTGTGAGCATTGCAATACTGAGAGGAAATTAATTAAGTAGTTGTCTATATCACCGCTGTCCCCCGTCAGGATAGGCAATGCGTGCGATGAGTTAGTCAATTGCCATTGGAGAGAGAAAATATTAAAATCTCCTGCGACATAAAAGGTATCTACCTGATTCATAAACAGAATTTCCTGTAAAGAGTTTAAAAATGACTTATAAGTGAGGTATGGTTGGCGAGGAGGTATATAAATGGCACATACTAAATTATATTTATTACTGGATGTAGACGGGATTTCTAGCAGTACATATTCTATGTTAGTCGGTAGTTGGCCTGTTAAATTACGGGGTAAATTAGCACTGTCGCTAGTGTCGCATATCATACGTCGCCGGACCGCTAAGCTACGTCGTACCACCACCAATACTCCACCACCGTCCAGCTTATCAGTTGTTGCGAGATCACGGTCACAACGGTGAACCACGTAACGCGAGTCAGCCAACATACTATCAACAATTGTTGGGTTTAACCATGTTTCCGTTAAAATTATGATATCGTAGGATTCCGATAAGATATTCATATATAAAGTATGTAATTTGGTACGCAACCCTCCACAGTTTTGATAATAGATAGACATCTTAGTAGCCATTGATAAGTAAAATTAATTTACAAAGTTTTACCCAAGAAAAACAAAATCCAATGCGAAACGACGCAGCCGCCGCAACGAGCAGATAGATTAGGCAACTATAGGTATATAATAACATGAGTCGGATGCAGGTCGTGCATTGGAAAACAGACGCTTGTGCTTTTAATTTTAATGGTGAGCAGTTACGCCCATATCCTAAAACAAGTTTATCATGTAGACTTCCATTCTCAGAAATGAGGAATAAAGCAGTCACTGAACATTGAAACATCATTAAGTTTATAAGTTGACAAACAATAAAAATAATAATATAATCTGAGTAGAAAACATAATAATATAATTTATAATCGGTTCCCAGGGCTTCAGGTTCTTTTATTTTGAGTACCTCCATACTAAGCCGATTTCTAAAAAATATTACCAAATAATTGCAAGTATAAGGCCTATTGTAAAAGTAAATAATTATTATTACCTGTGAAAACAAGTTTGAAACAAGACATCCGTCCCTTACTATTTTTATGACATTTAATATAGCCAAAATAAAATAAGATGATCTAAGAATAATTAAAACAATCAACAATAATAATGAAAGCACACCAAAATCCTGACGACGACAACGGTCATCGTTTCTGTTTTCGTTATCGGTTTTTAGGAAGTAATGATCCAGTTCAAACTGCAAAAATAATTCTCGAGAAGTCATTTCAAGACAGGTCTTAATTGATACGGCTGAATGTTCCAATTTTCTAATTAATTGAATTGCAATATTTGCAATCACACCGTATAAGTATAAAAGTTGACAAATAGACCGCGCATAATAATAAGATAAATATGAAATATAGTTTAGCACTGGTACATGAAAATAACATTTTGCAAGCAAGCATCCAACATTCAAGCATGCATGCAAGCGAGCATGCATGCATGCAAGCAAACAAGCAAGCAAGCTCGCAACATGCATGCAAGCATTATTAAGCTCCACCCGCTTCACGCGCTCCCTTACGAGTGGTCAAAACACTAACCTAACCTAACCCACCAATGTCAAAGTCAAAGTTAATGTCAAAATAAAAATACCTTTATTCAAATAAACTTAGTAACTAAGCGCTTTTACGTTTTCCTTCGTTTCAGGTAGCATTAAAAGTTTTTCTTCATTAATAATAATTACTTAAATTGGTTATGCTTTTTATATTATGCTTTAAAACATTAGTACCTACCTACTTATGTACATTTTTAATTATATAGTTAAGCAAAATTATATTAACCATAAAAAAAGATTATTATTTACAATGTTACGTTACGTATTTATCTTATATTTTTTAGGTAATCTGAATTAAAATGATTCTCCCAAAAATCGTTTCTGACTTGAATATTTATGGTTAAATCCATTATGCACTTCGTATTTTATGGTAAATTACCTTTAGACGTATAACAATTATGCCCTTTCCTTTTATGGTAATAAAAATTATGTTAAAGGAGATTAGAGTAAGTAATAATTATGCCGATGAAACCTTTCTGCGTTCATAAAACTCTATTTATCATTAATTATGCGAAAAGACTTTATGTCAAAACTGTTATGCCAAACGACATTATAACTAAAAAGATTATGCGACCGAAATGTCACCCCCCCTAAGTAGATGCTGGGTACGCCCATGCCCTAGTCTAGTTTGAGTATGCCAATGCCATCGAATGCAATTGTTATTTTGAAATGAACAGTTATCAAAATATAACAAAATAGCTAATTAAAGATTTTATAACTTATACCTACTCTATTTTTACTGAGACGATTTAACGAGAAATGGGCCCCTTTTAGTTTGTTTTGAATATGTCATTTGAAAGACCCATTCAAAGGCTATTCAATGCAATTATTAGTTCAAAACTTCAAATTGATTAAAAATGTCGATGAGCCCCTTCTTCCCGAGTGCCCTTCAAATGCCTAAAATCGACTAAATATAAACAGTGTGGCTATTTTAGAGTATTCATAAGGAGTGAATTAAATTTACAGAGGGACAAATCAATACTTAATACTGAAATGTTTCAGATAATCTTGCCTTTATAGACGGGGGTCTATAAAGGCAAGATTATATGAAACATTCACCAGTGACCAGGGGGTCACTGTTTGAATTATTTAGCAATCTATTTATTTCTATGTAGCTTTGAGAAACGTATACTTATCTAACCATTTTATCGCTAAGTCTAGCTCACTTTATGCATTTATATCAGGTAGATCCTAAATTTGGCAAAAAATAATGTAACTTTCATCATTAAAATACACTTTAATAATCATTAGCATTGAAAAAAAAATGCATTGTGAAGTCATTGTGGTAGTTATCTATTCGAGGGGTATTAAAATACAATAATACTAAGATTAATTACTGACTAAGTTGATTTTGATTGCAGTAATTTTAATATTTTTTGTTATCCGCTAATTTAATATTTTTATGCAACAGACGTTTTCCTGTCCTTTCATTAAATTAAGTTTGTCATCGTTTTAAGAAATTGTTATGCTTAATTAGCTCCCTCTGTTTCATTTTCCTATTTCATATATATAATAGGTCTTTACCTATGAAATTGCCGATTTGTATGGAGATTTATCAAGAAGTTGCATTTTTCATAATAGCATTTTCTTTGTTCATTTAACAACCATGAACACTCATGTAACAAAACTTTTATGTACTAATGTTTGAACACTATGCTAACTTATTTCCATTTAAGATAAGCGAAAAAATAAGTTTTGGTTAAGTTACAATCCCTTCGGTCACCCTTTTTTTTGCTCACAAAAAAAGAGTCACTTTCAAGATCTTTTTTTTAATGTCACGAAAGCTAAAATATGGACTTTATTTTTACTGATAGTTAACTATCATGATCATAATTCGATGTAATATTCACGATTTTGTTAAAATTTTAAATTATAGAAGTTATTATTTTCTCTGTATGTGACAAAATATCGGCAATTTCATAGGTAAAGACCTAATATGTACCTACACAAAACAAAAAGAATTACCTACGTATATCAATCATTTGAATCTTGAGGTATTTTGAAACAAGTGCCACACAAAAAGGACGTTCATTTTTCCCTGAATCAACTTACCGGGAAATTAAAAAGCCAGCCAAGTGCGAGTCAGACTTGCGCACGAAGGGTTCCGTACCAAAAACCGGCAAAAAAATTACGTTTGTTGTATGGGAGCCCCCCTTAAATATTAATTCTATTTTGTTTTTAGTATTTGTTATTATAGCGGCAACAAAAATACATCATCTGTGATAATTTTAACTGTCTACCAAGTGTCGTTATTAATATCGAACATAAAAACGGCAAAAAAATCACGTTTGTTGTATGGGAAAATTAATATTTAAGGGGGGCCCCTTAAATATTAATTTTATTCTATTTTTGGTATTTGTTGCTATAGCGGCAACAGAAATACATCATCTGTGAAAATTTCAACTTTCTAGCTATCACGGTTCATGAGATACAGCCTGGTGACAGACAGACAGACAGACAGACAGACAGACGGACAGTGGAGTCTTAGTAATAGGGTCCCGTTTTTACCCTTTGGGTACGGAACCCTAAAAAAAACTAAACTGAATTAACGAACATTTTAAAACATAATATCTAAACCTAAATCAAAATTAGTCCATCGATTCTCAAATTATTCTCGGATAGTAAGCACATGCTATTCATTTCATGTTTGTTTAGTACGCCTAGGTATAGATTATTCTTCACATAAAAATTGATATTACGAATAATCAAAATTTTAAATAAATCTAAAATAACTCCTGACTGAATTAATAATATATGCGCTGTTATCCGTAAAAGGTGTTTAAAGGCATATTCAAATCTCAGCGGTATCCTCTACCGATGGCGGTAACGATATCCCAATGGGTATGCGGATAAACTGCAGTTCAAACCATAGTTGAATTTTACCGCTACCGGAGGCGGTAGCGGTACAGGCGTGCGACGTGAACGCTGCGGGCGGGCGGCACAGGGCGAGTCCGCGGAGAGAGTTAAAGTTTCACCGAACACGTGGTACGTATCGCGTACCCATCCGGTATGTGGTTCCGGTTTCACGACAGCTGCGAAAATGCCATACAAATTACCGCGCGGTATATCGCTCGGATATTACCGCACCACTACCCACGGGCGGTAGCGGATACTGCTCAGGTTTGAGTAGGCCGTTATTTAAAGCAATCGAATCTTTTAAACTTAAGGCTGTAGGGTCGCATCACGTTCCATTTTTAAATTTTCAATAAAAATGATCAAAACAACTCTGCGCGAGCTGTAATGACGGCGAACTTTGATAATTCCTATTAGTCAAGTCAAATAAGTCAAATAAGCTTTATTCAAATAAACTTAATTATTAAGTACTTTTGAATCGTCTATATTTTCCTACCACCCGTTCCAGACTTTTTTAGCTGACAAGAAGAACGGGCGCAAGAAACTTATCAGCTGTAACAGCCATAAGTAACGATATTTACAAACTTTAATATATCGTTACCAAATAATTACAACAGGGTGACAGGATTATTGGCAACAACATAGACTTATTGTTATATTACTTCAACAAAGTACTTATAGTAGCAAGTTATGTGTTACATCATTTCCACGCATTTTGATCTTTAAGATAATCGTCTACTTTATAATAACCTTTACCCATGAGCGTTTTTTTAACATGGTTTTTAAATTCATGCAAAGGAAGATCAATCACTTGTTGTGGAACTTTATTAATAAAGGCTATGCCTTTCCCCATAAATGAACCTCTAGTTTTTGCAAGCCTAAATCTTGGAACGGCAAGTTTATCTTTATTTCTTGTATTAAACTGGTGAATATTGCTGTTCTTAGCAAATGAATCATAGTGTTTCCTTACATAAACTAAATTTTCATAAAAGTATTGGCCTGCCAAAGTTAAAATATTTATTTCTTTGAACAATTCTCTCAAGGTATCTCTTCGCCGTAGATTGTATATGGCGCGAACAGCTCTTTTTTGGAGTACAAAAATATTTTCAATACTGGCAGCTGAGCCCCACAATAGCAGTCCATATGACATTACACTATGAAAATAACTAAAGTATACTAACCTTGCCGTTTCAATATCAGTTAAAAGCCTTATTTTCTTAACAGCGAATGCCGCTGAACTAAGTCTACTTGACAAGGCCTCAATATGTGGATCCCATTGCAGTCGAAAATCTAGTGTGATACCTAGAAATTTTGTACTCTCAATAAACTCGACTTCATCGTCATTCAAATTAATATTTAATTTTGTCTGCTCAACATTAGGTAATGAGAATTTAACACATTTAGTTTTTTTGGGGTTAAGTGCTAAATTATTACTATTAAACCAGTATGAAACTTTAGAGAGGGCACTATTTACTTCGTCCGAACAGTTATTACCTCTGTTTACTTTAAAAACTAAAGAAGTATCATCCGCAAATAATACTGTCTCACATAAATTATTCGCGTAGTTGGGAAGGTCATTTATATAAATTAGAAACAACAATGGGCCCAATATTGATCCCTGTGGCACCCCTGTGGCTGATTAAATTATTAACCCTTAACTGACATCGTGGAGTAGATTTAGACCCCAGTCACAAAAAAACTCAAATATTTTCTTTTCCATGAAAGCTAGGCGCTTCTCCTTCGAAGTATTCACAGTGCAGTGTATGTGCTTGAACCTCAAGAAATCTTGGTGCATAAAAGTTCTCCGTTTGGGCTGTACAGGTACGTGGGGTAAGTTTATACCCCACGATGTTAATTACGTATGTAGTTTTATATATATACATTATGTATATATACATGCATTTATGTATGTATATTATATGACGGTATATGTCAACATGTCTGTGTTCAATTGGTATAAGTTTTTTCATTTCTAATACTTTTTCAAAGATTTTTATATAAGACTGTTTGTGAGATTAAGTTTTCAGAATAGAAAAAGTAGTATTTTTTGTTTTCTTAAATTAATTACTTTTATTTATGAAAATGTCTTTTATTTTTATTTTAAATGCAACTAGATAGACCCTTATTGCATAATAATAATTTATTTTAGGCATTAGCATCTTTTGTGTATTTTTATTTTTTTACTCAGTTTGGGGTACATTTTTACCCCGCGATGTTAGATGTGTAACAAAAAATAACGATGTTAGTTCAGGGTTAAATAGATATAAGTTATACAAAACACGCAATACAGTAGACAAATACCTCATTATTCCTAAGAAAAATTAAAAATTACTTTAGATTCTGTAAAAAAACATGTCAAAGTGTACCAATTTGAGCATTTTTTTATATTTTTATTTATTGTGAATTTAAGCATTTTTTTAAATTTTTTCTCTATAGGGAACTCCTTGACAATACAAACAATAAGTGAAAAAATAAATATTAGTCGTATTCTTATTTGTTACAGCTTAAACGTTTTTGAAAAATACCTCTGACAAGCAAATTTGAAATTCCACTTGAACAGATTGTCTTCGTTTTAAAATACCTGACAATTTATTATGTTTTTCTTTCTATACGGCACTAATTTAAGAATTTTGCTTCCTAAAATTAAAGTTTACATCAATAATAATGCTTTCATTCTTTAGATAACTTCATTGGAAAAACACTAATTTCGTTGAAATGCAAATATACAGCCTTAAGAGTTCTTTGCAATCGACCTATGATTTTCAAAATGATCAGGTTTGTCCAAATCCTGTGACAAATACACGTAACTAAAATTGCAATTTTAGCTACCAAATAATTCATGACTAGGTACAATGTCTAATTAATACGTTAGCTGCCATACCAGTATACTCGTATTAAATAGTGGTGCCCATAAACAATACAGCGGCAACGTATTAAGAGGCATATTACGTTTCGACTGTGATTTTTGCGTAAAATGGCCAATTTTGGGGTTCTCGATCTCAGAAACAATAATACATTAACAGTTTTGACTTATTGAATAGTGTAGAACAGCTATTGGAATAGATCATAGCGGCCTTGCTTTTTGAAAATTTGCTTAACTTTATAATTAAACCCGAAATTGCAGAGAAAGATTTTCATAAAATGCGCTAAGGCACTTTTTTGGGGTCATGGATTGAACTACTGTGCTAAACAAATGAAATAAAAAAAATATTATCTCTTATATAGTCGAATAGATCAAAGCGGCCTCGGAATTTTGAAATTATGTATGGAATATGTGAAAAAAATCCCAATCAAAAACCATAAAACTACTAAAAACGCTCAGAATTAACTGTGAATTTCTCCTAGAAACATAATTATTATTACGTAAAATTTATATTTGAATAATCTTTACTTCATACGAAAATCAAATTTCATACTTTTATTTGTTGTTTATACTTGTTTTTCTTTCTGTGTATGTTCAAAGTTGACTCTAAGAAATCGTTCACCAACTTTAATTTTCCTTTCTAACCCTTTAACTTTCCAGTGTATCATCATATTACTTTTTGTCGCGAACACATATAAATGAATTTAGTAGACCCAAAGGTTTCTCTAGGTTGTAGCGCTAAAATCCGTCAAAATCGAAATTTCGACGAAAAAATGTGATAGGGCCCTCAACACGTCAACGTATTAATACGTCGCCGCGTCAGTTCTACTTAGTTCTGAAAAGAGACAAATGTAGATAAATAAAACCACATTTAGGTACGAACTCATTTGTTACTCTTGGAATAAGTTTATGACTATAAACTAAACAAAACTAATACACGTTCTTTATAAATTACCTACCATATGATACAGACTTTCACTGAGAAATTTTTAAAATATGTACTTCTATTATAAATCGTTTTACTGGTAGAGTCATGTAGAGTGCTAAAAACTATATTATAAGTACCCAACCCATAATAAATTATTATTATAATTTCTTTTACATTTTTAACGCAATTTTAACAATCTCAAGTAGCTACTGTTTTCAGTTTTTTTTAATTAAATAATTTAGTTACAATTTTAATCAATAATGGTCTGTAAGCTGTAAACCTCGCGTTTGTGACATTTTTGAGCATTTTGATCATCGAAATGGCTCAAATATGATATTTCTCCATATCTCCGCCATTTTGAAAATTTTCAAAAAAACTAAATTACACAATAATCGGTTGAGAAATGCCACTTGTAAAGGAGAACAGCCGGACAGCCGGACAGTTGGACATACGAAAGCATTTCGCCGAAGCCGAAACGGATACGCTTCGCGCTCGCTCGGTCAATAGGGAATATGCAAGTCACCGATTTTGAAAAATTTGAGCTTGATCGCTGCGGACACGTATAAAAACATGATGGAACAGAAAAATATAATGTAAAAATGAATTATTTTAGTTTTATAACACGATGAAATCAGGGAAAAATAACGATATTTCTTTTCATTTTCGGATTTAATGCACTTAACAGTCAGATAGAATATCGAAAAAAAATAGTATTTTGTATGATACAAATGTACTTAAACGCAATATTTAGGGAGAAATTTGAAAATTCTTGGCTAACTCCATAATAAACGCACCTGAAAATGACCTGAAACGTGACTATATCACGAGAAAAAAACGCAAGATAAAAGTTTTAATATTACAGTTGATTCTCTCACGCATTATACTTTTGATTTTATACAAAAAAAACATTGATGCATATTCCCTATTAGCCAGCCATGTTAAAAGTTAAATACTTAACCACTTACATAAAATATTTTTAAACACTTGTTTCTTTCACAATTTCTGATTAGCACTATCTCCTAGTTAAATGTAAAAAAAAAACAGAATGTAGGTACTTGAATTAATCCCTGAAATAAGTTGATTAGAACTCAACCGAAAAGTAAAAAAAATACGATTAGTGCTTAATCTTCACCTCAACAATAGCATTATAACAAAATCCAGTGCCCATGCCCGGTTTGTAGCCACCGAAGGTCCATACATTTCTGCCAGACACACGATGTGGTAAATATTTGAATGAATGATCAACTGCATATAAATCAAACTTTGAGAACGAGTAGGTCCCTTTTTTGTACGTACATGTTTTAGGAGTGTACTTTATCTCTAAGGCTGCCAGTAAAAGTCGGACAAGTGTATTCGTACATGTAATTTTTCGCCAATTCACCAGATATTTAGAAGACGCATCTTCTTCATTTTTTGCAACGAAGAAAAAATAGCAGCCACTTAGGTCATTTTTAAAAGTGATGTTCCCCTTGAGATAAGTGTTGTTATTGATATTGTAAGATATAGTTTCCACTTCAAGAACATCTGTAGCATTTATGAAGTACGGAGGGTCTGGATTCTTGCACTTTTTAAATTCCTTTATACTAGTTACGTAACGTGTCGATACAATTTTTATAACGCATATTAAAGCAAATCCAAAAATATACATTTGAAAACTGTAAAAAAACAGATGACACAGATAGTAGGTAAGTACAGAGATAATATGTTCATAAAATATGACGATATTGACGATGCCTTTCTCCAGAACTACGTATGTTAGAGGGCAAAGTCATAACTTGGACGACCCGAATGTTATGAAATGTAAAAACTCAATGAAATAAAAATAGTATTGAAATATACAAACTCTTTGGTCATTAGGTAGATTTATCAATTAAATCTTGGTACCTACGTATTCGAGTGTGTTAGAGTAAATGATGATGAACTAAAGGTATGATTCCGATGTCGGCAGCACTGCTGCGCAGCAGTGCTGTGTGCTCCAAATTGAATCGTAATGTTACGTTTGAAAGGCTTAATTTGAAGTGAGCGACACTGCTGCGCAACACTGCTGCGCGACACTGCTGCCGCAACACAACTGGTCCCCATACATTCTCTATAGGTTTATATGAGACTACATTCTGAGCTCGGCAGCAGTGCTGCGCAGCAGTGTGTCGCGCAGCATTGCTGCAGACATCGGAATCATACCTTAAACATCGTGAGTTATTTATACGACCTCCGTGGTTGAGTGGTTTGTACACCGGTTTTCAAGGTGTCGCCATCTCTGAGATCCCGTGTTCAATCCCCGGCTGTGTCAATCTTGAACACGAACTTTTTTTTATTAATCTCAGCAGGTCTATTACATAAAAACAATTGCGATTTTTATGTAATGGGCCTGTCTGATCTGGGTGTTTTTATTACTGCCACCTTTGCCGAAATAAAACCAAATAAAGTGGCTTTAAATATTTTCTTCGGAACGGAGCAATGTTTGTCATATTGTCTTAATTATCTAAGTAAACTAAACTAAAAAACCCACCCAAGTAACAAAAGTTTCTATAGCCAAGGCGTTTTATCACCAAACAGGTGATATAGTAGGCCTTTAGTGTATGGGACCTTGGAATGAAAGATACGGACCTCGGATACAATATTATTTAATACTTTAAACACAGACTTGTAATTAAATTCAATCGGACAAAGCAATGCGCGGCGTTTAGGGATCTGTATTCGAACGGCACGACAAGATGGTGGCAAGCAGGCAAGGGGCTCCGCTGACGTCGTTCGTAGCTTTTATAGGCTGCTCCCACGCCGCTCCCGCGACCCGCGGGCGACTGGCGCGTGGTAGCATAGTGATGTGTGTTGCATGTAGGGATGTGCACCACAAGTGGTAACCGTTGTGACTACTTGTGCTATAAAGGTTTTCAACACAGCGTTTTGGTTCTATAATATTAAAGTGCATTTAAGTTTCATAATGTAGCTCTTAGAACACTTACAGGAACATATAAAAGAATCTTTAAAGTGTTGCACTGTAATAGATATGAAAAAAGCTATTATAGTGCTATTTAGGCTGCGGTCCCCATGGCGATTACATTGATTACGGCGTTTACAACGCTCACACGAGGTCCGCATTCGATATCGCGCTCAAATCGATAAAATCGACAAATGACAGTTGGTGAATGCGAACCGCTCGTAAGCGCGCTAACGTTTTATTCTAACCTCAAATACAAGATGGAATAATTGCTAGATACTATTTTTGCTCTCTAAAGCGATGATAATGATGAAGAACGTTTGATTATTGAGTCGTGTGCACCCAACATCTTTTTTTTTTCAACTTTTTACATCAACCACCTTTTTGGATAAGCTCCAAATTAGTATTTACAGAATATTAACCAATATAATGCTCTATCCTTTTGTTGTGAAATGAGGAAAAGATCTTTCTATAACGAACTCTCTCATTTTTTGATTTTTTTGACGAAATAAAATTCTGACACCTGTTTCGTTTGACAGTCACTTATAACTTTTGACAGAACGTTCACAGTGATTACGCTCCGAGGCATGGTCGCTGTAAGCCCAAGATGGCGCTTGGTAATGACGTCATGAGTGACGTCACGCTAGATATTGTAAACGCGCTAACGTGCATGCGGACCGGCTGTTATCGCGATAATATCGATATTATCGCTTTGGGGACCGCAGCCTTAGTACTATAGACGACCTTACTGTCACTTTTATGTATCTATTTTGCACTATTAATGCGGCAAAATAATTTTTACAGTACTTATGTTGTAGCAGTATCGAAAATACTATTACAGAATCAATCTGCACTATAAAAGTACTTTGCACAACCAGTACGTCACAGTTTAGCTACTTAAATGCTCCCTCAACATTGCTATGGGGCTAGTTCTGTAAAAGTCATGAAAACTCTTCTATGGTACAAAATAGTACCATAGCGACTCCTGGTGCAGTTGTTAAATAACTTAAATTCTAAATAACTCTATAAGTGAGTTTGTGTTACTGCTACCAGACTAAAGCGAGACATAAAAACACTAAAGTTAATAATTAATGGACTAATCCATTTTCGGTGAAAATATGGCTGTTCTTTTCTTTATGCCATTAGCACTTTAGTAGCACGGCTGAGCTAATGTGTACTATGGCAGTTATAGTCACAACGAGTCCTTATTTTATTAATTTAAAATTGATTAAATCACGAAAATTATCAAGGCGCATTGTCTAATTTGAAATCAACATAGTGATTTTATCGATACAATTATTTTCGCAAGTGCAAGTAACGGTGGAGTTACGGTCAATGGACGATTAAAGGTGATGTTTTGTAGAATGTCCTTTGTATTTATTACAAATAGCAAATGACATTTTGTTTTCTTAGGGAACACTCACGATGACATGACCACAACACGAACAAAATAAAGATCACTAAAATCGTTTACGGTGCAAAATAGCACTATAAACACGTTTTGGTTTTCAACTATAGAGCTGATTTATTACCGTGAGAGCCTTTATGTAAGGTTTATAGAAAAAAATCAGTGATAAAACTAGGGCCTATTTGCGGTTCTGTAAAGGTTTACAATACCATTATTGTGCTTATCGTGAATCTAATTAGCACGTCCTCAAGCGTTCTCAGGACTTTTATAGTACCAAATTTTGTTACTTGCTTTTCGGTTAATTTTTATTTCTGATTCAACCTCCATCGTTAAAGTGAATTGAGCATTCATCCTAATCCTATCCTAACTAATTATTATAAATGCGAAAGTAAGTTTATTTGTTTTCAACACACTAGCTCGTAAAGTTAGCCCTAATACATCGCTTTTAGGACCATAAACCGAGCTATAAAAAACACCGTGCTATAGTATATAAAACACTAGTGCGTTACAGAATCATCCCCACAAAGTTAAATTAGTACCTTACTGCAAGTTTAATGCGAGTAAACAGAGCATTCCCAATTTAACCGGGTTTACAGTATTTTTTTAAGTAACAACTAAGAGGTTTTATGCCGCTGAAAATTCATATACATTTTTTGAATAAATAAATGTGTAAATTCTTAATTAAGTCAAACAAATATTTATTATTATCAAATTATTCATAGTTCACAATATTTTGTTCTATAAAATTAAAATATTTGCATTTTATCACTTAAAATTATAATTTTGATGTAGGCTGTATGCCCACTCACCCCTTTGTTTGCAAAATACTCTTGCCTTGGGCGTATGAAAAATTATTTTGTGTTTTCCTCGCAAATGACTAAAAAACGTTGAATAAAACTCGTGAGTCCCCGAGGGATAGAAAAATAAATGTTCACCCAGACGATGTCGCGGGCTGCCGCTAATTCAATAACAATTGTTTTTTTTTTCATTTATTTAAGGACAACCAACAAAGCAAACACTAAATACATGATCTAAAACACAGCTTTTCAAATTAATCTTGGACTAGTGTCACCTTAATTAAAGGCTGCCACGGCATGCAATAGAAAATATTATTGTCTAGTATAAACTTAAAATTACTTTAATTACCGATCAAATAGGTTGGTATCTAAAATTAACTAAAAATATACAGTAATTACTGTGAAGTTGCAATATTACTAAATTACTAAGTAACTAATAATTTTAACAATATAAATAAATAAAACCGGTCAAGAGCGAGTCGGACTCGCGCACCGAGGGTTCCGTACATCATAATAAAAACACTGCAGAGTAGAATAATAAAATTATTATTGCAATTTTAGGTCAGCGTCATCTCTTGACCGATAGTGGAACTAATGTTAACTTTTTTTAGAAATTTGATAATTTCTAAAAAAGTATGTGCTATATTGAGACATCGTTTTATTCTATTGATTGTGTTTGGTAGGTAACGATATAATAAATTGTAAATATCGTTACTTTTGATGAGGCTGCTAAGTTACTTGCGCCCATTCTTCTTGTCAGCAAAAAGACGTCCCGAATGGGTGGTAGGGCAAAAAAAACTGGACGATTTAAAAATACTTTTAAATAAGTCTATTTAAATAAAAAATATTTCTATTCTATTCTATTTCTATTTTTCCTGTAATCTTTATGTAAACTGCTATCACATAGAATTATTTCAGATTTTACATTGCAAACTTCGGAGAAAAGGGGGGGAGGACGGTATTTTTTTTTTACATTTTTCATCATAAAGTCGAAAACTATGCCGCCTAAAAAAAAGAAAAAATGATTGAAAACGTGCAAACGGCGCTCTTATATATGATAACCCACATGCCCTAGTAGCACCACTTCAAATTTTTAAGACCCCTTTTCAGTCCCTATTGTAAAAAAGATGTTTTTTTTTATTTCTTTCTTATTTGCAAAATAGTTGTGCAAATGTCATCTTAAACAATTCCAAATTTGAAGTTGATATCGTTAGTAGTTCTCAAGATATCCAGCTGTGACAGACAGACAGACAGACTGAGTCACACCATAAGTGTTCCTTTTTTACCATTTTGGTACGGAACCCTAAAAAGGCTCGGATTCCTTTATTGTTTAGTTTGTTTCTATAAGATTTTTGAAAATCTATACCATTCTCAAACGAAGGCAGAAAATATAGAGAACGTCATCGATCCGATTTGTAAATTAGTCTTGTTTTGATGACAGTTTGTTTGTTTACATGGTTCTAATACACAAACAAATGCCGAAAGGATAACTAAACTGAATAAATTAGGTACGGGCGCAGCGGAAGGTCTAAAAAAAATCAATTTTATTTAATAAAAAATATAATATTTAAAATTACAATTAAAAGTAATGAAACTCGTCCGAAGTGTGGTACAAGAATGTCTTATGAAATAGCCACGATGAGGTGAATCGGTGTCGTCGGCGCGGTCACGTTGTGCTGCGTCGGCGACTCGTGCGTTGGCTGTTGTTGCGAGGAATCGGGGCGATGCTTATGTGACGAAATGCATGTACTACGTGTGCGTAACAAATATTTCTCCCAAAATAACTGAAAACTGAAGCTTTCATACATTCACACAAATGAATTGAAAGATCTTGCATAACATTTATGTAGCTGAACGACACAAGAGTGTCTAGAAAAAGCAATGTATTTCTGTTTTACGGCCTTCAGGAGTTTCTGATTTGAACAGTGACCGGGGTCTAAAAAGGCAAGATTATAATTGTTGAAGCGACCTCTTCACCATCGTTGGCTGACAAGTAAAACTTACTAAATAACGAAAATAAACAATGGAGTAATTAAATTTTAATAGTTTTGATATCGACAAAATTTCAGTTTAGAAAAAATAAATATTATGATTATGATGCTTAATATTCTACTAATAATTAAAACTATAAACCAGTTAAATAGAAACATCGTTTTATTTAGCAATTGTTCATTAAAAAGTACTTAGTGAGTGAGTACACTAACAAACAAAAGTTATTTTTTACCTGATGAGTGGCAGGAAAAATTCACTAAGGATACGCTGGAGTAAGACTAAGTGAACTTTTACCTGCCGAGTTCAACAAATAGTTTTGTGTTTAATGATTTTTGCTTCTTAGAATTCCGTAAAGTAATAAGTAAGCACCTATGGATATTATGACTTTTTACAAAATAAATTATACCCTAAACTATGCCCAAGCTTAACTGCTTTATAACAAAAAAGTTTCATTCGAATCCGTTCAGTATTTCCGGAGATTAGCGTGTTCAAACAGACAAACAAATAGACAAACAGACACACTTTTTTTTAATCTTACTATATTACTATATCTCCATCGCCCCAGATATATTTTTTTCAAATATATGTAATGTACAGACACACTTTTTTTACTGTTTTAAAATATGTAAGGATAAGGATTTTTTTAATATGTATGTAATGTACCGGCACACTTTTTTTACTGTTTTATTATATGTAAGGATGTAAGGATATCATCGCTTACATGCCTACCACAAAAAAAGTTTAAAATAAAAAAGCTTTTTAAAAAAAACAAAACCTCCTTCAATAACCTAAAAAAACAGCTCAAAAAAGCAAGAAAAAATGTTAAAATCGATTAATTAAAACACGTCTAATGAAGTCGGGTGGAGCTTTTAGAATATAAACGATACAATAAGTAACCGACTTCAATAGACGTGTTTTAATTAATCGATTTAAACATTATTTCTTGCTTTTTTAGAGCTGTTTTTTAAGGTTTTTGAAAGAGGTTTTGCTTTTTTTTTAAAAGCTTTTTTTTACAGAGAGTCTTAAGACTCAATAGAGTCATTAAAGAGCTAACAGAGTATAATAAGTTACATACGGGTACATACTTCATCTTGCATGCAAATTCAGACATATTTGTTCAAAATTTGTGCAGAAATTGTACAAAATTTGTGCAGAATTTGTGCAATTTTTTGCAAATCTTGTGGAAAAATTGTGCTCAAATTGTGCAGGAATTGTGCAAATTTGTGTAAAATTTGTTCAGAAATTGTGCAAAATTAGTGCCGAATTGGTGCATTTGCAGAATTTGTGCAAAATTAGTGCAGAGTTTTTGCAAATTTTGTGCAGAATTTAAAAAGAATTTGCAGAATTATCTGTAAAAATATTTTTATGTTAAAGGAACCTATAATTTTTCCACACAACGAGTGTGACTGAGAAAGCGATAGGTGTGGCATTTAGTGTGCGAGCGAGAAGTGAATACGGACGACGCCATTTTTTAAATCCCATTCTTTATCTGCGTGATATGAACAATGTACATAGTAATACTATTTTTCACCTAAATATGTTTGAGACAAAACTTGACAATAATTGATTCTCAAAGGAAATTGCTGGTGGCTAAAACTTGAAAATAATGAAATCCCATACAACTTTGTTGCGTCACCATCGGAGGACCGCGGCAACCTCGACTTTGTTCAAAGAAGGTTGTCAAAATGATGACCACATTTGAAGCATTTTTGAGTAAAGTAAATAAAACTGCAAGATGTTTTAAATTATTTAAGTTTTAAGTTTATATACTTTAATTTATTATAAATCATGTAAAATACTCTTACAATGCTTGAAACTATCTTTACCTACCTTGTTAAAAGTAATCATAATTATTTATACATATAAACATTTATACATTATACATTATAAATAGTTATAATTTCTATTACATTTTTAACTCAACTTTCACAGTGTTCTGATTTGCCTTTTCCACTCAACTTATTCTCTCAAATAGGTTGAGTGAAACAAAACCTGGACCTTTGAAACTGGCGATCATGATTTAGGTTTTAAAAGTAGGTAAACAAATGCGATCAGTGCTTAATCTTTACGTCAACAACAAGATTATAACAAAATCCAGTGCCCAAGCCCGGTTTGTAGCCACCAAAGGTGACATTAGTGCCAGACACATGGTTATATAATAAATAGTTGTAGGCATGATTAATGATTTGTATATCAAAACTTGGGAAAAAGTAGGTCCCTTTTTTGTACGTACATGTTTTGAGATCGTACTTTACCTTCATAGCTCTCAGTATGACTCTCATAAGTTTATTGGTACATCTGACTTTTGGCCAATTCACTAGATCCTTAGAAAAAGCATCTTCATTAGATCTTACTAGGAAGAAGAAATAGCCGCCGCTCAGGTCATTTTTTATAGTGATGTTCCCCTTCATATAAGTGGTCTTATTGATAGTGTAAGTTGCTAATTCTACTTCAATAATATCTGTAGCATTTTCGAAGTACGGAGGGTCTGGATTCTTGCAATTTACAATTTCCCTTAAACTAGTAATGTAACGAGTCGATGCAATAATTTTTATTACGCACATTAAAGCGAATCCAAATAGATACATTTTCTCACTTTTCAAACTGTAAAAAAACAGTTTTTGACAGATGAATGAGATAGTACGTAATAATAAATACAGGGATAATACGTTCATAAAATAATATTATGACTATGCTTTTCTCCAGAACTACATTTGTTAGAGACAAAAAATCAACAACTAGGACGACCGGAATGTTAGATGTAAAAACTAAATTAAATAAAATTAATATTGAATGAATTATACAAACTCAGTGGTCATTAAGTAGATTGATCATTTTAATCTTGATAGATTCGAGTGTGATAAAGTATAAAAAATTTTTAATGATGATGAACCACATATCGTGGGACATTTTTAGAGTTATTAATATGACTTCCAATGATGACCAACTGATCCGACGCTATGTAGATATTTATTTAAAAACTCGCTTTCGTTCAATCAATTTTAATTTCTGATCATAAGTACCTCTATCGTATAATTTATTGTAATCCTTATCCTATCCTAACTTATAATATTAATGCGAAAGTAAGTTTGTTTGTTTGTTACTTACGCTTTCACATCTAACTACTCAATAGATCATAATATTTTTTTCATACACGTTCTCATTGTTAGGAAAAGGACATAGGATACCTTTTATCCAGAAAAATAGTTCTGTTCCCGAGGGAAAGAAAAATAAATGTTCACGCAGACGATGTCACGGGCTACCGCTAGTTAAGTAATAATTTTAATCAAGAAAGGCTCGGATTTCTTCTTTTACGATATTTTTTAGCATAAACTTTGTTTTTATATTAATATCGAAAGTGTGTACCATTCTAAAACGTAGGTAGAAATTAGAATATATTGTCACTACAGGGTGTTTAGTATTAGTCTTATAAAGCCAACTATGGTAGATAGGGACCATCAAACTGAACAACTTTTACCAAGACCAACTCTGAAATCGCGAAAAAAAACTGCTGTTTCATGCATTTTGATATTTTCGTTATAAATTTTAGTATAAAACAGCTGTTTTTTTTTCGCGATTTCAGAGTTGGTATCATAGTACCACAGTATCGAATCTGCAAAATTGTGATTTTCATGTTATTGCATCAATTGATAAAGATACTATTGTAGGGATAACTTCAAAATGCAAGGAGTGCTGATAGAAAAAGAGAGCAGAGAGCGAAGCAACAGGACAAGCTAATAATGTTCACTACACGTTTTTTCCATAATATTTATACAACAACAAAACAACAATTTATTCTGTATCACATGCAAGTAGTAGGTCCAGTTCAGTTCACCCAGCAGTCCATTGTTATTACTATGTAGATACTGAACCCTAAATATAAATCGTAGGGCTGGGTGAACAGGACAATGTTTATCATGTTTACTACACGTTTAATCCATAATATTTATACAAAAACAATACAACAATTTGTTCAGTATCATAAATAGGTACTAAGACCATAAACAGCAAAACTGGCATATTGTTACAGCCGACTTTTTTTTAACCGACTTCAAAAAAAGGAGGAGGTTCTCAAGTCGTCGGTATTTTTTTTTTTTTATTTTTTTTTTTTTATGTATGTTTTACCATAACTTCGTCAGTTGTTAACCGATTTATACAGTTCTTTTTTTATCTTAAAGAACATAGTTTGTGTGTGGTCCCATAAAAAAATTACAGAGATCTGGCTGGTAGTTTTTTCATAATCCTGAAAAATGACAATTATTTAGCTTGCCATCACACGTGTTTTTACGGATTTTCGAACATAACATCTTTGTTTATGTACCGATTTAGATGATTCTTTTTTTGTTTGAAAGGGTATACTTCAAGAGTGGTCACATTTTAATTTCATCGGTATTGGACTTTGAACTTCGAAGATACACAAGAGAACTCCTCAAATTCAAATAGTATATGTAAAGTGATTTGGATTTTGGTAGGTTTATGACAATCCAAAACAAACCAAACGTCTGCAATGCAAGGTTCTGGACTAGACTTGGACTACGAAGACACAATGGAACTCCTCAAAAACAAACAGCGTAAATTAGGAATTTGAGTTCTGGGCATTTTACCATTGAAAATATTTTATAAAGTTAAAAAATATTTACATGCTTACATACCTGCCACTAAAAAGTTGAAAATAAAAAACTTTTTTAACAAAAAAGAAAAACCTCCTTCAAAAAACCTGAAACAAAAACAGCTTCAAAATTAAATACCTCTAAAAAAGCGAGAAATAATATTCAAATCATTAGTTACGCATAACATTATTAATAAAACACGTCTAATGAAGTCGGGTGGGGCTTTCAGAAATATTAAAAAAAATTACTTGTCTTCCAGCTCCACCCGACTTCAATAGACGTGTTTTATTAATAATGTTATGCGTAACTAATGATTTGAATATTATTTCTCGCTTTTTTAGAGGTATTTAATTTTGAAGCTGTTTTTGTTTCAGGTTTTTTGAAGGAGGTTTTTCTTTTTTGTTAAAAAAGTTTTTTATTTTTTCTTTACATATATTCTATATTTTTAATATATTTATGGGTCCAGCTGAAAACCAGCGCTGTGGAATAAACTCCACAGCACAAGCTGAGTCTGGTCAGCCCTTTCGGTCGGATAATATATGCTAAAGATCTGTATTGTAAAACGCCGAATAAATGCTTACTTTACTTTACCATTAAACTTTTAGCTGTTTATTACAAATTTCGCAAATAACATGCAATATTAATGGCGGGATGTCAAAATCAATGCCCTGAAAATCGATCTTCTTTTGTTTAACAAATTATTACCATTTTGTTGAGTCACTAGGTTTTCTCGGCGTTTTAGTACCCAATCGTCAGCTGAAGCCACAGGATCAACCCAAAAGATACCGCATACAAGGCAACAGACGCGCCCAACACCTATATGATTTAGCTAGCACATACGGGCACGCCCCAGGTTACACAGGGTAGTCATATTGACATTATCTTGTACACCTCTTTATGACGTCTCGTACGTCTTTTTAACTTCCAAAATGACTGCTTTATGAAGTTAATTTATCTATAAATGTCAGGTCATAACGATGTCAAGCCCATGACTTCTTTATGCCGTTCGCTGATAATGTGATTTTATTTCTTATACAATATGTTTGGTTAGCGATATCGGAGCTTTTAATAGCAAATAATATGAACAATTTTATCAACAAAACCCCCCACATGTTGGGGTCTATCCCCTCTCCTGAGAGAATAACCGGCATTTAAAATTTGACTTTTTATTTTAGATAGCCCTACCGAAAAATATTAATTTCTCCGGATTTAAAAGTCCTACAGTTATAGAAAAAAACTTTAAAACTTTAAAAAACTATCACCAATCAAATTAAAAAATGAAGTATGTAACTTTTAACTTTAATATGTCTTAAAAATTACTAAATTAATTTTAATCAGAAATAAATTCGCTTTTTTTAGTTTTTCTCACAGATCTCAAAAACTAGGACTTTAATGTGAATATATTTTGCATTTTTATAACACACAGAAATATTATCTACAAAATGACATCAAAATAATTGCTCTGAATTGTATATTTCGAGAGTAATTGTTGTTTTAATATGACCCTTACGTAAGCAATAAATGTTTTTTTCGGAAATGGACTAATTTAAAAACGTTTTTATCAGTTTTTAAATTAAGTTGTTAATTTTATCTGAAAATAAATGTGATTGAACCATAAAAGCAAGTATTTACGAGTTTTGAATTTTGACCATATTAAAAAAAAAATACTTTGAGTGCTTGTAAGGTTCATATTCAAACAACAATAAGGCCGGCTACACACAGACGGAATCTCGTTACGGAATTCCGTACATACGTGATTCCGAACGCAGCAACTGCATACAAAATCCGTACGGAAAAATCCCGCATGTGTGTGGCAGCCTATAGCCACACACATGCGGGATTTTTCCGTACGGAATCTTCATACATTGTCGAAATTACGTACGGAATTCCGTTACATGATCCCGTCTGTGTGTGGCCGGCCTAACTCTCTAAATATGCAACTCAGAGCAATGATTTTGATGTCGTTTTGTAGATAATATTCCTGTGTATTATAAGTAGTAACTGACCGAAGCTCGGTTTCGGTTCTGTCCAGTTTCGGCCAGTTTCCTCCGAAAAATCGAGTTTCGGCCACAGTTTTGGTTTCGGCCAATGAATCGCAGCGATCGTGTTAAGTTGATGTTTTACGTGGTTTAACGTGTAAATCTTCAGTTACTTATTGATTTTAATTTTGAAAAAACATTAAAGCATTTATAACTTATACATATTATTATGTATTATGAACTTACTATAACAGTAACTAGTCATCTCAAAACCGTTCCTCCTAATGCGCGAGAGCGCCAAAAGCTTAGTCAATTCTGACGGGTAGTACGGTAAAACACAACAAATAACTTATCATACGACTACTTATTATTAAACAAGAAATAATGTTAATTATTAAAAAACTTGACTAACAAAAGTAAGTTAAACATTTTGATTTTTGGTTATATTTTTTTTTATTGTTAACTAGCGACCCGCCCTCGCTTCGCTTCGGTGTAGTGTGGAATTTGACACCATGTATTATACATATAAACCTTCCTCTTGAATCACTCTATCTATTATAAAAAAAATGGGTTGCACTCCGGGAGTGCCGGCAGAAGTAAAAAACTTTAATATTAACGTTATGCATTTTTGATATTTTGGAATGGTTAGGGAATAATTTTTGCACGAATTGCCGTCTTAAGAAAATTCTTAAGACGGCAATACGTGCAAAAATTATTCGAGTAAATACTCTGCATTTGAATTTACGAATATAGAACAGTATTGTACGAAAGTCTTATCCATAGCTTGACAGAAAACCTAGAGTTTTGACATTGAAATAAAAAATTGGCGCGTTGCTATAGTGACATAAGTGTTTACGTCTTGAAATGACGTGCCGTCATTTTCACCGCGCCTCGTAGAAAGAGAGGGGGTTACTTCCGCCGCCGGCTGTCTACTCTCCATCCGTCACATCCGTCTTACGAATTTTCGATATGAGTCACGTGATTCTTACTGACGCGAGTTTAGCATTTTTTCCCCATTACAAAAAGCGTACAACGCCGCTAATGAAGTTTTCACTTCAAAAAACCGCATCAAAATCCGTTGCGTAGTTTTAAAGATTTAAGCATACATAGGGATATAGGGACAGAGAATGCGTTTTATACTATGTATGTAGTGATTTAACGTAAAAAAGAACTATTTTTGTTACATACCTACTCTAATGATTGTTTTCTTGTCTGTCACACCACACACGGTGTGTGGTGTGACAGGCTCGGAAAAAATTCATATCGGGTGACAGTGTGACTCGATGCGAATTTTTATTCTCATCCAGTAACACTGGTTTCTGTAGTGTGACACTTTCAGAAAAAAAATCGCATCAGGTGATAATGAGACCCGGAATTTTTATTCTTATCTAGTATCAATGTTTATATTCTGAACGTATCACACTGATTTTTTTTTCCAATCGTCTACAGAACTAAGACATGTCCCTGTTTGGGGACGGCGGCGGGCGGCGGGTTCAAACCTATTTAAACGACCCATCGAATATAAGTAGGCAATTGAATTGAAAATTTCGCTATTACAACTGTTAATCGTGCATGAATATCATTTTTTTGTTGTACCTACTGAGTTCTGCAAAGAGATAAAATTTAGTTTAACTACACTAAAAAAGTTATTCGTTACTCTTTTTAAAAAAATATGAATTTATATACTACAAAGTAAATAAAACTGAAACTAGTTTTAAATTATTTAAATTTTAAACAAGTGTATTACTTTCATTAACTTTATTATAAATCATACCTAATACTCGTACAGTACTGGAAACTATCTTAATGTACCGATGTATAAATAATTACAATTTCTTTTACATTTTTAACTAAACTTTCACAGTCTATGCATCAATGCAGTCGTCAACTAAACCATTCAACAAAAGTACTTAAGTTGAGTGGAACTTAACGGACCTTTGAAACTGGCGCTCATGATTTAGGGTGCCCGCATAAAGAAAGCAGGTACTGGTCGGTACAGGTCTGTACCGATTGGTGCAGGTAAGTAGCCCCATACTTTTCTATGGGAGTCCGCATAAAGAAAACAGGTTGTCGGTACCGGTTTTCTTTATGCGAACTCCCATAGAAAAGTATGGGGCTATTTACCTGCACCGATCGGTAAAGACCTGTACCGACCAGTACCTGCTTTCTCTATGCGGGCACCCATAGATTTTAAAAGTTGGTATACAAATGCGATCAGTGCTTAATCTTCACGTCAACAACAAGATCATAACAAAATACAGTGCCCAAGCCCGGTTTGTAGCCACCAAAGGTATATACATTAGTGCCAGACACATAGCGAGATAGTAAATATTTGTAAGCCTGAGTAATGGCATGTATGTCAAACTTTGAGAACGAGTAGGTCCCTTTTTTCATCATACATGTTTTGAGATCGTACTTTATCGTCAAAGCTGCCAGTACGAGTCTGACAAGTGTACTGGTACATCTGAGTTTTTGCCAATTCACCAAATCTTTAGAAGAAGCATTTTCTTCATTTCTTGATATAAAGAAAAAATAGCTACCGCTCAGGTCACTTTTTATAGTGATGTTCCCCTTCATATAAGTGTTGTTATTGATAGTGTAAGTTGCATATTCCACTTCAAGAACATCTGTAGCATTTTCGAAGTACGGAGAGTCTGGATTCTTGCATTTTACAACTTCTCTTAAACTAGTAATATAACGAGTCGATGCAATAATTTTTATTACCCACATTAAAGCGAATCCAAAAAGATACATTTTCTCACGTTTCAAACTGTAAAAAATCAGTTTTAGACAGATGACTGAGATAGTACGTAATAATAGATACAGGGATAATACGTTCATAAAATAATATTATGACTATGCCTTAATCCAGAACTATATTTGTTAGAGGCAAAAAATCAACAACTAGGACGACCCGAATGTTAGGAAATGTAAAAACTAAATGAAATAAAATTAATATTGAATGAATTATACAAACTCATTGGTCATTAGGTAGATTGATCAATTTAATCTTGATAGATTCGAGTGTGATAAAGTATAAACAATTTTGAATGATGATGAACTACATATCGTTGGACATTTTTAAAGTTATTAATACGACTTCCATTGACCAACCGATCCGATGCTATTTAGATATTTATTTAAAAACCAGCTTTTCAATCAATTTTAATTTCTGATCATAAGTACCTCCATCGTTTAATTTATCGTAATCCTTATTCTATCCTAACTTATAATATTAATGTGAAATTAAGTTTGTTTGTTACTTACTCTTTCACATCTAACTACTCAATAGATTATGATAAAAAAATTTATACTCGTTCTCAATGTACGGAAAAGGATATAGGATACATACATATCCAGAAAATCTAGTTCTGTTCACGAGGATAGAAAAATAAATTTTCACGCAGACGATGTCGCGGGCTACCGCTAGTTTAGTAATAATTTGAATCAAGAAAGGCTCGGATTTCTTCTTTTGCGATATTCTTTATTATAAAGTTTGTTTTTATATTGATATCGTAAGTGTGTACTATTCTAAAACGTAGGTAGACAATTACGTCACTACAGGGTGTTTGGTATTAGTTTTATAAAGCCGATTATGGTAGATAGGGACCATCAAACTGAACAACTTTTAGTATGACCAACTCTGAAATCGCGAAAAAAACAGCTGTTTCATGCATTTTGATATTTTCATTTTAAATTCTAGTTGAAGAAAAAAAGAAAAAAAACAGCTGTTTTTTTTCTTCGCGATTTCGGAGTTGGTACCATAGTAAAAGTTGTTTAGTTTGATGGTACCCATCTCACATATGGACTGCCACAACGAACAGTATCGAATCTGCAAAATCGCGATTTTCATGTTATTGCATCAATTAATAGAGTAAAGATACTAATAGGAAAATATATTTTTTTTATTTCAAAAATATATTATTTAATGAGATTTTGAATCGAACAATATCGAAACATCACATTATGAGCGACGAACATTATCGAATGAGGTTAATTCGATACTGTTATAGCACGACGGTAAGCGCTATCGCACACGGACAACTTTTGTCTCCGCAACTTTTTTGTCTCTCACGTGATTTGTATGAAAAGTTGCAGACGACCGTGTCGCTTCGTGTGCGCACTTCCATATAAACCCGTGGACTTGATGTGAGAGCCAAAACAGTTGCTGGGAGACTAAGTTGTTAATTAGTGTTAATAATCGAAAACGTAATCGAAAAATTATCAAACAGCGTCTTAAAAAATAGCCAAAAAAGAAAACTACTACCCCTAAAGCAAAAACTAACCAAGAAAACTTACGTTTGTATTGCCGAGTAGAGCATGGTATAAGTCACGTATAAGTCTTATGAATGATGACTGAGTTCAATGCATTCGTTGTGATGGAGGTCACATGAAAGCTGTACGGGTTTGTATCCCGAGGATGTTGATTAATTTGGATGTTTAGACTGCATTGCTGAACGCTGAGTTTTAAGGGACAATACCGTATACAGTAATTACAGTATACGGTTTTGGACACCCTCCGGGGCAAAACCGTAATTTTAAAATGGTTTAGTGGTTGAAAAAGTTGCTAGATATAAGCAAATGTTTTATTGAAGAATGTTCATAATAACACTGTTAAACAAAACCGTTGATAAAACTATGTCATGTTTCATTAATTGGTATGTTATAGGCCTTCATCGTTAGCTAAACGGTTTTGAAATAGTCTCCCCTACATAGTTTTCATCATGCGCCGCTAATTTTTAATTTTATTTTTCCGTCAAAATCTAAAATTATGGTTACTATGCCAATATGTTCAAACCCTTTTTATTGAGCTCACGATCCATGATATAAGTGGTAATAGTTTAGATCCGCTTTTTGGGTCGAAATTGGGTTTAATCCTGTAAAGACCCAAAAGACCAGGTTTAAAAAATTGCCCAACTCTAGTCGCATTGTTTGACAGTTGTCATAGTCAAACAATACGAATGCGCTTCCCGCGTATTTTCTGAATAAATCACTACAAAAAGCCTCAGAGCTACGTCACTTCGGCAAAGTTTTTAAAGTTTTAAAACATTTTTATTTTAGCAAAAAAAATATTTAACAAAAAATCTAAAATATATGGGTCATGTCTTTTTTCATTCTCTCTTCGAAAAGCAAATAAACAGGGCATGTTATCCTTTTGTCGTGTTGTCCATTGCCTTAAATTTCTTACCTAACTCGTGACCAAGGTCACGTGACAAGTAAGAAATTTACGACGATTGAGAAGAAAGCATAGCGATCAGTTTAAACCTACTTGATGAAAGTTCGCGTACAGAAATAAAACCAGTTTTATATTGAAGAATTCATAATCTTACTTTGCAAAATAAATATTATGTTTTTTTTATGTACGGAACCTGGAGAATAAGTTATGTTACAGTATGTGTGTGAGTATTTATGTTTCATGTTATTAAACTTTTGTGAATAAATCGGGTAGCACTCCGGGACTGCCGGCAGAAGTAAAAAACTTTAATTCTAACGATGTGCATTTTTGATATTTTGGAATGGTTAGGGAATATTTTTTGCGCGAATTGCCGTCTTAAGAAAATTCTTAAGACGGCAATTCGTGCAAAAATTATTCGAGTAAATACTCTGCATTTGAATTTAAGAATATACTACAGTATTTTACGAAAGTCTTATCCATAGCATGACAAAAAAACCTAGAGTTTTGACATTGAATAAAAAATTTGCGCGTTGCTATAGTGACATAAGTGTTTACGTATTGAAATGACGCGCCGCCATTTTCACCATGCCTCGTAGAAAGAGAGGGGGTTACTTCCGCCGCCGGCTGTCTACTCTCTATCCGTCACATCCGTCTTACGAATTTTCGATCTGGGTCACATGATTCTTACTGACGCGAGTTCAGCATTTTTTCCCCATTACGAAAAGCGTACAACGCCGCTAAAGAAGTTTTCACTTCAAAAAAACCGCATCAAAATCCGTTGCGTAGTTTTAAAGATTTAAGCATACATAGGGAAATAGGGACAGAGAATTACTTAGAAGTAATTATCCGTCCACCAATTAAATCATATAGAAAACAATCATTAGAGTAGGTATGTAACAAAAATAGTTCTTTTTTACGTTAAATCACTACATAGTATAAAACAAAGTCGCATTCTCTGTTCCTATATCCCTATGTATGCTTAAATCTTTAAAACTACGCAACGGATTTTGATGCGGTTTTTTTTAAGTGAACTATGAACTAACGTTCATAATACATAATTGCATAAGTTATAAATAATTTAATGTTTTTTTCAAAATTCAAATCAATGAGTAACTGAAGATTTACACATTAAACCACGTAATACATCAACTCAACACGATCGCTGCGATTCACGCCGGCTGGTGAACTCCGAAGTTAGCCGATTGACGCGCGACAATCACGAAGAAAGAGTTTCGGCAGAGCCGAAAATTTTGGCCAAAATTTGGCCGAACCCGAAACTGTGGCCGAAACTCAATTTTTCGGACGAAACTGGCCGAAACTGGACGAAACCGAAACCGAAACTTCGGTCGGTCACTATTTATTATACACAGGAATATTATCTACAAAATGACATCAAAATCATTGCTCTCAGTTGCATATTTCGAGAGTTATTGTTGTTTGAATATGACCCTTACAAGCACTCAAAGTATTTTTTTTAATATGGTCAAAATTCAAAACTCGTAAATACTGGCTTTTATGGTTCAATCACATTTATTTTCAGATAAAATTATCAACTTAATTTAAAAACTGATAAAAATGTTTTTAAATTTGTCCATTTCCGAAAAAAAAAATTATTGCTTAAATACAGTTCAGAGCAATTATTTTGATGTTATTTTGTAGATGATATTTCTGTGTGTTATAAAACTGCAAAAAATATACACATTAATAAAGTTCTAGTTTTTGAGATCTGTGAGAAAAACTAAAAAAAGCGAACTTATTTCTGATTAAAATTTATTTAGTGATTTTTAAGACATATTAAAGTTAAAAGTTTACATTAAAAAAAATTTAATTTGATAGGTGATATGTCTTAAAAAAAGCTTTCGAAAAGTTTTTTTTCATAACTGTAGGACTTTTAAATCCGGAGAAATTTATATTTTTCGGTAGGGCCATCTAAAATAAAAGTCAAATTTAAAATACCAGTTATTCTATCAGGAGATAAACCCCAACATGTGGGGGGTTTTGTTGATAAAATTGTTCATATTATTTGCTATTAAAAGCTCCGACATCGCTATCCAAACATATTGTATAAGAAATAAAATCACATTATCAGCGAACGGCATAAAGAAGTCATGGGCTTGACATCGTCATGACCTGACATTTCAAGTTAAATTAACATCATAATGCAGTCATTTTGGAAGTTAAAAAGACGTACGAGACGTCATAAAGAGGTGTACAAGATAACGTCAATATGACTACCCTGTATAACCTGGGGCGTGCCCGTATGTGCTAGCTAAATCAAGTAGGTGTTGTGCGCGTCTGTTGCCTTGTATGCGGTATCTTTTGGGTTGATCCTGTGGCTTCAGCTGACGGTTGGGTACTAAAACGCCGAGAAAACCTAGTGACTCAACAAAATGGTAATAATTTGTTCCTAGTTCTCCTAGATTTGACTAGTCAAACCTTAAGTTTGACAAGAAGCCTTAGTCAACGTCCAAAACAAAAAAGTGTTTCGGCCTTTGACTAAAGAGTTTATGTCAAAACCTCGAAGAGACCAACGTGGACAGTCAAACGCCAAAATTCTAAACGATCAAATCGGGGTTTTACTAGTCTGAATTATATTTATTCTCATCTAGTAACAATGTTTCTGTTCTGATCGTGTAACACAGATTTTTTTCCAAATGTGTCACACCATACACGTACCAGTGCTACTGGATGAGTATGAAAATTCGCATCGAGTCATACTGTTATACGATGCGATATTTTTTCCGAACGAGTAAAACCATACCTGAACCAGTGTTACTAGATGAAAATAAAAATTCGCAACGAGTCACCCCTGTTACTCGATGTGAATTTTTATTCTCATCTAGTAACAATGTTTCTGTTCCGACCGTATCACACTATACGCCAAGTAGTGTTACTGGATGAGAATAAAAATTCTGTAATGCAAAATTATGAATATTTTGATATCCATAATATTTGTTTGCCTGATTAAGGACTTACACATTTATTTATTCCAAAAATGTATATTATTATATATGAATTTTCAGCGGCATAAAACCTCTTTGTTGTTACTAAAAAATAACTGTATTACCCGGTTAAATTGGGAATGATTTGTTTACTCGCATAGAACTTGCATTAATGTACAAATTAATTTAACTTTGTAAGGATAATTCTATAACGCACTAGTGTTTTATATATTACGCAACGTGTTTGTTATAGCTCGGTTTATGGCCCTAAAAGCGATGTAATAGGGCTCACTTTACGAGCAAGTGTTTAAAAAAATACTATTCAACTTCTGTTAATAAAATTGCTAGTTTGACCAAGTTTTTCTACTAATTTGTCAAAATTTTAAATTGAGTTATAAGATACAACTTAACACAAGAAATATGTATTCAAAGTAAATATATCAACAACATACAAAAATTTGTGGATAGTAGAACTAAGACCGGTCCTTGTTTGGGGACGGTGGGCGGCGGGTTTAAATGGGTCGAATATAAGTAGCTAATTGAATTGAAAATTTCGCTATTACAGCTGTTAATCATGCATGAATATCATTTTTTTGTTGTACCTACTGAGTTCTGCAAAGAGATAAATATTAGTTAAACTACAATAAAAAAAGTTATTTGTTACTCTTTAAATAAATTTTATGACTCAAGATATTACAAAGTAAATAAAACTGAAACAAGTTTTAAATAATTTAAGTTTTAAACAAGGAAATACTTTCATTAATTTTATTATAAATCATACCTAATACTCGTACAGTGCCAGAAACTATCTTTATGTACCGATGTTTAAATAATTACAATTTCTTTTACATTTTTAACCCAACTTCCACAGCCTCTGCATTGACTTAACCATTCAACAAAAAATACTTAAGTTGAGTGAAACTTAACGGACTTTGAAACTGGCGCTCGTGATTTAGATTTTAAAAGTAGGTATACAAATGCAATCAGTGCTTTATCTTCACGTCGACAACAGCATTATAACAAAATCCAGTGCCCATGCCCGGTTTGTAGCCACCGAAGGTATATACATTAGTGCCAGACACAAATCGAGATAGTAAATATTTGTGGGCCTGAGTAATGGTATGTATATCAAACTTTGGGAACGAGTAGGTCCCTTTTTTCATCATACATGTTTTGAGATCGTACTTTACCTTGAAACCTCCCAGTACGAGTCTGACAAGTGTATTGGTACATCTGACTTTTTGCCAATTCACCAGATCTTTAGAAGAAGCATCTTCTTCATTTCTTAATATGAAGAAGAAATAGCCACCGCTCAGGTCATTTTTTAAAGTGATGTTCCCCTTGACATAAGTGTTGTTATTGATAGTGTAAGTTGCATATTCCACTTCAATAATATCTGTAGCATTTTCGAAGTACGGAGGGTCTGGATTCTTGCATTTTACAACTTCCCTTAAACTAGTAACGTAACGAGTCGATGAAATAATTTTTATTACGCTCATTAAAGCGAATCCAAAAAGATACATTTTCTTACGTTTCAAACTGTAAAAAAAACAGTTTTAGACAGATGACTGAGATAGTACGTAATAATAGATATAGGGATAATAAGTTCATAAAATAATATTATGACTATGCTTTTCTCCAGAACTACATTTGTTAGAGACAAAAAATCAACAACTAGGATGACCCGAATGTTAGATGTAAAAACTAAATGAAATAAAATGAATATTGAATGAATTATACAAACTCAGTGGTCATTAGGTAGATTGATCAATTTAATCTTGATAGATTGGAGTGTGATAAAGTATATACAATTTTGAATGATGATGAACTACATAATATCGTGGGATATTTTTATATTTATTAATAAAGCATGTTCCAGACGGATTAAATCACGACTCCCAACAGAGGTGACCTTGCTTGATGTAAACCATTCACATCAGATTTACGTCAGATTTAATCCAAATTTCTCCATCCAATTCAAATGTCCTTCAACGTCCTTGGAGGAAGGGCGCGAGTTCCAACACAGGCACGGTAATGATATCTATCAGTACTCCAACTTCATACAAATAGTCGAAAAGCGAATCATACCTACGCGCCTCGGCCCTCGAGTTCAGTCTGCAGTCTGCACTCGGTACACAATAACAGTCGCGAATGCGCCGCAGTGATGAATGAAAGATTTACGTAGGTTAGGTACTATTGAGGTAATAAATATAGTAGAAAAATACTATGTATTAAAAAATCGACTCACCCGTAGTAGTTCAGACGGGCTCAAATAGCTCGGCTGCTACGGGTGAGTCGATTTTTTCTAGTATTTTTAGGGTTCCGTAGCCTAAATGGCAAAAAACGGAACCCTTATAGATTCGTCATGTCTATCTGTCTGTCCGTCCGGATAAATATCCGTCCTTTTGGATAAAAACTCGGGTAAAAACGGATATTTATTGAGTTTTTATCCATTTTGAATTTTTATCCGGTCAAAAACCCATCACTAGATAGATATCATTACCGAGGAATAGGAGAGCGTGTCGGCGCTAGGGTTGCCAACATGTCTTTGGCGAAATATAGTATTTTTCAAATTAAGCTAAAAAAATTAGTACACTTTAAAATAGTAGTATTTCCATAAAATACACTTTAAAGTAGTATTTTATGGAAAAGGCAAAAATAAGACAAATACATTATTACATTTTAATTATTTATTTTTATAAAAACTATATTTTTTGCGCTTTTTGCACTTTTGAACAATTTTTTGGCCAAAATCATAAACCTTAAATAAAATAATCATAAATCAAAATAAAAGTGTCATATTATTTTCTACAATCAATATTAATTAAGTATAAATAAATTAAACACTCGTTTTTAACTTAATTAAGTTGACAATTTTATATTGACAAGTTCGGAACGCAATAAGACAGATAGCTAAGTTCAGAATTCAGATACAATACACTATACATATAGTATTTGTTGTATGGTGTGACTATACACTACACTCTATCGAATCAGTCAAAATGCACGATCACAAATTTAAAAAAAGAAACATTTGTTTCTTAGCGATCGATGTTGAAAATATAGTATTTTTGCGTACTATATTTTTTTTCAACAGTATATAGCACGCAGACCTGAAACATACTATAATACTACATATTATTATAGTATGGTTGGCAGCCCTAGTTGGCAGCGTTTGGATGGAAACTCGTGTAGCCGCAACACAATCCGTGGATGGAAACCACGCCCCAATCAAGCTTCCACCAAGGTGACCTCTGTTGTGGGGCGTGATTACATCCGTCTGGAACGTGCTTAAGTACGACTTCCATTGACCAACCGATCCGACGCTACGTAGATATTTATTTAAAAACCCGCTTTTCAATCAATTTTAATTCTGTTCATATGTACCTCCATCGTTTAATTTATCGTAATCCTTATCCTATCCTAACTTATAATATTAATGCGAAACATTTGTCGCAGATACGTTTGTCGCAGTAACGTTCGTCGCAGCTATGTTCTTTCGCTAGAACATTGTGTCGCAGTAACGTTCGTCGCAGCTACGTACTGTCGCTACAACATGTGTCGAAATATTGTTCTGTCGCTATAGTGACTGTCGCTCTTTTGTTTGTCGCAACTGCATTATACAGTCCATCTTTACAGATGCCAGACAATCGATAAAGATAAAATAGCTATAAAATTATTGTTTTTTTTTATTAATTTTTAAATAGCATTGTGAATGCCTAAAATAAAAAAAAAATATATATAAAAGGTTATCTATTCGTCGCGTTTTTTTTTAACACCGATTACTTGAAGATGACTGAACCAATTAAAATGATTCAATTGTTATAACATCAGGTTCGTTTTCAAGTTGGTCACATTTTTTGAAATTTTGAAATCGGTTCAGTAGTTTTCAAGAAATCTTGAAAATACAGTCGTTTTGGTTACCATTTTATATGAATTTAGACAGATATTCAACCATTACTTTTTTGTTTATGAACTGATTTAGATATGATTCTTTCTTCGTTTGAAAGAAAACACCTTGAGGATGATACCGTATCAATTTCATTGGTTTGAACTTTGGATTTTGAAGATACACAAGGGAACTCCTTAAAAACATATAGGAACTGTATACTGATTGTAATATTGGTAGGTTTATGATGACAATCAAAAACAAGTTAAGTCCCTATCTATTGTCATGGACGTTTTGGACTACAGTTGAACTACGACGGCCTTATCGAACTCCTGTGAAAATTGAGTTATTAGGGGTGTACTATTGAAAAATGTGAAATATTCAAACGTTTTATTTTATAATAGCTGATGCCCGCGATTTCGTACGCGTAGACTTTATGACTCAGGCGTAGCATGTAAATATGAAATAATGTGGTTACATAAGAAGATACTTTTAGCAGTGTCATAATGTTAAAAGTTAATAATAGTACATTATGACATAAATGCGGTAATTATTAAGGCGCACGTATGTCATACGACGTTTTAACATATTTGCGAGGAAATAAATAAAACCTGGACTTTCTTACACGAATAAATTTTTAATCACTTGTTAAATTACCGAGTTATAAAAAAAATTACAATTTATAAAATTGTTTGTTGCGTTGCCAGTTGGCACTTTTAATGATGTCAAGTTATTATCATTTGTCTTTCTCACTCTCTTGAGTGAAGGTAGGAGAAACGAGACCGCAGAGTAGTGTAGTAGGCGGCGGCGGTGGCGCAGGCGGCTAAAGGTCACAGCACACTATAACGGCACCGCAACTGCACAGCAACAGCACGGCGTCACCTCGAATTTAGGCTACGGCTAGCCGCCAGCGCGCCGTAAGCACGTGGTCGGCGCGCCGTAAGCGCGCGGACCGCGCGCCGTCCGCGCGCCGTCCGCGCGCCGTCCGCGAGGTGTAAGCTATTTTGCATATGATGTTGTTTCGCTGGCGAGTCGGAGTCACAGCGCGCTGTTAGCACGCGGTCGGCGCGCCGTAAGCACGCGGTCGGCGCGCCGTAAGCACGCGGGCGGCGCGCGGTCCGCTCTCTTGCGGCGAGCCGGCGGCGAGTCGAGTCGTATGGTAGCGGTAAGCGCGCCGACCGCCCGCCGTTGGCTCGTCGTTGCTTTTTTCTTATTGACATTTTAATAGTACATTATGATATAAGTGCGGTACGTTGAAAATTACAGCCGAGGTGATATTGCTAGCCTGAGCCGTAGGCGAGGGCTACAAGAAAGCAGAGGCTGTAATTATCAAAGCGCACGTATGTCATACGACGTTTTATAACATATTTGCGAGGAAATAAATATAACTCGGACTTTGCACCTTTGCTTGTTTTCCATATGATTAAATTTTGATACGCTTGTAAGTATCTTATAGCTTGCAAGAGGCTTAGAGTAGCCTTTTTCGCTGCCTCTGAGACTTCTGGCGGTGTTGAATTAATAAATTCATCACTACTTGACGACATTTTTAAATAAAAATAATACAGAAAAAAAAAATTAAATTAGCAATGCGTGCGCATCAGCGCTTTTTTTAAGGCAAAGGCATAAAAACAGCCAGTATTACTAATAAAGTAAATTAATATTTTTGTGTTTTTGTTACAGATAAATGGTTGTAATTTATTGTCAACATTAATTAAATTGAATAATTAAATGTTTATTTATTATATTTTATCTCCCAAAGTTATTTTAATCCATAAAATGTTGACCTCTTTTTCTGACATAAAAACTCTTTGCTAAGATTTAAAAAAGTACCGTTCGTTTTAGATGAAGTATCTTGATAAACCGTGCGGTAATTAAAGTAAAACGCACGGTTTATCAAGGAAACCGTGCGTTTTACTTTACATTACCGCACAAGTTCGTAATGAGATACAATACGATATTGAAATTGGTGTAATAAGAGACCCTTTACGAGCAAATATGTTATAATAGTACATTATGATATAAGTGCGGTACGTTGAAAATTACAGCCGAGGCGATATTGCTAGCCCGAGCCGTAGGCGAGGGCTACAAGAAAGCAGAGGCTGTAATTATCAAAGCGCACGTATGTCATACGACGTTTTATAACATATTTGCGAGGAAATAAATAAAACTCGGACTTTGCACCTTTGCTTGTTTTCCATATGATTAAATTTTGATACGCTTGTAAGTATCTTATCGGTCAATTTTTCGGGCAAGAGGCTTAGAGTAGCCTTTTTCGCTGCCTCTGAGACTTCTGGCGGTGTTGAATTAATAAATTCATCAATACTTGACGACATTTTCAAATAAAAACAATACAGCAAAAAAAAAATTAGCAATGCGCGCGCATCAGCGTTTTTTTAAGGCAAAGGCATAAAAACAGCCAGTATTACTAATAAAGTAAATTAATATTTTTGTGTTTTTGTTACAGATAAATGGTTGTAATTTATTGTCAACATTAATTAAATTGAATAATTAAATGTTTATTTATTACATTTTATCTCCCAAAGTCAATTTTATCCATAAAATGTTGACCTCTTTTCTGACATAAAAACTCTTTGCTAAGATTTAAAAAAGTACCGTTCGTTTTAGACGAAGTATCTTGATAAACCGTGCGGTAATGTAAAGTAAAACGCACGGCTTATCAAGGAAACCGTGCGTTTTACTTTACATTACCGCACAAGTTCGTAATGAGATACAATACGATATTGAAATTGGTGTAATAAGAGACCCTTTACGAGCAAATATGTTATAAAATATATTTTACGACACATGATTTAAAGCTCTAATTTGAATGACAAATTAATTGCTGGGTTGGAGCGGTGCTGTTGCGGTGCCGTTATATGTGCCATGACTTTAAAGCTTCGTACAGACTGAGGCGAGCGAATCGCGCGCGTCGCTCATTTTGACAGATTTTGATCGCGTAACTCAAAGCAATGGCCATAGCCATAGCCATTGCCATAGCAATTTCTTTGACAATGGCTATGGCTATGGCTATCGCTTTGAGTTACGTGGTCGCACTCGCGAATTTCGCGCGGAATTCGCCTCAGTCTGTACGAAGCTTAAGACCGTTCGTTAGACGGAGCATCTTAATCAACCGTGCGGTAATGTAAAGTAAAACGCACGGTTTATCAAGGAAACCGTGCGTTTTACTTTACATTACCGCACAAGTTCGTAATGAGATACAATACGATATTGAAATTGGTGTAATAGAGACCCTTTACGAGCAAATATGTTATAAATTGTTTTTAATTATTTTTTATATTTAATATTGTAACATGTAAACATAGTTTAAAAAAAAACTTTATATACTATCCCCCCTACTAATAAAGATTGTATAGCAGCTGCATAGTTACACAGTGTTTTGTCACTTTCTTTTTAATGTCAAATTCAAATAGTTTGACAGAGAGTAACCATTGTGTAACTATATACATCTGCTATTCAATCTTTATTAGTAAGGGGGTATGTTTGGAGTCTTTCCTTTGGAAGCCAATATGAAAAGACCTAAAGCGTTACTTACCTTGGAAAAGCCACATAAAGTTGGCCATGTGAAAAACAACCAGTCCTTACATCGTCACCAGCGGCTTTAGCGTCTGACCCGTATTTAGGCAAGTCGATATCAAAAATTAGGCCAAAACTGTTACTGCCTTCACCACGTGAAGGTGCTCCCAGCTTATGTTATTATATTATGCTTAACATCTTTAACCTGATCTCTTAGATTTCAAATCATCAGATGATCTTCGATTTATTGTTAAAACACATGTTTATGCAAATAAATTAAACTTGGTTCTGCATCAGGTATTCCAGATCTTCGATTTCATACCTCAACAAAAAATGCTCATCAGGCTGAACAACTTTTGCTAAGGTGTCATTTTTATATTTTGTATAGTTTAGCTGGACCATTATGGTTCTTCATCATGTTTCCCAGACCTTCGATTTTTATACCTCAACAAAAAATGCTTATCAGGCTGAACAAATTTTGCACAGGTGTCATTTTTAAGTTTCTAATAATTTAACTGGACCATTATGGTTCTGCATCAGGTGTTCCAGATCTTCGATTTTTATTCTTCAACAAAAAATGCTCATCAGGTTGAACAGCTTTTGTAAAGGCGTCATTTTTATATTCCGTATAGTTTAATTGGACCATTATGGTTCTGGATCAGGTGTTCTATTTGCCAAAATCAATTATACCCTAAACTATGCCCAGGCTTAACGCTTATGTAACAAAAAGTTTCATTCGAATCCGTTTAGTATTTCCGGAGATTAGCGTGTTCAAACAGACAAACAAACAGACAGACACACTTTTTTAAATTCTTACTCTATTATTACTGTAAAACGGGGTTACTTTAACAGCGCGCCAAAATACGGCGTGAATGCCCAACAAGCAAAAACGTCATATAAGTTCTGACTTGTACGACTTTAAGTCGGATAGCAGTCTTATAATAGTAATGAGATGACTGCCAGGTCCTATAGACGTCTTAAATTTAACTTTTTAGTCGTGCGACAAATATGTCATAATAAACTGGTCATAGTAACGTCGGCACGACTAAACTATACGACGTTATATTAACGTTTTAGCTAAAACGTCTGTACGACATGTAGTCGTATTGGAGTCAAGTTTCGACTTTTAAACGACGTTTAACAAAATGGCGGCTTTACTTGGTCTTCAAATAACCTTAAAATGACCTTTTGTATTTAAAACGTCATATAGAGATTAGTGTGCGACAAAATTAACATGGCTGAAATTTGTAGAACTACACATAATTTTATTATTAAAAAAAATATGTTTCAAACGCAAAATTATGAAGGGGCATGAAAATATGAATAGTATTTACATAGGTATATTATCATAAAACTTTAATTCCCAGACGAAGTAAATGGTATGAGAGACAGACACAGTTAGCAAGATATGAAAGTTAAATAATACTCACCTTTTATTCCTTGTAATAGATTTATTTTGCACTCAGATCTCGAAACATAACCACAAACACGAGTCACTGACAAACACTAAAAATCAGTCGTACAAGTGTTGTTACTTGACTCATATACAACGTTTTCGTCATTCAAAAACATCTGTATGCCCACAATATAACGAAAGAGTCGTTGTTAAGTTTTGCTGCGACTACTGTTCGATGAAAGTGGTAATCTTGTGACTTTTGTATGACCATTAAACAACAATGTAGGTCGTATAAATGGGGCCCTTTTCGCGTTGAGTAAACGTTATTATAACGTTAGTGTGACCTATCTTTTGCGACCAGTGGTAATAAGATAACGTTTGTATGACCATTGTACGACGTAAAATTGTTAGTTGGGCGTGTACCCACAGAGCGAGCGTTTGTGACCTTGTGTAACAATAGGGTCGTGGGTGCCGGGGAGTGTGTGGTGTTTCTGTTACATTTGCAAATGTGACTTCCAGTTCTACCACCATCACTTGCAAAAATTGAATTTGTGGCATGTGTAACAAAGGCTCAACCAATCCGTCCTATGAAGGTGTGGTGTGCGAGGGAGGATACAGATTTAAAAAAAAACCGGTCTTACCAAAAAAAAATTTTATGCCAATCGATCTTATGTCGTGTAGGGATCAAAATACTCAATGGGACCATTTAAGGTATGAGTACTAGAAACGACAGAAATCGCCAAAAACTTTTCACATACATTTTGTAATGAAAAACGATAAATAAAATAAATATTTTTTTATTGCCAAACGATCCTATTTCTTACTGTGATCAAAATACTCTTTAAGGCTTACTGAAATTTGAGTACAGAAACTGTTTATTTAGATCTAATGTTGTAGAAGATTGTGCCTGCGTGTGAAGCCGGTGTTGTGACTTGCTGTAGTTTCTGTACTCAAATTTCAGTTGGCCTTAAAGAGCATTTTGATCACAGTAAGAAATAGGATCATTTGGCGATAAAAAATATTTCGAGTTGATTTCTCGTTTTTCAGTACAAAATGTATGGGAATAGTTTTTGGCGATTTCTGTCATTTCTAGTACTCATACCTTAAATGGTCCCATAGAGTATTTTGATCCCCAGACGAAATAGGATCGATTGGCATAAAAAAATTGTTTTTGGTATTTTAGCATTTTTTTGCTAACCGTATTTTTTTCCAAAATCTGTGAATGCAGTTCATAATATCTTAAAAAGTTATAGATGGTCTCCTTGGAACATTTTCCTGTAACTATAACGGTTAAGATACCTGCCCTTAATGTACCGTCTCAAAAATCCACCCTGTATTAATATTTGGATAAGTTACTGTAGAACAGTCTTTCAAAAGTAGGATAGACGGGGGACAGGCAAAAAGGTGGATGGGCGACCAGGTGGACAGGTGGAAGGCGAATAGGCGGACAGTTAATTTAAAAATCTTAACCACAGCTGCTTGTGGTGACTGAAAAACGAGTGGCTGACACACACATTGCAAACTGTTTATATTCATTGATGTACTCATTTGACTTTCGCTCCCGCTTCAGCTTCCGCTTCCTCGTCCACTTACACTTACCGTCACCGTAACCGTCAATCTTTTTATTTATCTATACATCGCCATCCTCCGTCCCAGTCCCTCCTCCTCTCCCCTTTCCCCTTATAATTTTTTATCGTCATCGTCAGCCTAAACACAAAATTTGAACATCCTACTTTTGAAACTAAGAGACTTCTATACAAACTTTCATCCCTTATTTCATCCCCTTAGGAGGTGAAATTTCCAAAATCCTTTCTTAGTGCTCACCTACACCATGAAAGATATCTACCCTCCGGTGTCTTTAATTTTAGCCATTAGAGCTCGAGGCATATCCCAACAATCAATCACCAATCAATCTACAATCAATCACTAATCAATCAATCAATTTAGAGTTTTATATGTATAGATTTTATTTATTACTAGCGGCCGCCCGCGACTTCGTCTGCGTGTAAAGTACCTATTTTTACTATCCCTCGGGAACAGTACATTTTTTCAGGATGAAAGGTACCCTATGTCCTTCTCTGTACCCCTGATAACGTGTATGCAAAATTTCATTATGATTGGTTCAGTAGTTAAGACGTGAAGGCGTAACAAACAAACAAACAAATAAACAAACAAACGGACTTTCGCATTTATAATATTAGTAAGGACTAGCGAACCGCTTTCGCTTCGCTTCGGTTAAGGAACCGAAGCGAAGTGAAAGTGGTTCGCTAGGAAAAAAGGAAGGCCTTTTTTTGCCAATTTCGACCTTCCAACAACACCCGAAAAGAAAACAAATGCCTTCCAGTCATCACCTCCCTTGGTCCGAAAGTCTGTTTCCATCCCGTTTGAGTCCCGTCATCGGTGTGAGAAACGCGCTGATGGTTAAACTTTACTCATGGGTGATCGATTAACGATTGGTCTGCTGGAATGCACTCTGTGCTTGTGTTACTCTTTGACCCCCTGTCTGTCTTTGACCGCCATGTTGCGGAAATATTTAGAGCCAATTTTATTCCTCTTTAATTATTTTTAAAAGTAATTAACTGTGACAATATTTGAAAGGGTCTAATTAATTAAAAATAATAAATATTTATATTTTAAAAATAATTAGTGGCGCTATTATCACAAAAGTCAATAAGAAGTTAAATTATGACCGCGCATACCGTTGTTTCACTCGATGATAAAATTACGTATTTTAATGGCTATATTTTTTATGATTTAATTACAAATGTACAGTTTTCTGATTTTTTCCTGTAAGTGTAGTTTATGACGCTATTACTTGCCAAATTTCAAGGTTTTAGGTCAACGGGAAGTACCCTATGAATTTTGATTCCTTTGAGAGTATCGAAAATGCGTTTTTTGCGCCCTAAACGGTAGTATCTTTTTTCTACGTTAATTTAGACAGCTCCAAGGGACCGTAGACCTTAGTATATAGTTTAAATTTCAACTCGATACCTCCACGCGTTCCCGCGGTCTTGACTTTTGAGGTACGGAACCCTAAAAATAGCTTTTGCTAAGTTTTTGTTAAAGTTGATTGTAACTAAAAATTATCACTAAAAATTAACACTAAAAATTATTATTATCCTTTTTATTTGTTATTCAAATTTGTTAAGTTTTTGATAAAGTTAATTATTGTAATTCTAGTGTTAATTGTGATTCCAAAGATTATTGATAACAAGACTGATTAAGTGCCTATAATTTTGTAACTTGATAATAAAAATGACTGATAGATCTCGAAAACTTGTTGGTTTTAATTAATTTTCCTGTATAATGCATAAAATATTGAACTTTTTTTATCAAAATGATGTTAAAGTAACCTTTTCGCTTCAAATCTTTGACTTCAGTTGCATTTTAATGACTTGTCAAAGTCCTACGTCGGGGTAACTTTGACAGATTTAAAAAAATATATATATAAAATTGTGGAGGGCCTGTGGAGATTTATATTCATATGAGTTTGATAGCTAAAGGATACATTGTTCGGTTGGAGCAAAAAAAACATAAATATGGGTTTAAAAAAAATTACATCCAATAAACTGCCAAAACGTGTGCAAAGTAGCCCCGTTTTACGGTATGTCTCCATCGGCCCAGATATATTTTTTTAAATATATGTATTTTTTTTACTGTTTTATTATACGTAAGTTTATCATCGCTTACATACATACCACTAAGGGCTGATTTTTCAATCCTCAGTTAACAGATATCAGTCAGTTAAATTATAATCCGAATAACATAAAAGTCATTCAAAAAATTTGACAGTCAAACATATGACACTCATTTTAAATTTGGCGGCATAGTACGTTATCAAACGAATAAAGCTTTATCAGGGCGTTGAAAAATCAGCCCTTAAAAGATTAAAATAAAAAAGCAAAACCTCCTTCAAAAAACTTAAAAAACACCTCTAAAAAAACAAGAAATAATGGTCAAATCGATTAATTAAAACACGTCCAATGAAGTCGGGTGCAGCTTTAGAATATAAACGATTAATAAGTAAAAAATTACTTCCAGCTCCACCCGACTTCAATAGACGTGTTTCAATTAATCGATTTGAACATTATTTCTTGCTTTTTTAGAGCTGTTTTTTAAGGTTTTTGAAGGAGGTTTTGTTTTTTTAAAAAGCTATTTTATAGAGAGTCTTAAATGTCATTAGTTATCATTAGAGTCATTAAAGAGTTATCATAGTAAAAAAAGTTTCATACGGGTATATACTTCATCTTGCATGCAAATTCAGGCAAAGGATGACGCTTGACGATGACGATTTTACTATACGAGGAGTAGCCGAACAAAAAGTCACATTTTACTTTTGACTTTGTTGTTTTTATTTTTTTCTACACTCTCACCACTGGATTCTATCATATACACTTACTGTTTTCCGTGAAAACGTGATATTTCACATCGAAATAATTCAACAAAAGTGTAAAGTACCTTCAAAAAGTAACATTTCCTTTGATTTTATTACAGTTTTTAATGTGTTCATAACTCCTGCACAAATAGTCACTTTTCCGATAGTAAAATGTATTGATTGATAGGCAGTCTAACAAAACGCAACTTTTCCAAATAAAATTAGCAACACTGAATTTGTTATTGCAAAATATCACTCGCATTTGAATTGAAGTAGAATTTTGAATATCGTAGGTCTGTAGATACCTATTTAATTTTTATTAACGGCAGACGTACCTGTGGAAGAAATCAATCAAGGAAAACGAAAAAAGAATTTCCAGCCGAAGAGAATCAGGGCTTTTCAAAGTGCTTTTAAAAATAAAAATACTAACTATTTGCCTCACTCACTGACATGAAAAAATTTTTTTTTTATTTAACTGGACAGGCTGTCTGTATGATTTGACAGCAAAGTTCTTGTGCCTATTTGAAACGCCACTAGCGTGCGTCTAAAGAACTAATTTTGACGTACAATATGAAAATGGTTGACGTGATGATCTCTCCAGACTTCAAACTTTAGTACCATGTATGCACGCTATGCTCACGCTACGTCCTACAGCGCCAACATGGCGGTAATCAAATAGGCACAAAAACAGTTTGACATAAGTCTGTCCAGTGTAAATATATGCAGGTCAATGGCCTCACTACATGGTGTTGATGGAAAGACAAGTGTCAAAATTAGCTTTTAAAAATAAACAGCCTGTTCCAAAAGGTTCTTGCAAAGAGCCAAGTAAGCGCTCGCAGGCTGACGACATCTGCCCAAAGAAAAACATTTTAGGGGACCTACCTGCCTACCTGAGTACTCTTCGAAGCTTAATAAAAAAAATCACATTGTCACATACATCTCCATCTATCGAGCCTACAGTTTTTTTTTTTGTTATTTTGAAAAGCCCTCATTGTAAAAGAAATGACTAGTAGGTAAGTTCATTAAGAATTTTATTGAAAGTCTGACACATTTCCTATTGGTTTATTATATGCAATTAGATAATAATAAATAGGTATTTCATGTATATTGCCACGTAGTTCCCTTAGTATATTGCCCGCTAGGACCCACGAGACAAAAAGAATAAATCTAAGTTGTAAATAAAAAATTGTATGGGTTGAAACAGTCTATATTATCTAATAAGTTGGTTTACACCTTACATGAGAAAAAAATTCACAAATCTAGCTCAGCGACAGGGGTCGCTACATGGATTCTATTGATTGGTGTGTGTCGGGTCGCAAAAAGAGTAAAAGTTACAGTTTATATTAAAATATCATCCCTAATTGGAAAATACCACGGTTCGTACTCACAATATTTAAAGAGTAAAAAATGCACCGACCTCGTGTGTCCCGTACTAACTAAAATGGGACTATTTAGTCCTCCTCTGAACTCCTTGGAGGATCATAATGTAGTCGTGGACAGCAACTCATCAGCACAGATGACGTGGCACGTGGTAGACCAAAAGACTATCGATAAAATTAATTTCCCATAGCTGAAACAAACGTGTAGGATTAACCAAACTGAAAAATAGACTTTGAACACGTTGTGGCTATGCAACATGGCGGCGTGGCGTGGGAAAAAATGTTTTCAACTTTCTTACCAGGTCTTGCTCAAGCAGCAATCCTGTTTAGCAGGATTTCAAACAGCCTGCTCCCTCCACCCGTTTGAAATTTTGCCTGGCTGACTCCTCAACCCACGGCAAGTAACATCGAAGATCCTGGCAAACCTTCAGGCCAGCGACCAGAAACAAATGATGGTCTGCAACTTGAGGTTTTACCTGTAATAAACACCACCTCAGAAAATGTGCATGGCAAATCTGCCTTCCTATTGGGCGTTGTTGCTATTGGTCGGAATCATCACGCGCGGCACGCGCCATCTTCTATCGTCAAATTCCTTGCTAAACTGAAGCGAAATTTGAGAGACTTTGCTCTGATTCTCAATGTTTATTATTTTCAAAGCCTTATGCAAATAATAAAAATTCGAAAAGACATTTATTAAAGTTGCGACTGCTACAAAAAACAACCAATGACGTTAAAGGGGAGGTGCCAATTCCTGCAAAATACTGAAAATACCATTGCGCTTTCGCGTCAAGATTTAAACTTGTGGATTGTCAGAACACAACGTTACAATATTTTATCCTACTCTTGCAGATATGTTGATAAGGATCCGCTGGGGGTTAATTTTAGTTGTCCTTGCAATCATTCTTCAAACAGTTCAAAATTTCTAAAAGTCACAATTCCTGAATAGGTCTGGCAAAAAGTAACATTTCCAGGTTGGTCCATCAATATGTCACTTTTCCATTTTATTAACTGAAATAAATTAACTGCTAATTAAAATAAAAAACCGAAATACGTTTATTCTACCGGGTTATCTCACTCTGACAGTTATTCCAAATAAAGTAATAAAAATCAATAATATTCAACCTTTTATTAGTTTTTTTTTTAATTGCCCTAAAGTTTATAAAAATGGATAAGTGACTTTTTGTTCGCCTACTCCTCAGACAAGCTAGGCCATGATGCGCTTTGATGAAGTTACCGATATAATATAGTTATTTTCTTGTGATTGTGTGGGAAGAATATCATTAAACCATAATACGGAAGAAAAGAGAAATCTCAATCTCACCGCACGTTCAGAATCACGCTTTGAGCGCTGTTAGCGCGAATCCGACCAAATTAAATAGTCACAAAATATTACACAAATGGGGTATTTGAGTATCTACTTCATTTAATGGATTATACGCTAACAGTGCTGTTGGCGTGATTTGGAACTAGGCATCAAGGAGCCGTTTTGAGGTTATAATTGTTTGACATTTTCATTTTATGACATTATGTTATCTACCCCTTTTGACATGATATGAGTTTGTCACAGATTAACTAATTAGTAGTTAGTAAATAATGTCAAACTGATGCCGGGTCCATAGCGCGTTCAACAACGCGTAACATTCAACAAAAAAAAGTATGAGGATTTTGTTTCGCGAAACAATGTTTTGTTGATTATGTAGGGCAAAACACGCGCTATGGACCCGGCCTTACACGATCAAACAACAATCCATAGACATAGAAAATTTTTCGCTACGCTCAAGTAGACAATGGTGCGAGTGAGAAACCCATTCTTACGGCTTATGCGATGTACGACTGCGAGAAAGAGTTAAAAGAAAATGACATCAGAACCTAGTTTGACTTCATTTATCGTCTGTTATCATCTGGGTGAAAAGCGTCCACACGATTATTTTGTTTGACCGCGATCGGATCGGTTTGGCTCATAAAGCTATATAAATCAGTAATGGTGTCGTGTTCTGTACTGAATTGTAATGTTACTTACGACAACAACCCAAATAAACACTCATTTCACAGGTAAATACAGTTGTACAAGTACCATTTTCATATTTCATATTTAAGTTGAATATATTCCCAAACACACTAAGTAATACACTAATATCTTGCTATTAACCGCCTATTTTCTAAATAAAGGCTGATTTCTAAACATTATGTGTTAAATAAAAAGATATTATGTCCGTGAACTTAAGACTTACATGAGAAAATAAGGCGTAGAGATTGATCAAAAATTATTATATTATCGATACTCATGTCGATGATTTCCAATATAACTTTGTTTGTCTTTGTGAACACTGATAGTTGTATCTAAAGCTGCTTTTAACCGACAGTTTTTAAATGGTAAATTATACCTACTTACGTACTAATTTAATAATATTTCCAGGTTTCCTGTTGAATCCAGTAATTAAGTTACTGGATAAATGTCATAAATAGAATAGGCTGGGCGCCTCAAAGGAGACTTTAAGAAATTATTTAAATAAAATTGTTCACAATCTTGTTTGTGTTTCATTTATTAGAGCAATAATACAGTATGGTTATCGACAATCTAAAAATGGACTTCAGGGCATCTCTAAAGTTTACGCACACGTTGACAAATTTTCACACACTGGCTCATGTCACTTTTGGTGTCGCAGCCAAGCGAACTCTGTACGTCTATTCCCATAGACATAGAAAAATTTATTTCTGTGTCTATTCCAGTGGAATATTAAGTTTATGCAACAATCGATTCACTGCCTACTTCATGCCACTGACATAAAAAAAAATTATTTAACTGGACTGGCTGTCTGTATGATTTGACAGCTAAGTTTTTGTGCCTATTTGAAATGCCACTAGCGTGCGTCTAAAGAACTAATTTTGACGTACAATATGTTTTTTTTTTCTAAATACCAATACAAATGGTTGCCGTGATGGTCTCTCCAGACTTCAAACTTTAGTACCATGTCCCTCACGCTATGCTCACGCTACGTCCTACAGCGCCAAAATGGCGGAAATCAAATAGGCACAAAAACAGTTTGACATAAGCCTGTCCAGTGTAAATATATGCAGGTGAGTGCTTCATGCGCACAACAAAGAGTATTTAATCATCATTTAATCAAAAAGCAAAGAGAGAGAGTAAACTAATTTCAAGCTTCTGTCCAACCAAAGAGTAGAATTGCTTCTGTCTGTCTGACCCATGGAAATAGTACTATAAAGCGGATTGAGTGCTTCGCCCCAAAACGAGCCGACAGAGAGGTCAAGTAGATGTATGTGTCCTTTTCTTCATTAGGGTGACCAAACCGTATGGTTGGCCGGAGACATACGTAATACTTTAAACTGTTTAATATAAACTTAAATACCTAGGTAGTTTGTTATTTATAATTAACACTTTTTACCGCGTTTTTATTAGGTTGCTTGCTCTTTTGTTTGTTTGAGCACAAATTTTGCAAACGATTTTATACTAAATTCCCGATGAGCTAGAGACTTGAAACTTTGAACACAGGTCAAAAATGGAAGGAAATGCAATATTACAGTGTCATTGAGGTGATCTGATAATGGAGCCGGAAGAACGCCACAGGAACTCTATGATGAATGAAACTATACAACCCCATCGTGTTTGGGCTTATTAGAATTGTCTTGACAAGTACTCTGACAGGAGACGAGGTTCAGGGTGGGATGATGAAGTCTGGATTCCATGCCATAGGAATTCAATATTGAAATCATGCAACTCCATCGAGTTTGGGCTCGTTTGAATCGTCTTGACGAGTGCTCTGTTGGGTAATAGTATCCAAGAGTCTGATGATGGAGCCGGAAGAAGGCCACAGGAACTCTGCAATAAAACCTTTCAACCCCATCGAGTTTGGACTCGTTTGAATGGTCTTGACGAGTACTCTGATAGGCGGTGGTATATTTTTAGTTTAGCTCGTTAACTAAAAAAAAGAAAATTAACATTTATTTAACAAAAAATATTTTTTAAGAACAAATTATTTATCACGTTTTTATTAAGTTGCTTTTTTGTTTTTATATTTTAAATATGGTAATTCAACCAATTAAAATTTAGTTTATTCAATTCAATTTAATTTCAAGTGTAAATAATTACGCAACTTTAAAGTTTATTCCAATTTTTAATAAAAATGCAATGTGCGTGAACTTCGGAAAAACAAATAAATGTTGGAAAAATAAGTAAAAGTTGGAAAACATTGTCTAGTGATCTGTAGTTAAAAAAAGATGCAAACGATTTTTAGCTTTATTGACGTTTGAAATTCGATTGCTTTTTCCGTTAATTATACTTGTGCATTTACTTTGCTGTTTCATTAAAAACTGTTATTTTGGTAAAGATATCAATAAGGTCTAAAATACTTGCACCAATTTCTTTACTTGTGAAGTTAATAAAATGGATGCAAGAGATTTACGACGACACAATGTTTATAATATAAAAAAAAACAAAATGGCGGCCAACTATATTGTTTGTTATATTGTCTGAAAACCAAGTTTCATCGAAATCGGCCCAAAAACAAAAAAGTTGGCCGCCATCTTGGATTTTTAGTTTTTTAAAAATTGCATTGATATTTTCTTGTCAAAATAGTTCCGAAAACCAAGTTTCATCGAAATCGGCCCAAAAACAAAAAAGTTGGCCGCCATCTTGGAGTTTTAGTGTTTTAAAAATTGCGTTGTTATTTTCTTGTCAAAATAGTTCCAAAAACCGAGTTTCATCGAAATCGGCCCAAAAACAAAAAAGTTGGCCGCCATCTTGGAGTTTTAGTTTTTTAAAAATTGCGTTGTTAATTTCTTGTCAAAATAGTTCTAAAAACCGAGTTTCATCGAAATCGGCCCAAAAACAAAAAAGTTGGCCACCATCTTGGAATTTTTAAATTTTCAACATTGCGTTGTTATTTTCATGTTGAAATATTACCAAAAACCGAGTTTCATCGAAATAGGCGCACAAACATGAATTTGATAATTATTATTAATTTTACCGTCTCGCCTGCGACCTCTAGCCATTTCAATAGAACAATTTCGTTTTTTTGGAAATCTGAAATGGTGCAGTATTTATGGTTACACTAGTTTTGTAAAGTAACATTTCCTATAGATTGAAATTCTTAAATTGAAATTCGGCGCCAAGGTCAAAATCGGAGTTGCCAAGATTGACACTTCTATTTATTACCACCTCACCGATGATAGCTGATTAGCATTATTTTAGATATCTAATTAAATCAAAAGAGTAAGTTCTGTTTTATATTACAATTATTATGTGTCATTCTAAATTAATATTTAAATAGTATATATTCGACTTCCCATTCCGAATCCATAATTTTGATACACTACTTGATTGGTATCGTACATATTTTTAGTCCTACTATCGTGGTATTATTGTTCAGTAATGGCAATTGTGCGAACGAGACACCGACCTCCACCTGGTGTTGTCTCATTCACACAGTAGTGCCTTCAGTCAATGTCGTCGATAGAATTTCAACTCTATGACAAATACAATAAAGTTGAATTTCTTTTAAACGATAAGTGAAAATTTTTGTAGAGTACTCACTCCCTATTATAAACCTTCTTGGTCTGACCACAGCTCAGAAGAATAAGCACAGATTAGGACATAGATTAGTAATTTAAATCTAACCAAAGAATGAGATAGTACTGACCAAGAACCTTATATTCATATTCTATGACACTGGACATTCTACTACTGAAGGATGGTTGGGGATGAAGTCATTCACCTTTGCAGATTTCGTTTATCCCTCTCACACTGTGACTGAAATTGCCATGCTAAGTACAAAATATCCCAATCCATAGTCAATTTACCCAGGTCATGTACAAAAATTAATTAGATTTTCTAAATAAATGTAAATATCGGCACACTTTAAATTAGTTACATGATGTTAAAATTTATTAGTACATGCCAAAGTAATTATTTAGAGGACAGATGAGTCCATTTTGTAATTACAATATTTTACGTTTAACAGTAATTTCTCCATATTTCCCTAAAAGCTGCCGTCATCACGTCTCTGCTTTTCTGGTACTACAGCTAGGTAATTTTTTTAAGACAGTGCCAGCCAGCAGCAGATTGGTCCAAAAGTTATTTTAGACATTTTATTATCTACCAAAGACAGATAGATTGTCATCACTCTAAGTCATCAGACGATCTCGGGTGCATGCACAGCATGAACGGTATTATGGCGAATTTTTTTTAGGGGAAAACCATCAAGCTAAACCTGTGAAATAATAAGGTGAACTGTGACTATAATTGGTTAGAGTAAAATGCTATTATTTTTTATTATTAATGCGGAACCCACTTAAAAAATACAACCAGGAGTAAAAAAGGTGGTGTAAAAATTAGATTTCAAAGATTAAACAATATCAGATAGGACTTCTGGTACCTGTTTGAAATTACCTATCAAAGCAAGAACTCTTTAGGCAAAATTAGTCATTTACTTAACTTATTTAAGGTATTTGAATACAGATGATGACGCTTATGTGTCTTTTCGAAATGGTTTACAGAAAGTAATTTTACATTTTTGAAATAAATATTAATTCAGTAGCTATGTAATTTAGAAATTACGTCACTGTAATGTTTCAGGTATTTATTTTATTTTAAATACGCTTATGTCATAACTAGCTTACTTAGGTCACTGTACTCTAAACGTAGGTACAATATCTACATATGTAACCAGTCTGAAAAACGAATAGTCTTTGATTTAGAAGCTAATGACCGGAACTGTCCGGAACAGCTGATCAGCCAGTGTTGGGAATCTTTCAAATTCTTGTCGATATTTTTGGAAAAACTTCGAAATCGTTTTTCTCCGTAAATATTATAGATAAAAAATAAAGAACAGCGCCCATAATCTCAATTTCATTAATACTCATTGGCGTTTCCGGGATTAGGGGTATTTTTGTAACAGGTTGTATAAATACAAGATATTATATATTGAGACACTATTTTATTTATAACTCTCTAGTGCCACATTGGTTTAAATAATTTCTTGTTTATTATGAAATCATTTTTATTTCCTCTTTTTTGAGGTATGGCGCTAGTTAAGACGCATCATGGCCTAGAATGGCATGATCCTTTGTGCAAAATTTGTGCAGAAATTGTACAAAATTTGTGCTGAATTTGTGCAATATTTGTGCAGAAATTGTGCAAATTTGTGCAATTGTCGTGCAGAAATTGTGCAAATGCTCAAATTGTGCAGAAATCGTGCAAATTTGTGCAAAATTTGTGCAGAAATATTCGAAAATTTGTGCCGAATTGGTGCTAAAATTTTTCAGACTTTGTGCAAAATGAGTGCAGAATTTGTAGAATTATCTGTAAAAATATTTTTATTTTAAGGATAACTACCTATACCTACCTTTATTTTTTCCACTTAACCCGGCGTCATTGATGCAGGGTCAACATGACCCTGCATGTTTTGCATATGAAAAAATGCTTAGAAATATTTGCCACACACAACTGTCTGTCTCAGTAGCTGCAGCTAAGGATCACCCCTCCCCGCCACGTACTTCACTTCATTCGTCCATCACCCGCGCAAGGAGCAAAACGTGTGTAAACCTGCGACAGGGTAATTATGACCCAGCTCAACGGTGACGTTGCTGTTTTGGTGCCATATACTTTTTTATATATTTTATATAAAGATTATGTTAGTGTTCGTAATCTTCTAATGATAGAGAGGTTAGGTAGTATAAATTTGATTTAAGTATCATTTTTGTTAGAAACGATATTGTTTTTTGTTGATAAAAGAAAATTAAGAAAAGAGTTACAGTTTTGTTGTATAATTAACAGTCTATAGGAAAAATTAAAAATAAAAATTATTTCACTCATTACCAATGTGTTTTATTGCTGCTACTGATTATAAATACAGTATTTATAATAAATATAAAATGTTTAAAATAAAAAATTATTTTATACTATGCCAAATTTTAACAATTGTAACCAGGGTCATAATGACCCCCCTCAACGTTAGTGTAACTTTTTTCCGCCACAATGACGCCGGGTTAACGAGTGTGACTGAGAGAGCGATAGGTGTGGCGTTTAGTGTGCGAGCAAGAAGTGAATACAAACAACGCTATTTCTAATCCCATTCTTTATCTGCGCGAAATGTACAATGTACATACTATTTTTCACCAAAAGAACTATGTTCGAAACAAAACTCGACAATAATGAAATCCCATACAACTTTGTTGCGTCACCATCGGTCGGAGGACCGCGGCAACCTCGACTTTGTTTAAAGAAGGTTGTCAAAATAATGACCATATTTGAAGCATTTTTGAGTAAAGTAAATAAAACTGCAAGATGTTTTATATAATTTAAGTTTATATACTTTAATTTATAATAAATCATGCAAAAAAACTCGTACAATGCTTGAAACTATATTTATCTACCTTACTAAAAGAAATCATAATTATTTAAACATATAAACATTCATACATTATAAATAGTTCTAATTTCTTTCAATAGTTCTAATAACTTTTCCACTCAACTTATTCTCTCAAATAAGTTGAGTGAAACAAAACCTGGACCTTTAAAACTGGCGCTCATGGTTTATATTTCAAAAGTAGGTATACAAATGCGGTCAGTGCTTAAACTTCACGTCAACAACAAGATCATAACAAAATCCAGTGCCCAAGCCCGGTTTGTAGCCACCAAAGGTATATACATTAGTGCCAGACACTTGATGATATAGTAAATATTTGTAGGCCTGAGTAATGGTATGTATGTCAAACATTGGGACCAAGTAGGTCCCTTTTTTCATCGTACATGTTTTGAAATCGTACTTTACCTTTAAAGCTCCCAGTATGAGTCTCATAAGTGTATTGGTACATCTGACTTTTGGCCAATTCACCAGATCTTTAGAAGAAGCATCATCCTTATTTCTTGCTATGAAGAAGAAATAGCCACCGCTTAGGTCATTTTTTATAGTGATGTATCCCTTCATATAAGTGTTGTTATTAATAGTGTAAGTTGTCATTTCCACATCAATAATATCTTTAGAATTTTCGAAGTACGGAGGTTCTGGATTCTTGCAATTTACAACTTCCCTTAAACTAGTAATGTAACGAGTCGATGCAATAATTTTTATTACGTACATTAAAGCGAATCCAAATAGATACATTTTCTCACGTTTCAAAGTTGAAAAAATAAACCAGTTTTAGACAGATGACTGAGATAGTACGTAATAATAGATACAGGGATTATACGTTAATGAAATAATATTATGACTATGCCTTTCTCCAGAACTACATTTGTTAGAGACAAAAAATCAACAACTAGGACGACCGGTATGTGAGATGTAAAAACTAAATGAAATAAAATGAATATTGAATGAATTATACAAACTCAGTGGTCATTAAGTAGATTGATCATTTTAATCTTGATGATTCGAGTGTAATAAAGTATAAACAATTTTGAATGATGATGAACCACATATCGTGGGACATTTTTAGAGTTATTAATACGACTTCCATTGACCAACTGATCCGACGCTATGTAGATATTTATTTAAAAACTCGCTTTCGTTCAATCAATTTTAATTTCTGATCATTAGTACCTCTATCGTATAATTTATAGTAATCCTTATCCTATCCTAACTTACAATATTAATGAGAAAGTAAGTTTGATTGTTTGTTACTTACGCTTTCACATCTAACTACTCAATAGATCATAATATTTTTTTCATACACGTTCTCAATGTAAGGAAAAGGACATAGGATACCTTTTATCCAGAAAAATAGTTCTGTTCCCGAGGGATAGAAAAATAAATGTTCACGCAGACGATTTCGCGGGCTACCGCTAGTTAAGTAATAATTTTAATCAAGAAAGGCGCGGATTTCTTCTTTTACAATATTTTTTAGTATAAACTTTTTTATATTGATATCGAAAGTGTGTACCATTCTAAAACATAGGTAGAAATTAGTATATATTGTCACTACAGGGTGTTTGGAAATAGTCTTATAAAGCCGACTATGGTAGATAGGGACCATCAAACTGAACAAATTTTACCATGACCAACTCTGAAATCGCGAAAAATACAGCTGTTTCATGCATTTAGATATTTTTGTTATAAATTTTAGTATTTTCATACAAAAATTTATAACAAAAATATCTAACAGCTAATTTTTTTTTCGCGCTTTTGGAGTTGGTCCCATAGTAAAAGTTGTTTAGTTTGATGGTCCCCATCTCACATATCGACTGCCGCAACGAACAGTATCGAATCTGCAAAATCGCGATTTTCATGTTATTGCATCAATTAATAGAGTACCTAAAGATACTTAAGAATCAAACGAACTTACCTTGCGAAGTTTGATTCCAATTATGCGAGGGTCTCAACTGAAGACGATTTATTTATTACAAGCAGCAGTACATGAGATGGTGCTATCTTCCTCACACTTTTAGATCTGTAATATCTTTAAAAGACAAAACTTGATTTCCTGTCTTGCTCCCTCCCCGCCCGGCTGGCCCCCCGGCACCGGCACGGGCAGCGCCGCCATTTTAACTTCATTATTTAGAGTATTTTTTGTGTTATATGTTATTATATTTTTTTATGTTTGACCTGTGGGTGGGCGGGATGGGACGACTAATCGTCTTCGGTTGAGACCTTCGCATAATTGAAATCAAACTTCACAAGGTAAGTTCGTTTGATTCTTAATTATACTTCGGGTCTCAACCGAAGATGATTTATTTATTACAAGCAGATGTTTAGAGCATTATTGTAATATTCATAGAAATAAAAAATTTTAATAACGGAATTAAATTTTCTATATTTAATTTAGCAACAATATTGTAGGAATAATAATTTAAGGATAATACTACATTTATCGTACTCTTAACATTTTAATAAAATAAATGCAATTAACCTTTACCGAAGATGGCATTAACAAAATCATTATTATTTGTATCCACAATGTCTCTACGATAATATTTGAGAAATACATTTGAAGAATCAGATCAGCCCGCGGCCTTGCGAACCACTTCTAGGCCGCATGTCGCTCTGCCAGGTTGTATTTCGTCCAATTTGTACGTTTTTATTAATTTGGAAGGAAAATTGGATATTTTGTCGATTGTTGGATGATACACACATTATCTGTAATGAAATAAGTAAACCATAAGTTGTATAAGTTGCGGGATTCTCATTAAGCTCTACCGTGTTAAAATAAGACCTAGGCTATTATCGTAATCACGCTCTGTCCCCCCTACTCAAATGGCCAACATTCTATGCGTTTGAACGCTATACGTTATTACGTGCCGTAAGCTTGTCACACAATATCAAAGTCTGAGATTTACATAAGCTTGCGACACGTTATTTAATCGTCTATTGCTCATATTTTAAGCTTTAAAAGTAAGGTTGGCCATTGGAGCATGGGGGCAAGTCGTCTTTAAAAAAAAATTGCAATAAATGCATCTATAGCCAATAGTAAAAACCACAGACATATATCGAGGTAGACGGTAAAAGTGTACCTACCTTGCTTGTAAAAAGTTTGATCCACGGTCAAACTTTTGTTCTGCCTAAGTCAGTCCGCTTGAGACCATTGCCATGAAAACACGCGTCACTCAGAAACGAAAATGATTAATTGTGCAGTAGTTTCTTGCAAGAGTTCGTCAAAAACAGTTAGCTGAGAAAATGGTGATATTTCCTTTCATGGATATGTACTTTTCAACATAAATAACCCCTGATTTAATTTTTAAACGAATTAATTTAGATTCAGTATCACTTTTAACATGATAATTACATAGTGAATGTATAGCTACGCGTAAGTTTTCATTGCGGGTTTTGAATGACATGATTTTTATGGTATGCCTTGTAAACACGCAATGAAAATCGCAGCTGTCGATACTATTGTGTCCACTGAACGTCGAGGTTAAAGCATTTCCTCATTCCTCTGTCCGATTGAGAGAATAGTGTTGTACGTTTCGATTTTTTGACTCGATTCTAACAAAAAATGAATCGATTTTCGAAAAAGGAATGAAGTTGACTATGATCAATAACGAAAGTTTTTCCTTGAATCTAAAGTTAAATAGGTGAAAGATATTATTATCCTTAAATATATTTATTTTAAATTTGTTAGGTATCAGTAGAATCTTATTTAATAGATGAATCACGAGCAAGTGAAGGATTCTAACGATTGAATCACGACAGCAGGGAATGATTCAAGTGTCGAGTGATTCATGAATTTCGATAATAAGCGATTTTCTGACAGCTGATACTTTTAGTATAATTTTATGTCGATATATGGCGCTACTTCTACTAGGTAGATTTTATAAAAAATATTTCTACTAAACTGTGCTAAGAGTCAGAGAAAAGTTCTTCGGAACACACCAACGGACAACCAAAGCACAACGCAACAAACCACATACTCAACAAACGTATGATAAAAAAAATTAATTACGTTTCATCCTTTGTCTTTTTCTTAAAAACCTACCTACTTACTTAGTTGAACAACGACATCTAGTTCTTTTTATGTACTACATTTTTTCTCAAACTGCTTTTTGAAAACCGCTCATTATAAATCCGTTTTATTCAAGAGTTGCATGCTATACTTTATACCATGAATACCTGCGAGAAAAATTATTATTTGTATAAGAAGTTTGTATGTCGAGTATTCTTTGCACTTTGAATTATATAGTGTATTATCTATGCTTTGCACAAGGCGTCTGATTGAATCAAGAACCTTATATTCATATTCTATGACACTGGACATTCTACTACTGAAGGATGGTTGGGGATGAGGTCATTCACCTTTGCAGATTTCTTTTATCCCTCTCACACTGTGACTGAAATTGCCATGCTAAGTACAAAATATCCCAATCCATAGTCAATTTACCCAGGTCATGTACAACAATTAATTAGATTTTCTAAATAAATGTAAATATCGGCACACTTTAAATTAGTTACATGATGTTAAAATTTATTAGTACATGCCAAAGTAATTATTTAGAGGACAGATGAGTCCATTTTGTTATTACAATATTTTACGTTTAACAGTAATTTCTCCATATTTCATAAGTTACCAAATAAAAATAAGGTGGCATCACTGATGGAATTGTCTTTGATTTGACATGTCACTAATGTCAATGATTTTCCACCGCATCTCACGTTTATGTACAAAAATATAAAATTATTTAAATAAAATTCGCGTTACAAAGCATGTGTTGCATTGTGCAAAATTGCAAAAGTGTTTCAAAATCAAATTCTAACATTATATTTCACAAGTAAGTGTTTTTTAAAGTATTTTCAGCATTCAATTTTTCCTTCTCAGAAATCTGAATTTTAGCAGATTTCAAAGATTGTTTCCGATCTAATTCGGAAATATTATAGAAGTTAATTATAATTCCACCTTAATTACGTATTTTTTATTTCAATATAATAAATATAATATGTACAAATCTGTATTCATTTTCGACACATAAGCTTTAGAAATATTATCTGCATATCGCAGGGTGACCATAATCACAGCAGAACTTTTGAATAAGAAAGAAAGATTTGGATGAAAAATTTACGTTTATCCTACCTAACATTACATTTTATGTTTTTATGCCACATTTAACTTTGAGAGCGGAATTATTTTGTATTCTTAACAGAGAGAAAAAATGTAATGTAAACTAAAATATTATCTTACGTAGTTGAGTTAAACAATTTAGATCAGTTTCAGCTAAGAATCGGACCTACCTAACTTACTACCTTACTACTATACTAGTTATTATGGTCTTTGACACCCATTGTTTATTCGTAGTAACAAAATAAAAATTAATCTTATTTTATTTTTCAGATTCCGAAACGATGAGGAAAAGAAACATTTATAGTATATCCCAATTACCGTTAGAGGGAAATTATTTTCAACGGCCAAAATAATGCAGTTTTGACATTTTATATTGCAATTTTTTTAATACAATGACTAATAATGAGACTTAATTTTTTTTTCACACAACCGAAAATTCTAAAACTTTTTTCTATTACTAAGGGCGCTTATTCCTGCCTATAAAAATATTCAGCCAATTTGTTTTTTTGGACATTCCTCATTGTACAAAATAAAAATACACGTGACTTTAGGGTGGAAGGGCAGGTGTGTATAGAAAAAAAAACTGCCCGGCATATATATTGGCAAGAGAAAGAAAGGGACAAAAGATGCGCAGTAGCCATAAACACTAAGTTTATGGCTACTGCGCATCTTTTGTATCTTTCATTTTCTTGCCAATATATATGCCGGCATCTGTACCTAAGTCTTAAACCTCACCACGTATCTCCAAGTTTTGACTTTTAACCAGCCGGACCGTACAGGACCAAGGGGTCAAGTTTGCTATTATCGTGACTAACGCCGTAATCGTGTTTCAATGGTGTTTGGATGTTAATGCTTTTTGACACAATTCTTGTTTTTGTAAACCCAAAATTGAAACACATTGTTTTTCCTAAAAATCCAAACCCGTTAGACACTGTGTTTCAGTTTTGGGTTTAAGAATCAAGAACTGTGTTAAAAAGCATTACCGTTCAAACACCATTGAAACACGATTATATGATGTTAACAATAGCAGACTTGACCCCCAGTGTGACCACCATTCCAAAACAGTATCATCCATCCGGAGAGGAGCCAACCGAAAATAATCATTAAGTAAATATTTTGTATTGCGCGCCGTCGCTGGCCAAAAGGGGGGTTTGAATGAATATATAGAAAGGTTATAATATGGTTGGTCAAGAGTAGTAATAATCCTTTAAATGCAGTAATATTCTAAATGCGAATGTTTGTACGTTTAGAGATACCCAAACATACAAACTTTGGCACTAACTAACATCAAACTATTCTAAACATTCAAATGTTTAGAATCTAAACACTTTTGAATGTTTGGATTGTTCGTCAACTTACGCCGTAGGCATAAGTTGATAGTCTGTAGTAAGTACCTATTTGTAGTGACTGTCCTACGAATGGACAACATTGTTGTCACCCTAATGAAAGAGATGGAAAATATCGTTGACGTCATTCAAGGTTATTTTTTCGTTCTTCAAGCCCCAAAAGGTGACGCAATGTCCAGAGTCATATATAAGGTTCTTGGATTGAATAGAATATTTTTTGCGCAAGGAGGTTGTAAGTGAGATGGAGGTCGAATTGTGTTCTAAATTCAAACACCAAAATAGTTTTTAAAAGTGCTTTTTATTCACTGTTTTCCGCCTGCCTCGACGCCCGGACGGGGCGCGGAGGCAGTGCTCACGGTTTATTAATATGTGACGGCAGTGCAGTCAATAATATTATCTGACCCTTCTGAGCAAATAGCTAGGATTTATAATTATTATTTGAATATTGACCTTTATGTTCTTTGACTTATTTTTGATTGCCTTGGAAGCGATGTTGTAGGTCGGGATCGGATAGCCGCGTGTAAAGGTGCGTTCCCATGGCCAGAGTTTCCACAGGTCAGATCGCTCTTCGGAAGTCGGTAAATTCAAATGTGCGGCGCGGCGCGACGGCGCCTGTCGGGGCCTGCCACTTGCCCGGGCGCATGTCATAATGGAGTGGACCAGTGCCGGTTTTAGCACTACCAGCGCCCCTGGGCGAAATTTCTACGGGGCGGCCCCTATCTGCGATTCCAAGATTTTCAATTCTGCCTGTCAGTTAAAAAACGGCTGCGCAGCGCGATCTTTAGTCAGTTTCACCTACTAATCTTGTAATCTTGCTTGTTTATATTAAAAAAACGGCCGCGCAGCGCGATTTTTAGACAGTTTCATCTGCTAATCTTCTAATTTTACTCATTACAGCAAAAAAAAAAACCGGCCAAGTGCGTGTCGGGCCACGCGCCATAGGGTTCCGTAGTTACCTTATACCATACCATATTTAATACCACCTATAAATTTTCGTCTGTAAAAATAACTTTGTTTTTCACAGTGTTGGTATGAATGACAAAGTTATATTTGCGGTTTTGGAAAATGTGCTATATCTCAAAAACTAATTACTATATCTCGTTCAAACTAATTTTGGTTAAAAGTGTTTGTTAAGATCTACCGCATATATTTTTTTTAGATTTTTCACTCTCTTATTTCAAAAGTTAAAGGGGGGGGGACACACATTTTACCACTTTGGCGGTAAATATCTTTCAAACGGTTGACTTTGAGAAAAAGTTGTCTTAGAAACCTTAATGTCATTTTTAAAGACCTATCTATAGACACCCAACACGTGTTGGTTTGAAGAAAAAATTTTTTTTCAGTTTCAGTTCCATGTATGGGGAGCCCCCCCTTAATCTTTTATTTTTCTTATTTTTGTATTAAATTCGTTAAGCGGTTAACAGAATACATCTACCTACCAAGTTTCAACTGTGTAGTCTTATTACTTTCGGAATAAAGTGGCTGTGACATACGGACAGACAGACAGACAGACAGACAGACAGACAGACAGACAGACGGACAGACAGACAGACAGACAGACAGACATGACGAATCTATAAGGGTTCCGTTTTTTGCCATTTTGGCTACGGAACCCTAAAAAACGGCCGCGCAGCGCGATTTTTAAAATTCAAAATCTTGTTTATAGCTAAAAACAGCTGCGCAGCGCCATTTAGTCAGTTTCATCCACTAATCTTGCTTGTTTATACAAAAAATGGCCACGCAGTGCGATTTTTAGTCAGTTTCATTCGTCACGTCGTCACTCGTCTACAGGCAACAATATGATTGATAGTCGATCGGTGGCCAAATCTTAAACGGCACATGTAAGCGAGCGATGAAATTTCGGCGAGATATTGCCAAATTGTTGTGATTATGTGTTGCCTTGCCACCATAACGATTTTGTCGCTAAAAGGGAATTTACGATAGTAAGTAGGACTCGCTCCATGAGCGTCATGAGCGAGTATGTATAAAGGGGCGCCTGCGGCGCCCCCTTATATCCGGCGCCCCGGGCGGTCGCCCGTACTCGCGCCCGTACTAACTAAAACAGCGTAAGTTTTATAAAAAACTTTCATAAATGTATTTTCCTGGTTGGATTTAGGTTTATCTGAGTTTTCTAATGATTTGTACTTGGACGAATCGTCCAAGGATTTGTATCAAGTACCAACCTTTTATATCACTTTTCCATAAACTCCTCTAATCGACTGCATCTAATTTTATTCTTATCAATCTTAACAAGCTAGCTAAAGCACAACAAAATACGCAAAGAAAACACAAAATAAATAATTATTAAAACGTGAAAATTACATTTGACATCTTCGATTTGACATAAATAGTAACCATAGAGGAAAGTAAAAAGATAGTAACCAACATTAATTCAAAATTCACTTACATTCGGTATACACGCACTAACTAGTGTTTTTTTACTTAGTCGGATTATAATTGCAAACTACACCAACTAAGGTAAACGACGAGTTTTTTTGGCGCCATTTTGTCGGGTTCGGTTTGGTGTCTATTTTAATTATTCGGAAATTGATTCATAGTGGATATTGTGTCTTAAAATTGGTGCAGTTTTGTGGTACAAGTGTCTACGCAACTGAACAATATGTGGGATAATTGAAATAGGCGCGATCTTGGTTGTGTGAAGCCGAGACTTTTAGTGTAGTGGTGGCTACCTCGGCAGAACTTACCGAGTAAACTGTCTTGATTTACTTGGTGCCAAATGCTCCAAGCAGCATTGGAATGCGATGCACCCACATTCTAATGTAAACTGAAACAATCTACCACTGAACTATTCAACACTTGACACTGGCAAAAATTAGTTCCAAGCGGAAAGTAGATTGCCAAAACAAAAATAAGAAGAAGAAGAAGGTAAACGACCAATATTTCATGTTAGTACGTTATTTCGTTTAGTTTTTTTTCTGTCGCAAATTATTAATTATTACACCTACATTAGTACTAAATCTATAACCACATAAACTGTCTAAAAATCAAGTACCAACATTTTGGTAACTGAACTGAGACACGGTTACGGTATCTATCCATTACCGTGACTGAGGGCAATGCGACGTTCAAAACTCTCAGTCGTCAGCACAGACAGCTTTATGGCGTGTATTCCTTGTCACCACCATAAGATTAGCGCTCGTATGTACCTACTTCTTAAGCTCACAGAAAGTCAATTTTAATAAAACTTTAAATAGTTAAATAGTACAACTGATCCTGTATGCCCGTAGTAACTTCTAAACGAAAGGTCCGATTAGAATAATTTAAATAAGAATTGACATGTAAATAATCAACCTTAATCATTAAATTATATAGTTGGATAAGGATTAATATCATGAAACAAAATATGTAATCATTTTTCGATTCTACTCCAGTTTTGATTGACTAATTTGAACACAAAGTGGTCATTGCGACTACACTATAAAAATTAAATATACAGGGTGTACCAAAACTTTGCCACATAGAGGGAAAGTACCTTAAATATTTAAGATAGGAAAATTTATTAAAAGAAACTTTGAACAACCCTCGAGTACGAGTCGAGTAAGGGTTGCAGCCAAGGCCTGATTTCGAGGGTGTACTATGCAATAAAAATCCACTTAGTACACGACAGGTGTATTGGAATAATTAATTTTAACAAAACTGTCTCATGCCTTATAAGGCAGTAGAAGTAAGAAGTATACTTCTAACAATACAACTCAATAGCACGATTAATCTAACAGTGCCATCTTGCCATTTTGTTTTTAAAAAGAAAACAAACTGCATTCAAAGATTTTTTTAAATCGCTTACGTTTCGATACAAATTGATACAAATTTGTAATAATGATAATTTAAATGTTAAATTTCATGGTCTTCCTTTTGTTTAAGATGCTGTCTCACTTAAGAAAAAATAATCCTTATGAGTTGATTGGTATCGTTAAAATAAATTAAAAAAAACGTTTTTGTTGGGTTCGATTCCTGGTTAAGGCAGGTGATTTTCCAAAAATCTTTGAATGCAGTTCCAATTATTTTTAAAAATAAAATGAAGTCTTCTTTCAGTAAAATTTCCCATCTTCAATATTTAACGTACTTTCCCTCCGTGTGGCAAAGTTTTGGGATACCCTGTATAGCCGCGCGGATTTTTTTGTGGGTAATAATAAAACTATATTGGGGAATTCTCGATCCAAGTCGGCGAACAGAATTTGCAATTTCCGAAAATTTTGGAAAATCTCAAAAAGTTACTGACCTATTTTAGAAATTCAAATTCCACTTTGAAGCCCTCTGGCAGACGTACAATCTATATATATAAAAGAAAAAAACACTCACTGACTCATCACGAAATCTCAGAAACTACAAGTGCTAGGAGTCTCAAATTTTGCAAGGGGGTTCCTTTTAGGATGAAGGTGCTCACTAAGACGGGATTTTGCGAAATTCAACCCCTAAGGGGGTAAAACAGGGTGGCAAAGTTTGTATTGGAGAAAGCGATTCCTTGGCCCGATTGACTTGAAATTTGGCATAGACATTCTTTAACAAAATTAATTGAATATGTGTTTCGTATTTTCTTGAAATGTATCCCTTAACAGGGTTGAAAAGGGGTAGAAAGCTATTTTTAGGGTGGTTGACTTCGATATCGGAATCAAAACTTCTTAGTGCATTTGTACGATTAAGAAAAATAAATGTCAGTTGTCAGGTTGTCACCTCCCCTGCGATTGTAATTATGTCACCGCACGAGCTGACATTTCATGTTGTGATTTTATCCTGATTTTCACTACCTATTTTACGAAATATTAGTCTACTTATAAAACGTAGCAAAATCTATCAGATATCTAACGTGGTTAAGGAATGTGGTGTAAAGTGTTAAAATTGAGAGCCGGATAATAATGCACAACATAAGTTGCACCCGACATAATTTGCAATGTCACATTATTTTAGCCAGGAACCAGGAACAAATAAACATACATAGATTTTTATTTAAAAAGAAGATACCTACCAAACTATTAAGTATGAGTATTAAATGTTACATAATATTATTATACTTATTTTGTTATATTACTGCTAAGAAATTTTATTAAGTACCTACCTACCTAATACAAAATCGTGAACAGTAGGGCGTCGGTTCTGTAACCAAACTCGAACCCCACTTCGAATCTCACTTCACTGCACGGGACGGGAACTTTAAATCATAAATAAGATAATGATAAGATTTTTTTTTCGTCACAAAATATTTTAGATAGCTACCTAAATTTATTGTAATCGGTAAAATTGCTCATTTAGTTAGCTAATTTCTAATAAAAATTCACGTGAAGTGAAGTGAGGTTCGAAGTGAGATGCGAGTTTGGTTACAGAATCAACAGATTGCGCAGGTAAAACCGCGGGGTGCAGCTATTACCTACATATCACAAAATTGTAAAAATGAGACATTTTTGATGTTTGGATGTTGTTCATTTTGTTACTCAATCACGTCTTACCCAGGTGAACGGATTTTGACGAAATTTGGCACAGGGATAGATTATAGTCTGGAATACTTAACACAGGCTTCTTTTCATGCCGATCATTGGTTTCCAAGGGAAGACTTACAACGATTACCGACTCCCACGCGGGCGGAGCCACGGGCAAAAGCTAAACATAGTATAAAACAAAGTCGCTTCCCGCCGTCTGTACGCTTCTCTTAAACTATACATAAAAATCGCAATAAAATCGATCTTTAAGTTTGGGAGCTAGGTTGCCTCAGAGTCCTCAGACAGACACACACACACTTCAATTATATTTTAACACCCCTTGCGTACGTCGTAAATATGTAGATATCCTGTAGTATATCAAATAACTTCACACTGACACCACATTAGCACAGTTTTACATTAGTAACTACATTGCACTGCACCCGTGCGAAGCCGGGGCGGGCCGCTAGTTTGACATATAGCCCATCCGCGTACCTTTTATTTCAGCGAAACTACTACTACATGTCACAATTTCATAAATCGGGGCACAATACTCGATCACGTAAACAGGTCAATGGATGTCGTATTAATAACTCTAAAAATATCCCACGACATGTCATTCATCATCATTTAAAATTTTATACACTATTACACTCGAATCTATCAAGATTAAATTGATCAATTTACCTAATGACCAATGAGTTTGTATAATTCATTCAATATTCATTTTATTTCATTTAGTTTTTACATCTCCTAACATTCGGGTCGTCCTAGTTGTTGATTTTTTGTCTCTATCAAATGTAGTTCTGGAGAAAGGCATCGTCATAGGTAATATTATTTTATGAACATATTATTCCTGTATCTATTAATATTACGTACTATCACAGTCATCTGTTTAAAACTGGTTTTTTTTACAGTTTTAAACGGAAGAAAATGTATCTTTTTGGATTTGCTTTAATGTGCGTAATAAAAATTATTGCATCCATTCGTTACATTACCAGTTTAAGGGAAGTTGTAAATTGCAAGAATCCAGACCCTCCGTACTTCGAAAATGCTACAGATATTCTCGAAGTAAATTATGCAACTTACACTATCAATAATAACACTTATGTCAAGGGGAACATCACTTTCAAAAGTGACCTGAGCGATGGCTATTTCTTCTTCATAGCAAGAAATGAAGAAGATGCTTCTTCTAAAGATCTGGTGAATTGGAAAAAAGTCAGATGTACCAATACACTTGCCAGACTCGTACTGGCAGCTTTAAAGATAAAGTACGATCTCAAAACATGTACGTACAAAAAAGGGACCTACTCGTTCTCAAAGTTTGACATACATACCATTACTCAGGCCTACAAATATTTACTAAATCGCCATGTGTCTGGCACTAATGTATATACCTTTGGTGGCTACAAACCGGGCTTGGGCACTGGATTTTGTTATAATCTTGTTGTCGACGTGAAGATTAAGCACTGATCGCATTTTTACACCTACTTTTAAAATCTAAATCATGAGCGCCGTTTCAAAGGTCCGTTAAGTTTCACTCAAATATTTTTTGTTAAATGGTGACTGTGAAACTTGAGATAAAAATGTGAAATTATTTATATATCGGTACATAAAAATAGTTTCTAGCACTGTACAAGAAGATATTAAGTATGATTTATAATAAAATTAATGAAAGTATATACGTGTTTAAAACTTAAATTATTTGTTTTTTTAAATTAATAAACTTGTTTCAGTTTTATTTACTTTGTTCTATCTAAAGTAAAAAAAAATTAAAGAGTAACAAATAACTTTTTATTTATCTCTTTGCAGAACTCAGTAGGTTAGGTATAACAAAAAAAATATATTCATGCACTGTAATAGCGAAATTTTCAATTCAGTTACATTCGTAGTTTTCAACCTACTTACATTCGACCCATTTAAACCCGCCGCCCGCCGCCGTCCCCAAACAGGGACAGGTCTTAGTTTTACTATCCACAAATTTTTGTATGTTGTTGATTTATTTACTTTGAATACATATTTCTCGTGTTAAGTTGTATTTTATAAGTCAATTTAAAATTTTGATCAATTAGTAGAAAAAATTTTTCAATCTAGCAATTTTATGTAGGCATATATAGTTGTTTCATTCGAATGTTGAAGGTAGTTCTTCACATTGATGCTTCGATCAAGAATATCCTTGATAACGCTTCACGAACTAAAACAGTACTCAAGAATGGCACCTCAAATAGCTTTCCACTTACAAACATGGCGCTTATTTATATGTACATAATCACCTCTTATTTTGTACAAACTCACATTTTATATCACCTATTTTGTACAAAATAAACTTATTTTGTACAAAAATACATCTTTTATCACTTACTTTGTGCATAATAAGCGCCCAGTTTGTAAGTGGGACGCTATTAGAGGCATAAGAATTGTTTATTCTTATGTTAGAGGTGCCATTTTTGATACTCTGACCGGTAGACCGGGCGGCCACTGCATGGTTACCTACCCCATCGAGTTACTGAAAATTACCACCTTCCACGAAAAGTAGACCTTAAATAGGTAAGAAAAATGTTGGTCTGCCGGGGCTCAACCTGGAGGAACCTTGGCGGTGCAAAGCTGTGCTCCCTACTTTTGACCATCATTTTACCTCATGTGGTTACTGAACAAAACCTTTTCGTTGCTTTTAGTCTCTATTAGTAGAGTCAAAATAATTATGTCTGCCGAGCGAATTCTTGGAGGGTTCCGCAGTCCAACCATTTTTAGGGGCCGCATGGGGGTGCTATTTTACCTCATCGAGTTACTGGATGAAACCAAGTTCTCCTGGTAGCTAAAATGGTCCCCTTTAAATATTAATTGGTCTGCCAGTTCGCAACCTGGCAGTTTTTGCAGTCCAACCAAATAACTACATAGCATAAAACAAAATAGCTTCCCGCTGTTTGTCCCTATGTATGCTTAGATCTTTAAAACTACGCAACGGATTTTAATGCGATTTTTTTTAATAGATAGAGTGATTCAAGAGAAAGATTTATATGTATAATACTTGCATAATATAGCAGAGAAACACTGATAATTTCAAAGGTTTCTAATGTGTGTCGTAAATAAACACTTTTTTTTCGCTTACATTGCAAACGCTGGCTGAATCCTACGAGATAGATCAAAAAATGTACTACAGTATTATTTACCTTAAAAAGGTCCACATAAAACTTTTTAGTGGTATATGTCTATCTCTTAGGGATAACCCACAATAACCAGTTTTATCCTTTCTTTTTATGAGAAATAATGGCTTATTTACGAAGCGATTTTAAGCAATACAGCATTAATCCTTGTCCAATTAAGTACCTTAAATACATTGTGCATGAATGTGATATAGATTAATATGGCCTTAGTATCAGCATTGTACCCCTGCAAAGCCGGGGCGAGTCGCTAGTTTAATATAGTTTGAAAATTAAATGTTCTGTCTATAGACGAAATTTTATTTTTGATTTATTTGGTTGCTTTCTGTTTACCTATTATTTTCAAACTGAAATATTAAATACAATTAGTTTATTATATGCGAAAAACTATTCATTATGTACTTACTACTTACCGTAAAATGGGGGTACTTTGACATAACGTGGTTACATTCATAACTATGAATTAAAAAAAACTCTTATTTCTTGGTTTCTGAACATATCCGAACAGTTTTTTATGGCGTTTGCAGCACTGATACTGCGAAAAGCAAATGGCGCCCATACCATTACATGTGTTTTTGTTAAAACATTTTTTTAGCAGTGCACAGGTGAAAAGCTATTTTCAAGACAAGAAAAACTCTTACAGAGCAACGCCCAGTACAGTTTTTTTACCCCCAGTAGAAGTTGCATGTTGGCGGTACCCATGTGATATCAAGTATGCGTAGCTCCGCATACTTTGAATATTGCTCCGTCAGGAGTGTATTTCATGACTGCGACATGACTGCGACAGACAAAACTGCGCATAACACGATCGCGACAGTTTATTACTGTCGCTAACGTGATTGCGATAGAAGACTTCTGCGCATATTCTCATAGCGACTGATATCCACTGCGGCGCACCCTACTCCGATATAACGCTACTGCGACAAGTCGTTAATGCAACGGCTCGACTCTGCGACAAACATTTTATCCTGTGGAAAGCTGTGGTTTAGTTGGCAAATTAATTTTTTGTTAAATTTTTTGGAATGTGCTCATCAAGGCCTTTCATTTGATACCCATATTATTATTTTTTTTTTAGTTTTTAGTGTTCCGTGCCCAAAGGGTAAAAACGGGACCCCATTACTAAGACTCCGCTGTCTGTCTGTCTGTCTGTCTGTCTGTCTGTCACCAGGCTGTATCTCATGAACCGTGATAGCTAGTATAATATCTAATATATTTTTTTAAGTTTTTTTGTAATGTGCTCGCTCATCAAGGCTTTTTATTGGACACCCATATTTGTGTTTCATTGAAAAGTTTGCTCCAATTTTGAATTACACGTGTGTAATGAGTTTAAATAAAAACATTTACGGTCAAACGCCGGCAATATTTATATCATCATCATCATATCAGCCGCATGACACCCACTGCTGGGTATAGGCCTCCCCCAAGGATCTCCACGACGATCGGTCCTGCGCTGCCCACATCCAGTGGCTTCCCGCGACCTTTACCAGATCGTCCGTCCACCTTAATGGGGGGCCTACCCACGGAGCGTCGTCCGGTGCGCGGTCGCCATTCAAGAACCTTTCCGCCCCAACGACCATCGGTTCTTCTCGCTATGTGTCCAGCCCACTGCCACTTTAACTGAGCAATCCTCCGAGCGATGTCGGTTACTTTAGTTTGCCTGCGGATCACCTCATTTCTAATTCAATCACGCAGGGAAACGCCGAGCATGGCTCTTTCTATTGCACGCTGGGTGACCTTGAGCCTCCTTATGGGACCAATAGTTAGCGACCACGTTTCGCTGCTGTAAGTCATCACTAGCAACACGCACTGTTCCTAAACTTTTGTCTTGAGACACTGAGGTAAATCGGACACGAAGATTTTTCGGAGCTTCCCGAATGCTGCCCATCCGAGTTGGATTCGACGAGAGATCTCTTTCTTGAAGTTGGACTTACCCAACTAGACTGCCTGTCCTAGGTATACATAATGGTCAACAACTTCAAGTGTAGTGTTCCCAACATGAACTGGAGCGGGCACGACATGGGCATTAGACATGATTTTCGTCTTATCCATGTTCATCCTAAGACCCACTCTTTGGGAAGCACTTCGGAGATCTTTGAGCATTGTGTTCAGGTCTTCCAAGGTCTCAGCCATAAGACTTATATCATCGGCAAAACGAAGGTGTGTTAGGTACTGGCCATTAATGTTGATGCCGAGTCCTTTCCAGTCTAAGAGTTTAAAGATGTCCTCCAACGCGGCTGTAAACAGTTTCGGAGAAATAACATCTCCCTGTCTCACACCACGCTGCAGTTGGATTGGATTTGTGCTCTGGTTCTGTACTCGGACCGACATGGTGGCATTTTTGTATAAATACCTCAACACCTCAATATATCTGTAGTCCACTTGGCACCTTTGAGAGACTGCAGCACCGCCCAGGTTTCAATCGAATCAAATCATAATCCACGAACGCCAAGCAAAGTGGCAGATTATACTCCTCGGTCTTCTGTATAACGTGCCGCAGCGTATGGATGTGGTCTATGGTGCTCAAGCCTTTTCGGAACCCGGCTTGTTCGGAACCCGGGGGCTAATTTAATTGTCTAATTTTAAAAATCTATCGCAATCGCTTTTGTTTGACAGATGAATGTGACACATTGCTGCATTTCTTTGCTAAGTTTTTTTTGTGCCAAAAAGAAAGTTCAATGGATTACATCCTGAAAGCGATTGCGATAGATTTTGAAGTTAGACAACAGAAAGGCTGGCTTGTAATATTTTTATGAAAAACCATTATTATACGTTAGTAATGGATTCTCATACAAAAATTGCCGGAGCGGTTTAGGTCTGTCCAGTCCGATTTAGCACCAAGAAAGTTGTCAAAATAATGTTCGAATTTCCAAGCATGTTTGAGAAAATAAATATACTTCATGAATCAATACAAAGAAACAAGCAAGCAAGTAAAATATCGTCTGTAGACTGAAAATGTAACATTAAAATTATAATAAATTTAGTTGGACTGCAAAAACTGCCAGGTTGCGAACTGGAAAATCAATTAATATTTAAAGGGCATAATTTTAGCTACTAGGAGAACTTACAAACTATATTAAACTAGCGACTCGCTCCGGCTTTGCATGGGTGCAGTGCTGATACTAAGGCCATAATAATCTACATCACATGCATGCAAAATATATTTTTCAATACAGTTGCTCGAAAATGTGAGCTTACGATGACAGGCCAGCGTGCGGTAAGTTGATTTTACCGCACGCCGTGCGTTTTTGTTTACGGTTTAGTACAGCGTGCGGTAAGTTGATTTTACCGCACGCCCGCGCCGTGCGTTTTTGTTTACGTACGTTTTTTTTCAATTTCTACTAGCTTTCACCCGCGACTTCGTCTGCGTGGACAGTAGAAAAATATAAGAACCAGTTCAAAATGACCTCTTTAGTGTATGAAAGCTAGTACTACGGAGAGTTCAAGCTGTTTCCCTGGTTCCACCCACCTGAATTTAATGAAACATAGCTTAGATTTTAAGTTGGACCTTAATTTACTAAACTGTGAAAAGCCCATCAAAATTCTTTTAGCGGTTTTTGCGTAATACGCGCACAAATATTTAGAATTTACAGTTTTATTATATGTATAGATTACAAATTTAGTAGTACCTATAATGTTTTCTCGCAAATGTATTGAAAAACGTAGTATGGCACACGGTTGTTAAGGTTTTTTAAAACCTCCTTACCAACCTTGTATCATAAACTTGTATCATAAAGGTACTTAATTAGATAAGGTTTCGCCTGGCTGGACCGATTTCACTAATTCTTTTTTTTGTTGTGTTTAATATTATCAGGAAATGGTTGTTATGAATGAATAAAATTAAGAAAATTGCACGGAAAATTAGAAAATTTAAGAATACTTAACCACCATATAAAATTATTTTGGACATAAAAACTTTAAAAATTTTAAGAATAAGAATAATTATTTTGGGCAAAATAAACTTTTTAAATATGACGTTTGACATAGAATTAAAAGAATGCGTGCTGCAAATATCGTCAAAGAGGGTGTAATAAAACAAACAGATGCTTCGGTCGGAGTTATTTTATTGAGGAAATAAATGTAATATTAGTACATTATGATACAAGTTAGCTTTGGTTGCTTATTGCACACAAGGCTGTCAGTTGCAGCCCGAGCCGCAGGCGAGGGCGTAACTCAGCCGAGTGTGCAATAAGTAAGAGCTCACGAGTTTCATACGACGTTTTTCAACACATTTGCGAGGAAAAAACAAAGTAATTTACCACACAGCAACAAATACGACAAAAACAAAATGATAATCATGATGAGAAAAGGCGAGCAGGTTTTTTTTTTTTTTCACACGCCCAATGCAAGAATATTTTGCGAACAAAGGGGTTAGTGAGCATACAGCCTACTACAAAAATATTAATTTAAGTGGTAAAATGGTAATATTTTAATATTTTTTAACAAAATATTGTAAATTAGGAATAATTTGATAATAATAAATATTTGTTTGACTTAATTAAGGACATACACATTTGTTTATTCCAAAAATGCAAATTAATTTTCAGCGGCATAAAACCTCTTTGTTGTTACTAAAAAAATAACTGTATTACCCGGTTGAATTGAAAATGCTCTGTTTACTCGCATAGAACTTGCAGTAAGGTACCTATTTAACTTTGTAGGGCTAATTCTATAACCAACTAGTGTTTTATATATTATTGCACGCGTTTGTTATAGTTCGGTTTATGGCCCTAAAAGCGATGTATTAGGGCTCACTTTACGAGCAAGTGTGTTGAAAAATTTCTTACAAAAAGGATCCTTTTTTTTTTTTTTTTTACATTAAATGGGCTTACTCTTGGCCACATTCGAGAACCATAAGGCTAAGAAGAGGCCGAAGATGAAGCGAGCTTGCCCAGAAGAAGCCTATTCACTCGTGCCTTAAATATCGCTGGGTTATATTCTTTCGGGAATACAGACGCAGGCAGGGAATTCCACTCCTTGGCTGTGCGCATTAAGAAGGAAGATGAAAAACGCTTCGTGCGCATGCATGGAATGTCAACCAAATAGGGGTGAAACCCCGCCGTGCGTCTGGATGTCCGATGGTAGAACGGGGATGGCGGAATGAGCTCATGCAGCTCAAGAGCACACTCTCCGAAATATAGTCTGTAGAACACCGCCAGACAAGCCACTTCACGGCGTTGGGAAAGACTGTGAAGCTTGGTTTTTAATAGCGCACTATCCCCTATGAGTTTTCTGGCTCTGCGTTCAACCGAGTCGAGTGCGGCTAGCTGGTACTTTGCGGACCCATCCCACAGGTGGCAGCAATATTCCATGCACGACCGGACTTGCGCTTTGTAAAGAGTTAGAAGCTGTCCCGGCGTGAAATATCGCTTAACCTTGTTCAAGATGCCTAGTTTTTTGGCCGCAGTTTGAGCCTTCGACTCGATTGTGTCACCAAAGTTGAGATCGGAAGTCATCTTTATGCCAAGGAGATCGAGATTGTCGGTGACAGGTATAGTTACACCTCGGAAAGTAGGAGTCAAGTTCAGAGGACTCTTCTTTGCAGTGAATAGACATGCCTGCGTTTTGGTGGCGTTAAATGTGACTAAATTGTTGTCGCCCCATTGGGAGACAAGACTCAAAGTCATATTCGTCCGCTCCACCATGGCCTCTCTCAAGGAACCAATTTCTTCCTTGCTGGCCTTTGCATTGGACAAATACCTCTCCGCAACCGTGCTGTCGTCTGCATACCCAACAATTCCGGGCATGAGCAGATCGTTGATGTGCAGCAAAAAAAGCGTTGCGTAAAGAACGGATCCTCGAGGAACTCCAGCTTCTATAGCCATGAGGTCAGAGGAGCAGCCGTCAATAGCCACTCTTATCGACCGTTCGCTCAAGAAATCCGAAATCCAACTGCAAAAGTCAGCAGGTAAACCATACGCTGGAAGCTTGCTCAGCAAACTAGCGTGCCAGACCCGGTCAAAGGCTTTCGAAATATCAAGCGACACGGCAAGTGCTTCGCCATGATTTTCGATTGCTTCACCCCAGATCTAAGAAAACTGAATTTCTTAGTGCTCATCACGGTTAGTTCAGAGCCACCACACCTAATATTAAATTGGTAAGTTTGGATAGACTAACATACACGTTACTAACATAACAAGTGATATATACTTGGTTATAAAGCTGTTGGGTTATAAAGTAAACGGGAACGGGACGGGAAAGGGAAAGGGGAACGGTAACGGAAACGGGACCTATAATATCTCTGAACCCAACTTTTCATTAATTATACCAACTCGAATTCAATATTCATAACTAAGACAGGACAACGTCTGTCGGGTCAGCTAGTTTCTCATAAAAAAAAAGGATAAAACTGGATATTGTGGGTTATCCCTAAGAGATAGACATATACCACTAAAAAGTTTTATGTGGACCTTTTTAAGGTAAATAATACTGTAGTACATTTTTTGATCTATCTCGTAGGATTCAGCCAGCGTTTGCAATGTAAGCGAAAAAAAAGTGTTTATTTACGACACACATTAGAAACCTTTGAAATTATCAGTGTTTCTCTGCTATATTATGCAAGTATTATACATAAAAATCTTTCTCTTGAATCACTCTATCTATTAAAAAAAACCGCATTAAAATCCGTTGCGTAGTTTTAAAGATCTAAGTATACATAGGGACAAACAGCGGGAAGCTATTTTGTTTTATGCTATGTAGTTATTTGGTTGGACTGCAAAAACTGCCAGGTTGCGAACTGGCAGACCAATTAATATTTAAAGGGGACCATTTTAGCTACCAGGAGAACTTGGTTTCATCCAGTAACTCGATGAGGTAAAATAGCACCCCCATGCGGCCCCTAAAAATGGTTGGACTGCGGAACCCTCCAAGAATTCGCTCGGCAGACATAATTATTTTGACTCTACTAATAGAGACTAAAAGCAACGAAAAGGTTTTGTTCAGTAACCACATGAGGTAAAATGATGGTCAAAAGTAGGTAGCACAGCTTTGCACCGCCAAGGTTCCTCCAGGTTGAGCCCCGGCAGACCAACATTTTTCCTACCTATTTAAGGTCTACTTTTCGTGGAAGGTGGTAATATTCAGTAACTCGATGGGGTAGGTAACCATGCGGTGGCCGCCCGGTCTATAGGGTATTCTTGTCTGAAGCATTGATGAAATAACGCTGGCTTACAGCGTGACCGTAAAAAGCAGGGATTTAAAAACCGTTAAAAAAAATAACGATAAAAAAATAACGTTAAAAATACCGTTAAAACATTTTATCGGTAAATTTACCGGTAAAAATAACGTTAAAAATATTTTACCGGTAAAATTAACGTTAAATATAGCGTTAAATTTAGTACCGGTAAAATTATCGGTAAAAAATTAACGTTATTAACTGGAATAACGTTAATTTTAAAATTAACGTTAAAATTAACGTTAAATTAACGTTAATTTTAAAATTAACGTTAAAATTAACGTTAAATTAACGTTAAAATTAACGTTATTTCAGTTAATAACGTTAATTTTTTACCGATAATTTTACCGGTACTAAATTTAACGCTATATTTAACGTTAATTTTACCGGTAAAATATTTTTAACGTTATTTAAAACTAACGTTATTGATTGACATAACGTTAATGTTAAAATTAACGGTAATAAGAGTAAAAATTAACGTTATATTTAAAAATAACGTTAACATTCCCTAGTAAAAAGTACTAGAAAATTTCGCCGCTCTCACTAGCGACTCGGTAGCATAATTGGTCAGTGCATTGGGCCGGATTCGAGTCCCGTCTGAGCTCTTATGGGTGATTCGATTTTGTCTAGTATTTTTTCTTTTAAAATAATTATCTTAATATAAAAATAGCATTGTGAATGCCTAAAATCTAAAAATTCAAAAACTTAATTATTTTGTCCTGAATATGACTCGTTCATACAGTCAATCAAAAGGTAACTTGGTAATTAATCTACATTAGAATAATGAAATCCATATTTCTTCGATATCTTTAGTTTTTTTGCAAGGTATCCTGCCTGATCCCAACCATAGCCAAAGGACATTTATGAGTCTAACTGGACAGTGGGTCCTGAGTTTCTCCATTATGATAAGCAAGAACGGCCACGAATATGAAATGTGGTGTTAAATTCTTATTAATCTCAACCATTTCGAAAATCAATGGATTGTCGAAATGGTTGAGATTAATAAGAACAACGGCTAATGTTTTGGTATTTATTGAGCGATTTAAATCTAAAAGGCATGTTAAACTGGATAGCAGTTTTATGAATAGGGCTGATATTTCAATGCTTTTTATTAGTTTTGTGTAGCGAATAGGGACAATAGGCACATGAGTGATATCTTGTAGAATATAAATATCTTCCTCTTCTTCTTATCGAATGAGGATAAGTGGCCACCTCTGGTGTTAGAGTTTATCAAGCCACCTGCCTGTGAGGCCTCTAACTTGGATTAACGACTGTTATCAGACGACAACAGCCGGGACCGCTGGTTTAACGTGCCCTCCGAAGCACGGAAGCGCTCAGTGGTCACCCATCCGTTACCTGACCGGACCGAGCGCTGCTTAAAAAACGTGATCGAGTACGATCATTCTGTCAAGTTCCGCCATGAGCGCTGCGTAAAATATATATAATAATAATAAAAAACCTAAAATGAGGTTTGATGTACTATCAAGGGCCTTAATAAATCTTAGAACATTATTTTGGCCGTAGAAAATAACATGAAAACTATAAAAAAATATGTATTAGAATATATAGATACACGCGCATAACACATAAATGCTTTAGCTAGCATTAATTACTGTGCAGATATTTTTACCGGTAAAATATTATGCCATCTTTTTGATAACTTGACGTCTTAGCAGACTTTCCACGCCATTTTACTGCACACGAAGCCATTTAAAATATTATTTTGGTAACAAAACAATTCTCTCTGAAGTCATGATTCCAAGCCCCAGGTAGCACAGGTTAGTCCTATTGACGTCAATTTCAGGTCATTTTAAGACGTGAACGTTAGTTGACCAAAATCAAAGGTTCTTGAACTGACCTCCGACGGACGTCAGACAAATGGGTTCATATATATTGACACCAGGTTTCAGTCATTTACTAACGTGGAGATATTCGGTCAAAACAGACGTTCTCATGACGTTCTTGCACGGAGGGCCGAAATACTAAAATAAAGACAAAGGGCATCATAATGACACCAATTTTCTAATAATTACTTACCTACCACTAAACTGCTGCCCTCTTTGATTTAGTAAGTAACATGGGGTTTTTCCACAGACCTTTACCAATAGACCACGTTTCTATAGATTTGGCTTTGCTAACTATTTGAACATGACTGGAAATCTCAAAACCATTTCGAGAAATAAGCTTTCTGTACAATGTCTACTAATTAGATTTTAAAATAAGTCTATATTTTTAAAGATATTCAATAAAAAGCTTTAACCTTCAAATGACCTTTCTATGACGTCATCACATGCAGATCCCCCAGCTATAATAAAAAAAGAAAAAATGGGCAAAGACAATTTTGACAATGAACTTGGCATTAGGGATGGTGGAAGGTGGAAGTGAAAAATATCGATGTATAATATATAAAAGGTAATATTATTGAGAAAAATGATGATTCTCCCACTCATCTTCATCGTTTTTATTAGTTTTGCAGCCACGCAGTGTTTCTCCCGTGTCTAAAGTTTCATTTTTCTTCTTTGCAAAATCGTTTGATGAATCATCGCTCACTGAATCAGTTGTTTCATCATTAGAAGGATGGTAATCTTTATCACTATTGCTTAATGGGCTAGGGCGAAAAATAAGAAGATATTATGTAGATTCACAACGATTTTAATTTCAGTAAATTACGTACGAGCAGGCTTACAGAACAGTAGCACTACCATGAGTTTACAAAAACCATTCTCGATATCGACCGCGTTAGCAATTTGTATGGGAAATTGAAGCAGAGGTTCTAGCGGATAAGCGAAGAACTAAAATCTATAGTAAATGTGCTCACCATCCACGAGCTTACTATCCTCGCTAATGTGAACTCGATACGGGGTAAATGTCCCATATTTCGGCATGTTAAGACTTAGGATATTCATTCTAAATGTATGGGGAAGATGGCGAAATTAATAGTTAAGTTTTAATGTGGCTATGTTATACCTTTAGGTGAGTACATTATTAAAATAACTCTCCCCCTCTCTCCCCTCTACCACGTCACCCCTCCCCCCTAGAAATGTGACCCGTTTTACAGATTTTCTAAATTTTCAGGAAAACCATACAAGCTAGGACAAAATGGTTAATAATTCAATTATTTACTGATAAATTACCTACAAATAAGTACAACTATTCATTTTGATACAAGTTATAGTTTCCAAGCTATGGTGTGTCAAAGTTTATTGTAGTGACTGTACACGACAAAAATAATAAAAATCCGGCTATTGCTTAACCAAAGGTTTCCTTCACCAGGATTGATCTTTGTGTTCCTAAGATGGGTTTACGAAGTGGAGCCACCTGGATTTTACATGTAGGTGGGGGGGAGGGGAGAGTTCAGCCTTCATGAAGTCTGATGTTAATAACTGCCTAAGTATAGTACTAAGCCAAGTTTGGTATCATTTTCGGAAAAATCAATAACGTAGAATTAATTTTTGATTTAAAAAATGCCATCTTAGGTTAGGAGGTTTTGATTTGTTGTGCATTAGATAAGCTATTAATAATAGATTAAAATTTCGACCTCGAAAACTGTGTGGAAGCTTATTTTGGATAAAATCGGAACATTAAACAAATGTCCTTCAAATTAAAATAAATGTCAGGAAAGTAAAGGGGACTACATTTGCAATAATTTATTATACCTACTAGGTACAACATTTTGATAGTATAGAATAGAATAGAAAAGTTTTTATTATCAACCTCTTAACAATACATAAAAATTAAAGTTAAACATTAGTTAACTATTTAAACTCTAAAACTAAAAACTATGTGCATAGAAAGAGATCAATAAAAGGCCTCTGCCTCAGCGTATAATTAACAACAACAAATAACAAATGCTTGGACAATTTCACACAGCGCCATTTAACCCCAAACTAAGCAAAGCTTGTAATATGGGTGCTAGACAACTGATATACTACTTATATACTTTTTAAATATATACTTATTATACATAGTAATACCCAGACCCGTCACAGAAATTAAAATTCATCATTTCAATTTCTGCCCGGCCGGGAATCGAACCCGGGACTTCTTGCGTGGTAGGCGGCATGTTGACCACTGCACCACTCAGGTCGTCAATTGCCGTGGCGTTATAATAGCGCCACAGCACGCTGCTATTCTGACAGGACCCGAACTGTCACGGAAAAGAAAAAAATAAAATAACCAGAGAAAAAAAAACACACATTGAAATATACCTAAAAATAACAAAATAAAAGTAATGATAATAAAATAAATAAATAATAAATGATAGGCAGAAAGGACTGTGTCCTTCGCCTTACAGAAGGTTTGACATTGACATATTATTATGTTGTGTGTGACAGCTACAATTTTCAATGTTATGATAATACAAGTTCATGCCACGAGAGCTCGCCACGTTTGTCCACGTATTGAAATACCTACTTACCCTCCTAAGAAAGATTGATTGATACCTAATAATTAGGAAAAGATGTGACGTTGGTCATTGGTATGTAAATGACAGTATAGTTATTGTATACTTATTGCCTTCTCTAAGTATGAAAGTCTCATGAATATAATCTATACCTGCAATAAAATCGTAAACGCAAAAAAGTCTGTAAATTGAATATATTCGGAAAAAAACAACCAGGGCGATTTAAAATCGGTAACTGAACATGTCAGAACCGTTAAAAAAAATCCTGTTTGTCTGTCTGTCCGACTGAATGCTCATCACGCAAAAACCACTGAACGGATTTTGAAACGAAACTTTAAATAGTGGCAGTGTATATCTCGGAATACAATATTAAATAAAATAAATCGAAAGTGAGCAATAAATAGTAAACCAGCAACAAAGACCTTTAGTACAGTACAAAATTAGTATGCTTCAGAGATCCACTGAAACCAGCGTGGTTGAACTTTGTCACAGTATATTTTTCTTGTCATAAGGAGATCAACCTATTTTCGCATTCAGATATATTAATTATCTTAATATAAAAATAGCATTGTGATGTGAATGCCTAAAATCTAAAAATTCTATAATAAATGTTTGTAGTAAAAAAAAAACCGGCCAAGTGCGTGTCGGGCCACGCGCAGTAGGGTTCCGTAGGTACATTATACCATATCATATTTTAATACCGCTATCATTTTTCGTCTGAAAAAATAACTTTGTTTTTCACAGTGTTTGTACGAATGACAAAGTTATATTTGCGGTTTTGGAAAATGTACTATATCTTGAAAACTAATTACTATATCTCGTTCAAACCAATTTTCGTTGAAAGTGTTTATTAAGATCTATAGTTTATATTTTTTTTAGATTTTTCACCCTCTTACTTTAAAAGTTAAAGGGGGGGGGGACACACATTTTACCACTTTGGCGGCATATATCTTTCAAACGGTTGACTTTGAAAAAAAATAGTCTTAGGAACCTCAATGTCATTTTTAAAGACCTATCTATAGACACCCCACAAGTATTGGTGTGATGAAAAAAAATATTTTCAGTTTCAGTTCCATGTATGGGGAGCCCCCTCTTAATCTTTTATTTTTTTTATTTTTGTGTAACAATCGTAAAGCGGTTTACAGAATACACCTACCTACCAAGTTTCAACCATGTAGTCCTAATACTTTTGGAATAAAGTGGCTGTGACATACGGACGGACAGACAGACAGACAGACAGACAGACAGACAGACATGACGAATCTATAAGGGTTCCGTTTTTGCCATTTTGGCTACGGAACGCTAAAAATGGGTCAAGGAGGTAACCCCATATGCCCCATATGTAAGCAAGTACCGCATGCAGATATTTTTGCAGATAAAGCATGTCAATTTTCAGATAAGGTGTTGTTATACTTGTCTTCATGAATTTATTGTTCTTTTGACTTGATTATGATTTTATTTTGTTTTCTCATTATCTTGTTTCTAATCTGATTTTATTTTAGAGCTCTGATTTACATCGGTGTTATATTTTAATTATTGTTATTTATTATAAATTTATTTTCTACGTTTATTTATCAAAATTGTAATTTTATTCTAATTTTTGTTTTGTTTTATTGGAATCTTTATAATACTATTATACTCTTGGATAATACTAAATAATATACTAGAAAAAATATGACTCGCACCAGATCAATACTCAGACGGGAATCGAACCCGCTACCTTTGGATATCCGGTCCAATGCTCTGACCGCTGAGCTACCGAGTCACTAGTGACATCGTCGAATTTTTCCTAGTATATTCTAAACTCTTACGCTGTAAGCCAGCGTTATTTCACCAATGTGAGGAATTACCTCGACATTCAATTGAAATATCTTTCCAGATATTTTAACAATTGATTAAGATGAAATAGCTATATAATTTTTAAATTTGAGATTTTTGCATTTACAATGCTATTTTTAAACAATAGTAAATATTTTTTTTTGTATATTATTTAGTATTGTTTAAAAATAGCATTGTAAATGCAAAAATCTCAAATTTAAAAATACTCTTGGATGTTTTGGGTAGGTAATACTGTAAATCCAGAGTAAAACTTGTGCACAAATAAACAAATAAACAATTATGAGGATAATATTTGTAATTGATGTAAAATAGGAAATTACACTGTTTTTAATATTTATGTAATTTTCTTATTTTTAAATACCTTTTGTCAACTAAAGTGTCAGTTAGAGTGGAGTACCGTACCATCAGGGTACATTAGCCCTAGGGTGCTACTTTAGCCCAAAGCCTATAAAAAGTTTAAACTTCCTGCCACTCTGTCACAGTGAGAGCTATCGAAGTAATTCACAATTATAACTAAAATTCGCAATTATAACTAACTAGCTTCCGCCCGCGACTTCGTCCGCGTGGATATTAGAGAAAATTCTTAGGGAACCTTCAACCAGGATCCGACCAACCGTTTTTCGCAATAACGCGGGTCCCCACCAAGCGCACAGCCTCGGGCGAGGCCCGCCGTCTTGCCTCTCGGGCGGAAGTTAGTTAGTTATAATTGCGAATTACTTCGATAGCTCTCACTGTGACAGAGTGGCAGGAAGTTTAAACTTTTTTTAGGCTTTGGGCTAAAGTAGCACCCTAGGGCTAATTAAGCCCAAACAAAGCCTAAAAACTTTGTCATTCATGCCAAAACTGTGAAAAACAAAGTTATTTTTGCAGACGAAAAATGATAGTGGTATTAAATATGGTATGGTATAATAATAATTTTGAGCTAAAATGCAAAAATCAAGATATTAAAACAGTTAACGAGACAGTGTTTTTAGTAAGTGACATAATTTGTGATCTATTTACTGACATTATGACATATTTTGCGTATTTTTTTTCGACATTTTTAATTTATTGTAGGAAAAATTCCATCCCTAAGGGGATGAAATAAGGGATGAAAGTTTGTATGAAAGTCCCCCAGTTTTGAAGCTAGGATTTTCAAATTTTGTGTTTAGGCTGAAGATTGAAAATTAATAAATACGGGTCTCAGCGATTTTCAAAATTCTACCCCCGAAGGGGTGAAAAGGGGTATGAAGTAGTGTAAAAAAATCCTTCATTTTCGAAGTAAAAATCACTTAATTTATAATAAAGGCTTATGGAATAAAATCTAACGCAACGTATATTGATATTGTTAGTACTTCAAACCCTATGGCGATGAAATAGGGGTGAAATGTGTAAATAAACCTAAAAATAGAGATGGATGTCGTTATTGGGGTTTTCTGGTATGACGATTGCGAAAATGACATTTATTTTGAAGTCCAACACGGTGGACATGATTTAACCCCCTAAAGGGGTGAAAATGGGTTTCAAATTTTGTATGGAAAAAGAATATAAAATAGACATTACAACTTTAAACTTTGTAGGAGCACGTCTAAAAATAAATTGGCAAACATAATTTGGTAATTTTAAAAATCAACCCCTTAGAGGGTAAATGGGGTATGTAAACATAAAAATCGATATGGATATCGTTCTTGAGGTTTTATGGGATGGTGATTGCGAAAATGACATTTATTTTAAAGTCCAATACGATGTACATGATTTAACCCCTAAAAGGGTGAAAATGGGGTTCAAATTTTGTATGGAAAAAGAATATAAAATAGACATTACAACTTTAAACTTCGTAGGAGCACGTCTAAAAATAAATTGGCGAACATTTATTTGGTAATTTTGAAAATCGACCCCTTAGAGGGTAAATGGGGTATGTAAACATAAAAATCGATATGGATATCGTTCTTGAGGTTTTATGTTATGGTGATTGCGAAAATGACATTCATTTTAAAGTCCAACACGATGTACATGATTTAACCCCTAAAAGGGTGAAAATGGGGTTCAAATTTTGTATGGAAAAAGAATATAAAATAGAAATTACAACTTTAAACTTCGTAAGAGTACGTCTAAAAATAAATAGTCAAACATATATTTTGTGGTTTTGAAAATCAACCCCTTAGGGGGTAAATGGGGTAAGTAAACATGAAAATCGGCCAAGTGCGAGTCGGACTCGCGCACGAAAGGTTCCGTACTAAAAAACGGCAAAAAATCACGTTTGTTGTATGGGAGCCCCCCTTAAATATTGATTTTATGCTATTTTTAGTATTTGTTGTTATAGTGGCAACACAAATACATCATCTGTGAAAATTTCAGCTATCTAGCTATCACGGTTCACGAGATACAGCCTGGTGACAAACAGACAGACAGACGGACAGCTAAGTCTTAGTAATAGGGTCCCGTTTTTACCCTTTGGGTACGGAACCCTAAAAATCGATATGGATGTCGTTCTTAAGGTTTTATGGGATGGTGATTGCGAAAATGACATTCATTTTGAAGTCCATCTCGGTGGACATGCATGATTCAGCCCCAGGGGACGGGGAGAAAGGGAACGGGAACGGGAACTGGACGAAGCGGAAGAGAACGGGAACTGGATGAAGCGGAAGAGAACGGGAACGGGAATGGGACGGGGCGGAAACGGGAACGGGAGTGGGACGGGAACGGGAACTGGACGGGACGGGGATGGGAACGGGACGGCAACGGGAGCGAGAACGCGAGCGGGAACGGCAACGGGAACGGAACGGGATGGGATGGGACGGGAACGGAATGAGAGCGGGGATGAGAACGAAACGGAATGGGACATGACGGGAACGGAACGGAACGGGACGGGACGGGGACGGGGACGGGGATGGGGACGGGAACAGGAATGGGAACGGGACGGGTCGGGACGGGAACGGGACGGGACGGCAAAGGGATGGGACGGCAACGGAACGGGACGCCTTGCGTCTTGGCAAACGTCTTGCCGCGCGAGGCAGCGCGCTTGATGGTGACCCGCCTAATCGCGTAAAAACGGCTGGTCGGATCCTGGTTGAAGGTTCCCTATAGATTTTCTCTAATATCCACGCGGACGAAGTCGCGGGCGGAAGCTAGTATAATAATAAATGGCGTATTGTGCCGTCGTTAAAACAGTAGAATCGGCGGCTATAGTGCGTCTACGTAGTGAATTACTTGCTCAGTGGTGCGTCTAGGTATTGTGTCAAAAACGATATCGGATATGTGAGACTGCAAAAATTAAAATATTATAAACTGCAAACTTTCTCACTAGACGAAGATTATTAGGTACGTTTATGTTCTTGTTTTCAGTTATAACAGATGTGGACTGTACCTGAGATCCTAACGCGATGTAAAACAAACAGATGTTTTTTTGTTGAACAGATGTTCTTTTCTTTTATATAAATTATGTGAGAATTAAGTCTTTTTGACCTATGGGCTGAAGTAGATGTTTTTTTGTACTATTGTGCCCTATGAATAATGTTTCCTTCCTACTCCGAGCTCTCCGAGGTAAGAGGCACTGTATGTTGAAAAACAGGTTTTTTAAGGACCCACCTAATCACGTAAAAATGGCTGATCGGATTTTGATGAAATATGTATATGTCGTAGGATAATTGTACAAACAGGATTTTTACAAAAATCCTAGTATGATTGTAAAATACCGGAATGATTAGAATCTAAGATAGATTTTTGCAATCATCCGAGTGATGTTTAGGATTTTTACAAAAATCTAGCGTATCTTAGGTAAATCGCGAATCACCATCTTTTTGCGCACGCTGATTGGCTGACGTCATCGTTATTGACTGACGGATGCTCTGGGGGCCAAGTCTGCTAATTGAAATAAAATGACACCGTTCTGCGATCAAGACGCAACCTCATTACGTTTGTTACTAATTGGGTATTCTGCTAAAAAAAATATGACTGGATTAATGGTCGTCGTTGAATCGTAATGTCGTCGTAATGATGGTGTTGCCCACTAAAATCTACCATGAGGATAGATGTCACAGTGTAAAATAATAGCACTCTCATATAAATTCCATTTCAAGTAAAAAAACCGGTATTCAATCGAATTTTTTGTTTTTACGACTTATTTGGATAATTAATGGTCAAATGTATTTAAAGTTTCTTAAAATCATTAGATACAACAAAATGTGACGTACTGTATTACGAATCAGTTAATATTGCACTCAAATATTTAAATTATTAGAATTATCTAATAAGAACTTTGTAAAACGGAACGTTATTTATGTTAAGTGGTTGTCATGACGACATATATTTGTTTGTGTTCCAAAGAGTAGAGTCATATAAGGGAAAGTCCACTAGTGCCTCTGGAAATCGATGCGGAACTACTAACATGAAATTATAATAGTTGAAAATGTATTGTTTTGTTTCTTTATTATATTTTTTGACTTTTTTGTGATATTTTTTATTTGTAACAAAGTATTAATGAAAAAGAATAAATCAAAACAAAACAAATATGTTAATTTGGCTAGGTTTGATTGAACTCGGTATTCATCCAACGATAGTAGTGAGTGTCATATATAGAGTGGTGGTGTGGTAATCGAATCGAATCGAATTAGGTCAACGAATTTTACAATTATATTATTGTAACTCGCACCAAGGCCTTTTTCAAAAAAAAATTCGTTTGCATCATTGTAAAATAATGTTGTTTTTAAATACTTTATCTACACCCATGCTATAAATCCTTAAAAAAAGGTTTTGAAACAGTTAGATTATAGCCAATATTAAAACAACCAGTGTCATAAAACCACAATATCCGAGCGAGGGTGACAGTGGGTGCTCCCCGCGCCCACTCCCGAACGATACTTTATGAAATTCAGTATAACATTAAAACACTCGTTATGATTCAGATAATTTCATAATGGACGCGCGCGTGACGGGCGCAACCAACCCTTACTCGGATATTAAGCAACCGTTTCAAAACCCTTTATAGAGGATACTTGATAAGGCGCCGCCGGCTACACGCGTGGTATTTACTGTGATCCATCGTCACAGAGTAAATTTTAACCATGGAAAGTATTTTTTACGGAATATTCAATATTTTACTTTCCATGGTTAAAATTTACTCTATGGCGATGGATCACGGTAAATACCACGCGTGTAGCCGGCGCCTAAGGGTTAAAGAAAAAGATAGAGTCTTGTATGCAACTCTACATATTTAGGTATTAAAATATTCGGGTGATAAGCCCATATGTTTTAATAGCCCTCATTATACTACAGTAATTGCATAAATTACTATTATCTACACCCATGCTTTAAATCCTCTGTAAGGGGTTCTGAAACAGTTAGCTTACTGCCATCATTACAGAATCCCGAGCGAGAGCTGGTCCTGCAGCGCCGCGCGCCCACGCGCGAACGTTGCATTATGAAATTCAGTAGAACATTATAAAACTCTTGCGGAAGACATAATGACGAGGAGGGAGAGGATAGTCAAAGTCAAAATCTTTATAGGGGATACATATCATGGGTTTAGATAAATATCATGGGTGTTTTTAATCCATATCTATTAAAATATTGTTTGTTTCCCTAATAAAAATAAGAAAAAATAAAAAAATGGGTGTAGATAAAGTCTTGTATGCAACTGTACATAATTAGGTATTGAAACACTCATGTGGTACTATTATCACATTCGTGTTTTAATACCCCTCGTTATAGTACAGTTGCATAAATAGCTATTATAGCCAAATTAGAACACGATTTTTAATGTCTGTACTGTCTTCTTAAATATTAGATTATTTTGATTTTTTATAAGTTCGCTATGGTTGCTTGCCACCCGTACTTAATAATAAGGTATATACTTTATTTCTGGGTAATTGTACTTTATACTTTATGAGGAAAATAAAGTACGCGAAAATACTCACATGGTTTGTTTAAATATTGCCAAAAGTAATAAAAGGTAAGTATGTTTTTAAAGTTAAAAATAAATAATACTTTATTTCCATATAAGGTACTTTTTTTTTACCTTTAGCAACCAATATACTTTCTTAGTCCAAAAAAAAGGTGGCAACCCTAGTCCGGTCTGGGTCTGACTGCAGAGACATTTTAGCAAACTTAAAGATTTTGTTGTGAAAGTTGATGGCTAAGATACAGAGATGGCGCTACTTGCGCGTTGTTCTATAATGTAAGTGTGGTGTGCCCCTGTTGTGTGAACTTGTGTGTAGTCTGTCGTTCAGCGAGTTTAAATTAAAGAATTTTATCTAATAACTAAATAAATAACCCAGAAACTACAGAAATACCTATATTGATGTATCACATAAAATCATTCTTTAACCGTTAGGTTAAGTATTGTACATTCGGTGATGAAATGTTGTAAGAATTCATATCTACAAACCAATACAATACAACAAATCATACAAAGACGTTTTACCTACCTTAACGAGTAAGTAAATTACCTAGTAAATCCCTGAACCTGACTCTCCGACCAAATACTACCCTTATACTATTATAATTTAAGTTATTACCTTCTATACACATAGTGGACTTTAAACATTGAGGCACTTACCTATACTATGCCTATACTATAGTATATGGACCCACCAATCCGCATTGGGCCCGTGTGGAGGGTTATAGTCCATCCTCCTTTCCACCCATTATTTATTTAAATTTCAATTGCCCACTGCACTTACAGTTTCACACCAAAGCATGCAGAAGGCCAATTACATTTTATACACACAACAGACGAATAACACAATGAACAAATACATGGGCAGACACATAGAATACATCAACATCTGGTTGCTGAGCGATCAGAGCATTGAGTAGCCCCAAAGCTTGGGCAGTGGGTGCATATTTTGCCGTCTGCGTGCAGACTGACGGAGCTGCGAATAACCGTCGCGTGCGCAGCCGCGTTAATTTTTGAGGAACGATAAAAAAGGCCTGTGCCCCAGCAGTGGTGACATTAAAAATAGCTGATGGTCAAAGGGTCCATACAAGCTGGTGCTCATCGGCTTATTTTAGAAATTCCACCTAACTGATCCACTATGCTCATCAAAATACTTATTACATCAAAATACCGTAATTGTTCTCAAGAAGTCTATTTATTGCATAGACTCTTAGCATGCCCGCGGGTTACAGACCAAACTGTCGGCCAAGAGTTGGTTTTGTATGAAGAATCGGTCGATACCAAATCATTGTAGTGTGTGCACTTGCATACTTCTTCATACTGATTCCAAATATCGGCCAACAATTTGGTCTGTACTCAGTAGTCTGCGGGCATGCTTAACCTAATCTCATTAAAATTTTTATTAATTACTAATTTTTTATTTCAGATACAATATGTGTAATGAAATTGCAGAATATAATAAGCAAGTACCTTTTGGAAAAGTTATTACCAAACAAAACTATAGATGTATATTTGCTCCAAGCGACTAAGCAAAACTATGAAGCATTAGCTGTATTGTAAATAAAGGAGCACGCTGGAAAAGTGACTGCTGTCTGTACTTTGAAGCTTGTGCTTTAATCATATACTGTATTGGTTTTGATACTATAAAATAAAATATTGACTCTATGTTAACCTGTTTTCATTTTGTCTACTATTACCTACATCAAATCTAGGTCCGTACCCAAGAAAAATAATTTTGAACCATGCATCTACAGTAGGTAGTATAAAGGTCCAACATTAGGTTTAAGAAGCAAAGTATTTTAGTAGGTATTGTAGTGTAGAGTAGATTGATGATCTACTAATTTGCAAGTTTACAAGTATAAAAAAAAGTCTGGAACAGGTGGTAGGAAGATTTAGGTGATTCAAAAGTACTTAATAAGTTTATTTGAATAAAGCATTTTTTTTTACTTTGACTATTAGTAGATAAAGTACTTGGGCCATGAATGTTATCATGAAGAAAGATGTTAGGCATTGTATTGGTTACCGTACTTAAATATTACAATAAATATTTAAGAAACACTTTAATATGATAGGTAATAATTATAAATTATAATATTAACAGCGATTCGAAATTCAAATTAGAATTCTGAGTAAGTAAGTAGATAAAAATGTTCACTTATAGACACCAAGTGTTTACCTACTTATTTTATTATGGATCAGTGGTTGTTAATCTTTGTCCATGGTTTGTCCTATTTATTTATTTATCAGTAGGTACTACCTACCTACCTATTCAATAATAAGTGAATTTGCATACAAAGGCACCTAGCACCTAATAAGTTCCTATAGCCTAGGTACAATAGGAAAATCAATCCTTAAAATTCCACTGTGGGGTAGGTAAGTAGGTACACATTGTTTTTCCACAATATCTATGATCACTAGCCAAAATATGCCAGCGTAAACTTGGTACTGATGGTCTCATTCTTCAATGTTTACAAACAAATTCTAAGAAAGAGGTGTCGTTGCTCGATTGTAGTTCAATGGCAAAATTGTCATTGAAAAACCATTGATTTAAACGTCAAACAAACGTCAAATAAGAGCAGAATACCAATTAATTGTTCAATCGAGACGCGATTGTAACGCAGTTATTAGCAGAATGCCAAAAAGTACCATGACGATTGAATGATGGTTCGATGGCCTGTCATTAAAAAACGATTGAACTTATTTAAGGAGCGGAATACCAAATGTGTCAAAATTGGCGTTTGAGACCCAATTGAGATTCCATTGATGCATTTGTAAATTAGCAGACTTGAGCCCCTGATTGGCTACCTATTTTTTATTGTTGTGATTATTGTCACATATTTTTCTAGTGTTTTGTATGAATTATACGTTTAGTATTTAAAAAAATCTGATTGCTCACATTAATCAAGAGACATTGAAGTACGATGAGTGAAGTGAGTGAATTAGATGTTATACAAGTGCCGGGCTCGATCAGGTGTATGCATTAAAATGCCGACAATTCATAATGCAGGTCAGTGCAGTGCGATGCGCGCTCGGAAACGGACGCGCTCAATTGCATAGGTGTCAAATTACACATGTGATTTACGTTTCGCGCGGTAAATACCGCTGCGCGCTTAGCCTCACTATGGGTTCCCAACAACTCATAGTGAATGAAGTATTGGCGTTCATCCAGAACGCGGTCGACACCATGGACGAAGTCAGCATCGTGCAGATCTGCAAGTCTAACTTCAATGAAGCTGAGGTTTGCAGTGGCAAGGCGCTGCTTTTCCAGAGCATCGGGAAAGCCGATGAGATGCCATCTCGACGGAGAGATGGCGGTGCGAAGAGTCTCCAAGATATTATCACCATCTTGAAGGAGACCGACCCTGACGACGTGCCGACATTCGTGGCGAAGGAGCTGCACAAGCTGCCCCCCGTCACATTCGACCACGTCGATGTCACCAGGCTTCTCAAGGACATTACCTCCTTGAAGGCTAGCCTGGCCGAAGTTAAGTGTAAACTTGAAGCCTCAGACAACACCATCAGTTAGTTGCGTGCCCAAGTCGTTTTGTTAAGCAACACCGCTGCGGAATGTAGGTCACCTGAGGCCTTCAACGTGAACACTCGTCGTGGGGCGCAAAATGCATCCATAGGCAGTTTTGAGTCGGCGAACTTGGATGCGTCACCGGCCGCCGCCGACACAGCGCGCGATGCGCCGCGCCCCCCCCCGTCACCCGCTCCGCCCCGGCGGAGACGTCACGCGTGAGCACGTCGACCCCTCAACGTGCATACGCCGCAGTCACCGCTGCAAACCAACCCGCTGTTCAACAACTCAAGCGGGGTACCGATGAGGGAAACAAACAAGGCCGACGGGTCTCTAAGCCTGTGCATCCACGGAGACTGGATGAAGAGTGTGACGAGGACGGCTTCAAAAAGGTGGAAAGGAAGAGGAAGCAGTAACCTTCGTGGCACCGCCCTGACCGGACACAACCACCTGCTTCGTCCGGCCATCCCGACGACGCTGCTGTATGTATCCCGCCTGCACTACAGCACGAAACCTGATGATATTGTTGAGTACATCAGAGTGAAGACCAAATTCTGTCTGAGGGTCGAGCGGTTGGATTCCCGCCACAATGTAAATTTCAATTCATTTGTGGTGAGAGCACCGATCGAACATCCGGATACCGGACACTGCATTGCACAACACGCCGCCGTCATCAATGCGTGTAAAATAGTTTAAAAATGTCATTTAAGTATAATGTATGTATGTTAGTCTGTAAGGTATATATTGTATGGGCCTAGTTGCCTGAATTAAATAAATAAATAAAAAAAAATACATACAACCGAAATATCGACACATAAAACACCTATTTTTAAAATACCGAACATTCTAAATATCGATATCCGACAGACCGAAACTTGAAAGATCGATTATCAAATGACCGAAAGTTCGAAATCCCGAAAGGTCGAAATCCCGAAAGGTCAAAATCCCGACAGTTAAAATGACGAAACTTACTTCACCTACACATACATTTATGAAGGTAGGCGTTGCGGTTAATTATTTTTCTCAAAAATGCTTAAAAATGGTCATTATTTTGACAAAATCCACCAATCGAGTTTGAAATAGTTTTTTTTTCTGGCGCTTCGCCGGCCGCTGCCGCGGCACGCTCGCTTCGCTCGCTCGGCTCGCGCGCTTAGGTGGATTCATGTCAACCTAACATGCTCGTCGCTACGCTCCTCGCACCTATTTCGGTGTCGTGACCTACGGTCTCCGGTTTCTAAGTCCCAGTTTAGACTAATTTTCGGCAGCTAAATTTACTATAAAGCATTTCAGGCGAAGCCCAAAGACACCTCCACAGCCAATTCGGTTTTAAGTAGTTCGGGGTATAGAACTTAGGTATATTAACCTTCGGTATTTTAAGCTTCGGGATTTAGTATTTTAGGTAAAATGTCATTTCGTGATTTTAAACGTACGGCCAAACAACCATTCGGCCTTTTAATTTTCGGGATTTCGTCCATAGGTATTGTAAAATTCGGTCTTTTCTACTTCGGCATTGTAACACATACCCTAACTCTCGTATAGCTTTCGGTATATTATTTACTAATGTAAGATTTATGATTTAAAAGAGTCAGTTTTATGATTTAGAAAATAAAAGTACGTCAATTGACTAGCGTAGTTTGACGGTGGAAAACAAGATGGCGTGTGACGCGCGGCGAGTGGGGGCATTCTTGACATGAGCCGTGGCATTCTCGGTCGGGCACTCGGACAAAACAGACGTGTGTTGATGGCTTGTAAACTATTGTGAGTTGATGTATTCGGAATTTAAACATTACCATTGTATTACGAGTTAAAGTCATGTCAAGTTGTTATTGATGTTATGCCATTTAAGAAACAACCAATAAACGATTATAGTTCAGCTGGGGTTCTACTACAAATCAGAAGTGGTAAGTACACGCTCTTTTTACTTTAGAGACTTTTCATGAGAAGTAGTATATTACAAGGGTGCGTTCCGTGACTTCGCTCGAGTGCACTCGGGTGCACTCCGGTGCGCGCTCTGGCCGTTCCGTGGCTCGGTGAAATTTTACTCTGGCAGCTGCCAGGGCGTGGTTTCATCTGTTCCGTGGCTTGGAGCGCAGCAACCAAACAATCATCAAAATAGATGTTTGAAAAACGCTGTGACGTTTATCTTTACAAAATAATGTCATTGTCATGTGGATATTATTTTGTATTTTGATGTTTTTGTATCTAAGTTTCAAAAGTTCATGGTTTCTCAAAAAAAAAAAGAACAGATTTTTATCTGATTTAGTATATACGAAAGTCTAAATTATTCGTATTCCAAATGGAAGACTAAAACTTTGTATCTAAGAGGTTATAAAAACAACTCGATCGTTCCACGGTTTGGTTGCAACTCAAACGGGTTAAAATTTAACCAAACAACTACACACAAAACGACGGAACGCAGCCCAAGTGTTAATAAAATTATAATTTCTAGTGAAGCTTGAAATTATCAAAAATTTTGATCGTTACATTTTTAGCCAGGCCACTGGCCAATAGATTGTCAACTATTCCAGTATATTTAGTGTTCGAACTCTAACTTGGTATACACGTACTATATTCTAAAATTTGCATTGTTTTCTGTTTAATACTCATCGGAACGAGACTGGCTACACGTAAGCAGCAACAGCGTGTCGAAAAGTCCCTAGTTCGAGATGCGAGGGTGGAGTGCTGAGGTATTCTCTTCAAAGCAGTTCAAAGGTCTGGAGTTTCAATTCATTTTACTATTTCATGAGTTATGTTATGCGATCGAAAAGTAAGGTATTCACAAATGTTTCGTATTATTACACGACTACCAAAAGGGAGTGTAATTTTGATAATACATTTTAAGGGAATGGTTCAGTTTGTAAGGGCGTTTTGCGTGAAAAGTAAATAGATATAATTATAAATTATTCTCATTTTCGGCACTTTGTATTGCCGCAAGTTCTAAAAATGTGTCATAACAGGCACGTGTTATATTTTAATTTTATGAGGGGAAAAGGTTAATAATGATGGTTTTTCCAAAATAAATTTTAATAATTAATTACACTCTTACACTTACTTAATTACTTGCTGTTTACACTTTTGAGGTAATATTATTATTTTACAATAATGAATATCATAATATTGGATAAGTAAAAACGTGGGTTTTATTACATATTATTTGGCTGACAGTGGGTACTTACTGGTAATGTGCCATGTTTTGAATAAGTACTCATCTCAGAGTATAACTATACTTCTGAGGTTTTCATTGCATACTATGTGGCAGAACAACTTGTTCACCAAAACAATACTCTAATCGAACCATTCTCTCCACGTAAGTGCCTCACGGTTTTTGGAATTTGATTTTCTCTTTAAACTGAGAGTGTAATTATCATGTAGAGTGGTAGCTTGATTTACGCATTATGTTAAGCCAGGGCAACTCTCGGGTGATATAATGCGTGGATCCCGTATGGAGGTGTGGGCGTATGGTTGGCTAAAGCTACTCCTTGGTGGTATAAGGACACTTAACTCTCTCTATATGCACGCCACATATACGTTGATCCAGTTGAGCTGAATAATGATAACGATAGATCAGTGTCTCTCTGATGAATTATAATGTTTTTATGGAGTATTAAGTATTATACTAAAATCACTTTAGGGGTTTCTCTGTCACTGTAATAAGTCCAAAGGTAAGGTGCGGTAACGCTGTTGCTCTTACCTATTTTATGCAACATGTTGTACCAATGTACAATAATATAATTTCAAATTAACGCGTAGTTACAGGGTAGCTAGATATTTAAAGTAATCAACTATAGACAACCCACCAAGTCTGCTTAACATTATGTGACTACAAATTAGTGAGTATTTAAAAAAAATACTAGTTGCTCACTGATTGGTAACAAAGATTGAGTAAGTAAGGTAGCGTGATCACAAGTTTATTGCGGAAGGACGCGATTTCTTAGTCACTGGTCACCAGATTTTAGCGCAGTGGCTACTGCTAATACAATAGCTGTGTGTTGCACAAACATAATATAATATAATATTTCTTAATTTGATATGACATGTCAGAATCTAAGGTCACAACATGGATTTGTAGGTAGGTGGAATATGGTATTGTCTATTGATATACATACAAATGCATAAAATCTATAATATTACTCCTGATAAATCCAAATATTTCACATTAGTAGCATTCGTTAATACATATTTCATGTGATCATGTTTTATACTATTGGAATTATCAGTTATATGATTTTATCTTAAATAATTCTAGATTTAGTACTTTAATATCCCTTTTAATTTGGTAGCTCATTGTATAACATTATACATACCCATAAAGATGGTTAGTAAATGGTAACAAACCAAGTTCATTGAATAACGGAATAATAATTACAAGAGTCGCGAGATAATTTACCCGTTATTGTTAACATAATTAGGCCTACGATAGGAAGGTATCGATTGTTGAAGCAACTAGGCATTACTAGGACCATTTCTAGGTTTCTGATTTGAATTCTGAGTGTTAACTGGATCTTGACACTGAATAGACTATGTTTAATTATTTTTCATTGATAATAGCAAAATTAATAAATTTATCAATGTATGTTCACATTTTAGCATTGTCGATTTTAATGGGGAAGAGTCTGAATCATTATAGGGTTATTTATTCTAATATAATAGTAGGGTTTGCACACATAAGTTTTAATTTTTTTAATGTACATAGGTATATATATACCAGTGGCGAGGGGTGAAATTATGGCGAAGGTAAGCTGTTCTACAAAAATGTTATGATCTGCATAGTGGATCGGTGGGGTAGGATTTCTAAAAGGTAAGCCGATGGGAATCGGCTTGTATGGACCCTTCGCCACTGATATATACCTATATAATATACAATACTAAATAATATACTAGAAAAAATACGACTCGCACCAGATCAATACTCAGACGGGAATCGAACCCGCGACCTTTGGATATCCGGTCCAATGCTCTGACCGCTGAGCTACCGAGTCACTAGTGACATCGTCGAATTTTTCCTAGTATATCCTAAACTCTTACGCTGTAAGCCAGCGTTATTTCACCAATGTGAGGAATTACCTCGACATTCAATTGAAATATCTTTCCAGATATTTTAACAATTGATTAAGATGAAATAGCTATATAATTTTTAAATTTGAGATTTTAGCATTTACAATGCTATTTTTAAACAATACTAAATAATATACTAGAAAAAATACGACTCGCACCAGATCAATACTCAGACGGGAATCGAACCCGCGACCTTTGGATATCCGGTCCAATGCTCTGACCGCTGAGCTACCGAGTCACTAGTGACATCGTCGAATTTTTCCTAGTATATCCTAAACTCTTACGCTGTAAGCCAGCGTTATTTCACCAATGTGAGGAATTACCTCGACATTCAATTGAAATATCTTTCCAGATATTTTAACAATTGATTAAGATGAAATAGCTATATAATTTTTAAATTTGAGATTTTTGCATTTACAATGCTATTTTTAAACAATACTAAATAATATACTAGAAAAAATTCGACTCGCACCAGATCAATACTCAGACGGGAATCGAACCCGCGACCTTTGGATATCCGGTCCAATGCTCTGACCGCTGAGCTACCGAGTCACTAGTGACATCGTCGAATTTTTCCTAGTATATCCTAGTATATCGTTTTTTTTCTAGTATATTATTTAGTATTGTTTAAAAATAGCATTGTAAATGCAAAAATCTCAAATTTAAAAATTATATAGCTATTTCATCTTAATCAATTGTTAAAATATCTGGAAAGATATTTCAATTGAATGTCGAGGTAATTCCTCACATTGGTGAAATAACGCTGGCTTACAGCGTAAGAGTTTAGGATATACTAGGAAAAATTCGACGATGTCATTAGTGACTCGGTAGCTCAGCGGTCAGAGCATTGGACCGGATATCCAAAGGTCGCGGGTTCGATTCCCGTCTGAGTATTGATCTGGTGCGAGTCGTATTTTTTCTAGTATATTATTTAGTATTGTTTAAAAATAGCATTGTAAATGCTAAAATCTCAAATTTAAAAATTATATAGCTATTTCATCTTAATCAATTGTTAAAATATCTGGAAAGATATTTCAATCGAATGTCGAGGTAATTCCTCACATTGGTGAAATAACGCTGGCTTACAGCGTAAGAGTTTAGGATATACTAGGAGAAATTCGACGATGTCACTAGTGACTCGGTAGCTCAGCGGTCAGAGCATTGGACCGGATATCCAAAGGTCGCGGGTTCGATTCCCGTCTGAGTATTGATCTGGTGCGAGTCGTATTTTTTCTAGTATATTATTTAGTATTGTTTAAAAATAGCATTGTAAATGCGAAAATCTCAAATTTAAAAATTATATAGCTATTTCATCTTAATCAATTGTTAAAATATCTGGAAAGATATTTCAATTGAATGTCGAGGTAATTCCTCACATTGGTGAAATAACGCTGGCTTACAGCGTAAGAGTTTAGGATATACTAGAAAAATTCGACGATGTCACTAGTGACTCGGTAGCTCAGCGGTCAGAGCATTGGACCGGATATCCAAAGGTCGCGGGTTCGATTCCCGTCTGAGTATTGATCTGGTGCGAGTCGTATTTTTTCTAGTATATTATTTAGTATTGTTTAAAAATAGCATTGTAAATGCAAAAATCTCAAATTTAAAAATTATATAGCTATTTCATCTTAATCAATTGTTAAAATATCTGGAAAGATATTTCAATTGAATGTCGAGGTAATTCCTCACATTGGTGAAATAACGCTGGCTTACAGCGTAAGAGTTTAGGATATACTAGGAAAAATTCGACGATGTCACTAGTGACTCGGTAGCTCAGCGGTCAGAGCATTGGACCGGATATCCAAAGGTCGCGGGTTCGATTCCCGTCTGAGTATTGATCTGGTGCGAGTCGATTTTTTTCTAGTATATTATTTAGTATTGTTTAAAAATAGCATTGTAAATGCAAAAATCTCAAATTTAAAAATTATATAGCTATTTCATCTTAATCAATTGTTAAAATATCTGGAAAGATATTTCAATTGAATGTCGAGGTAATTCCTCACATTGGTGAAATAACGCTGGCTTACAGCGTAAGAGTTTAGGATATACTAGGAAAAATTCGACGATGTCACTAGTGACTCGGTAGCTCAGCGGTCAGAGCATTGGACCGGATATCCAAAGGTCGCGGGTTCGATTCCCGTCTGAGTATTGATCTGGTGCGAGTCGTATTTTTTCTAGTATATTATTTAGTATTGTTTAAAAATAGCATTGTAAATGCAAAAATCTCAAATTTAAAAATTATATAGCTATTTCATCTTAATCAATTGTTAAAATATCTGGAAAGATATTTCAATTGAATGTCGAGGTAATTCCTCACATTGGTGAAATAACGCTGGCTTACAGCGTAAGAGTTTAGGATATACTAGGAAAAATTCGACGATGTCACTAGTGACTCGGTAGCTCAGCGGTCAGAGCATTGGACCGGATATCCAAAGGTCGCGGGTTCGATTCCCGTCTGAGTATTGATCTGGTGCGAGTCGTATTTTTTCTAGTATATTATTTAGTATTGTTTAAAAATAGCATTGTAAATGCAAAAATCTCAAATTTAAAAATTATATAGCTATTTCATCTTAATCAATTGTTAAAATATCTGGAAAGATATTTCAATTGAATGTCGAGGTAATTCCTCACATTGGTGAAATAACGCTGGCTTACAGCGTAAGAGTTTAGGATATACTAGGAAAAATTCGACGATGTCACTAGTGACTCGGTAGCTCAGCGGTCAGAGCATTGGACCGGATATCCAAAGGTCGCGGGTTCGATTCCCGTCTGAGTATTGATCTGGTGCGAGTCGTATTTTTTCTAGTATATTATTTAGTATTGTTTAAAAATAGCATTGTAAATGCAAAAATCTCAAATTTAAAAACTATATAATATACATAATATGTATTATAATATGTATAAAGGATTTTTATTTTAACTATAAAAATAAAAGAGAGTCGTGCTAATTAATAGTTTCGACGACAAGGTTCTGACTACGATATTCTTGTAAAAGTTTTATTTACATTTTTGATTGGAAATGTTCCTAGTCATTTTGATTTCATAGTTTTGTGATAAATACTTGGAAGAAGTTGCTGTCGCTTTTGTGCTTAATTTCAGAAAACTAATTTATGCACCGATATGTACTATACTATAGATGCGACAAATCTACGGTCAAAATTCTCGCAGCGATCGCAAAGATGGCGGCCAGGCATGCACAGCGCAAGCGTGAGTTGTCAAAGAAAAAGTAGCATGCACACAGATGCGACACATTTTTCATAATGATTATGATATACCTACTTGTTTAATATTATTGCATAAAATTATAGTAAAAACGCAATTCAATTAGGTAATGTTAATACTTACCCAAAAAATAAAAAAAGGAGGATGGGCATTTAGTACCCGCACTAATAACAATCATTAGGTATCGTCGAAAAGATTTTTTTATTAGGAAAAATATTACTATGGAAACATGGAAATATATTTACTTGCCTAGATAAGGATCTGGGTTAGCAAATATTTTTCCATGTTTCCACAGTAATAATAATAATAATTAGGATACACGATTAGGTCGAACATACTTACAGTGTGTTCGACAATAACGTGACCGGCATTTTTTTGAATTTTAGTATGCAGCTTACAAAAATAAATATTAGGCTGAATAGAACAATCATTTTCCTAAAATGGTTTGTAAAAAAAACATAAGTTTTTGCTTGATTTCTGGATTCTGCAAGAGGATAGTGATCCTAAATACCGTAGTCGGCTCTGCACTTCTTGGAAAGCGATTGCACTTATTGCCAAATGATCCTATTTCTTACTGTGATCAAAATGCTCTTTAAGGCCAACTGAAATTTGAGTACAGAAACTACAGTAAGCCACAACACCGGCTTCACAAGCAGGCACAATCTTCTTAAACATTAGATCTAAAAAAACAGTTTCTGTACTCAAATTTCAGTAAGCCTTAAAGAGTATTTTGATCACAGTAAGAAATAGGATCGTTTGGCAATAAAAAATATTTCGAGTTGATTTATCGTTTTTCAGTACAAAATGTATGGGAAAAGTTTCTGGCGATTCTGTCGTTTCTAGTACTCATACCTTAAATGGTCCCATAGAATCTTTTGAGCCTACACGAAATAGGATCGATTGGCATAAAAAAATGTTTTTGGTATTTTAGCATTTTTTTTGCTAACGGTAAGGTTTTTCCAAAATCTGTGAATGCAGCTCAGAATACCTTAAAAAGTTATGGATGGTCTCCTGGAAACGTTTTCCTGTAACTATACGTATAATATACCTGCCCATAATGTACCATCTCAAAAATTCACCCTGTATGTATTGATTTTTATTTCTCTAAACTGCCGAGTCAGACTTTGATGCCACTTTGCACAAAGGTGTAGTTGAGGTAATTCCTACATAAATACAACACCAGTGTTGCTATTGGATCATAGACCACTTCCCATACAAATTTTCCCAATCTCCTTTCTCATAGATAATTACTCTATCGAGCACTTTTTTTTTCTAGATAAATATTCGTGCTAGGGGTAATGTATACATTCGAACTCGCTATTTGCCTCGCCTGCCTCGCCACTCGAGCGAGTATAATTACTGCGGCAATGGAGCACAGTTGTTCTTTGCACGGATGTGCCTCGACAGCAAAATACAGCACAGCAGGATAAGATAAATAATCACATTCAATTTATTTTTCTTTCTTGACAAGCCCTATACATTTTTGACTGACCGTAAGTACCTACACGGACGGCGGGGCAGTAGTGTCGTCCGACATCAAGGGCGGTTCTTAGCGGTATAGAATCAAATCAGATACTTATAATGTAAAACTGTGCTATTAGTTCAGCTATCCTAGTTTAGTACCTACGTATACAATTTGTATGGTTCACTTTTCATAATCTATGATTTTCATACAAAATATCGGGTCAGTAGAAATAATGTATAAAAAATCGTTTTGGTTGGTTTATGTTAATGTTTTGTTTATTTACCGATGATAAGTCGCTCCATTATCTTTTTCCTTTGCAGTGGATCGATTTTTGTGCGAATTTAACTCGCAGAACGGCATTTTTGTAGCCACAATTACACCGTGTGATCGCGGTGAGCGTCGGCGAGTGACTAAATGAGTTGAGGCCAGTTGGCCTCAACGCGTGGCGCAAAAATCGGGCCCGCTATGTCGCATCTATAGTATAGTACATATCGGTGAATTTATGGCCTCTGGATGGCGCTGGCTGATGGCTTCTGGATAACGCTGACCGGCGATGGCTTTTGGATGGCGCTAACTGGTGGTCTCCGGATGGCGTTGTCAGATGGCTTCTGGATGGCGCTGTTAGATGGTTTCTGGATGGCGCCGACGGACGGTTTCTGGATGGTACCGACGGATGGAGCTGACGGATGGTGTCTGGATGGCATCGATGACGCTGGGTGGCTTCTAGATGGTGCCAACGGTTGGCAATGATGGGTGGTCGGTCGCCAACAGAAGGGTAGCTTCTGTATGGTGCCACGAATGGCTCCTGGGTGTCACTGATGGATGGTATTTGATGGATGACGATAGTTGTGACAATGGGTAAGATAAGATGATGGTGATGATGATGAGTTTAACGATTGTAATTAGAAGATGGAAATAATAATAATAGCTTATTACACTGGTCACTGATATATTTATCAGGTACTTACTTAGATGAATTAGGTACCTATTTTAAATAATGTCCTATAATATCTGATTGTGATTTGGTCGATAGGTTTTGCGACGTTTCTGTTGTTGTTTAATGAATAATAATAATAATAATGGGTGATACTAATAGAATTAATGAATTTTACGTTGGTTTCATCTTATCAGATAACTGAACATTATGTCAAAAAAAAGTAGCCTCTCTTACATTGGAAACACATTGTGTTGGATTGTACAGCCAGCCAGCACATGGGGTTATACATAACTGTCAGGAATCTGTAATTTATTTTGAAACTTAATAGCTTTGCATTAAGTATAAAATTGATTGAATAATTACCCTGTCGTGGAAGCCCAGCGTGCCGTTGACCGTACCTATTGTATCAATTATTGCATAATTGTAAATGGTCTTTCTTTAACTCTTCCTCATTGTTAGATACTTAGTTGAAAAATGCTACGAGGGTCTAACTATAGTAATACTATGAGATTATAACTACACCATATGTACTATACATGGGTGATAACGACACAATGAGTTGCCGTTTTGATTGTCTATTGACTTTAATAAATATCCGTAAATAATATTTGAGTTGAATTGCTAGACTTTGACTTAAATTATTGTGGTTCATGTCTCAGATAGCAAATCTTGTTAAAGGTACAATGCTTACTAAATGCAATATAGTAGGTATTATAAATATCTAGAGGAAGGTCGGTGAGACTGACTGAGTTTACAGATCGAATACTTATTTCAAAACACGATACAACTCTGTTAAATGGTTACGTTAGTCTTAGCTCTAATTTATTTTATCTTTTCTGACCCAAGTACCTAGGTACCTATATTAAGCTCGGAACTGAGTTCCAGTCTACAAATACGATTTCTGGGTCCTTACAAGATTAATAAAATTATTTTTGATAGAAGAAGTTACGGAAGCTGTTTAGTTAATAGATATTTTAAGTTATTATAATTGTAGCGAAGTTAATTTTAAAATGAAAATAATTGTCAGTAGGGAATAAATAAGTTATTTTGGTAAATATGAGAATGGAAAAGGAAGGGTTCACACAGTACAAAAATAAAACTGCTAAACCAAATAGAGACTAAAGTTTTAATTTGCAGAACGGTATGATTTACAGAAGGGGGTACTTCAACACTTTGTTTGAAAAGTAAAGATTTTGTTCACTTGATAAAATAGAAAAATGACTTATAGACCAAGTAAAATAAAGTATGAAAAGTTGCTATATTGACTGCATACAATACAATAATACCTAGCGTTAATATATTATTATGCCTTATTGGGTATCATTATCTTTATTATGATCAATCATATTTTGAATGATATATTTTGTAATGAGCATAAAGGTTGAACTTAAAGTTCAACCAATAAAATTATTAAATTGTTAGTTAAATTAGAAATAAAACGATGTTTAGTTATTATTTAAGTAATGACAGACAGACGATTAATGTTTTTTTTAGTTTTGATACTTTTGATATCATGGAATGATTGATGATGCGACAATGACAACAAATGGCGGTAATTCAATGGGGCATGTTGTACTTTTGTAATATTAGAGATTATTTTATATTATTTATGCCTTAGGTATCTACTTAAATAACTGACTGTTTTGACTGGGTATTACAAAAATTTTGTTGAGTAAAATTACGGGATCTAATATGACAAAATAGAAATAATTTGCAATAGCGGTCTTTCTTCTTTGATCGTTAGATTAAATGCTCGCTATCATTTTGTAAATGAATCCAACTCATTTTCAGTAATTATTTCTTACTTTACTGACCAAAATATTAATTTATTTAGTTGCTTTACTTACTTTTGATTTATTTGGAATTATAATTTGATTGAGAATGTAAGTCCAACAAAAAAAGAGTAACAACTACGCTGTATTTTTAAATTCGTTAGTTGGATTCGTAGATATTAGTGTTTCATAATCATATTAAAATCAAATCTGCAATATTACAGCTTATTAGCATTTAGTGTTTTGCGAATCCGTAATTTCACTGAACTAATTTGGTTAATTGGTTATAATAATGGTTGAAACCCCTGTATGGGATTACAGGTTTGGTTAGTTATGAGTAACGGGTAACCCTTGTATGGGATTACAGGGTCCCTTAATAGTTGAAACCCCTGTATGGGATTACAGGTTTGGTTAGTTATGAATAACGGGCAACCCTTGTATGGGATTACAGGGCCCCTTAATGGTTGGAACCCCTGTATGGGATTACAGGTTTGGTTAGTTATGAGTAACGGGTAACCCTTGTATGGGATTACAGGGTCCCTTAATAGTTGGAACCCCTGTATGGGATTACAGGTTTGGTTAGTTATGAGTAACGGGTAACCCTTGTATGGGATTACAGGGCCCCTTAATAGTTGCAACCCCTGTATGGGATTACAGGTTTGGTTAGTTATGAATAACGGGCAACCCTTGTATGGGATTACAGGGCCCCTTAATGGTTGGAACCCCTGTATGGGATTACAGGTTTGGTTAGTTATGAATAACGGGCAACCCTTGTATGGGATTACAGGGCCCCTTAATGGTTGGAACCCCTGTATGGGATTACAGGTTTGGTTAGTTATGAATAACGGGCAACCCTTGTATGGGATTACAGGGCCCCTTAATGGTTGGAACCCCTGTATGGGATTACAGGGGCCCCTTGATTATTGGTTGGTTAATGTAACAGGGTACCCTTGAATGGGACCCCTTGATGATTTTGTTTGTATATATATAACGAAAAACCCCTGTATGGGGTCCCTTGTTGGTTGGTCAATCATTTGTAAGTAGTAATAAATAAGTCTTATGTTTTAATGTTTATTGTTACATATTGTTGCATAATGGTCCTAAGTATAACAAATAGCTCGCAATATGAACCCTGAAAGGGGGATACAAGTCTATAAAATTAAATAAAGAATATTTTAGCGTGCCTAACAGAAAAGCCTAAACAACAGTACAGTTATGTTCTATCTTATTTTTATTTCTTAAATCTTTTAATTTTTAACAGAACATTAACAGAAAAGTCTAAACAATATTACAGTTATGTTCTATCTTATTTTTATTTCTTGAATCTTTTAATTGTTTATAAAATACTTCAATAGCTTTGTTTAATCCTGTAAGTATTATATGGGTTGACAGGATGCCTTGTTAATTTGGTTACTTGTTTATGTTGATGCCCTTACTCGCCGAGTGTAAGGTTTGAGCATAGGAATCCGCTTATTCTGGCACCGTGCATGGGGACATGCACGAGGTCAGGATGGACGAGTGTATGGTTTATGATTTAAAAGAGTCAGTTTTATGATTTAGAAAATAAAAGTACGTCAATTGACTAGCGTAGTTTGACGGTGGAAAACAAGATGGCGTGTGACGCGCGGCGAGTGGGGGCATTCTTGACATGAGCCGTGGCATTCTCGGTCGGGCACTCGGACAGAACAGACGTGTGTTGATGGCTTGTAAACTATTGTGAGTTGATGTATTCGGAATTTAAACATTACCATTGTATTACGAGTTAAAGTCATGTCAAGTTGTTATTGATGTTATGCCATTTAAGAAACAACCAATAAACGATTATAGTTCAGCTGGGGTTTTACTACACTAATAATGACATCGTTTTTGCGGCTTACTTGGTTCTACAGTTAGGAACTTTAATCTTAGTCTGATCTCTACGCGAATACATACTAAAAGACTTTGGGAACAAATGAGGATGTTTATTTACAAAACAGCCTACCCCCAAGATATACAGACAGCTTTTTAAATAATGGTCCGCAACTATCAAGTGGTCTTAATCTATACTAAATAATATACTAGAAAAAATACGACTCGCACCAGATCAATACTCAGACGGGAATCGAACCCGCGACCTTTGGATATCCGGTCCAATGCTCTGACCGCTGAGCTACCGAGTCACTTAATCTTATATTGGTCTTAATCTTATATTTTCACATTATTAATATTAGTATCTCATGTTCGAGAAATGTTTAACACTATTGTAATTATACTGATACAGTCAGTTATATGACTTTATCTTAAATGGTTTTATATTTAGTACTTAGTCATTTCGGTGGCTCATTGTACAACATTACATTAGATGCCTTAGGTCCATTATCTCAATCTAATGGTTATCGATTTGTGCTCATTGTAGTAGATACATTTTCAAAATTTTGTTTGTTGTATCCTATGTATGGTCAAGATGCAGTAGAATTAAAACGCCATGTAAAAAAAATTATTTCTTTATTTGGTACCCCGAAATTGTTTGTAGCAGATCGTGGGCGAATGTTTCTTAGTTCAGAATTTACCAGTTGTGTAACAGAATTAGGCATTGATGTACAACTCATAACACCCGAAATGCATCACTCAAATGGACAAGTGGAGCGTTATTGTCGAACACTACTTAATATGATCCGAATTGAGTGCAATTATCGACAAAACGAATGGTCAGAAGTTATGTGGCGCCTTCACCTAGTCCTTAACATAACAAAGCAAAAAACTACTCAGCTGTCACCGATGAACTTGTTGGTTGGTATTGAAACCGCTACACCTCTTATACGTAATTTAATTCGTGATGTTGCTTTGGAAAATTCACACCCCAACCGTGAAGCAATAAGAGAGATGCAAAGACAAAGAGCTTCTGAACGCTTAAAGTCAAATCAAAGCCGACAAGATGCAACGGTGAATGTTGGTCGGACGGAAACCATCTAAACAGTTTGAGATTCTTTTGTTTTTGTGATTAAACAGGCACAAGCAACCGGCAAGCTCGATTCTGGCATGCGCGGCCCTTACCGCGTAGTCAAGGCGCTTCCCCATGGTCGATACGAGCTGCAGTTGGTGGCAGGCTCGTATGGGAAGACCACTCAGGCTGCGGCAGAATATATGGTGCCGTGGCGAGGGGAATGGACTCCCAGTGCGTGCGCTATATACTTCGAAAGTGAGTATGAAGATGTTATGTCGTAGTGCAGGCCGCAAGTATAGCTAACGTCGTGCTTCCTTCTTGTTGGTATATGTGTGGGCCTGTAGACCTCAAGAATAGCTAACGTCGTGCTTCCTTCTTGTTGGTATATGTGTGGGCCTGTAGACCTCAAGAATAGCTAACGTCGTGCTTCCTTCTTGTTGGTATGTGTGTGGGCCTCAAGGATAGCTAACGTCGTGCTTCCTCCTTGCTGGTACCTGTGGGACAGGAAATATGCTAACGTCGTGCGTGTGTATGTTTCCTGACGACCGAGATAGCTAACGTCGTGCTTCCTATCTGGGCCTCGATTCCGCTAAATGTAATGTAGTCCAATTGCACGTCGTCAGCATGGCAATAGCCTAAAATGTCACTTTTGGCATTCTGCTCCTGTTATGAGAGTTGAATAGCGGCTACAAGGCGGCTACCCAGCCGCTATTGATACAATTCGGGATTCTGTTAACCAATGGCGTCGCGATAGCACCAGCATGGCCACATAAATGTGTATTCTACTCTTATTTGACGTTTGTGCCGATAGCGTTGGCATCGTCGCCGTCTGTCAAAATTGGCCATCGAGAAGCAATTGTGCAGCCATACGTTTTCTCTTACATTCTGCAGATAAAAGTGATATGAAACAACAATGCTGCATCACATTTAAAGATGGGAGGTATTTAAAATTGGCATACAGGGAGGAACAGCGTCGGTACGAGTATCTACGAGAGGTTACAATGCTGTCGAGCGCGAGCTTTACTGAGACGGAATATCGACCTATGGTTGTTTTACTGGACACAGAGTTTATAAAAATGTTCCGCCTCAGTATAACCGCAGTCAAAGACATCGCGGAAATCATATATCTCCGTTTATTCCCAACGAGCGAAGATGTGATGTTCATTTAAGGCGCTTTCCTGACCGAAAGTGGCGCCGGCGCGCGCCACGGTGAATTTTATTTAATATTGTAATTCTTATACACAATTTTAATAAAAACTTCTCATGTAATTTTTAGGTCCTATAGTTTAGTATTTTTAGACGGTATCATTAAACTCCCTCATTAGTCACTGGTAGATAGCAAAACTGCTAAACGTGGCCGTTTTTGACACAATTGCTATCTACTTCTACAAATGAATGCAAGGGAATGAAGTGATAACTTGTAAAAATACTAGCCTATGATCCCTAAAATCTCCACGAAAAGTTTTATCATAATCCTTTTCTATTAACAACTTATTAAAAAAACCGGTCAAGAGCGAGTCGGACTCGCTCACCGCGGGTTCCGTACCACCATAATTGCACCATTAAACCCCACTGCAGAGTAGAATAATAAAATTAGTATTGCAGTTTTAAGTCAGTGCCATCTCTTGACCGATAGTGGAACTAATGTTAACTTTTTTAGAAATTTGATAATTTCTATAAAAGTGTGCTATATTGAGACATCGTTTTATTTTTCCTGTAATCTTTATATAAACTGCTATCACATAGAATTATTTCAGATTTTTCTCTTTGCAAACTTCGGAGATAAGGGGGGGAACGGTTTTTTTACATTTTTCATTATAAATCGAAAACTATGCGGCCTAAAACAAAAAGAAAAAATGATTGAAAACTTGCAAACGGCGCCCCTTTACATGATACCCCACATGCCCTAGTAGCACCACTTCAAACTTTTAAGACCCCTTTACAGTCCCTGTTGTAAAAAAGATATTTATTCTTTTATTTATTTCTTATTTGCAAAATAGTTGGGCAAATGTCATCTCAAACTATTCTAAATTTCAAGTTGATACCATTAGTAGTTCTTGAGATATCCAGCTGTGACAGACAGACAGACAGTCAGACAAACAGACAGACAGACTGAGTCACACCATAAGGGTTCCTTTTTTACCATTTTGGTAAGGAACCCTAATAAAAACCTCTGAGGGCGCCACTTTCGGTCAGGGAATCGCCTTAATATTGGCGCATTCCACCCATAGCTGTTTCAACTGCGCCCTTCTTCGGTCCAGCTGGATCTCCTTGTGACGCTCCGAGATCTCTATTGGAGCCTTTTGCTGCTTCAGCGTCACTGTTTCCGCTGACATGTTTTCTAACTTAGGGTGTACCAAAACTTTGCCACACAAAGGGAAAATAACTTAAATACATATTGAAAATAGAAAATTTTACTGAAGCAGACTTCATTTAGATTTACTAAATCTATACTATTTGCATAGGAGCTATTTTAGTACCTATAAGGAAATAAAATCTCAATGATAAATTAATAGTTTATTTTAATTCAGTAAGTTAGTAACAAAATGTATGAAACCATTTAGCTAATGAAGATAAATAGGCACCACTCATTCATTTATGATCTACGTCTTGGTAAGCGATGAGCTCGTATTGTATAAAATCATTCTGCATGAGCAGTTGCATTGAGCGAACACCGAGCCAACAGCACAGACTCGTAGACTGACTGTCTGACTTCTTGGTTCTGACTCTTCAATCAAAAATATCCTAGATAACTCTTCATGAACTAAAACAGCACGCAAAAACAGCACCTCGAAATAGCGTCCCACGACCCAGTGTCTAGCGACAGCTTATTTTGTGCATATTCACTTAGTATTTTGTAAAAACTTTGATCTTATATCACTTATTTTGTAAAAAATAAACTTATTTTGTACAAAATTACATCTTTTATCAGTTACTTTGTACAAAATAAGCGCCCAGTTTGTAAATGGGACTCTATTTTGAGGTGCCATTTTTGAGACTTAGGATATTCTTGATTGAAGTTCTGACTGAACAAAATCCTCTGCATTTGACACCGCATTTGGAGTTCAAATTTCAATTTTATCAGCATTGGTGACTGGCTCTTTTCGGAGACAGATACTGTTGGATACGGATTGTCTTAGTAAATCACCGTGCTCGACCCTCAGTCTTCGTTGCCTACATCACTTTCTAAGTCCAAGCAAACACTGAGGGCACAACTTTCTTATTGCTTGACTGTGTATGGTAATCCTGTAAATAGAACAAGAATGTTGAGGTGACTGTTTTGTATGATTTGAGGTTATCTTATATATCACACTTTTTAGGATTTCACAGAAAGAAAACGGGGAATTTAAACGCGTAACAAAAGCACAGCTTAACACAATGACAAAAGGCGTCTACAAAATTCCATTATTCACAAATCATAAATTATAATATTATAAAGATTATGTGAAACAAACCTATAAAAAATTATTCCGTCGTGAAATCTTTTGGTTTCGAAGCAAACTTCTATGTTGTTTGAAGTGATCAAAACTAAATACAGTCGATTTTTATACAAACAAGGTAACTTTAAAGCCTTGGTTCTCTTCTCCGCCAGGGAACTGGAATTAGCACTGAGCATTGCCGTGAGGTTATTGCATCCATAGCTTCCTGCCTTGATATTTTTATGGCTCAAGATACGTTAAATTTGTTTTCTAGCTGATAGAATAACAAAACAGAATTGAAATGAAAAACGCAAATTAATTCCAAGACAAATAAATGTTTTTTTTACCAAAGAGTAGAGAGAGTAACTTATTTGAAAGCCCATTAGCACCTTTGGAAATCGATGCGGAACTACTGATATGAAAAACCAAAAACAATTTAAGAAGGCATGATTTTATCATTTTTTAAATACTGTCTTAGTTTAGGAATTTTCGGAAAGGAAGATTCGGAATTCCGACCGGAATATTGTTAATGTATGAAAATTCCTTACGGAGAAAGGTGCGAGCACATTTGTCTGACGCCATGTCTTAACACGTGTTAACACGCCGTCATGTGACATCGGGGCGGGCTGATTACACCTGTCTAATTAGAAACCACCTAGCGACCGGTCTCATTTGACAGATGAATGATCACATTCTATCATCATAATGTATCAACATTGCTACTTCTTTTTGGGGTATAAAAAACATACCAAAGAAAAGTAGCAATGTATATCAAATGAAACCGGTCGCTAAATAGTTTCTATTTAGATAATCAGCCTGCGGTTTTCATAGTAAATGTATGCACTAGGGTCACACTTATCTTATAACACGTCGCTGACGCGACCAAATCCCATTTCAGATTGCATCATGTTGCGTGTTAACACGTGTTGTGGCGCGTGCTATGCTTTGGTAGGGTTGGAAGGTGTTTTCGATATCGATAAATATATAGATATTTATCGATAATATTTATATTGTATAATTTAAAATAAGAGTAATTTCGTATGGAGAGGTAGGGCATTTTTTAAATAAGTTTTTATTTTGTTAGATCGATATACATATACTGAAAAAATGCTGCATAGTCAGATTTACTTTTAAATTAGAATATATTTATTTTTTGGCGATGTCGCTACCTACCAAAAAACTGATTTATTTCAAAGATCTTATCCCTATAAGCAAAAAAATAATCAACAGTGCAAATCTATCACGGGCAGTTTTTGAAATAGTTATTTAAGTTTAAAAATACTAAATAATGTTGGTAATTTCCAATTTTTAAATCGCAAAAAATGACTCATTTATTATTTTTTAAACTTTTATTAATATTCTCAAAACTGAGAGGGTAAAACTTTTGACCGTATCATGTTACCTTCATGTTACACGGACTCAAAATGTTACTTTTACGTAACTTTTGATACTTAATAAAAAAACTCAAATATTTTCCAACAAATAAAAAATAATCGTGAGACGGAATATATATGGAATTATCGCTAAAATCTATTTTTTTTTTTCAATTCAGGCAGTCGGCCGCGGAACAATCGCACACATCGACTATTGACGCTTCACTAACAATGTACTTAACGTGGCATAAGACTAGTGTGAACCTAACGTAATATCGCATCATATGGCGCGTTAACACGGAAGCTAAGTGTGCACCTACCGCTGACGCGTCACATGGGAAGGCGTGTTAATAGTGTGAACCTTACGTGTCATCACGTAGCGTGGCGTGTCATCACATAAGATAGATGTGCCCGCACCTGAAATCCCGTATGTGTGTGGTATTATCCCCGTCAATTGATAATGCGCTGGAACCTTGTCACATTAACGTCCACGTTGACGTGATCCGCAACTAATAATGTCATGAAACAAGAAAATTCTAATAGGTAATCTAATATATTAATTATTGAATTATAATTTTCAATAAGATAGGGTCTAGGTACCTATATAAAAAAATTACGCATAACCAATTAACGGGGATAGTAGATCCATAGTTTTGTATGGATTAGCTGCGTTTGGAATTACGTATGTACGGAACAGAATTCCGAAATGGAAAACCGTTTGTGTGTGGTCAGTTTTATACAATCTACTCTGTGTAGTTATTGCTTTCTTTATGGTTTAAAGTCAAGCTGATGCGATGCTGTCGACATGCCAGCGATATGCTGAGGACGTTCTTCTCAAAATTAGTAGAATATCGTTTTTAGATCAATGGCGTTAGCAAATCAGTGGCTTGTCTGCAACATAGCAATTTGTTGTAAAATAGCGGAATTGAGGCCCTGGTCTTTGTAGTTAGAGCTATGCTAACGTAGTGCCTATGGCTCAAATTTATTGTGATTTTAACTCTTTAGCACTTTGCTAAAGAGGTGGTTACAGGTGTTTTAAGTTAGTGCTTTCTGTTAACAGGCGCTGACGAAAATGAGGAGTCCACGCCTGAGCAAACTGCCGAGAGTTGCGATGTGCCCACCGAGAACTCGATGCCTGAGCCCACCCCAAGCACCTCGCATGCTGCAGCAGCGAGTAACGACCATGTGACTGAAGACAGCTTGCCAGTTCCAATACCAAGTAGTTCCGGTTCCTCTGCAGCAGTTCAGCTTCAGCTAGAAGAGAATGAGTTCTCCAGTACCTGGTGTACCTGGTGGTATAGCAGGGTGTACCTGGACAAAAGAGAAAAAGAGAAGCCAGAAGGCAAGGGACACGGTTGGCCCCGGCTGAGGTTGACCAGATTAGACGGCGGGCGGAGGAGCAGCTACTGGTGGAGTGGCGGCTCCAGTTGGAGTCTCCAACGGCGGGCGCGCGGACGGTGGGTGCGGTGCGCCCGTTATTGGTGGAGTGGATGGAGCGGCGTCATGGAACGCTGACGTTCAGATTGGTGCAGGTTCTTACCGGGCACGGATGCTTCGGTAAGTATCTGCACCGAATCCAACGGGAGGTAACGCCGGAATGCCACGAGTGCGACGAGGCGCTGGACACCGCGCAGCACACACTAGAAGTGTGTCCTGCGTGGTCAGTGCAGCGTCGGGATCTCGTGGCGGTGGTAGGGCCGGATCTCTCGCTGCCCGGCATCGTTAGCCGGATGCTGGACAGTGACAGATGCTGGCAAGCGGCAGTCTCTTTTTGCGAGGATGTGATCCTTCAAAAGGAGACAGCGGAGAGGGTGCGCGAAGAGGACGCTCAGGCGGCCCTCATCCGCCGCAGACGGTTGGGGAGGAGAAGGCGTCAATATGACCGCCTTATCCCATAGTGTTACCGGTCGGCGATGGAGCGCCCTGTCGTCGACATTGCACGGTGCACGCCGTCTGGGGAGACGATCACACTTGCTCGGTCGTCTCCCGCCGCGTAGGGGCCAGGATGGCTAGGCCACCCGTCTGGTCAAAGGGGTGACTATCACCATATCCCCCGTGACCGATTGACGGAGAGAGAGCAAGAAGTGAGGGGTTTAACTGGTAGTGGTGCCTGCTTCCGATCGTCCCATCTGGTCAGCCCACCTGAGTGGGTAATCTTATGGGGAGATCGGGAGGAGGCTCTCTCCCTCTCCCCCCTGGGGAGAGGTTAGAACCCCCCGGATCCCCCGCCGAGCCTAATATTCAGGCTAGACGGGAGACCCGGGGGCGGCGAGAGACAGATCAGGAGTGGCTTCCTGTGCCTGACCGAGCCCAGTATACATGCATAAAAGCATGTATACGTAAAAAGCGTATTTACCTCACTCTAATAAAAAAAAAAAAAAAAAAGGAGAGGCCGTGTTAGCGGGAAAGTGACGACACAAAGCGAAGGGTGTGGCTCTGGACGTGGTGTGAGGCGCGTTGGCTATAGGCACCCATTACACGGTAGGTTTTGCTGTCAGTCCACGACTGCCTCCCGTAATTCCACCAAGTCAAAGCTCGGTGGAATCCCAGGAGGAGGGAATACCCACTAAAAAACCCCGGCACCTGCCCACTCGCCGCCAAATGTCGACAGCCGTAGGGCTGTATGAGGGTCCGTGGGGACAATCTCCTCAACGACAGACGGCCTGCCCGCATCCGGGCTTCCTCCGTTGGGAAATGGCCGGGCAAGTTTGGCCATTTCCCCCATCTCATCAGGACCGTGCAAGGCGGGCTGTGGTTCACCTCCCACTGCCCGCTTGGCCCCGACTTCGAGCGGCCACCTCCGAAGAGACTTTCGCTCCCCTCGCGCGTACTGTCTAAATGGTTTCCGCCTCCATGTAAACATAGAAGCGTAGTCCCTCTTAGACCTCCGCAATCGTTCAAAAGGGTTCTAGGGGAATGCGCCACCCGCGCTTCCCTAATCCCCAAGACGTACAACCAAAATAGGCTTTCGTCTCCGACACGCCAGCCTGTAAGGCCCACGGTCTGCGAGCAATCATCTCCGAAGAGACGTTCGCTCTCGTCTCGCGTACTATCTGAAAGATTTCCGTCTCCATGTTAAACATAGACACGTAGTCTCTCTTAGACCTCCGCAGTCGTTCGAACGAGGTTCAGGGTAAGCGCCACCTGCGCTCATCCCTGGTCCCTCGGTGTCGGATTATTAGCCAGCTGTAAAAGAAGCTCAAAAGAGTCTTTTACTGAGACGCCCAGGGTGCACCGGCCCTCCCACTGTCTTTCCCAGTCCACGGATGCACTGGGACAAACAGTAGTCGGGCACACGAGGAGGTTATCCGACCACGCACCCCTGATGATTAACCTACCGTGTAATGTAGTGACTAATGGTTGCATGATGTGATTTGTTCTTTCCATCTGACTGATCAGTCAACGTAATTCATGACTGATGGAATTTGACTGACGCTTGCATGACCATGTAATGGCTGCCTTAAATCCAGCCGCAGAGCGCTTGCTCTGCGGCAAAAGATGCAAAAGAGGCCCTCTTTTGCATCGGGTCGCCGAAGTGTCATCACCATCAACTTCTGTCCGTTTTTTTTTTGTAAAAGTGCCTACTCTTTGACGTTTGTTAGTTTTAGATTTGATTTTTTAGTTTTAGTTTAAGTTATTTTCTAATAAAATTAATTTCCTGTAAATAAAATCGTGTGTGATCGTTCATATATTTTTTTATCAAATCCACTGCTGATTCCTAAAAGTATTATAATCGCTGTTAATATGTTTTGTTTCTTATTAGGTATATATTTTTAGGGTTCCGTAGCCTAAATGTCAAAAAACGGAACCCTTATAGATTTAGATTCATCATGTCTGTCTGTCCGTCCGTACGTCACAGCCACTTTAATTTTTTACGTAACCGAAAATTTTGAAACTTTTTTCTATTATAAAAGGAGCTTATTCCAACCTATAAAAATATTCTGCCAATTTGATATTTTTCGGACATTCCCTATTTATTATGATTATGATTCATTTTTATAAAATAAGAGTATCAATAAGATTATTTATTCTGTGAGAGAACCAATTAATTTATGCTGCGATATTATTCTACTCTTTGACGCAGCATGTGACAGTGCAAAACTGAAAAGACCAAATTGAGTCTGTCAGAAGTTAAAAAGAATTAATAAATATTTAAGGATTTTTCAGGTATACGATGTCACTGAACAAATTTGACAACAAATCAAGAATACAATATACGAACTTAATGTTTAAATTTAAACAAATAGCAAATAATACGACAAAAATTTACTTTCATGTGAAATGTAACACCGTCTTTTTGTAAACTTGATGTTCCAGACCTCTTTTAACAGCAAAAAACTCATCAATTCGGCATTTTAAACACTGCAGCGTTCAAGAAAGAAATCGGCGGGCTGATTATCTAATTAGAAACCACCTAGCGACCGGTTGCAGTTCACAGATGATAGTGATCCATTGCTACTTCTTTTTGGATTAAAAAAAAACATACTAAAGAAAAGTAGCAATGTATGTGGAATGCAACCGGTCGCTAAATAGTTTCTTTTTAGATAATCAGGGTGCCGGGCGCAACTGGTTTTATTAACGCGTATGCCCATTTGGGCAAAGATGTATTAAAAAAGATTTTTAATACATCTTTGCATTTGGGCTTGTACTTCGGCAGAGGGAAACGCTTCGTATGGTTACTCTTTCTGGTACAGAAGCGCATCTTACTCTAAGCTTGATGCCATTGCGACCAGTAATTTTTCAGGCCAAGTGCATTGTAGTTGAAATCCGTAGGTAGCTTCTCCATCGTTTAGTATTAAACATACTTTATTATCGTAACACAATTATTACATATTTTAATTCTTTTTACAGTAAACTTTTACTGAAAGTTTAAACCTAACACCTTGTTTTGGTGCTAAATGAAAGAGAAATAATTTTATTAGACGGACATCTTTATTGAGAGAGACCCAAATAACAGACCGCTTACTTAACTTTACCACGGAGTATGTATGTAGGTACTGTGACATTGACTTTAACTGATCTTTTAAATAAGTTGAGTGGAATTTAGTCTGGACCTGTAAAACTAGCCCTCATGATTTAGATTTTAGAAATAGGTATGATTAACAATATTTTTGTCATACGAGTTCTGTTAAGAAATAAAAATAAATGAAACTACATTTAAGAAGTTATTTGTTACTCTTGAAATAAATGTATGTCTTTAGTGTAAATAAGACAAAAACATGTTCTATAAAATTTCAGTGCACTAAAATAGAGATTTGCTGCCATACAAATAAACGAAGAATAAATGTATACATAGATTTACAAAAAATATTGTCATTTATATTCCTTCACAAACTTTTTGGTATTCTAAATATAAACTTTTTATTCGTTTATTTGTACGGCACTTGTGCTAAACTCTAGCAATAGGTACTTCAATTGCAAATTCGGCACAAATTTTGCACATTTTTTGCACAAATTTAGCAAATTTTGATCAATTTCTGCACAAATTTTGCACAAATACTGCATAGATTCTGCACAAATTTCGTACTTCTCTAGCAATACTTCAATTAATATTATAAATCAATACTCGTACAGTGCTAGAAACCATCTTTATATATTATATAAATAAATAATTTATAGATTCCATTTCCATTACATTTTTAACTCAACTTTCACAGGCTCAGAATATACTTTTATATATCCCTCAAATATTTTAAGTGGAACTTAGCTTAGACCTGTAAAACTAACCCCCATGATTTAGATTTTAGAAGTACCTAGGTATAATGCGATTAGTGCTTGATCTTCACGTCAACAACAAGATTATAACAAAATCCAGTGCCCATGCCTGGTTTGTAGCCACCAATGGTACATACAATAGAGCCAGCAGACCGGCTATTTACTAAAAATTTGTACGCCTGAAACAGGGTATGCATGTCAAACTTTGAGATTGAGAACGAGTAGGTCCCTTTTTTGTACGTACATGTTCTGAAGTCGTATTTTATCTTTAAAGCTGCCAGTAGTAGTCTGGCAAGTGTATTCGTACATCTGACTTTTTGCCAATTCATCAGATCTTTAGAAGAAGCATCTCCTTCATTTCTTGCTATGAAGAAGAAATAGCCACCAATCAGGTTTCTTTTAATAGTGACGTTCCCCTTGACATAATTGGTCTCGTTATTGATGGTGTAAGTTGCATATTCCACTTCAATAAAATCCGTAGCATTTTCGAAGTACGGAGGGTCTGGATTCTTGCAAGTTACAAGTTCCCTTAAAATAGGTACGTAACGAGTCACTGCAATTTTTATTATGCACATTAAAGTGAATCCAAAAAGATACATTTTTTCACGTTTAAAATTCTTTAAGAATATCAAAATTATATCCAGAACTACATTTGTTAGAGATAAATGTAATAACTAGGACGACCCGATCGCTATGAGATGTAAAAACTAAATGAAATAAAATTAATATTTATTAATACAAACTCATTGGTCGTTAGGTAGATTCAAGTGTGGATAAGTAAATTATGATGAAGCACATAATATGATAGTGGGACAGTTTTGGAGTTATAATGGCTTACCGGAACCCTTACCTACTTATTTTTTAATTCTTATTTCGGATCATACCTTTATACATCGTTGCAGTGTGACCCATAGGCTGCAGATATACAGTGCCTTTGGTCTTGAACAAGCGATAATTTAAATTTATCGACAAAAACACCCACATGTTGGGGTCTATCCCCACTCCTGTTGGAATGGCCGCCATTTTAAATTTGACTTTTTATTTTAGATGACCCTGCGGAAAAATATTAATTTCGCCGCATTTGAAAGTTCTACAGTTATAAAGAAAATACTGTTCGAAAGTTAATAATATCACCTATTGATTTAAAAAATAAAATATGTTAACTTTCAGTTTAAATACGTCATAAAAAATTACTGGAGTAAAATTTTACACGAAATTTGTGGGATTGTTTTGAGCTTTTATTACATTTCTCAAAAACTAGGACATTAATCTCCATTTTTTTGCATTATTTGAATACACAGAAATATTACCTACAAAACGATATGAAAATTTATTGCTCTATGATGCATATTTCGAGAGCTATTGTTGTTTGAATATGACCCTTACAAGCACTAAATGGTTATTTTCGAAAAAAAAATCAAAACTCTTAAAAATTGTATTTTATCATTTGATGAAATTAGTATTCAGATAAAATTATCAATTTAATTTAAAATATGTTCAAAATGCTTGTAATTATGTACATTTTCGAAAATAATCATTTTTTGGTTACGTTCTTTTTGGTCATAGTTCAAACAAAAATAACTCTCGAAATATGCAACATAGAGCAATAAATTTTAAAGTCGTTTTGTAGATAATATTACTGTGTATTTGAATAGTACAAAAAAAATGAACATTAATGTCCTAGTTTTTGAGAAATGTAATAAAAACTCAAAAAAATCGCACAAATTTCGTATAAAATTTTATTTCAGTAATTTTTTATGACGTATTTAGACCACAAATCTACACATTTTATTTTTTAAATTGATAGATGATATTATTAGCTTTCAAACAGTTTTTTGTTGTAACTGTAGGGCTTCTAAATCCGGAGAAATTAATATTTTTCCACAGTACCATCTAAAATAAAAAGTCAAATTTAAAATGGCGGCCATTCCAACTGGAGTGGGGATAGACCCCATTATATGGGTGTTTTTGTCGATAAAATTAGGTGTATTTCACGCCTATAAATTATCGCTAATTCAAGACCAAAGGCACTGTAGAATGTTTGGCAGAATTCTCTGAGCATATGTCACTTTGATTTCTGCAGTACACCTTGCAAACCTACGAGCCAGCATATTGGCCCGAATAGACAACGCTCTACGCTCTCTATCCATATCAAAATGATCCGCAAGTCTCAGTGACTCAGTACTATGGTACCGCCACGCCGCCCGCCGTATCTAACTTAAATCTTTGACTAGCCGAGTGTAAGTTTTCACGAAGAAAAAACGTAACTACAGCGTTTACGTTTCGAGCAACATTTGTATGGGGAAAGTACAGCGCTGCCATACGGCGAGAGGATGAACCAATTCTCGTGAGTGTAAGTTTGCTCAAAACGTAGGTCGATCCGTTTTTAAACACATCAAGCGCGTTTTGCTGTCCGAATTGGGTTTTTTGGTGCTTTTTGTGAGTGTAATTGACACGTTTGACAGTTCGAATAGTTAACTAAAGCAAACGTATTAGTTAAGTAACTCACTTGTTGATTCGCTAGTGAGATCGAGCGTTTCAGTGTTTTGCAAGGATATTTTGAAGTGTTTATTAATTTATTATGGCTACTAGATATTTTTTGTTTGAAGGATGTTAGCGATCACTGAAATGCAAGACGAATTGTAATCACCTACGCAGGCAAATTAATATTTTATTTTTTAGTCCTTCCTTTGATCTAGTCAATCTTACAAAACAATGATTTTTATTTGATTTTTATTTACGGTGAAAATATTATGGTGAAAATATATTATATTTACAAGAAGTATAGGTAGGTAGGTACTCACTGTTCCATTATATTCACCAATATTTAAAATTGTGTAGCACTTGGCTTCTTTCACTTTCAAAGGCCTATCATAAACTATTATTTCGATTTAGTTCAAGACCTTTTAACACTTTTAACACCAAATACAACGGAAGCTCGCCGAAATGAAATGCACGCACTCACAATTAATCTGAAATGCATTTTTATGCAGTTTTTTTTATCGTTTTTAGGAATCAAATGTTCAAAACAAACAAATGCTCACCAGCCATTGAAAGTTAACTAGTAGGTATAGTTTGAAAGAATGGCAAACAGGTAGTAAGAGGGCCGCATCTTTTGTCTCCGTCTTTCTTGGGAATAAAAAAGAAAAAACCGAATCCGAAGACAGGGCTGACAACTTTCGGATATGTGAGCAAACGTAAACGTTTATCGAGTGGTGAGATATATACTACACTCGCATGTGTCACACATACTTTAAAGTTTGCGTCAACTAGATTAACGTTTTGGTGACGTTTTATGATTTGGAACGAAAAACTTACACTCGGGGCTGGAATCAGCACTCGCTTCACGCTCTACTCGCGTTATACCATCTGTTGATCTACTAGAGCTAATCAATATCAATGTTAAGGTAAAAACATATTTCTTTATTTTTTAGTTTTAAAGCTTATTTAGTAGAAATATATCTAAATATTTTTTTTATTTATAAAGATTTTGGAAATAAATAAAAAATACGAAATATCAAATCACTATTACAAGCTTTGAACTATACAATAATTAACAAACTTCAATCATACTACCCGTGCCGCGCGCATCTCCCGCAGTTAGGGACATACAATTTTTTTTAAATGTAACCCAACTCAATACTTCTAGGGGTTTTTTTTTCATTTTTCGATAGCGCTTTTCGTTTTTGAGAAATTGATGATTTAGTGAGAAAAGACCCCGAAAAAGTGTGACATTTTTGTACATTTATGCGATATTCGAAAAAAATATTTGACTTTTTCAAATTTTTTTTTTTCTACTAATAGCCCTAGACGCATCTTTTGACACTTAGCACATTCACGTAGACCCAAAACTCACGGGATCAGGGCGATGTCTCACTCTGGCTGAAATTGGGTACCTTACTGAAGCGATCGAAAAAACATTTTCAATGTTAATAAAATAGAATTCGCCTTAGCAACATTCAGAATCGATTTCAGAAGCCTTTTTACATCGGAAAAGTCATGTTGCCCAAATGGCTCACAAAATGTTGTTGAAACAGTAAAGGAAGCGGATATTTAGGATTTTCGTCTAGTCTAATTTAAGTGCATTAATACTTAATAAAATAGAGATTTGCTGTCATACAAATAAACGAAGAATAAATGTATACTTAGTTTTACTAAAAATATTGTCATATATTCCTAAACAAACTTATTGGTATTCTATATAAACTTATTATTCGTTTATGTGTACGGCACTTGTACTTTAACTCTAGCAATACTGCAATTACAAATTCGGCACAAATTTTGCTCAACTTTTGCACAAATTTGCAAAATTTCTGCACTAATTCAGAATTTTGCTCAATTTCTGCACAAATTGTGCACAGATTTGCACAAATTTTGCACAATTTCTGCACAATTTTTGCACAAATTCTGCACAGATTCTGCACAAATTTTATACTTTAACTCTAGCAATACTTCGATTAATATTATAAATCAATACTCGTACAGTGCTAGAAACTATCTTTATATACAACGTGCTAATGAATTAACGCAAAATGAGGAAACCGTTTCTTTGGACCACCAAACTGAATTTTTCGTTATTAATTTTTGTATGAAACAGCTGATTTTTTTCGCGATTTCAGAGTTGGTCCTATAGTAAAAGTTGTGCATTTTGATGGTCCGGAGAAACGGTTCTCTCATTTTGAGTTAATTCATTAACACGTTGTATATAAATAAATACCAGTTTCCATTACATTTTTAACTCAACTTTCACAGGCTCAGAATCGGGGGGCACGGTAGTGCCCCGGTTAAAGTCGAGCGCGAAGCAAATACTGCCGTACCATCCTTTACTTGAACCATTTCGCCGCATTTTCAGGCCCCTATTGACAACCTCTGGATAAGACCAGGACATGGAAATTTTCGTCATCCAGTAAGCTATAATCACATACTTAAAATCCAAAATTTCAAGTATGTCTGTAGGTCATTTAGTTCCGAAGTTAAGCGAAAGCAAAACCCTTGTGTACCCTTCAACGGCCAAGTCACACAACATTAACTATAATAATAAAAAAATCGCAGTAAGGAACCTTAGACTTGGCACGACCTTGTCTAGATTTCATTACTTTTTAGAGATAAACAAGCAGCTCCATCGAGACTTAGCTTTTTTACAGAATGTTTTTGGGGGGATATACTTTTATTTATCCCTCAAATATTTTGAGTGGAACTTAGCTTAGACTTGTGAAACTTAACCCTCATGATTTAGATTTTAGAAGTACCTAGGTATACAAAATGCGATCAGTGCTTCATGTTCGTGTTCACGTCAACAACAAGATCATAACAAAATCCAGTGCCCAAGCCCGGTTTGTAGCCACCAAAGGTACATACAATAGAGCCAGCAGACATATGGCTATTTACTAAAAATTTGTACGCCTGAAACATGGTGTACATGTCAAACTTTGAGATTGAGAACGAATAGTACCCTTTTTTGTACATACATGTTCTGAAGTCGTATTTTATCTTTAAAGCTGCCAGTAGTAGTCTGACAAGTGTATTCGTACATCTGACTTTTTGCCAATTCACCAGATCTTTAGAAGAAGCATCTCCTTCATTTCTTGCTATGAAGAAGAAATAGCCACCGCTCAGGTCACTTTTAATAGTGATGTTCCCCTTGAGATAAGTGTCGTTATTGATGGTGTAAGTTGCATATTCCACTTCAATAATATCTGTAGCATTTTCGAAGTACGGAGGGTCTGGATTCTTGCAATTCACAACTTCCCTTAAACTAGCTACGTAACGAGTCACTGCAATTTTTATTACGCACATTAAAGCGAATCCAAAAAGATACATTTTCTCGCGTTTTAAACTGTTCAAAAATCAGTCTTAAACAGGTGACTACGAAAGGACAGGGATAATATTAAGTTCATAAAATTGTTACTTTGCCTATATCCAGAATTACATTTGTTAGAAGAAATAAATGTAATAACTAGGACGACCCAAAGCCATGAGATGTAAAAAACTAAATGAAATAAAATTAATATTCATTAATACAAACTCATTGGTCGTTAGGTAGATTCGAGTGTGGATAAGTAAATTATGATGAAGCACATAATATAATAGTGGGATAGTTTTGGATTTATAATGGCTTACCGGAACCCTTACCTACTTATTAGTGTTCCGTACCTCATAAGGAAAAAGCGGAATCCTTATTGGATCACTTTGTTGTCCGTCTGTCTGTCTGTCCGCCCGCCCATCCGTCTGTCTGTCTGTCAAGACCCTTTATCTCAGGAACGCGTAGAGGTATCGAGTTGAAATTTAAACCATATACTAAAATCCACGGTCCCTTGAAGCTGTAAAAAATCAATAAAGTAATTACATTTCATATTTTTCATAAAAGCTACCTACTTAGTTCAACGACATCTAGTTCTTTTTTATGTACTACTTTTTTCTTAAACTGCCTTTTGAAAACCGCTCATTGGCCTTTTACCGTGCTGTAATCTGATGATGGCCATCCAAGGACTGAATGGAGTAGATTCAGATCGCCATACACACCCAACTGATCTGATCAGCATTCTAAAAGATCAATGGGTTAGAGTTGTCAGTTTGAGGATTTCCATACATTTTCATGCTATTTTCGCGGTTTTTTTAAACATTTCCATTATGTTTTTAGAATGCTGGTCAGATCAGTTGGGTGTGTAGAGCGATCTGAATCTCCTCCATTCATTCCCTAGATAGCCGTCATCAGATCACAGCACCCCTGGCAGAAAACCAAGGCTGCAAAGTTTTCCTGTACAAAAATATCTGTTACATTTTTGGAGTACGGAGGATCTGGATTATCGTACTGTCTAAATTCCTTTACACTAGTTACGTATCGAGTCGATACAATTATTATAACGCATATTAAAACAAATCCAAAAATTTACATTTTCTATTTTTCTCACGTTTAAAACTGTAAAAAAATTCAGTCTTTAAAAGATGACTGAGATAGTACAGGGATAATGCATTCATAAAATAGGTATGACTATGTTTATTTCCAGAACTACATTTGTTAGATGCAAAAAAAAAAATAACTGAATGTAAAAGCTAAATGAAATAAAATAAATTTTGCATTATTTGGTCATTAGGTAAATTGATTAGAGGGTATTCGAGTGTGATAAAGTAAATGATGATGTATTAAAAATCGTGGGACATTTTCAGAGTTATTAATACGGTCGAGTGATTTGTACAGCAGTTTTCAAGGTGTTGCCATCTTTGGGGTCCCTGGTTGTGTCAATATAGAAAACAAACTTTTCTTTATTAGCTCATGTGTTTGTAGTGCTATCGTTGTCTCCGATTTCCATAACAGAAGTGCTTTAGCTATTTAATTCGATTCGAAGCAATGTTTGTGGTGTTGTCTAATAATGTATTTATTTAAAAACCCGCTTTTCAAACAATTCTAATTTCTGATGATAACGCCATCGTTTGTGTATTGAGCATTCATCCTAATCCTATACTAACTATATTATAAATGAGAAAGTAAGTTTGTTTGTTACTTACGCTTTCGAATCTTACTACTCAATCGATCATAATGAAATTTTTCATACCCGTTCTCAGGTGTACGCAAAAGGACATAATATTGTTACGGACGCGGAGTACGGAATTGGAAGGAAAACGCTGTGGTTGCAGAGACGACGCTTTATTACACAATACACATCCAAATACTCCGAATGTCGTGGTCCGCTCTTCTGTGTGGTGTAGTCTTCTTGCGAACGACGTAGCCACCCAGCGCTGTTACACAATGACATTCCTTGCCCTTATTATACAGGTACCGCAAGATGAATAAAATATGTAATGCATGCCATATGACCATTACTAGTAGAAGAATTTTGCAATGCTCGGCTTGTACACAATGGTTTCATATAAGCTGTGTAAATGTGTCAGAAAAGAGATTTTACCTAATGACGAAACAAAATCGGGAAAGTTGGAAATGTGACGAATGTAGTAAAATATTGCATTCTAGTAATATTATATTCAACATATCTACAAGCAATTCGTTTCAATCATTGACTGATGAAAATAGTCATTCAAACTTATCAACAAACAATCGTTTAAATAGCAGTTGCCCAAACCTAATAAGATTAGACATGGAAGAAAAAATTGATGAGCTCGAAAGAGAAAAGAAAATGTTACAGGAAAAACTCGATATTGCGGAAAATGAAATCGAAAATTTGCTATTAGAAAACTCAAACTTAAAAGAGGAACTAGCAAAACACGAGATTAAAACAAAATATCTAACAAACATTTGTAATTCTAGCTCAAAGAAAAATGTTACAAACAGAAGAAAACCTAAGAATTTAAATAGTCGGGTACTAGACTTCTCACACTTACATGATAAAGATGAAAATAACTTTACATCAACCCCGCAAAAATTAAATACAACGCCATCTATCGAAATGAACACAAATTTCAAAGCCATACATAATAATTCGCCTATCAATAGCAATCTCACATCTTCAATTATGACACCGCAGCAGCCAGTAGAGGTCGCTGATATTAAACAAACACAGCAGGAGATCGTAAAAAAGCCAAAAATATAATAATATATATTCGGAGATGAACAAGTACGAGGTCTATCACAACAATTAATAAAAACTCGTTCTGGAAAATGGAATGATAATTATGAAGTCACCGGTATGGTTAAGCCATCAGCATCAAGCGAAAATATATTAAGTAGCTGTTCTTTAGATAAAAACTTATTTAATAAAGACGATATAATTGTATTATCAGTAGGATCTAATGATAAAAATCCTTATAGTGTCATTTCAAATCTATGTAATACATTATGTAATATGATATGTAAGATCTTTATATTAAGTGTACAACAAAATGAATACATAAATGTGAATAAGTTAAATAATAAAATCCACTCAATTGTCAATAATATAAAAATTGTACATTTATTAATTTAATGGACTTGACTAAATATAGTTTAAAAGACATGTCAAATATAAATTTAATCAGTTTTAAATAAAATTCGGCAATAGACCAATTAAAATATGATAACGATTACATTGTAAATATAACAAAATGCATGAAATTATATAATAAAAACATTAATTCAAGAAATTCTGGCACCGTTATGAATCAGACAATACAACATAAGAAAGGCACTATACCTTATTATTTTCCCGCTGTGAACCGATCGATGCCTAAACCTAATCAGTGTTTAAATGATGAAACGTTTTTTCGATCGTAATACACAAAGTAAATTTACTGTCTTACATCAAAATATTCAAGGTCTTTTATCAAAAAAAGAGTTTATTGAGGTCACACTGTCGGAATTTGAATCGTGCCCAGATGTCATTTGTTTATCGGAAACGTTCATAAAAAAGAGCGAGGAGAAAAATATAAATATTAAAAATTATGAACTAGCAACTCACTTCTCCAGATGTCAAAGAAGAGGAGGTTCTTGTATTTTAGTGAAAAGAGGCACGTCCTTTGTAAAAATTTCTGACTTTGATGAGATTTCACAAAACTTTCACTTTGAATGCTGTGCAATTAGTATACCGCTGCAAAATATTATTATAGTCTGCATATATAGGGCTTCCACTGCCACAAAACGTAGACACTATGAATACTTTTTTCAGAGATTGGAGAGTTTGCTTTATTCTTATTTAAAAGGCACAAGAAAAAAAGAATAATAATTGTAGGCGACATCAATATAAATACTCTTATTGAAAACAAATCCTCTAGACAACTCTCAGATATTCTAAAAAATTATAATCTGAAACAATACATTACTGAACCGACTAGAGGAAGTTCTTGCATTGATCACGTTTTTAGTAATGTACCAGATGCCTCTGGTTCTCTACTTCCGCTCTTGCTTTCTGACCATGATACTGCCCAGATGCTTACTTTCAATATCAAAACTAAGCCAGTTATACCAAAGACAGTTTTCGCATTTAAACGTTGTTACTCTCAAGAAAACATAGAAAAATTCCAAGGCTATCTTAGCAGTTTATCTTTCTCTGATGTTTTCAACGAAAAAAACCCGGATAAAGCCTTCAATAATTTTTATGATTGGTTCTGTTTATTATATAAGCTTTGTTTTCCTATTATTAAGGTAAAAATAAACACTAAACCAAATATTTCTTGCATAACAAGGGGTATCAGAAAGAGCTGTCTTACAAATAGAAATTTAAGGTACAAATACTATACGAAAGTTAATAAAAAAGCTAAATTCCAGTATAAAAAGTACTCAAAATTGTTGAAAAAATGCATATTTATGGCTAAGAAACATACAAATAATAAATACATATTAAAAAGTAAAAACATCTGTAAGGCGAGTTGGAATGTAATCAAAAGTGAAACAGGCCCTGAATTACAATAAATAAATAAATAATAAATAAATCATTTATTTCCTCATCACACAGTAGGTTTCTTAAGACTAGAACATTAATTCAGTGAAATACATGTAGACCTGAAGTGTGAGAAGCTGGTGCCCGCAATAGGTTTTAAAAGAAAACCGGTTACACAGGTCACCAGGCCACCCCCACTAAAGGATACAATTGTTCTTAGTTAATTGTAATTGTAGACCTAGGTGAATAGATAGTAGAGCATAGATGGTATTAATTATTGCATGAAAAAATAATAAAGATAACTTATAGAACTAGTACATACTAAACATTTTAAACAGTAGCAGAATTTTGTGGTTGTGTGTGTATGAGTGCTTGTGTGTGAAAGTGTGCGTGAGTGTGTGTAATGTAAAGTGTGAGTGTATATGAGCCAATGTTATTATATTTGCCGATATTACTCGAGTCGAAAGGAGAAGCCAATGTTATTCATAAAGTTTTTATTTTATAATCTATTATTTATTTAAGTATTTACTATTGTTCATGTGTGCAGGTAGGTTTAGGTAATTAAGATTTTTATTTTAGAGGAATAAGTAAACTTTCAGTCTTTTGGTAGTCCTGTTCCTTTAAGTAGTTTGTGATCGTTAGTTTACACCTAGCTCTGGGGAGGGGATAGATATTAAGAATCCCATTTAGCTTATTATAAAGGTTACGATAAAGATTAAGTTACCCATGAAAACAAAAAAATTGTGTGAAGTAGCTGTCCTTAAAGAAAAAGTTTGACAAACGGTGCCCTTTCTACGCTTGTCCTTTAACAAATCAGGATCATAGTTTAACTGAGTGTGTTTTTTTAAGATGGTGTTCAGAATGTAGGTCTGTCTGACTGTGAGTACTTTCCACTCTCTGTAGAGGTCTACTGTAGGGTGACGGAAAGGAAGACCAGCGGCCACTTTAAGAATAGCACGTTGTGCCCTCTCTACTTCGAGGAGATCAGTTTTTGCAACTCCACCCCATACCACAATACAGTACTCCAATAGTGACTGGCATAGCGCAAAATATACCGACTTGATGACTTTGCGGTCCGCTACGTGCTTGAGAGTTTTAAAGATATAGATGAGCTTCCGTAATCTGGGTACGAGGGAATTTATATGCTGTCTGAAGGTGAGTGTTTGGTCGATGATGACACCCAAATGTTTCACGCTACTGGTCCTTTCAAGTGTAGGACAAGAGCACAACGCATGATCATGGATGCATTCATGAGCAGTTAATTGAAAACTGTCTGATGGCAGCTGAGAAGTTATTAATGCGAACGCGATATATTTAGTTTTAGTGATATTTAATGTCAACATATTTCGCTTTTACATAGATTCGATTGAATACGACAATAATGTTATAAATGATCCCGCTCAAATTGCAACTGCGTTTAACAACTATTTTATAAAATTGACAAATAAAGAAAACTATACAAATAAAAATTCTAATAATAATAATTTGAATAATAATTCTAATAATACTAATTCATATAATGCTAATTCTAATAATAATTCAAGTACTAAAAATATTAATAATTCAAAAAATAATAATGACATTTTAAAAAATTCTATTTATTTGACCCCTATCGATGAATATGATGTAAGTAAAATAATTATGTCATTGAAAAATACGAATTCAGAGGGATATTATGATGTGTGCACTAAAGTTGTTAAGGCAAGTCATGCACAAATAAGTAAGGTTTTGGCATATCTAATAAACCTGTCAATGATATCTGGAACTTTTCCAAGTAAACTAAAATATTCTTTAGTTAAGCCAATTTTCAAAAAAGACAAAAGGACGATTTTAGGTAATTACCGTCCTATTGCACTTGTTTCGAATTTTCAAAAGTATACGAAAAAGTTATGCATGCAAAACTCATATCATTCTTTGAGAAGTACAATGTTTTAAAACCAAATCAATACGGATTCCAAAAGAGTAAATCAACTACACATGCAGTTTTTGACATGGTAAAAGAGACTCTTACATGCCTAAATGACAGACATTATACGACGGTGCTCTACTTCGATATGTCCAAAGCATTTGATTATGTATTCCACAAACAACTCATAGATAAATTGGAAGTGTGTGGCGTTAGAGGCAATGCTTTAAATTGGATAAAAACTTATTTACAAAATCGAATGCAATCAGTAGAAATTACAAAACTAGACTCTAAAAATGTTGCTCACAAATATAAATCTAGTTTTGAAGAAAATAAGTTTGGAGTTCCTCAAGGGAGCGTTCTAGGACCTCTTCTCTTCTTAGTCTACATAAATAGTCTTCCAGAAGTCACCAAACATAGATGTATCTTGTTCGCGGATGACATATCAGTAGTTGTAAAAACAGACAATAAATTGACATTATATGAACATATTAATGACATAAACAAAACAATAATAGCGATAGTAGAATGGCTTAGAAATAATAATCTTCTTATAAATATTGACAAAACATACTTTATAAATTTTAATGACATAAATTTGCAAACTATTGACATAAATTTTGAAGGACAAAAACTTATAAGGCACAAACACAACTAGATTCTTAGGGTTAGATATTGATCAAAAGCTAGACTGGAAAAGGCAGGTAGAAAACGTGTGTAATAAAATAAATAGATTCTCATTTGCCCTCTATAAGTTGACAACAGTAGCATCTAAAAGTACAGCTCTTGCAGCATACTTTGCTTATATAGAATCAGTTCTGCGATATGGGTTAATCATATGGGGCAATAGCACTGACGTTAAGAAGGTCTTCATAGCACAAAAAAAATGTGTAAGGGCAATATGTGGCGTTCCACCAGACGAACCATGTACGCCATTATTTAAAGTATTGAAAATTATGCCTCTTCCTTGTCTCTACATTTTTGAAATAGCAAAATTTGTTAGGCAAAATCCACATTATTTCAGTCAAGCCAAAGATGTTTATTTGCGAAATACCAGAAATTCATGTAGATTGGTTTCTGAAATGTATCCAAAGAGTGCGCGTTTCCGAAAAACTGCTACTGGATGTGCATAAAAATATATAATAAGATACCAGAACCCATTAAAGTTTTGCCTAAGAACAGATTCAATAAAGCCCTATACAATTGGCTAATGGAAAAGTGTTTTTATTCTGTAAATGACTATTTAGATTTAAATAATTGTTGACCTTTTGTTATTTGTTGGTTTTTGCATACATATTAATTATTTGACTTCTTATAAATGTTACCAATTAATTCACTATTATTCTTATTTCTTTTGACATTATGTAAATTTAGTAACCTATTAATAATTATTACTTAAGAGCTATTGTTTATATATAAATGATAATAATGTTAAAATTTGATAAATCCAATGATTTTATTATTAGATATAATTTTCTCTATTTAAATTTGCATGCTATTTGTTGATGGCTGAATAAGCTGAATCTAATTTATTATGACCATCTTAAAATGTAGCCTTGTTCAAATGCAAATAAACGAATTTCTATTTCTATTTCTTCTATTTCTATTGAGAAGATGCGAGCAGATTGTTACACTCCAAAAACTTGATGAGACTGTCATTCATTATGCGCTCTAAGATCTTGGAAAGAGTAGGCAGGATGGAAATAGGCCTGTAGTTATCGACACGATCCTTTTCTCCACCCTTATAAACAGGTTTAATGAGCCCAGTTTTAAACGCAGTTGGAAACATCCCAGTCGATATAGCAAGGTTGCAAATGTGTGCGATGGGAGCAGTTAGCAAATGGAGATATCTTTTGACAACCCTACTCGAGATTTGATCAACACCAACAGCACAGCTATCCTTTAGCCCTCGGATAAGTCTAGCCACTTCCTCTTCATCGACCGGCATTATAACTAAGGAATTAGATGGGGATGGTTGCGGGCAAGCATTAGCTACATCTGCGAGTGCGCAGGGGTTTGTAAAAGTAAATTTCTCAGTTAGTTTTGTGCCAATGCTCACAAAGTAGGTATTCACACTGTTAACGCTCTGCTGGTGGTTATGTGACACAAGAGACAAAGAGTGGTCAACAGTTTTGTTTTGGCCGCTAATCCCTTTCACTACTTCCCAAAGTTTCTTTTTATTGTTTCCGGCTCTCTTTATCTCTCGCTTCTCATAACTCCTCTTTGCCTTTTTAAGAATTGAAGTACAGAAATTCCTGTAACGTTTGTATGTTAATTTTAGGACTTCATTATCTGGATCTCTTTTGATTTTTTTGTGTAGGCTATCTCTGTTTCTCATACGGCGTAACAAACCCGGCGTTATCCAAGGTTTGTAGATGAGTTTACGCTTGGGAGTAGAAACGGGTTTTGTGCAATCTTTAATGCCTGAGGCCAACAAGTTAACTAAGAGATCCGCTGCGAGGTTGGAGTCTTTACACGTTAGAATAGGATTGAAATCTAAATTTTGCATGATATTATCTAGCTGATCAAAGTCGATAAGGTATGTAATTTTATTTATTTTGGGCAAGGCAGTATTTAAGCTTAGGCTTAGAGCAACACAGTCGTGGTCTGTGATTGATGAGTCGAACACAAAACACGTGGCATCCAACTTGGACTTTATCATTACGTGGTCAATACACGTACGCCCATGGGTGGGTCTGGTATGACCGGGCAGCATTGAATGGCTAGCTAACACGTTTAAGTACTCATAGGCACGTTTATCCGGACTGTTGGGGACAATATCAATATTAATATCACCACATAAAATTATATTTTTAAAGCTAGTTAGTTTAGATAAGAGTGAATCTATTGAATCAACAAAATTACTTATATCTCTACAACTTGGTGATCGATAAATTGCGATGATGCAAGTCTCTTCATTTAATTTTAAAGTAAGGCAGTTTGCGTCATGTAAACAATATAACAATTATATAGATAAAATTGAACACAATGACTTAATTATTAATAATCCTAATAAAATCGCTACTATTTTTAATGACTATTTTATTACACTGACAAATAAAAATAATAATGACAATAATTATGATGACACTAACAATAATATTAACAATAACAATGACGTAACTGGACATAAATTAATTACTGACAATTTAAATAATTCTATATATCTTTCTCCTATTGATGAATATGACATTAAAAAAAATATCATGACATTAAACAATACAAATTCGGAAGGGTATGATGAACTTAATACAAAAGTGATTAAAGCTTGTAAGGATCATATAGCTTCTGTATTAGCTTACTTAATAAATTTATCGCTCGAAACAGGGATTTTCCCTGCGGGACTAAAACTATCAATTGTGAAGCCTCTTTTTAAAAAAGGCTCAAAGTTATTGGTAATCAACTTTCGACCGATAACATTGATATCCATCCTAGCAAAGATATACGAAAAAGTAATACATGACAAACTTATATCATTCTTTAAAAAGTATAAAGTCTTAAATGACAATCAATATGGCTTTCAGAAAAGCAAATCGACTGCACATGCTGCTTTTAACCTGATTGATCACATATTAAGAAGCATAAATGATAATAATTTAACCACAGTTTTACTATTTGATATGTCCAAAGCTTTTGATTTCGTATCACACGGTCAATTGTTGTTAAAGCTAGAACGTAGTGGAATAAGAGGTAAAGCATTAGATTTGATCAAATCATACCTGCAACATAGGATGCAATCGGTCGAAATCACCCAACTCGGTGATAACCAAGTGATACATAAATATCATTCTGAATTCAAAGTAAATAAATTTGGTGTGCCCCAAGGTAGTATACTTGGTCCTCTACTATTCTTAATTTACGTGAATGATTTACCTAAAGCGACTAAACACAGATGCATCTTATTTGCGGATGACATCTCAGTCGTAGTTACTACTAATAAAAATAATAAAAATCACAATACAATTGACCATGAAAATGACATTAATGAAACAATTAAATCGATTACAACTTGGCTAAACAATAATAACCTAAAAATCAACATTGACAAAACAAATTATATAAATTATAATAACTATAATTCCCTAAATATACATTACCAACATCATACTCTTAAGAATGTAACAAATGCCACATTTCTTGGCATCGAGCTCGATCAAAGAATTGATTGGAAATCACATGTAGATAAGGTGTGCAAAAAAGTAAATAGATTTGTTTTTGCTCTTTTTAAATTGACTAAAGTTGCCACAAGAAAAACTGCCCTAACAGCATACTTCGCATATGTGGAATCTGTGTTACGCTACGGGCTTATCATTTGGGGCAATAGTACAGACATACAAAGGGTTTTTGTTGCACAAAAAAAAAGTATAAGAGCAATATGTGGTCTTGCACCGGATGTGTCATGTAAGCCATTTTATAAGTTATTAAATATATTGCCACTACCCTGTCTTTACATCTATGAAATCGCGAAGTTTGTGAAATCTAACCAAAGCAAATTTAAGACTGCCAAGGACGTGTTTCCGAGAAATACAAGGAACTGTAATAGGTTAGTCATCGATATTTACCCGAAAAGCGCACGATTCAGGAAAAACTGCCATTACATGGGTATTTTGATATATAATAAGATTCCTGATACCATAAAAGAATTGCCTTTTAATAGATTTAAGACGGCTTTGCATAGATGGCTTATGGATAAGTTATTCTACTCGGTCCAGGAGTTCTTGAATTATAAAAACTAGAATTTACACTCAATTGACATTTTATTTTTATGACATTTCTGACCAGCATGTAATTTTAGTTCTATTAAATTTTTGACATTTATTTTGACATTTTATGATGTGAGTTTAATTTTTTATGTTTTAATTTTATTAATTGTGAATTTTCAATGATACTGCTATGTCAATGTTTTAAATTAGCTTCAATATTAATTGTTATTTGCATGCTATTGTCTGTAGCTGAGTAGGTGAAACTGTTATTAAGTATAAGGTTTTGTAAACCATTTATAATCCTATTGTACCCTATTCAAAAGCAAATAAATTCATTCATTCATTCATTCATTCATTGTTTTATTCATTAATATAGTCTAATTGCTTAAAATCTTAAAAATACGTTCAGCCAATAAGGCGATTCTCACACTGCCGGCGCGCGCCGTCGCGGGGCGCGGTTTGGCGTTTGACGCGCGCGGCGACGGCGCAGCGTGACGCCAATTCGGGCGGTTTTCGACGCGCCTCCGCGCCGGTCGGCGTCAGACGCGGCCCCGCGCTTACGTACAAAAACCGTCACGATACTATGGAGCTCAGTGTGTTGTACCCCGCGATTTCCGCGCCTGCTGGCGCGCACGCCACGTGCCGCCGGCGGCTCGGGGCGGTGCGCGCTCCCGCGCCTAGGCGCGGCCTCGGTGTGTTGGGCCAAGCGGTTTTCTATACAAATTGATGTACCTATACTTACATACAAAGTAAAACACGCGCGCGGGAGCCCCGCGACCGCGCGCGATGCCAGTGTGAGAACCGTCTTACAGGCGTTACGACTACGTATCGTGAAATTATTAAATACTAGCGGCCGCCCGCGACTTCGTCTGCGTGGACAGTTTTTTTGCTGTCCCTCGGGAACTATAAGTTTTTTCGGGATGAAAGGTACCCTATGTCCTTTTCCGCACCCCTGACAATGTGTATGCAAAATTTCATGATGGTCGGTTCAGTAGTTTCGACGTAAAGGCGTAACAAACAAACAAACAAACGGACTTTCGCATTTATAATATTAGTAAGGATAATAAATGGTAAACTCTTTTAAAACCTGTTAATATATTTATATTACTTTTGTAAGAACTGAATTAAAATTAAATATTAAACAATACATGATTTGATCATACTATTACCAAACGTAAACAAAAAAAAGAAGTATAAGGAAAAGGCCTCCATGCTCATACAGCCAAAAATATAATTATTAGCAAATAACACCGAAAGCTTTACTTGAAATCCGTCATGCACATCTGTTGCCTTGTATGCGGTATCTACCTAATTCTGATTCATAATTAGTTTCCAAGTTATTTTCTACGGCCAAAATAATTTTCTAAGTTTTAAATAAGCCCTTGAAAGTAATTTATTACATCAAAGCTCATTTTAGGCTTTTTGTTATTATTATTTATATTTTACAAGGTATACGTAACTCATGTGCCTATTGTCCCTATTCGGGGAAACCTGCATAAACTGTGATTTACTGTCAATATGATTAAACAAAACGAAAAGAACTACCAACTTTTGATTGACTGTATGCACAAGTAATATTCAGGACAAAATAATAAAATTTTACATAGAAAGACACGATAAAAAAACCTTACTTCATGAATATAAAATTTTGTTAATAAAATTGCTAGTTTGACCAAGTTTTTCTACCAATTTGTCAATATTTTAAATCTATTTATTAAGATACAACTAAACACAAGAATATTCAACAACATACTAAAACTTGTGGATAGTAGAAGACCTGTCCCTGTTTGGGGACGGCGGGTCTAAATGGGTCTTATATAAATACCTAACCGAATTGAAAATTTAGCTTTATAGTTAATAATGACAAATAATTTTTGATTTTACTGAGTTTTCTGCGAAGAAATAAATATTAATTAAACTGCATTTAAGAAATTATTTGTAACTCTTTAAATAAATTTATGATTAAAGATACTTTAAAGTAAATAAAAGTGAAAGAAGTTTTATATAATTTAATTTTTATGTTTATATTCTTTAATTAATTATAAATAATACCTAATACTCGTACAGTGCTAAAACACTATCTTTATGTACTGATGTAAAATTAATTTCAATTACTTTTACCTTTTTAACTTTTCCAGTCCACTTTTTCTCTTAAATAAGTTGAGTGAAACTAAACCTGGACCTTTGATACTGGCGCTCATGATTTAGATTTAAAAAATAGGTATACAAATGCGATCAGTGCTTAATCTTCACGTCAACAACAAGATTATAGCAAAATCCAGTGCCCATGCCCGGTTTGTAGCCACCGAAGGTATATACATTAGTGCCAGACACATGGCGATATAGTAAATATTTGTAGGCCTGAGTAATGGTATGTATGTCAAACTTTGAGAACGAATAAGTCCCTTTTTTCATCGTACATGTTTTGAGATCGTACTTTATATTCAAAGCTCCCAGTACGAGTCTCATAAGTGCATTGCTACATCTAACTTTTGGCCAATTCACCAGATCTTTACTAGAAGTATCTTCTGCATTTCTTGCTATGAAGAAAAAATAGCAGCCACTCTGGTCACTTTTGAAAGTGATGTTTCCCTTGACATAAGTGTTGTTATTGATAGTGTAAGTTGTATAATTCACTTCAATATAATTTGTAGCATTTTCGATGTACGGAGGGTCTGGATGCTCGCAAATTACAACTTCCTTTAAACTAGTAATGTAAGGAATCGATGCAATAATTTTTATTACGCACATTAAAGCGAATCCAAAAAGATACATTTTCTCACGTTTAAAATGTAAAAACAGTTTTAGACAGATGACTGAGATAGTACGTAATAATAGGATAATACGTTCATAAAATAATATTATGACTATGCTTTTCTCCAGAACTATATTTGTTAGAGGCAAAAAATCAACAACTAGGACGACCCGGATGTTAGAAAATGTAAAAACTAAATGAAATAAAATGAATATTGAATGAATTATACAAACTCATTGGTCATTAGGTAGATTGATCAATTTAATCTTGATAGATTCAAGTGTGATAAAGCATATAAAATTTTAAATGATGATGAACGACATAACGTGGGACATTTTTAGAGTTAATACGACCTCCATTGACCTAGCGATCCGATGATATGTATTTATTTGAAAACCCGCTTTTCAATCAATTTTAATTTTTGGGATACTATTCTCCAGCATGCAACTATACTTATTCATAGAGCTCGTGAAAATTACTGCAAGAGTTATCTCTAGGTCCTTCTTTTAATATGACAGAGTGTTTAGGGTGTACATGAGTCAGCACCAACTTCCAGCGCCAGGAAGTGGAACACCTGGCGTCAGCACGCTTCCATACATGTAGAATTGTATTATTTTCTTTAAACTTGTCATCCTCAATTGAATAATACGATAGATAGAGTAATTTTTAAGATCTACAGCATATTTTTTTTAAGATTTTTCACTTTCTTATTTTAAAAGTTCGAGGGGGGGGGGGAACACACATTAATTTTACCGTTTTGGAAGTGTACGCACGTATGGGTATGATGAAAAAATTTTTTTTTAGTTTAGTTCCATGTATGGGGAGCCCCCTTGATTGTTTTTTATTTTTTATAAAAATCGTAGAGCGGTTACAGAAAACATCTACTTACTAAGGCTCAACTGTGTAATCCTGTTTTGTAACACATTGTAGCTCCAAACAGCTTGTTCGTACTTCACCCTTTGAGCGACTGCTGACTGCCTATGTTCCATGACACTGTGGTCTGACTATTATTTTCATAAATTATGCATAATAATAAAGCAGTATACGAATTTTCAGCCTTGAGATAGCTCTTGTACCGACCTCGAAATTCATACAATTTTCGTGGCGTGCTGACTCGGCATGTTCCATGACACTGCAGTCTGACTACCATCTTATTGTTTTGTGCTATTCTCTGCTATAACTGCCTAATTTGAAACTTGAGATAACTCTTGTAGAGCATGTCGAAAATCTACATGTCGCTGCCCTAGTGCTTGAATGGCCAACTGACCAATTTTACCAAAATTTACTTTTTTTATTTCAAACCATAGCAACCCTGATTACACGCTATACAATTTTTTTTTTTTTTTTTTTTTTTAATAAAACTTAATAAAACTAATAGCAAAAATAAAATTTCCAATCTCCCATATAAAAACTGTTTTTAGTGCTTGTTTAGCCAAACTCCGAATTTAGACCAAATGAACGTATTCAAATATCAGTCTCCGTTCTTGTTTGCCCAATCTCCACCAACTGACCAATCACGGTCAAGTATTCCGAGGCCACGCAACGCCATTTTGTTTGCTTGTTGTTTGTTTCGTTTTAGAGTTAGCAGTATTTCTACGATAAATTTAACAATTTAATTGATTTTTATCAATTAAAGTGCTTTAAAATGTCAGAAACAACGAAGAATAAGGGTTATTAATTGAGTGAATTGAATTTTGAAAGATATGTTAGCATTTTGTTGATATTCTTTTGTTATAGTGTTCGAAGTTAATTTATCTATAATATACAGGTGATTGTTACTTTTTAACACTTAAGTCATTATGGTGCTACTTTGCGTGCTACTTTTTATCCGAAACCTTAAATGGAGAATTCTGTTTGTTGTGATGGTTCTTAATAAGTATCTACCTATTTTTGTACTGTAACTGTTGAAATAAATAATAAACCTTTTCACTTTTCATGCTCGTAAAGTTCGTCATTATGTTAGGTATAGGCTGCATAAAATCGCTTTTCATGCTCTAGGGCATAAAGTAAAATCTTCGTCTAAGTTCAGAATCCAATTAAACTTTGTAAAATAAACTTGTTATTTTCTTAAAAAATAATAATGACATTTTAAAAAATTCTATTTATTTGACCCCTATCGATGAATATGATGTAAGTAAAATAATTATGTCATTGAAAAATACGAATTCAGAGGGATATTATGATGTGTGCACTAAAGTTGTTAAGGCAAGTCATGCACAAATAAGTAAGGTTTTGGCATATCTAATAAACCTGTCAATGATATCTGGAACTTTTCCAAGTAAACTAAAATATTCTTTAGTTAAGCCAATTTTCAAAAAAGACAAAAGGACGATTTTAGGTAATTACCGTCCTATTGCACTTGTTTCGAATTTTCAAAAGTATACGAAAAAGTTATGCATGCAAAACTCATATCATTCTTTGAGAAGTACAATGTTTTAAAACCAAATCAATACGGATTCCAAAAGAGTAAATCAACTACACATGCAGTTTTTGACATGGTAAAAGAGACTCTTACATGCCTAAATGACAGACATTATACGACGGTGCTCTACTTCGATATGTCCAAAGCATTTGATTATGTATTCCACAAACAACTCATAGATAAATTGGAAGTGTGTGGCGTTAGAGGCAATGCTTTAAATTGGATAAAAACTTATTTACAAAATCGAATGCAATCAGTAGAAATTACAAAACTAGACTCTAAAAATGTTGCTCACAAATATAAATCTAGTTTTGAAGAAAATAAGTTTGGAGTTCCTCAAGGGAGCGTTCTAGGACCTCTTCTCTTCTTAGTCTACATAAATAGTCTTCCAGAAGTCACCAAACATAGATGTATCTTGTTCGCGGATGACATATCAGTAGTTGTAAAAACAGACAATAAATTGACATTATATGAACATATTAATGACATAAACAAAACAATAATAGCGATAGTAGAATGGCTTAGAAATAATAATCTTCTTATAAATATTGACAAAACATACTTTATAAATTTTAATGACATAAATTTGCAAACTATTGACATAAATTTTGAAGGACAAAAACTTATAAGGCACAAACACAACTAGATTCTTAGGGTTAGATATTGATCAAAAGCTAGACTGGAAAAGGCAGGTAGAAAACGTGTGTAATAAAATAAATAGATTCTCATTTGCCCTCTATAAGTTGACAACAGTAGCATCTAAAAGTACAGCTCTTGCAGCATACTTTGCTTATATAGAATCAGTTCTGCGATATGGGTTAATCATATGGGGCAATAGCACTGACGTTAAGAAGGTCTTCATAGCACAAAAAAAATGTGTAAGGGCAATATGTGGCGTTCCACCAGACGAACCATGTACGCCATTATTTAAAGTATTGAAAATTATGCCTCTTCCTTGTCTCTACATTTTTGAAATAGCAAAATTTGTTAGGCAAAATCCACATTATTTCAGTCAAGCCAAAGATGTTTATTTGCGAAATACCAGAAATTCATGTAGATTGGTTTCTGAAATGTATCCAAAGAGTGCGCGTTTCCGAAAAACTGCTACTGGATGTGCATAAAAATATATAATAAGATACCAGAACCCATTAAAGTTTTGCCTAAGAACAGATTCAATAAAGCCCTATACAATTGGCTAATGGAAAAGTGTTTTTATTCTGTAAATGACTATTTAGATTTAAATAATTGTTGACCTTTTGTTATTTGTTGGTTTTTGCATACATATTAATTATTTGACTTCTTATAAATGTTACCAATTAATTCACTATTATTCTTATTTCTTTTGACATTATGTAAATTTAGTAACCTATTAATAATTATTACTTAAGAGCTATTGTTTATATATAAATGATAATAATGTTAAAATTTGATAAATCCAATGATTTTATTATTAGATATAATTTTCTCTATTTAAATTTGCATGCTATTTGTTGATGGCTGAATAAGCTGAATCTAATTTATTATGACCATCTTAAAATGTAGCCTTGTTCAAATGCAAATAAACGAATTTCTATTTCTATTTCTTCTATTTCTATTGAGAAGATGCGAGCAGATTGTTACACTCCAAAAACTTGATGAGACTGTCATTCATTATGCGCTCTAAGATCTTGGAAAGAGTAGGCAGGATGGAAATAGGCCTGTAGTTATCGACACGATCCTTTTCTCCACCCTTATAAACAGGTTTAATGAGCCCAGTTTTAAACGCAGTTGGAAACATCCCAGTCGATATAGCAAGGTTGCAAATGTGTGCGATGGGAGCAGTTAGCAAATGGAGATATCTTTTGACAACCCTACTCGAGATTTGATCAACACCAACAGCACAGCTATCCTTTAGCCCTCGGATAAGTCTAGCCACTTCCTCTTCATCGACCGGCATTATAACTAAGGAATTAGATGGGGATGGTTGCGGGCAAGCATTAGCTACATCTGCGAGTGCGCAGGGGTTTGTAAAAGTAAATTTCTCAGTTAGTTTTGTGCCAATGCTCACAAAGTAGGTATTCACACTGTTAACGCTCTGCTGGTGGTTATGTGACACAAGAGACAAAGAGTGGTCAACAGTTTTGTTTTGGCCGCTAATCCCTTTCACTACTTCCCAAAGTTTCTTTTTATTGTTTCCGGCTCTCTTTATCTCTCGCTTCTCATAACTCCTCTTTGCCTTTTTAAGAATTGAAGTACAGAAATTCCTGTAACGTTTGTATGTTAATTTTAGGACTTCATTATCTGGATCTCTTTTGATTTTTTTGTGTAGGCTATCTCTGTTTCTCATACGGCGTAACAAACCCGGCGTTATCCAAGGTTTGTAGATGAGTTTACGCTTGGGAGTAGAAACGGGTTTTGTGCAATCTTTAATGCCTGAGGCCAACAAGTTAACTAAGAGATCCGCTGCGAGGTTGGAGTCTTTACACGTTAGAATAGGATTGAAATCTAAATTTTGCATGATATTATCTAGCTGATCAAAGTCGATAAGGTATGTAATTTTATTTATTTTGGGCAAGGCAGTATTTAAGCTTAGGCTTAGAGCAACACAGTCGTGGTCTGTGATTGATGAGTCGAACACAAAACACGTGGCATCCAACTTGGACTTTATCATTACGTGGTCAATACACGTACGCCCATGGGTGGGTCTGGTATGACCGGGCAGCATTGAATGGCTAGCTAACACGTTTAAGTACTCATAGGCACGTTTATCCGGACTGTTGGGGACAATATCAATATTAATATCACCACATAAAATTATATTTTTAAAGCTAGTTAGTTTAGATAAGAGTGAATCTATTGAATCAACAAAATTACTTATATCTCTACAACTTGGTGATCGATAAATTGCGATGATGCAAGTCTCTTCATTTAATTTTAAAGTAAGGCAGTTTGCGTCATGTAAACAATATAACAATTATATAGATAAAATTGAACACAATGACTTAATTATTAATAATCCTAATAAAATCGCTACTATTTTTAATGACTATTTTATTACACTGACAAATAAAAATAATAATGACAATAATTATGATGACACTAACAATAATATTAAGAATAACAATGACGTAACTGGACATAAATTAATTACTGACAATTTAAATAATTCTATATATCTTTCTCCTATTGATGAATATGACATTAAAAAAAATATCATGACATTAAACAATACAAATTCGGAAGGGTATGATGAACTTAATACAAAAGTGATTAAAGCTTGTAAGGATCATATAGCTTCTGTATTAGCTTACTTAATAAATTTATCGCTCGAAACAGGGATTTTCCCTGCGGGACTAAAACTATCAATTGTGAAGCCTCTTTTTAAAAAAGGCTCAAAGTTATTGGTAATCAACTTTCGACCGATAACATTGATATCCATCCTAGCAAAGATATACGAAAAAGTAATACATGACAAACTTATATCATTCTTTAAAAAGTATAAAGTCTTAAATGACAATCAATATGGCTTTCAGAAAAGCAAATCGACTGCACATGCTGCTTTTAACCTGATTGATCACATATTAAGAAGCATAAATGATAATAATTTAACCACAGTTTTACTATTTGATATGTCCAAAGCTTTTGATTTCGTATCACACGGTCAATTGTTGTTAAAGCTAGAACGTAGTGGAATAAGAGGTAAAGCATTAGATTTGATCAAATCATACCTGCAACATAGGATGCAATCGGTCGAAATCACCCAACTCGGTGATAACCAAGTGATACATAAATATCATTCTGAATTCAAAGTAAATAAATTTGGTGTGCCCCAAGGTAGTATACTTGGTCCTCTACTATTCTTAATTTACGTGAATGATTTACCTAAAGCGACTAAACACAGATGCATCTTATTTGCGGATGACATCTCAGTCGTAGTTACTACTAATAAAAATAATAAAAATCACAATACAATTGACCATGAAAATGACATTAATGAAACAATTAAATCGATTACAACTTGGCTAAACAATAATAACCTAAAAATCAACATTGACAAAACAAATTATATAAATTATAATAACTATAATTCCCTAAATATACATTACCAACATCATACTCTTAAGAATGTAACAAATGCCACATTTCTTGGCATCGAGCTCGATCAAAGAATTGATTGGAAATCACATGTAGATAAGGTGTGCAAAAAAGTAAATAGATTTGTTTTTGCTCTTTTTAAATTGACTAAAGTTGCCACAAGAAAAACTGCCCTAACAGCATACTTCGCATATGTGGAATCTGTGTTACGCTACGGGCTTATCATTTGGGGCAATAGTACAGACATACAAAGGGTTTTTGTTGCACAAAAAAAAAGTATAAGAGCAATATGTGGTCTTGCACCGGATGTGTCATGTAAGCCATTTTATAAGTTATTAAATATATTGCCACTACCCTGTCTTTACATCTATGAAATCGCGAAGTTTGTGAAATCTAACCAAAGCAAATTTAAGACTGCCAAGGACGTGTTTCCGAGAAATACAAGGAACTGTAATAGGTTAGTCATCGATATTTACCCGAAAAGCGCACGATTCAGGAAAAACTGCCATTACATGGGTATTTTGATATATAATAAGATTCCTGATACCATAAAAGAATTGCCTTTTAATAGATTTAAGACGGCTTTGCATAGATGGCTTATGGATAAGTTATTCTACTCGGTCCAGGAGTTCTTGAATTATAAAAACTAGAATTTACACTCAATTGACATTTTATTTTTATGACATTTCTGACCAGCATGTAATTTTAGTTCTATTAAATTTTTGACATTTATTTTGACATTTTATGATGTGAGTTTAATTTTTTATGTTTTAATTTTATTAATTGTGAATTTTCAATGATACTGCTATGTCAATGTTTTAAATTAGCTTCAATATTAATTGTTATTTGCATGCTATTGTCTGTAGCTGAGTAGGTGAAACTGTTATTAAGTATAAGGTTTTGTAAACCATTTATAATCCTATTGTACCCTATTCAAAAGCAAATAAATTCATTCATTCATTCATTCATTCATTGTTTTATTCATTAATATAGTCTAATTGCTTAAAATCTTAAAAATACGTTCAGCCAATAAGGCGATTCTCACACTGCCGGCGCGCGCCGTCGCGGGGCGCGGTTTGGCGTTTGACGCGCGCGGCGACGGCGCAGCGTGACGCCAATTCGGGCGGTTTTCGACGCGCCTCCGCGCCGGTCGGCGTCAGACGCGGCCCCGCGCTTACGTACAAAAACCGTCACGATACTATGGAGCTCAGTGTGTTGTACCCCGCGATTTCCGCGCCTGCTGGCGCGCACGCCACGTGCCGCCGGCGGCTCGGGGCGGTGCGCGCTCCCGCGCCTAGGCGCGGCCTCGGTGTGTTGGGCCAAGCGGTTTTCTATACAAATTGATGTACCTATACTTACATACAAAGTAAAACACGCGCGCGGGAGCCCCGCGACCGCGCGCGATGCCAGTGTGAGAACCGTCTTACAGGCGTTACGACTACGTATCGTGAAATTATTAAATACTAGCGGCCGCCCGCGACTTCGTCTGCGTGGACAGTTTTTTTGCTGTCCCTCGGGAACTATAAGTTTTTTCGGGATGAAAGGTACCCTATGTCCTTTTCCGCACCCCTGACAATGTGTATGCAAAATTTCATGATGGTCGGTTCAGTAGTTTCGACGTAAAGGCGTAACAAACAAACAAACAAACGGACTTTCGCATTTATAATATTAGTAAGGATAATAAATGGTAAACTCTTTTAAAACCTGTTAATATATTTATATTACTTTTGTAAGAACTGAATTAAAATTAAATATTAAACAATACATGATTTGATCATACTATTACCAAACGTAAACAAAAAAAAGAAGTATAAGGAAAAGGCCTCCATGCTCATACAGCCAAAAATATAATTATTAGCAAATAACACCGAAAGCTTTACTTGAAATCCGTCATGCACATCTGTTGCCTTGTATGCGGTATCTACCTAATTCTGATTCATAATTAGTTTCCAAGTTATTTTCTACGGCCAAAATAATTTTCTAAGTTTTAAATAAGCCCTTGAAAGTAATTTATTACATCAAAGCTCATTTTAGGCTTTTTGTTATTATTATTTATATTTTACAAGGTATACGTAACTCATGTGCCTATTGTCCCTATTCGGGGAAACCTGCATAAACTGTGATTTACTGTCAATATGATTAAACAAAACGAAAAGAACTACCAACTTTTGATTGACTGTATGCACAAGTAATATTCAGGACAAAATAATAAAATTTTACATAGAAAGACACGATAAAAAAACCTTACTTCATGAATATAAAATTTTGTTAATAAAATTGCTAGTTTGACCAAGTTTTTCTACCAATTTGTCAATATTTTAAATCTATTTATTAAGATACAACTAAACACAAGAATATTCAACAACATACTAAAACTTGTGGATAGTAGAAGACCTGTCCCTGTTTGGGGACGGCGGGTCTAAATGGGTCTTATATAAATACCTAACCGAATTGAAAATTTAGCTTTATAGTTAATAATGACAAATAATTTTTGATTTTACTGAGTTTTCTGCGAAGAAATAAATATTAATTAAACTGCATTTAAGAAATTATTTGTAACTCTTTAAATAAATTTATGATTAAAGATACTTTAAAGTAAATAAAAGTGAAAGAAGTTTTATATAATTTAATTTTTATGTTTATATTCTTTAATTAATTATAAATAATACCTAATACTCGTACAGTGCTAAAACACTATCTTTATGTACTGATGTAAAATTAATTTCAATTACTTTTACCTTTTTAACTTTTCCAGTCCACTTTTTCTCTTAAATAAGTTGAGTGAAACTAAACCTGGACCTTTGATACTGGCGCTCATGATTTAGATTTAAAAAATAGGTATACAAATGCGATCAGTGCTTAATCTTCACGTCAACAACAAGATTATAGCAAAATCCAGTGCCCATGCCCGGTTTGTAGCCACCGAAGGTATATACATTAGTGCCAGACACATGGCGATATAGTAAATATTTGTAGGCCTGAGTAATGGTATGTATGTCAAACTTTGAGAACGAATAAGTCCCTTTTTTCATCGTACATGTTTTGAGATCGTACTTTATATTCAAAGCTCCCAGTACGAGTCTCATAAGTGCATTGCTACATCTAACTTTTGGCCAATTCACCAGATCTTTACTAGAAGTATCTTCTGCATTTCTTGCTATGAAGAAAAAATAGCAGCCACTCTGGTCACTTTTGAAAGTGATGTTTCCCTTGACATAAGTGTTGTTATTGATAGTGTAAGTTGTATAATTCACTTCAATATAATTTGTAGCATTTTCGATGTACGGAGGGTCTGGATGCTCGCAAATTACAACTTCCTTTAAACTAGTAATGTAAGGAATCGATGCAATAATTTTTATTACGCACATTAAAGCGAATCCAAAAAGATACATTTTCTCACGTTTAAAATGTAAAAACAGTTTTAGACAGATGACTGAGATAGTACGTAATAATAGGATAATACGTTCATAAAATAATATTATGACTATGCTTTTCTCCAGAACTATATTTGTTAGAGGCAAAAAATCAACAACTAGGACGACCCGGATGTTAGAAAATGTAAAAACTAAATGAAATAAAATGAATATTGAATGAATTATACAAACTCATTGGTCATTAGGTAGATTGATCAATTTAATCTTGATAGATTCAAGTGTGATAAAGCATATAAAATTTTAAATGATGATGAACGACATAACGTGGGACATTTTTAGAGTTAATACGACCTCCATTGACCTAGCGATCCGATGATATGTATTTATTTGAAAACCCGCTTTTCAATCAATTTTAATTTTTGGGATACTATTCTCCAGCATGCAACTATACTTATTCATAGAGCTCGTGAAAATTACTGCAAGAGTTATCTCTAGGTCCTTCTTTTAATATGACAGAGTGTTTAGGGTGTACATGAGTCAGCACCAACTTCCAGCGCCAGGAAGTGGAACACCTGGCGTCAGCACGCTTCCATACATGTAGAATTGTATTATTTTCTTTAAACTTGTCATCCTCAATTGAATAATACGATAGATAGAGTAATTTTTAAGATCTACAGCATATTTTTTTTAAGATTTTTCACTTTCTTATTTTAAAAGTTCGAGGGGGGGGGGGAACACACATTAATTTTACCGTTTTGGAAGTGTACGCACGTATGGGTATGATGAAAAAATTTTTTTTTAGTTTAGTTCCATGTATGGGGAGCCCCCTTGATTGTTTTTTATTTTTTATAAAAATCGTAGAGCGGTTACAGAAAACATCTACTTACTAAGGCTCAACTGTGTAATCCTGTTTTGTAACACATTGTAGCTCCAAACAGCTTGTTCGTACTTCACCCTTTGAGCGACTGCTGACTGCCTATGTTCCATGACACTGTGGTCTGACTATTATTTTCATAAATTATGCATAATAATAAAGCAGTATACGAATTTTCAGCCTTGAGATAGCTCTTGTACCGACCTCGAAATTCATACAATTTTCGTGGCGTGCTGACTCGGCATGTTCCATGACACTGCAGTCTGACTACCATCTTATTGTTTTGTGCTATTCTCTGCTATAACTGCCTAATTTGAAACTTGAGATAACTCTTGTAGAGCATGTCGAAAATCTACATGTCGCTGCCCTAGTGCTTGAATGGCCAACTGACCAATTTTACCAAAATTTACTTTTTTTATTTCAAACCATAGCAACCCTGATTACACGCTATACAATTTTTTTTTTTTTTTTTTTTTTTAATAAAACTTAATAAAACTAATAGCAAAAATAAAATTTCCAATCTCCCATATAAAAACTGTTTTTAGTGCTTGTTTAGCCAAACTCCGAATTTAGACCAAATGAACGTATTCAAATATCAGTCTCCGTTCTTGTTTGCCCAATCTCCACCAACTGACCAATCACGGTCAAGTATTCCGAGGCCACGCAACGCCATTTTGTTTGCTTGTTGTTTGTTTCGTTTTAGAGTTAGCAGTATTTCTACGATAAATTTAACAATTTAATTGATTTTTATCAATTAAAGTGCTTTAAAATGTCAGAAACAACGAAGAATAAGGGTTATTAATTGAGTGAATTGAATTTTGAAAGATATGTTAGCATTTTGTTGATATTCTTTTGTTATAGTGTTCGAAGTTAATTTATCTATAATATACAGGTGATTGTTACTTTTTAACACTTAAGTCATTATGGTGCTACTTTGCGTGCTACTTTTTATCCGAAACCTTAAATGGAGAATTCTGTTTGTTGTGATGGTTCTTAATAAGTATCTACCTATTTTTGTACTGTAACTGTTGAAATAAATAATAAACCTTTTCACTTTTCATGCTCGTAAAGTTCGTCATTATGTTAGGTATAGGCTGCATAAAATCGCTTTTCATGCTCTAGGGCATAAAGTAAAATCTTCGTCTAAGTTCAGAATCCAATTAAACTTTGTAAAATAAACTTGTTATTTTCTTCATTTTTAAGATCATCCATGTTATAATACTTTTTTTTTTTTTTTAATATGGGTATCAAATGAAAGGCCTTGATGAGTTCATTCCAAAATTAAATGATTTGACACTAAAATTTAATAAAACAATTTTTTTAGTTTTTTAAAATGCAAGTGAAAGTGAAATGTATTTATTTGCACCAAGCATGCACACAACATTAAAGTAAAATCAAACAACATTACAAAATTAAAGAATAATAATAAAACAGTGAAACAAATATAAACAATACAGAACAGAGCAAAACTCCGTTGTGTGCCATAGCGATGCAAAAAGGAGAAAACTCAGTGTAATATTTACTCGTAGAGTAAATCACTGATTTTCAGTTTTCACCTAAGTGAAATAACGAAGTTGCGCAAAAGTAGTCAGTTTAAATAGTCGGTACTGAACTTGAATATTGTGTACGATTCAATTAAAAATCAAAATAAATTAACATAAAATTAAAATAACATTAAAAAATTATAAATAAATAAATAATGAATTGGACCAGTAATTCATTTTAATTAATCTAAGTCACTTATTAAAAATTATTACATATATAATAATATTTTATTATATTATATACCGCCTAACCCCCAGAACGCAAATTCGCAACCGTAGCGACTAGCGACTAATTGCTGGTTCCTAATTTTTGGAGATCCAGGAAAGCAGATCTTAATTTGTTTTTAAAAACTTGTCTGCTTGGAACTAACCGTATTGAAGGGGGGATATTATTCCAGCATTTAGGCGTTTGGTAGTGAAAACTGCCAGTGAAATTCACAGTTCTGTGAATGTAGGTTGACAACGGAGCTCTTTTGGACCTAGGAAAACCTGGCCCATAGCGGTGGTGAAAAGTTGAGTGTTTCAGTTTTGCATACAAATATTCCGGCCTCTTGAACTTCATCAAATCGAACATCAGCAACGCATAATGCAAACGTCTACGAGACTCCATATTGAGCATGTTGTCGAAAATTAATCCTAAATTTCTATTTTACTACCAAATATTTCAACAGACACAGGGCTTAAATCTACTTTCTCTATCTGCTGTTTAGTGCCAAAGAGCATATACTTGGACTTTGATGGATTGAGCTCAAGACCGTTATTAGCTGACCAGGTAGCTATGGCATTTAAGTCCTTATTTAATTTACTTATGGCTTCAGAAATCTCACCAGGCTTCTCAGATATATACAATTGAACATCATCTGCGTAACAGTGATAATTGCAGTGTTTAATGTTCAGATGAAGATCCGCGCTGTATACACGCTGAAATTTTAATCATTTGGTTCCCGCCGTGGGGTGATTCCACTCATGATTACAAGCAACTCTTACTATAAGGCCAACTCTCCTGCTCGCAAAAAAAACCAGCTGTTCCATACAAAAGTGCAGTACCTACTCGACCTTAATGTATGGAACAGCTGATTTTTTTTGCGAGCAGGAGAGTTGGCCCCATAGTAAAAGTTGCTTGTAATCATGAGTGTAACCACCCCACGGCAGGAACCAAATGATTAAAATTTCAGCGTGTATAATGAATAGAAGTGGCCCAAGTATTGAGCCTTGAGGTACACCATGTTCAACCAATTTAGGCACCGATGTAACAGTAGTTCCATCCTCCCTACGAAGTCTTACCGATTGATACCGCTCGCTAAGGTAGCTGTTAAACCATTCAATAGTGTGATGATCAAATCCATAAAATGATAACTTTGAAAGTAGCAACGGAATGTTTAAACAATCAAATGCCCGACGAGCAGTGATTTTTCCGTTATCTTGTTCAGTAAGTATGGTGTCAGTTACATCAATCAGCGTCGTCACAGTACCACGACCCTGCGGAAACTGGACTGAAAAGATGGTAAACATGAAATAAAACTATTTTTAACGGATACTAGCGCGGTTTTATTGAAAGTACTTTGGTAATTAGTTGGTATTTGGTTTGATTTTTGGTTTTCCCGACGTTTCGGCAACTTTGCAGCTGCCGTGGTCACGGGGGACTGACATATTCAATCAACTGACTGTAAACAGCTTTCTCCAAAATTTTTGACAAAAAGGTTAAAATACTGATGGGTCTTAAGTGATTACATTCGGAAGGGGTACCGATTTTTGGAAGTGGGGTTATCAGTGCAGCTTTCCATTGAGAAGGGACTATGCCTGTGAGGATAGACTTATTAACTAAATCAGTAATAATTGGCAGCGTACGCGTATGGTATTAGTAGGGACATCCCTACTAATACCATCACTACCAACGGCATTAGATTTGACAGATAAGATATAATTAGTGACATCAGTCTCAGTAACAACCTTCAGCACAAATGGTGGAGCAGTCGTATTGAAACGATGATGTTCGAAATAAGAAAGCTCTGAAATGTACACATTACCACACCCTGGTATTTTCAGAAAGTTATCATTAATGACATTTGGATCACTTAAACAATCTGGAAGAGTGTCATTCTTGCCGTCATTGGGGATTATTTTGTATTTTACATTTTTCCAAAAAGTTTTACTGTTACTGGCATTAGAATTAATAAAATGATTAAAGTATGCTCGCTTTTCATTATTTATACTCGAAATTACGGAAGATTTAAAATCCTTATAGTACAGTTGTTTAGAATATAACATTATTGTAGATTGTAGCTATTTTGTACTTTGTGCAAGTCGGCGCGAGATGGCGTTATGAGTCTTTTTATATTGAATTGCCATCGTTCGAAGCGAATTGGCAACGTCGCACGTGCGTCGGTGCACTGTGCGCTCTCCGCAAACAGGTTTTCTCGTTTGGTTAGCGCGCGCCGCGCCAAGTTATTTTTAGATCCATTCGTTTTGTGTTTTCGGTGTGCGGGCGTCGCGAGTAAATGAAATATTGTTTGTTTTAACGTGCAAGGTTGCACTCCATTCGTTATTACGCAGTGATTTTTACGTCCGCGGTGAGAAAGCACCTATTGTTTTAAGTATTTTTCGGTTCGCGTCGCAATTTTGTATGGGCGTTGTCTGGTTTTATTTTAAGTAAAACCCGTGAAGTTTTGATGTAATTTATTGTGAAATAACAATTATAAAATCGGGTGTTTGTTACCATTTCATTGTAAGATTAAGTAGTTTGTGTCGTGACTCGATTTTGTTGTGCTTTGCTCATCTCGAGTGAATTTTGTACTTGTTATGCGGACCGTGATAGTGTTCTTCAGTGCCTGAAGAAAGAAGAAATAATTACGAAATCTCCACAACGTATTCCTGGTGCCGTCTTTGTCTGGGGTTCACCTGGCCAGGTTAGGTAGGAAGTGTTGACGTCACAGGATGGCGCCGGGCACCGCACCACCGACGAGAAGATTCGTCGCATCGCGTGACATCGTGAAGAAATAAAGCACTTTTAAGCCGTGAGTCAGTTGACTATTAATCATACGTTGTTGCATGTATGTTCCGCAACCGTGGTATTTTACCATTATAACATAATGGTGTTGTGTTTTATGGCCAATTCGTAGGGCTCGTCGCAGGACGAGTGCTGAAGTCCTTTCAGTGATCCCAATAAATGAACATAAAACACACCACCACAAATGTAATCATTTAACGTTATCTTTCGGCATATTTTTTTGGAGTAGGTTACTTACGTCTCTTTCCACACATACATATCGGTTTGCTTTGCCTTTTACTGTTGTATTCTACGGCGTTTTGGCGTGTTTTTCACGTTTTATTTTGTTTCAATATCTATTTGTTATTTCGTTCTGAAAGAAAAGTGATTTTGGCAGGTGACAAATGACATTGACGTTTCAATGACACATTCCAGCCGACTAATCGGTCCGTCTCGTTGTTTCCATTTTTCTATATTCTTCGAAATTATAATAATATGAAATTTATTTGCAGAATATCTTCAGTATTTCATAAAATACCTAAATCAGTCAGGAAATTTATTTAATTAAATCGGAAGTGACCCATTTGTTTCGAGAAGTTTCCAGAATGTGGTAGTATTGTCTTTGGATCGCGTTCTCGTTTGTCGATGGATGACATCTCAAACACTTTCACTTTTTTGTTCTTCGCTGAAATTGCGTCAGCAAGTTTTCTTTCTTATAAGAAATAATTTAGATACAAAGCTAAATGGTGTGATCTGTTTTCATCGGGGTTAAGCCCCCATTAAACGTTAAAATGTTTTCATTGTTGTAAAATTTCCAAAGAGCGGCCGGTAAGTTTTGTGATTTTGTGTCGTCCCAGAAGCCACGTTGGTGGAACCTCCAGAAAGGATAATCGCGTCATCTCTTTGTTCGCAGGAGGAGTCGCTCTTTTTATAATCTTCAGTTATGTTTAATTTAACTTCATTTTTGTATACACAAGAAGTACTTGCTCAGCGATGCGCACACTTAAATAACCTGACATCAGAGGGTGACCGCGTGGCGTCCTTTCACCTTTTACCACATAATGGAGGATCTTTCCTGATGCATGTGAGGAAAGCAGACCCGAATCACCTTAGAGGCTGGCTGAGTAAGCTATAAGGAACTCGCTCGGTATGTTTTTTTTTGTAATTTCTCTACATGTCGGTGCATTTGTGAGTTAAGATTATGTTTAGAATTAACTTAATTTAAGATTAAATGCATGTATTTTAGTACTATTCTATAGAGAGAAGCTTAACGGAAGGATGCTTCCACTTTTCTAACGTCTCGGTCATGATCAGAGCACATTGCCATGTAACTTAGAATCCTTATATGGTATTATCATACTTTAGTTTAAAGAAATTAAATATTCTTTATATTTAATGTGCTAAGAAATGTAAAAATGTTTCAATATTGAGTTTATATCAGGATATAACTAACTTTGTTTAATTCATCCCAACACTCTTGTGTTGGTGGCGCCCTAAGAAATAAGAATTTAGAATAGTGTTCTAATCTCTATCTTTTCTCCCGAGTGTAACAGCCAGCCAAGGTAGAACCCACGAATCTCTCCCGAGTCTCATGACCATCTGAGCTGCCGAATAAAGTACACCTTGGGGACAGCGAGTGCCTAAACACCACGGCCGTCCCCGGGTTGTAACAACGTCAATATAATAATATTGATAATAAGTTTTGGTTGGGTCGTAAGCCGATCGAGGCACGAGCCGGCATTTTGGCCCGTTCCATTTTATTACTTTTGCTTTGTGTTACTTTCGTTTTGTTACGTTCCTGGATCGATCCGCTTACAACAAGCAACCTGGTAGCAGAGTGCAATTAGTTAATTTGTCATTAGTGCAAACATTTGTCATTAGTGGAAACATTTGTCGTTAGTTTAAACAACAGTTTGTATGAATCACTCTTGGATTTTCGGTACTTCACATGAGCCTCGTTACGTAGATCGATCGTAAGCTTAATTGTGTCTGTTATCCATGGTAGCGATTGATTACGTTTTATCTTAGCCCTTATGAGCGGTGCATGTCTGTTAAATGGGTTAAATGGGCACACACATATGTAAAAATTGAAAAAAAATATCTTAACTTTTAGTGACAACTACATAATTTTGGAATCTTCTCATCAAAGCCTTTCATTACATACCCATATTCAAAAATTGAAAAAATAATTTTTTTTCTTAAATTTTAGTAACAAATTTTATAATTTTGAAATGAGCTCATCAAGGCCTTTCATTTGCTACCCATATTCAAATAATGAAAAATCATTTTTTTCCTTAATTTTAGTGACAAGTTATAGAATTTTGGAATATGCTCATCAAGGCCTTTTATTTGACATTGACACCCATATACAAAAATTGAAAAAAAAAACTAATTGTATACTAAATTATATAATTACCGGACTGCAAGAGGGTTATGTTTTTCGCGCGTATCTTGTATGTTTGTATGTAATATTCTTTATTACCTCATATCTTTTAAACGGCTGAACGTATTTCCATGATTAATATATCGTTAGATTTGTCTTGCCAGCCCAAGTGTTCTTAAGAAAGTGGCGTTATAAAAAAACCAACATGGCGGCTGCACGGTGCTATTATACGTAGTAGAAACAAAAAAAGTTTTTTAAAATACTGCAATATAGGTGTCAAATTAAAGGTCTCATTAAAAGGATTTCAAAAAGGTATATCATGACTGTAATAAATAATAACTAAAAAGAAATAAATAAAAAAATAAATTTAAAAAAATTAAAAGCCCTCCTGCATAAAAAGACAATTAAGTCAACTGAAAAGATGGAAACAAGATTAAATATTAAAGGCAACATTATAACATGCAGTCGGAGGCATATAACTCAAATCATTCATGTCACTTTCTTTATGCATGCTCTTTCTTATGCATGACCAGAAAAATACTTATGTTTCCGAGGGATAAAAAAATAAATGTTCACACAGACGATGTCGCGGGCTACCACTAGTTATTAGTTATTATATTAATAATTTTAATATGTAGAAAATATATTCACTGCAGGTTGTTTGGTAATAGCCTGATAAAGCAGAATATAGTAGATATGGACCATCAAACTGAACAACTTTTACTGTGGGACCAATTCAGAAATCGTGAAAAAGAAACAGCTGTTTGATACATTTTGATATTTTCGTTATTAATTTTAGTATGAAACAGCTGTATTTTTTTCGCTAATGGTCTCTATCTAACATATTTGGCTTTATTATGGCCGAATACTCAAAAGCTAATTAGTTTAAATTTTAAGTTAAGGTCTCCTTAACTTTAAGGAAGCTGTCAGTTTCATAGAGTTTCAGTCAATTCTGACAACTTTTTTGAATTTAAGGTGGCCTTTACTTTAAGATACGTTTGAGTATTTGGCCGTATGGCTATTACGACACACCCTGTATGTATAAGTAAAAATTAAATCAAATTATGTTCAAGAATTTCCGTTGCTGACTGTACATTCAAAAGTCATAAGTAGATCCGATTTGTAATTATAAGCACTACCCTTTGATTCAGGTATAGTATAGTCCTTATACACAGAACATATACCGAATGTATAAATTGAATGTTTTTTAACCCCCAAAATAACTGCGAAGCTTATTTCTGTTTTACTGCCTTCAGGAATCTCCTAAATGATTCGAACAGTGACCCGGGAAACACTTATTGATTTGGGGTCTTACACCGTATGAATACCCTAAAATAACATTTTAACAATAAAATATAACTATTTTTTATGCTTGCCAGAGTGAAGATGTAGGTGCTTTATATACATGTTGATGGGTAACTGATTAAATATCATTTAAATACTATCTTGGAATCTTAGCGAAATACTCTGCTCTATCAATATAAGTGTCCATCAGCCATTTTTGATGTCCCCACTGCTGGGGCACAGGCCTTCCTTATGGGTGGATAAGGAGGACGGGCCATAACCCACCACGCGGGCCCAATGCGGATTGGTGGGTATTAACGACTGCAAATGCAGCCGGGACCAACGGCTTAACGTGCCTTCCGAAGCACGGAGGAGTTCGCTATAGTAAATTTTTGGTCACCCATCCCATGACCGAACGTTGCTTAACTTACGCAATCGCTGGGCCAGGCGCTAAACCACTGCGCCACCGAGCTCCTCCAATATAAGTAACTTAATTAATAAATTTGCTATCAAAGTTAATCATGACTATATTTTTTTTTTGTTGTACTGAGTTTTGAAAAGAGAGAAATATAAATAAAACTACATTTAAGAAGTTATTTGTTTCTCTTGAAATATATTTATGCGTATAGAGTAAATAAAACTGAAACACGTTCTATAATATCATTTAAGTGCAATATCAATAGAAGACTTTAAATTTAACAATACTTCAATTAATTATGAATCATATCAAAGTAAATTATAATTATATGAATGAATGACTGAATGAAAAGTTCTTTATTCAAATAAGCTCACATAATGAGCGTTTTTAAATCATCAAATAATTTTTTTACCCTACCACCCATTATGACGTCTTTTAGCTGACAAGAAAAACGGGCGCAAAAAACTTAACAGCTTTATCAAATGGAACGATATTTACAAATATGTATATCGTTTCCAGACTTTAACAAAGATTAACAAATAAATAAAATTATAATTAGATCATTACTTAATGAATTACAAATTTTCTTAATCAATTTACAGGGTTCAAGCTAAATTCAAAGTTTGAAGTCAGAAGAAGTTCAGTCTAGGCTGTTCCAAGAGAGAGAGAAAAAAACTTTACAATTCTATATGCGTTAAGACAGGTAGTCAGAAGCAGACCCATTCCCACTGGCAGCACCCGTTCACGAGCATGACGCATGAACCAGCCATCGCTTCGCTCAACCATATTTGAGGGAACGTAACGACCCGCCTCACGCGACACCACCGCAGAAATGATTAAAGAGAGCATGACATACTAAGGCTACCCATGTTAAGGCATCGAATTGAAAACGAATATCCAAAAGCTTTTCATAGGCTTTATAATACATAAAGACTGACTATAGAAAGTAAAAATATTGCAATTAAATAAATCAAAACAAGGTAAGTTATTATGTTATATACATTTCGAGATAGAAGTGCCATACATACAGACAATATAAAACAGATTTTTTATATACGACGCTCTTAATACAAGCAGATAGAAGCAGACCCATTCCCACTGGCAGCACCCGTTCACGAGCATGACGCATGAACCAGCCATCGTTTCGCTCAACCATATTTGAGGGAACGTAACGACCCGCCTCACACGACACCACCGCAGAAATATTTAAAGTGAGCATTACATACTAAAGCTACCCATATTTAGTCGTCGAGTCAAGAAGCCAGTAGTACGTTTTTAAGTAGGTAGGACACTTCTCACAATTTATAGTTAAAAGAGAAAATCAACGTTTTTAATTACTTGGAGTTTTAAAGAACTATTTATCTAGACCTATGAAAGAACCACGGACTTTTCTAATCTATACTGAGGCATTAGAGTAATAATTAACAAATACAAAAGTTATGCCCATGCGTTATTATCCTTCAAATAATCGTCAACAGTGTAATAGCCTTTACTCATAAGATTGAATTTAACAGTATTTTTAATTTCTTAATTAAATTTTTCCAAGGGCAGTTCTGTGACTTTTTGTGGAATCTTGTTATAGAAGGTAATATATCTACACAAAAAAGAGCTTCCGGTTTTATGCAATCTGCGTCTTCGAACAGCAAGTTTGTCCTTGTTTCTTGTATTGAATTCATGAATATTTCTATTTTTTACAAAGCTATCTAAGTTTTTCTTTACATATCTCAATCTTGCTGTTTCAATGTCGTTCAGAAGCCTTATTTTCTTAACGGCATAGGCAGCGGAACTAAGTCTGCTTGACAGGGCATCGATATGAGGGTCCCATTGCAACCGCGAGTCTATAGTAATACCTAAAAATTTTGTTGAGTCAACCAATTCGACTGCTTCGCCATTTACATTTATTGTGGTATGAACCTGCCTCACATCAGGAAGTGAAAATTTTACACATTTAGTTTTACTAGAGTTAAGCTTCAGATTATTAATAGTAAACCAATGCATCACCTTGGAAAGAGTGCTGTTTACATCGTCACTGCAGTCACATCCTCTATCAACGTTAAAAATTAAAGAAGTATCATCAGCAAACAGTACTATTTCACACAAGTTTTTGGTATAGTAAGGAAGGTCATTAATATATATAAGAAAAAGTAATGGACCCAATACCGATCCCTGCGGCACGCCCATGGTAATGGGTGCTTCATAAGATTCTGTTTTATTTACAACAACTTTTTGGGTTCTCGCCGAAAGATACGATTGCATAAGGCTTACTAATTTTTTGATACACCATAATGTTCCAATTTATTTAATAAAGTACTGTGACTGACACAATCAAATGCTTTAGAGAGATCACAAAATATACCAATTGCATCTTGTTTACCCTCCCATGCCTCAAAGACGTGTTTGAGAAGTGCAATTCCAGCATCAGTTGTGCATCTATCACGAGTAAAACCAAATTGTTTCTCGTGAAGTAGTTTGTTGATAAGAAAATGTGCTAATAATTGATCATAAATAATCTTTTCAAAAATTTTGCTTAGTGCTGGCAAAATGGAAATGGGTCCAAAGTTAGCGGGATCGCTTTTGTCCCCAGATTTAAAAAGAGGGATAATTTTATTATATTTCATTAAGTCTGGAAATATCCCTTCATCAACACACTTATTGAAAATAAAAGCAAGACGGGGGAGCAATGGTAGTTATTATTGATTTAATTACGTGAGTTGAAATGCCCTAGAGATCTCCAGTTTTTTTATATTTATTGAATTAAATGTTTTAAGAATGGTATCACCATAAATATGTCTAAATTTAAATATATTATTGCACTTATCAACACATGATTCCAAGAGGGAGACAGAGATGTTTGGAGATGAATTCAAATTACTGGTAGTTGCAAGAGGTATTTTATTAGAAAAGAAATCTTGAAAAATTGTTGCCACACCCTCATCTGACTTAATAATTTTATTGTATGATACTAATGAGAATTCACCGTCATTACTTTTAGTTTTCCCAGTCTCTTTGTTTATAATATATATGTCGATATATTAATATAGTTTCTAACTTGATATATAAATAATTATAATTTATTTTACATTTTTAACTCAACTTTCGCAGTCACAGAGTTGACTTAGATTTATCTCTTAAATAAGTTGAGTGGAACTTAGTGTGGACCTATGAAACTAGCCCTCATGATTTAGATTTTAGAACTAGGTATACAAATGCGATCAGTGCTTAATCTTCACGTCAACAACAGCATTATAACAAAATCCAGTGCCCATGCCCGGTTTGTAGCCACCAAAGGTATATACATTAGTGCCAGATACATGGCGATTTATTAAATATTTGTAGGTCTGAGAAATGGTATGTATATCAAACTTTGAGAACGAGTAGGTCCCTTTTTTGTACGTACATGTTTTAAGGTTGTACTTTATCTTAAGGGCTTCCAGTAAAAGTCTGACAAGTGTATTCGTACATGTGATTTTTCGCCAATCAACCAGATATTTAGAAGATGCATCTTCTTCATTTTTTACTTTGAAGAAAAAATAGCAGCCACTTAGGTCATTTTTAAAAGTGACGGTCCCATTGAGATATGTGTTGTTATTGATATTGTAAGATATTGTTTCCTGTACAAGAATATCTGTTACATTTTTAAAGTACGGAGGATCTGGATTCTCGCACTGCCTAAATTCCTTTACACTAGTTACGTATCGAGTTGATACAATTTTTATAACGCATATTAAAACAAATCCAAAAAGATACATTTTCTATTTTTCTCACTTTTAAAACTGTAAAAAAAATCAGTCTTAAACAGATGACTGAGATAGTACAGGGATAATGCATCCATAAAATAGGTATGACTATGCTTATTTTTAGAACTTCATTTGTTTGATGCAAAAAAATAATAACTAGGACGACGCGAAGTTATGACATGTAAAAACTAAATGAAATAAAATAACTTTTGCATTATTCGGTCATTAGGTAAATTGATCAATTTAATCTTGGAAGGTATTCGAGTGTGATAGATAAAGTAAATGATGATGAATCGTGGGACATTTTAAGAGTTATTAATACGGTCGAGTGGTTTGTACAGCAGTTTTTAAAGTGTCGTCATCTCTGGGGTCCCGTATAAGAGCCCTGGCTGTATCAATATAGAAAACAAACTTTTCTTTATTAGCTCAGGTCTGGATGTTAGTAGTGCTATCGTTGTTTCTGATTTCCATAACAGAAGTGCTTTAGCTATTATACTTTAGATTCGTCCTTGATATTAGTATATTAACAAATGTAGTACCGCTTGCATGTATCACCACTTAGCATGTTATTTTAAAGTAATAACCTAAAAAACCGAAAAAGATAAGGTTTTTGACCTAAAATTGATAGATATTTTTACATTTCCGGTCCAAGTTCGCCCCGTCACTACTACACGCCAACCACTTCATTTGCTTTTCGTGCTTCGCCACAGACGCATATACACAGTCTCAAAGTGAGACTTCTTTAGAATTATATTTTTACAGTGAAAATTAAATTATAGTTAAGCATTTACTTCGTGAAGAAAGGAAAAAGTTTTCAAGACGGAAGAGGACAAGAAGAAGAAATCAAGACGGAAGAAAACTTTTAAATGCCGTTTACTTGGTTAAACAGCATAATTGTCTGCTTACCTTTATGAATGCGTAACCGCCACACTGGGCTTTTTCAATATTTTAATTACTTATCTGATGCGAACTTACCATACTGGGCTTTTACCATATTTAAGATAGATAGATAGATGAACACTTTATTGCACACACACATTATAACAGAACAATCACAAACTAAAACTTAAATATATGGTGGGCAAAGGCGGCCTTATCACTGGAAGCGATCACTTCCAGACAACCTTTGATTTAGGATAGGTAGCTGAGAAGAGATTCGAAGGGCAGTGCTACATATAAAAAATGAAAATTCTATACCTAAATAATCTAAGTTATCAAATCAATAAACTTCATACTATCATACTATTACAATAAAATAAACTACATAAACCTAGGTAGATAAATATATAAATATGTGTTGCAAACTAGGATTTTGCTGAAACGTAAGCGCGCAATTTAGTTTTGAATACGGCAAGGGATTGTGAGTGTCGAAGCTCAGATGGGAGATGGGAAGGTTATTCCATAGGCTAGTCGCCGTAACCGTAAACGACTCCCTGTAATAACCAGAGCCGGGCAGAGGATATCTAAGGCGATTGTCGGTTTTGCTCCGAAGTTCCCGGTTATGATCCACGCCGAGAGGCTGGAAACGCTCTTTAAGATAGGGAGGAGATCTAGGATCATAAAGGATTTTAAAGAGTAGTGTAAGAACATGCTCCTCCCGACGCAACCTGATAGGAAGCCACCCAAGTTCCTTTCTGTATGCCGACACATGATCGAACTTTCGCAATCCGAAAATGAATCTTATGCACAGATTCTGTAGACACTGCAGTTTGTCCGAAAGGTCTTCATTGAGGTCAACGGTAGAAACATCTGCGTAGTCAAGGATTGACAAGAGGAGCGATTGCAAAAGTTCGATCTTGGTCTTCACAGAGAGCAAGTTTTCCACTAACGCAAAGACCAGCTGCAGCGTACACCTTCCTGCTCACTTCAGCAATGTAAGGTGACCATGAAAGAGTACTGTCAAAGAGGACACCTAGGTTTTTCACAACATTGCTGAAAGGCAGGGAAGCAGAGTCGAAGAGGAGAGGTGGGACATTGACATGTTGCAGTTTGGCAATCTGCTTTGAACCTCCAATAATAATGGCTTGTGATTTGTGGGGATTTACTTTAAAGCCATAGGACATGCTCCACTCGTGGATGGTGGCAAGGTTAGATATAAGATGCAGCATTAAAGCTAGATATAAGATGGTCTAATTCATTGATAGAAGATTGAGATTAGATTTGGAGGTCGTCAGCATAGAGGTGATACTGGCAAGAAAGAAGAGGTGTAAGGAAATTAATAAAAATAGAAAAAAGGAGAGGGGAGAGGACGCCACCCTGGGGTACACCCGCCATAACGTCACAGGGAGCAGACATTTTGTCATCAACCCGAACACATTGCAGACGATTAACGAGATAGCAACGAAACCACTCGACCACAACATCCGAAACGAGGACAGTTTTAAGCATTGCCAAGACTACGTCAAAATCAACAGTGTTAAAAGCGTTGCTGGAATATAAAAGAACTAAAGTTATTATCTGTTGTTTAGACATACCCTCTCGAATGTCGTCAGTTATCTTGGTCAGAGCAGTGACTATGTCATGCTCAGGGCGGAAACCAGATTGGAAGGGACTGAGAGGGTTTACAGAGTTGATAAATGCGTTGATTTGATGAAGCACAAGACGCTCGAGGACTTTCGCAAGAAATGGGAGAATAGAGGTAGACCTGAAATGAGAGTGAAGAAAAGGATTAGAGGTTTAGAGATAGGAATTACTACGGCTTGGCGACAGCAACTAGGAAAAGTGCCGGTGTCAAGCGAGAAGTTAAATATATAGCAGAGAACGGGGACAATGAGAGGACCACACTGCAGAATCATTTTCCGACTTATTCTGTCCGCGCCTTCCGCATTTGATTTGATGTCCTGTAACATCTTTTCAATCTCAGGCTCAGATACGCGTCGAAAAGAAAATGCAGAGTGGTGAAAGTTTGGTGTGGAGGCAAGAGACCGCAACGTGGTCTGTTTAACTTGAGAAGAGAGAGGAGAGTGAGTTAAAAAGTGGTGATTTAGGGAGTCAGGATCCAGGTTAAATGTAGTAGTCGGTTTTATCTTACCTATTCCCAACGAATTTAAGAAGGACCACACTTTAGCCAGATTTCCATTCGAGACCGTGGCATGTTTGTGTAATCGCTGTGCATCCCTACACAACCTGTTACACCGATTCCTTAACTCCCTATAACGGCACTTGTTCTGTAAGGATGTGTCACGCTTGTATTTCGCTTTGGCAGCATTGCGTCGTGTCATCAGGGCCTTAATATCCGCGGTAAGCCAAGGAGCGGGAAGATGTTTTAATCGAATGGGTCGCAATGGGGCATGCTGGTCAAAGAGTTGAATAAGGATTAAGTTGAAAATGTCCAGCTTCAGATCAATGGTTGGAGCATCAAAGACCGCATCCCAGTCGATATCGTTAAGATCTGACAAAAATGCTTTCCGTCTACGTTTTTGAAGTCTCGCTGCAAAATGACTCGTGGCTTAGGTTTAGGGCACCGGATTTTATAGGAAAGGAAAATTAGGTCATGATAGGAAAAGGCGTCGGCAGAGAGTTGCCCGTGACTACTAACGTGATCAGTGGAGGAAACAATGATAAGATCTTACAGGGACGGCTGGCAGTTGGGGAAGTGATGAGTAGAAGAAGACAGTAGGATATTTAGATTATTGGAATCAACTATTGAGATAAGCCGAGAAGAACGTGAATCATGCTTAAGTAAACAAGTGTTAAAGTCACGCAAAATTATTGTGTGATCGACAGTGATGGGAACTAGATCCTCTAAAACGGATTCAAACTTAGTGAAATAGTCGATGTGAAGATTAGGACTATAGAACACCCCCAGTAGGACTTTGACATAGCCGAGGAACAAACATCAGAACCTGATGAAACCTTCAACGAAGAGATGTTCAGAGGACTCAGTATATAGAGTAGGAGATTTATCTAGAACTTTATAAGAGAAGTGACTTCTTAGGTAAATGGCTACACCACCATCACTCTTGCCAGTCCTGTCATTACGAATAAGGTGGAAACCGGGAAGAGAGTAAGAGGAAGAAGGAAGACAGGGTTTGAAGAACGTTTCCGAAACCAAGATAGCATGGATATTCGGGTTGTTTGACATAGTGGCCACTAAATCAGTATAATGCGCAGGGATACTTTGTGCGTTTAAGTGGACCACATTTAGATTTTTAGAAAACGATGAGAACTCGGAGGCAAGCTGTGAATCTAAAGGTTGAGATGCGCTATGGAAACAACATTCAGAGATACTGCTAGACGCTGAATGAAAATCTAAGCTATCACTCGAAAAGGACTCGTCATAATCAAAAATAGTATGCAACATTGATAAATATAATAAATATTTTTAAATATAAAAAAAATAAAATTACAAAATAAGCTACTAACCTATAAAATAAATAATAATTTTTTCAAGGTCTGCAATTATTAATTACTACCCGCCAGCAGTAGACCAAAAACAATACATACCTACTAAAAACATAAACAAGAAAACAAAAACGAAATACAATCACTAAAAGCAAAGGATTTAAAAAATTATCAATAAAAAGAAGAATTTAAGTTAATATGTACACAAAGAATTTTAAAATAATTTATGAAAAAACAATACTTGAAACGAACGCAATAGGGAGGCGAAGGCAAAGCGAATCACAGATGGCGCTTCAGTCTTTGGACCTTTTGTCAGTTTGAGGTTATATTGTCTTGACTGTGTTTTACGTGGTTTTACTTTCTTAGAATATATTTTTTACGGTTTTTTGTACTAAAATGTATTCCATGCTAACTTTAGCTCAGATAAAAGAAAAATTATGGAAAAGAAAAGCCAAAACAACAGGCAAGAAAGTTGATAGCAACTTACAAAATAATTTCTAACAAGCATTACATTTCTTTAAATTTCGTGTAAGATTAACAAGTAATCTTTTATTTCAGATTAGAAGCATATTTTTTTTGCCCTAATTTTTGTTGTTAGTGGGAAATCGATGAACTCCAATATTTTAACAGTTACATGCGCAACAATGCGGCATTTTCTCAGTATAAAATTAAGAAGTGCAATACTCCAACAGATTCCCATATGTTTTGACAGTTTCAGGCGGCTGGGTACCAAAGACAAGACGCCACCTATCGGGATAAAATTGCGCTTTTCCTCCCCATTGTACACGTATGTCACTGTCATGTCATACTGACGTATGACATATGACTGATGTAAATGAAATGTCAACAAAACAAATTGTCAGAACTCAAAACCGGAATAGTTTGTGTGTAAAGTTTTTGAAGTGTATTGTTTCCAAAATAAATTACATTACCCACATTTGATTACAATAAAGTGTATGACGCATACAAAACTACAGTTTATAACGATGATTCTGCAGTATAACGACGAACATATACTATAGAGAGATGCGGAAATCTTATGAAGGAATTAGTAGTGACAAATTTTATGCATTGTTGTTATCCAAGGAACTTGCAGAGATGCTGCGGAAATCAGCCAGGGACTCCACTTTATCTCTTTTCCGATCGGCAGTCTTAATGTTGATAATCCCGTCCATTGTCCAACAGTTATTATTTTAATTATTTATCTGGCGCGAACTTACCATACTGGATACTTTCTGTCAACGCATTGTGTCTAATAAGACATCAATTAAATATATATTGCACTCGAGATAGTCACACTGGACTATTTCACCGCATAGACTCAAAGTGCCGTTGACGACGCGACATTGTAAAAAGCAGACTACCCTCAAAGGTTGCCACGTTGGAACCGCTGCCGAGCACCAATCGGGTGACTCCATCGTCCGCTGAATCCGTCACCGAGCTGCAAGAGCAGCCCTGACAATAGCGTTGCTCATCAGGTATGACATTTGACATCATGATATCCTTGGTATTGAGTTAATCTCAACGGTATTATAGTGTACCGTCGGTACTAAGATAAATTTATGGTTTACAAAACTGACAGAGCTAGCTATAAATGCTAAAACTTAACAACTTAATGGAACCAGATATTGAGTTATACAGCAATTAGCTCATACCTGATACTTCACACCTTTTATGTGAAATAGCTTAGCTGCTGAGATAGCTAGCTGCTGGCATGTTAATAGAAATTTCAACTAAAAATGGAATAACAGAATCCTTACATTTTATTATCTATAAATGCATCATAATTGCAATGCAATTATCCTACTAATATTATAAATGTGAAAATTTGTGGGTTCTGATGTTTGTTCCTTAATCAGGCAAAAACTGCTAAACGGATTTGGTTGAAATTTGGCACACAGATAGTAGATAACCTAGATCAAAACATAAAATACTTTTTATCCTGATATTCCCACGGGAACGCGAACCACACGGGTGAAACCGCGGGCGGCCGCTAGTAAATCGTAAATGCAATTTATGTTTGTTGGTATACAGTAAAAATTTAATCATTTGCCTTAACTAGGAACCCTTGTATCTCAGGCGGGTAGACCTAACATGTTTAAGAACTTGTTAATCACTTAGTATGTTTCTTTCTAAGCTATGCCCTTTTACAAATTATCTCTATTACTTTTCAACTTTAATTTGTGTGAGTGTGTAAAAAATAATGTTACTGATGTGAAAAAATTATTAGCTACAAGTATCAATGAAGTTTTAGGCAGCTTTCCAATAGAAAACTATATACACCTTTTTTGTGACAGTATTTCGCATTTTTTTTATATTATGTGGGGCATTACGACGTTCAATTACTTATACCGTACACGATCAACTCTAGTGTAGCTGAGTGCCGACTGCTCACTTAAAAGGCCACCGACAGTTCAGTCGAATATGAATAATGCATTGGCCACAGGCCTGAGGTGAACGATATGCATCAACGAAAAAACTAAGTAAATCGGGCGCAGTACTTAATAAAACAGTTATAAAACTGATTTATATATTTATTTGTCTTAAAAACGACAATCAAAAGACGTAGGCATTCGTAGGTGATTTGACCCAGGTGAATTAAGTGTACGACGACGGGGTATTATAAATCACGTGTTTTTCACGTGTGTTTGCTGCTTGGGTTCACTTTTTGTAGCACTTTTTGGCTTTTTGAGAGCCCACTTCTCAAAAATAAAATAAAAAAATCAAAGATTGTAGAAAGTGTATGTAATTTAATACTATATTCATTATACCTACTGTATTATACCTACACACACATACACACAACACACACACACACACACGCACGCACGCACGCACGCACTCACACGCACTCACACTAATTTTCATTTGCATTTAATAAGAATGTTTGTTTTACACAAATAAATAATTTTTGAATTTTTTGAATATTATTCATGTGAATTATTTTTGTTCATTTTCCATAATCTTATCATAAATTCATATTCTTTATTTTAACAATTCATTCAGATTTTATTAATTTTTTTGTTACTCGCATGTAATTCCTTTTGAATTGGTAATTCTGATGTTTCTTAATTCACTTTAGCTACACAAAAACGAGAGAACAGTTGGTGACGTCGACTCAATTAAGGATTAATTCATCATTTTTCTTTACGCCTGTCACACTCCAAAGAGATTTTGTAAATCTCTACGAAGATCTTGATAAAAAAAAGTTGGAACAAAACGACTTTTTGAAGCTGAATGCGGCTGGAGGCGCAATACTTTCTTTCTCAATAAATTAAATTTTGTATTTGAGACTTTCCTATTTGAAAGAAATGCCAGAGACTATTTTTGAAGTGAAAACTTCTTTAAAGGCGTTGTACGCTTTTTTATAATGGGGAAAAAATGCTAAACTCGCGTCAGTAAGAATCACGTAACCCTGATCGAAAATTCGTAACACGGATGTGACGGATGGAGAGTAGACATCTGGTGGCGGAAGTATCTCCCTCTCTTTCTACGGGGCGCGGTGAAAATGGTGGCGCGTCATTTCAAGACGTAAACACTTGTGTCACCATAGCAACGCGCAAATTTTTTTATTCAATGTCAAAACTCTAGATTTTCTTTCAAGCTATGGATAAGACTTTCGTACAATTCTGTTCTGTATTCGTAAATTCAAATGCAGAGTAAATTCGTAAGACGGCATCTCGTGCAAAATTATTCCCTAACCATTCCAAAATATCAAAAATGCACAACGTTAATATTCAAGTTTTCACTTCTGCCGGCACTCCCGGAGTGCAACCCGATTTTTTTATACTTATTACTATTATAACCAATTTACTAGTACTTACATAATGTTATTTAACGCTGTTTTCATAAAAAAAATAGTAGGCACCTAATTGTCAAAAACCACCACCAACAGATTTTTTTTCTTTAATTTCTTTTAGTCATTCAATGCCCTTGCGGCCAGACAACAAGACAATTGACATGTTTTCATTTTTTACAAGGTACCTAAAATCGAAAACCATTTCGAGGTTTTTTAATTTTAGACACCGTACATATTTTTTCGGGGTTTTTGATCAATTGTTTAATGAATTATGTGGAAATAACCCTGTAGCATCGACATATAGGAATAATAAAGAATACACTCCTTTGCGTAAAAGTTGTGTGATTGTCGTTGAATTGAAGTGACAACTGTCGCTGTCAAGGTTACAATGTATGTCAAAGTCTGTGTCAAGAATCAAAATATTTTTCACTTTTGATCGCTTTGTTTTGTATGTTCTAATTATATTATTTACTTGAATTAGTATTTTAGTTATATTTAACATCTCTCGAAATATAATATCATGTTTTCTGAAGAACTTTTAATGGCAGACAGTTGCAACACTCGCAACCTCACTAAAGTGGACATCATCATGCTGCTGAAGCTGAAGTCTTCTGCGAAACGTTAATTTTTAGGAAAAAAAAAGATATTATTTACGTTTCAATTGGTTTAATAAATATAGTTTGATAAAGTGCATTAATTTCAATTTCCATAAAACTTTAAAGCAACACGATACTGTAAACGAGTAGACTTTGGTTTGGCACGTAAAACAGTGTTTGTTTGGGCATTTCATCACAGTATTTTTGCAGGCAGAAACTATACATGAGATTATGGAATCTAATTTACGAATATCTTTATCTATTTTTGTTGAAAATTAGGTAAAAATAGCGACAATAAAAATAAACAATCTCGATCAAAACATAAACAAACAAACGTTGACAGGTTGACGTCAAAGTGTATTTTTTATCCATATGGGCAAAGGAAAAACCGTCAGAAATCCTATAAACTGCACTTACGCTCTTTTAAAATGAATAAGTTTTCAAATTGATATTATGACGACATAAATAAAAATTTTGGAAAAGAAAAAAATACGTGTCTCTTGTTTTCATCAGTAATTTCTAAAAAACAAATAAAAAACCAGGACAAGAATTTTGAAATGTTGTCAATTGTGACTCATTTTCGGGCCTTGAAGAGATACATTAAACAATTAAACATGTAAGTACATGTTTTAAGCGTAACCGCTCACGGGAGACTTTTTGTAGCTGCGATAATCGCGGCGTTAATCGCCCGCGAAATGACACGACAACGGTTTTACTTATCCAGCGACAAAAAAGCGCCGCGATTATCGCCGCGATTAATGCTGGTTTACATTATCTTAGTCTTTAGTAGAGTGCTTTAGGAGAGTGCTTTAGTGGAAACATGTAAACGGTCGTCTTATGACTAAAGAGAGTAACGTTCTAGTTCTAGTAGCCTTTCTACTCGCTTTCTAGTAGCACCCCTGCGCGCCCGCTCACCCCCCGCGCGATATTTTACTCGCACTCGCACTGGAAGCATGTAAATCGACATTTTAGTAGCGTCCTTTAGTAGAGTGCATTTGCCGGTGAACGCGTGACGTGTAATTGAATTAAATAATAGGTATTAGGTATGACACTCTACTGGAAGCGTGTAAACGGTCACTGGAAAGGCACCAAAACTACTAAAGCACTCGCATTCGAATCTACTCGCACGCTACTAAGCACTTTACTAAATACTAAGATAATGTAAACCAGCCTAATTGTTTAATTTATCTCTCTGGGGAAGTCCCCAGAGACTATTGGTTAGAAAAATTATTTCAATTACTAAATAATTCCATGATTTGTTCCCGTTAATATTTTAAGTGGTCCAAATTAGCGCCACGAGAAACGTATTTTAATTAACGTCATATTTGAGTTCGTGGTTGAAATGCACACGTATGTTGTGAAAGCTTCTAATTAAATTACAGTTTTGCTGTGAACTCTCGGATTAAATGCACTAGTATAATAATATAACGAAGGAAACGACCCGTGTACGAAATTTAATATGAAATCAAAGTATAGTTTTTGGTATCATCAAATGAACATTGCTGTCACTTTGTATTTGCGAATGTTGCTTGTTCGAAAGTATGTTATTTTATTTTTTTACTAGCTGACCCGACATACGTTGTCCAGTCTTAATTATGAATATTGAATTTGAACTTTTAATGTTAAGCGGGATAGCTCTGAACTAACCATGATGAGCACTAAGAATTCAGTTTATAATTATTTTACATGTATTTTATTAATACTTACAATAACCGAAGCATCTGTTTTAAACGACATTCAGTTTTTTTACATCCTCTTGACGGTATTTGCAGCACGCATTTTGTCAATTCTATGTTAAACTTCATAAGGTTACATTAAAAAAGTTGATAATGTCCAAAATAATGTTATATGGTGGTTTTATTCAATTTTTTTTAATATTCCGCGCAATTTTCTTAACTTTTTCTTTCATAAAAACCTTCTCCTGATGATAACGAACACAACAAAAAAAGAATTAGCAAAATCGGTCCAGCCGTTCACGCGTGATGGCGTGACCAAGGGAAATAGGGTAAATATTTGGTAGCATGATACCAACATGATGTTTTACTTACACAATTTTTCTATACACGAATGGAGAAACGCAACTACAAGAAGCAATAACGTTAAGGTAGTCCCAAGAGAGAATAGCCTATCTTGGACCACGCAATGAAATAAATCAAAAAGAACAAGGGTTCTAACCAAACGGTTAGATTGCTGTTGTTATGAGTTTATTCTGTTATAGTTACATTTTGTTTACTAGTTAGGTAGTTTAAATTACATTCAAGTTTATGGTACCTTGTAATGACAAGATGGAAGATGGCGCGTTTCGCACAAAATCCTCATCCTTTGAGTTACAACATTGACCTTACATCTTACATTACCATGAGTTAATGCATACTTTTTTCGCTACCGTAAACTATCGTTTTCTTTCTTTCACACGCATCGACTGTGAGCAGTATAATATTTATGAAATAAGTTACTTTACACAGTCAACTTTAGTCGCCACGCGCATTTTTACAGGTCGGTTAGCCCCGCCGCACATGCCCACGATCGCACGCGTTCACGACACTGCGCCAATGTTGCATTGACATTTGTAGACACGTGTTTGTCCGAAATTGCTTCCACGAGTCGTACATCAGACAGTGTCTCAAGCATCGTAGACGGGAACAAAGCAAGATGGACGCGATTGATTTAAGTTCTGAATCCGACAATGTTAACGAGTTTTTAAATAGATTATAATTTTTAAGATCATCATCCACAAAAAAATATGGAAGAGCTCTTACATGCCGAAAAGAAAAACACATGGAGAATTTAAATTAACTTCTGAGTTTTCACACGAAACATTCAAAAACTATTTTAGAATGCCTAGGAACGATTTTAAGGAAGTCTAAATAGAATAATTTAATTTTGTATTCACGTAATCTATGTGTTTATGTCGTATAAACATTTTTCGCTTCGAACAGCTTCAATTAATTCCTCTATTTTAGGAACACTCGCGACACTGCCACTCGAAATTAGTGTCCCAACACCGAGCCGACACGCGCGTGCACGCTCATGTACCTACGCGTTTTTTTACTCATGTGATGTACGTGCCTGCGTCGACGAGTGAGACCAAATGCGGAGTTCGGTACCTGTGCCATGTTTTTAATCTGGCCACTCACACGTGGCTCGTGACGGCCAATGCGAGTGTAGGCATGTGCGGCGGAGACACCTACGGCCTTGGCCAATTGTCACTTACACTCGATTTTTGCTGTGCAGCAAAAGTGCGGCTTCAGTCACCCGTGTAAATCGCACATTTTTCTGTTCTAACCGAATTGTAGAAAACCAATTGGCTAAATGTGTGTGACTAAAGCCGCACGACTTTTAATTTGCCGCACGGTGAAAATCGACTGTGGTAAATAGCAAATTTGGTCTAGGCCGCAGGTGACTGCACAAACTTATCTGATCTGGTGGCCAAAACTGGGAATAATGTTATTACATATTGTTGCCTAGGTTACGCCATGCGATTCAATTTTACAAGCGACTTGCTAGGTGGTTAAAGTCAACCATCGCCTCGTCACTAAAATCGACCCATGTAAATAGCCCATCATTAGTGAACCGGTTTGATGAGGTTTACCCTTAATCACAGGTTAATTATTTTGTAAAATAATGTTTTTTACTAAACATTACCAATTGAATTGAAATAATAAAAGATTGACTTAGTATTGATTGAAGAAGTTTAAAACTATTCCAAGCAGTTCAGGTAAAGCTCGTCTGGCAGTTCTAACTTAGGGACCCAAATTGAAGTTACGCAGTAGTTTTGCCAAATCAAACAAAGTTAATAATGTGTTTAATTATTTTCGGTCTTTCTGTCAATAAATAGATAAAAGCCTGAGATAGAGGTCTGATGTCGCAAATGTTGAAAACGAACGGTTCGATTCTAAAGTTAATGTTGAAAACAAACTTTTCTATAATGTAGTTTCGGGTCTAAGTTATATAATTATCTTTTGACTGTCATACCGAACTTTGAAATTCAAAATATCGATGTACTGCATTCAGAAAGTATAGAAGTGCGAATTACGTGAGTAAGAAAGTATGCTATTACGAATTACTTCATGCGAATGCTTACGATTGCGATGTACGGAACTTTGAAAGTTTGCTATGACGAATTACTCAATTCAGAATATTCATCATTGCGATGTACGGAACTTCGAAAGTATGATATAATGAGTTAATTAATTTCGGCGGTTTGCTATCGCTATTAATTAAATCAATCAAAAATTACTTTTGGTTTTTTTATTTTTGTAGTTATAAACACTGTTTTAGTCTAGTAAGTTGTAAGTAATTGTTTAGTCAGTAATTTTTTTTAGTAACTACAAAGCGGTTTTATGCCGCTGAAAATTCATATTCATTTTTAAAATAAATAAATGTGTAAGTCCTTAATTAAGTCAAACTAATATTTATTATTATCCAATTATTCATAACTTACAATATTTTGTTATAAAATATTAAAATATTTGCATTTTATCACTAAAATTATAATTTTGAAGTAGGCTGTATGCTCACTCACCCCTTTGTTCGCAAAATATTCTTGCATTGGGCGTGTGAAAAAAACAAAAAAAAACCTACGCGCCTTTTCCTATAATTGACATGTTTTGTTTATGTCGTAATTGTTGCTGTGTGGTAAATTACTCTATATTTTTCTCGCAAATGTGTTGAAAAACGTCGTATAAATTTCGTAAGCTCTTGCTTATTGCACACTCGGCTGAGTTACGCCCTCGCCTACGGCTCGGGCTGCAACCCACAGCCTTGTGTGCAATGAGCAACCTAAACTAACTTGTCTCATAATGTACCATTATCATACTTTCGAAGTTCCGTACATCGTACATTCCGTACATCAGAACCTTTACACCAAAAAACAACCAAGAGCGATGTTTGGTAAAACTTTCGAACATCAATCAATACTTTAAGGAGGTCAGGTAATTTCCCCTTTCAGACTATAGTGGGTTCAACGAGGTGCAATATAAGTTAAGAACACAATCGAACTTTGTAACAGCTAGTATTTACACTAACAAGAAGGTGTAGTATCAATTTACACTTGTAACTATTCTAGTACAGTAGCCCGTAGAACATTTAAATCACCAAAGAGGTTACCGTTTGCCGTTGTGATATAGTTAATTATTACGAAATTATAGATACTTTAACCCAAGTTTTACAGATCGCAACCCGCCGTAACCTACATTTGTATATCTCCGAAATTGATATTTTTTTTATTTTTCGAGGTTTACCACATAATTTAGCTATTGTCGTGTTCTACAGTTTGGTTTGATTGCCACAGATAAAAGTAAGACTATAAAAAGTAGCCATACACAGATTTAAGACGTGATGAAAATGGTTGGATTTTATCTGGTCTTAAATCTGTGTATGATCACTTTCCATAGTCTTACTATTATCAGTGGCAATCAAACAAAGCTGTAGAACATGACAATAGCTAAACCATGTGGTAAACCATGAAAAATAAAAAAATATCATTTTTGGAGATATACAAATATAGGTTACGGCGGGTTGCGATCTGTAAAACTTGAGTTAAAGTATCTATAATTTCGTAATAAATAACTATATCACAAAGGCAAGCGGTAACCTTTATAGTGATTTAAATGTTCTACGGGCTACTGTACTATTCTTGTACCTTTCTGGTGTTTAGTCAAAAGATTGCGAAGATTGTTGCTATCTTACAATTGAGGTTCAAAAACATTGATGCGTTCAGTAACTGGCTTCATAGCAAGAGATCTTGTGTAAGCTAAAGTAGAAACTTTTAAACAAAGTTATCGTCTTATTCGAACAGCAAATCTATACATACACGGCAAATTTTTAAGTATATCTAAAAATGAAATGGGAATACCAGACTACGTAAATGAACAACTTTTATTATGGGCACAGAATAACAAATAGTACAAGTACAGAAGCAGCACGCCGCAAAGTCATTTAAATAAATAGCGACTTTTGCTCCGACACAATAAAGTGCAATTCAGGTCGCGCAGCGCTAATGGCCTACAGTTATATTCACCTAGTAGTTGCCTCTCTTTCTATCGCGTGCTCTTACCTTTTCTGACGACGCAACGTTAGGGTTGACTTCTTATACATGAACTGTGTAACATATATCATAATGTGAAAAACGACAATTGTTTATTGGTTTTTTGATTTAGACATCCGTCGTACACGGCACAGTAATGTCGATTCGACATTGTTACTATTATAAAGAGACAATACCTACGCAGGCAGTAAGATGTCGCGCGACTACACAGGCGGGCGCGTGGCGGCCCGCTGCTCACTTGTGCCTCCGTAGGCACGGCTAGCGGTAGGTGCTTATCGCGCGACCTTGAGCGAGTGAAGGAGGCCTGCTATGGGGCCAACTACGAAATCGCAAAAAAAAAAATCAGCTGTTCCATAGAAAAGTACAACATCCACTCGACTATAATGTATGGCACAGCTGATTTTTTTTCGCGATTTCGAGGTTGGCCCCATAGTAAAAGTTGTTCATTTACGTGGTCTGAAATCCCCTTTTCATTTTTAGATATACTTAAAAATTAACGGTGTATAATAAAACAGTAAATTTTAAATGTTTGTGCGTGAATAACTCACAGTTTGGTAGCTTGGAGTTCAACTTAAAATCTTAGCTATGGTTCATCTGTTCCGGGTAGGTAGAACCAAGGAAACAGCTTGAACTCTCCGTAGTACTAGCGGTCATACACTAAGGAGATCATTTAAACTGGCGAATTATTGTTAAATCGCGAGCAAAAGGGATAGACCTGAGGATTTTTCTATTGTCCACGCGGACGAAGTCGCAGACGGAGGCTAGTCTTAAATAAGCTACAAAAAATTTGCCTTTTTCTTGCCGACAGATTCTAGTAGACATCTCCCATTAGATCTTAGGAGAATAGATATTCAATGTTGTTAGCACCAAAATGACCGGTTGATTTGGTGATTCAAAAACTTTGTAACAAAGCAGTTTTATATTTGGAAAAAAAAACAGAATTGCCTCAGTAATAGCAACAACTTTCGTCACAATGGAAAAATAAGTAAATAAATTAGGCATTCTGCTAAATCACCATTAAGATTATTTTGAATTCTATCTCTAATATAATTAATTTCTAACAAACATCGTCTAACTTTTTCTGTAAAACGGCTATAGGTGTCGTGAAGTTATTAAATGAAAAGGAAAATATCAGAAATTCTCTATTTCTTTGTGTTTATATAAAGCCTAAATACTTTAAAAACTTGACGACCTCCGTAGTCGAGTGGTTTGCATGCCGGTCTCAAGGCCTCACCATCTCTTGAGGTCCCGGGTTTGAACCGCGGCTGGGTCAATAGTTGCGTCAGTAGGGTGAAAAATACGGCTTTTTGTGAACCAGAGATTTCCTTTGGTAGGATTGGTCCTTAGGACCCTAGGATGGATATAAGAGGTAGAGCCACCTCGATCTTTGTAGTAAATTTTTTGAAGTTTTGGCTTTCAACCCAAACTCGATAGATGTATTAGTTTAGCTGCTATGCCCAGTTTGATATCATAATTTCGTATGAATTTAGGGTGTCGAATTCATTTTTGGATTCATATTTGTACGATTCAATTATTAAACTATTAAAAAAAATAAAAACAAAAATAAAATACGCGCTTGATTAAAGAAAAAAAATTCCATTAAATACACAAATAGGAATATCAGAAAAAGAAAAATACCTGGTAAGAGCTCTATTATCTTTTAATATTTAAAATAATAATAAAAGAAACTATTCTTGTTTGGTTTTGCTGAGACAGGGCCCATTAGCAACATCTAGTCCCACTAGGTCAAGTTCACATTAGGTCATGTCCTCACTAGGTCATGTTGTCATTTTGTTAGAATGAATCAAAAGAAAACCAAGAAGAAATTAAAAACATAAAATAAAGAAAAAGCAACTTCTTATTACATGATTTCAAATTTTCTCGAAATAATGTAATATTCAGTCAAAAGTACCAGGGCAACATAACTTACGAGGAGTTATTTTGATTTCATACCGCAAAGATATGTCTTAATTCCCACACTTTTGTTTATATTCTACAATTTATTAAGTATTTATTTCTTTTCTTTCTTGTCTGTAACTCGTTCCAATGTATACTTTTTTCCTCTGTGTTGTTTAATAAACGTTTTCTATTCTATTCTATAATTTAAAAAAAATAACTTCGTTACCGTTGTAAGGAAGTAATTTTTTATTATTAAATATTGAAATTTAAAAAAAATATCGAAACTTGTTTGTGATAGGCTCAAATTGTTGTAAATTTAGTTAGCTTTATAAAAGTATAAAGAAAAAATACCTGAAAAACGCTTCCTTAAGGTAGTTTTTTCGAAAATACTAAAACAAGTGATAAGTTTTTCCAGCAGTACAGAGTTTCCAAGGGTTAAAACTTGGGTAGAACTACTCTCAAGGTACCTAACAACCTCTGAAAAATCGTAGTTACATGCGCGCTTGTGATATTTGCCTTTTTTGTCGATATTGACTGGCATTTTTTTTTCTAATAATTTACTAATATTTTTTACTTCTGCGTTATACTTTTTAAGTTATTTCAAAACAGTTACCTTCATAAAAGTTTTATAATGTATATATATTTGGAATTGGCTATTTATTACCTTTCATTTGATACCCATATTGTCATAATAAAAAACAATATATATTTCCATAGATGTAAAAGAAATTGACGGCACGCGACAGTGAATTTTTTTTTCGCTATTTATTTTTAAAAAATAAATTTGTAAGTTATATTTTTTCAAGTCTTCATTCTATAAGCTTTGTTTACATATTTTTTGTTTGCAAATAAAAACATCAATTTAATATTTACGGTGACTTAAAGTAAAAAAAAATGTAGTTGAAAATATTGGTTATTGTGTAATGTTTAGGAAACTTCTTAATAAATTGATTTTTTATACCGGAAATGAATTCTACGTCATTGATTTATCCGAAAATGACACCAAACTTGGCTTAGTATCTAAACTTAGGCAATTATTAATCTCGGACTTCGTTAAGGCAGAATTCCCCCCTCCCCCCACCTGCTTGAAAAATCCAGGTGGCTCCACTTCGTAAACCCATTTTAAGAACACAAGGATCAATCCTACCGAAGGAAATCTTTGGTTCACGAATTATATATATTCCGTATTCTTCATTTTTTTGGGTTGTACGAATGGGGCTACAATGTAGAAAATGAATTTTTCTACATTATTGTCTCAGGTCTGGGTGTTTGTGATACCACTGCTGTCTCTGGTTTCCATAACACAATAGGGATGATGACTAATGAATAAAATAACGAAATACTCATAAAAATCGTAAACATATTAAAATTTTAGAGTAGCATGTATACCTCTTGGTTCTATATATTGCGTATTATTTGTTTTATGACCCTTCAAAGATGGGCGGACAAGTCCATTTAAAAAGTATAATTTTTTTTTAAATAAATAATGTATTTAATTAGTCCGTAAAATTTATAGCAAAGTCTAAGACACCATAAACACAATATTTTGTATAGCTGCCGAACAAATTTCCTATGCGTTGCATACATACTACTCAACCGTGACGTCATAACTGAGTAGCCGTTAGTATGGAGCGTTTTCGGGTGAGTCCAATTTTGTGCATTTCAAACTGTGATATCTCGGGCAGTTTTCATGCTAGCGAAATAATTCCTTTACCAATGTTTCTCTTTTTTATAGTTTATTTATGTAATATAAAATAAAAGAAAATTCATCATGCCTATTGCTTTAGTTTACTTACTTTGGAATCAGAGCAATGTATGATAATGTCAAAAATATTTATTTGTTTATTAAAAACTGTAATCAACATTGGTTACTGAAGGCTCAGTTAGAAATTAATTAATAAATTGAAATAAGAAAGGAAACATACATTCGGAACTAATTCAGTATAGGTACTGTGATGTAACGACATCATATTCGGCTTTTTCGGTAGCTTTATGGTCAAAATGCATAAAGAAATAATAGTTTAAGCACAAGAGTAAAAAAACGTTAATGTTTCGAACGCAAAGCAGCCGTTCCCGTCCGCTTTTCTTTTGTCGAGGCATCCCTGTTGCGGCACCGGACCCTTCAGGTCGCATGCTATGTAATTCGTATTGAAATAAAAGGACTAGATTTGCAAAGTGATAAAAGTTTTATTTAGTTATAGAATTTAAAGTCAAAGTCAAATAAGCTTTATTCAAATAAACTTAATTATTAAGTACTTTTGAATCGTCTATATTTTCCTACCACCCGTTCAAGACTTTTTTAGCTGACAAGAAGAACGGGTGCAAGAAACTTATCAGCTGTAACAGCCATAAGTAACGATATTTACAAACTTGAATATATCGTTACCAGATAATTACAACAGGGTGACAGGATTATTGGCAACAAACATAGACTTATTATATTACTTCAACAAAGTACTTATAGTAGCAAGTTATGTGTTACATCATTTCCACGCATTTTGAACCTTAAGATAATCGTCTACTTTATAATAACCTTTACTCATGAGTGTTTTTTTAACATGGTTTTTAAATTCATGCAAAGGAAGATCAATCACTTATTGCGGAACTTTATTAATAAAGGCTATGCCTTTCCCCATAAATGAACCTCTAGTTTTTGCAAGCCTAAATCTTGGAACGGCAAGTTTATCTTTATTTCTTGTATTAAACTGGTGAATATTGCTGTTCTTAGCAAATGAATCATAGTGTTTCCTTACATAAACTAAATTTTCATAAATGTATTGGCCTGCCAAAGTTAAAATATTTATTTCTTTGAACAATTCTCTCAGGGTATCTCTTCGCCGTAGATTGTATATGGCGCGAACAGCTCTTTTTTGGAGTATAAAAATATTTTCAATACTGGCAGCAGAGCCCCACAATAGCAGTCCATACGACATTACACTATGAAAATAACTAAAGTATACTAACCTTGCCGTTTCAATATTAGTTAAAAGCCTTATTTTCTTAACAGCGAATGCCGCTGAACTAAGTCTACTTGACAAGGCTTCAATATGTGGATCCCATTGCAGTCGAGAATCTAGTGTGATACCTAGAAATTTAGTACTCTCAATAAACTCGACTTCATCGTCATTCAAATTAATATTTAATTTTGTCTGCTCAACATTGGGTAATTAGAATTTAACACATTTAGTTTTATTGGGGTTAAGTGCTAAATTATTGCTATTAAACCAGTATGAAACTTTAGAGAGGGCACTATTTACTTCATCCGAACAGTTATTACCTCTGTTTACTTTAAAAACTAAAGAAGTATCATCCGCAAATAGTACTGTCTCACATTAATTATTCGCGTAGTTGGGAAGGTCATTTATATAAATTATAAACAGCAATGGGCCCAAAATTGATCCCTGTGGCACACCCATATTGATGGTGGCTCCAGTAGATTCAGTTCTATTAATCACTACTTTCTGAGTTCTATTGTACAAATACGATTTCATAAGACTAACTGATTTATCAGAGACACCATAATGTTCTAGCTTCCTTAATAGTGTTTGATGATCAACGCAATCGAATGCCTTAGAAAGGTTACAGAAAATGCCAATTACATCTTGCTTTTCTTCCCAAGCGTCAAGAATATGTTTGAGAAGTGCAATTCCAGCATCAGTAGTACTTTTACCCTTGGAAAATCCACAATGATTTTTATGAAGTATATTATTGTATGTGAAGTAATCTAATAATTGGGAATATATAATTTTTTCAAATATTTTACTAAGTGCTGGTAGTATAGATATTGGCCTAAAGTTAGCTGGGTCACTTTTATCCCCAGATTTAAAAAGAGGAATCAATTTACTATTTTTCATTAGATCAGGAAAGACATTTGTTAAAAATAAAAGCCAAATAAGGGGCTAGTATATCAATTATTGATTTAATAATGCTTGTTGACATGCCCCAAAGATCTTCTGTTTTTTTAACATTAATTGTTTTAAAAGCTTTAATGATATCTGCACTATTTATATATTTAAACGAAAAACTTTCATTGCACTTATCAACGCTAGACTCCAGAAGGGAGACAGCGATGTTGGGACAAGCACTAAGAGTACTGGTAGTTTCTACAGGTATTCTAGCAAAGAAATTTTCAAAAACTTTAGCGACCTTATTGTCAGATTCAAAAGTTTGATCACCAGTTTTTAAACAGAAGGAATTTATATTGGATTTTGATTTGCCCGTTTCTTTGTTAATAATATTCCAAGTAGCCTTAATTTTATTGTCAGCTAATTTTATTTTATTTGCAAAGTACTTGGACTTTGCTAAGATACAAACTTCTCTGAATGTTTGTGAATACTTCTTGACAAATTCAATGAAGTTAGGATCACAAGAAGTAGCTTTCTCTGCATAAAGTTCGTATAATTTCCTTCTGCTCTTATATATACCGGGAGTGGCCCAGTCACTAAATTTCGTACTATCATTACATTTGATCACATTTTGTTTAAAAGTTTCACTGAATTCAGTTTGAACTATGCGAAATAAATGATTATATAGGTTATTGGCTTCAAAATTTGGTTCTGGTAATGTTTCAATTTTACTAGTGACATTGGTTCTGAATTTTTCAATACAGTGTTTTTTATTGGCCTACACATTATTTCCCGTTTAGGCGGAACATGATGGTGCTCATTGGAGGCTAATTGTCCACTGTGGTCGGATTTAATACAATTTAAAATTGATTTTTAATGATATTACAGTTACAGAAAATATTATCTAAGCAGGTTGCCGATGTGGGTGTGATACGCGTTGGTTCATTAAAAATATGTAGCAAATTAAATGATTTAAATAGGTTTATGAATCTACTCGACAATTTGGCTAAAGGCTCTCGGTTATTACTGTACCCTTCTCCAGTTAAACAAATTTCAATATCAAATTTCTTTACCAAGTAAAAAGCAAGCAACATTACAAACTGATCAAGTACCAAGATTGTTTGAAGTAAAACTAACTAAAGAAACAATACTACAAATGTATAGGTTGTTTTTGATAATAAATACCTAAATAAATTATTTTATTTAACATCAATAGTGAAAGTCTAAACAAGGATTACGCATTCCCGTAATAAAGGCCTCTAAACAAACGCCTGAATGAATGACATTTCATTATATTTAAGTGTTCATTTTGTGTGTAATATATCAGCATAATGTTTGTATGGCACAGTTATTCATCGCATATCCGGGGGCTTTGTCATGTTTTTGGTTTACTCTTGTCGCTTTTAGAAATACGGGTTGGTTGTTTTTCAGTATGATTTTTGACTGCTATAACACTGACTAATAATACTCGCATATTTAGCTTTACTATAAAAAAGACTTTATTTGCAAATAACGAGCTATGCCAGAAATATTATGTGACATAGGTACAAATAATATAGAAATCATAAGTTATTATTTACAACATTTTGTCAATCTCGTGAAAACGCAAAGCGGAAAACACAGATGGAAATGGTTAAATGACCAAAAGACAATGCTCGTTTTCCAAAGTAGTAGCTAATATTGTGTGATGAAAAAAACTTAAAAAAAAACCGGCCAAGTGCGAGTTGGACTCGCGCACGAAGGGTTCCGTACCAAAAAACGGCAAAAAATATGTTTGTTGTATGGGAGGCCCTCTTAAATATTAATTTTATTCAGTTTTTAGTATTTGTTGTTATAGCGGCAACAAAAATACATCATCTGTGCAAAATTTCAACTGTCTACCTGTTGTCGTTATTAATATCGAGCAAAAAATTAAAAAAATTACGTTTGTTGTATGGGAGCCCCCCTTAAATATTAATTTTATTCTATTTTTAGTATTTGTTGTTATAGCGGCAACAGAAATACATCATATGTGAAAATTTCAACGTTCTAGCTATCACGGTTCATGAGATACAGCCTGGTGACAGACAGACAGACAGACAGACGGACAGCGGAGTCTTAGTAATAGGGTCCCGTTTTTACCCTTTGGGTACGGAACCCTAAAAAAGAAAAACCGCCTTCAAAAATAAAAACAAAAACAGATTCAAAATTAAAAAGCACTAAAAAGCAATAAATAATATTCAAATCACCAAAACGCACATCAATTTTATTAAGCTCGTTTTGTTTTGGATTTTCATAAGCCTACCAATATCTCAATCCCAATACATATCCTATCTGAGTTTTAGGAGTTCCCTTGGATATCTACGAGGTCCAAGGTTTAATGTCAATGAAATAGTTCGCCGCTGCGACTACGCCCCCCCGTACGTTATTCTCAAACTGCTACAAATCTCAGAATTTTTCAATGGATATCGGGCCTTTTCTCCGGACTTTTGATTTTTTCATCTTTTTTTCATTTTGGTACGGAACCCTAAAAAAACAAAATCGCGGAAGAGTTCCATGTGGGCTAGTAATTTCCTCCTACTATGTCAAGAGAAGTGAAAACCTATATTGCTTTATTTAATTTCAAAACGATTCTTTAAACGTTTTGTTTAGAAAAAGTAGTTGAATTAGGGTCGTGCTATAAATTGTAGATTATGTTAGATCGCAGCCCTATAAATCAGCATGAGTGGCCATAACAATACCATGCAACGTTTGCACGTGGTTTTGTGCTCTGCAGTTGTAATGTTTAATATTAAACGACTTTTTTGTTATTAAAAAAAAGAAGAAAATATTAAATAAGTAGTTTGAACAGAATTGTGGACAAACTAAAAAGGTCTGAAATAAATTACCGCTTCTTATTCGCTTCTTATTCTTATGGAATGAGGAATAGTGACCACCTCTGGTTTACCAGTACCGCTGACTGACTTTATTTAAGTTTTTTTTAATAGCAATCACCTTTTACCATTGGTAAGCTAAAGTCAATATAGACATTTTAACACAAGATGTACAAAATAAATAAGATTTTTATTTATTTTGTACATCTTGTGTTAAAATTTCTACATCCTTTTATTACTACTTTCGTAATATCTAATTTAAAAGCTGAAAAATCGTCGCAAGTAATATTTATACCCAAATTCTAAATATCAAGCTACGGATACAATTTCATTTTCAATTATTTCATTTCAAGCAACTTTCTATGTTATATATATTTTGAAGTTTAATTTGATATTATAGAGTTAACTTATAAAGTTTCTTTAATAAAATATCGTATGTTTTACTTGTGAAAGCTCTCATAAGTTTGGGTCCACTCACTAATTGTATTAACGACCTTTTGTGAAATTAATTCTTAAAAAAACATAGTTTGAATATTATAGCAATAAAAATTTTGTGTCAAAAAGTGTTTTCTCTAAATTATTCACAGAGCTGATATCTCGCAGAGGCATATATAGAGTTCTATCAATTTCTTCCCCTTGAGAATGTAACATATTTGAGAAATATTTCTGGGAAGGATATTTCTCAGAAATTCGCTTATTGGTCGCCTATTTATGCATCAACGCCATATGAGAAGCACCAGGGATTTCAGTTAGAGACGTACGTAAATATTTCGAACATATTTACATAATATTATCCACTTTTATTGAACTTATTTTATCAATTTTTTTTATGCCAAATAATAGATAAATAAATATTAGACAACATCGCAAGCAATGCTCTGTTCTATTTCAAAGTAAGTAGAATAAACCACTTGTGTTATAGAAATCAGAGGTAGTGGTGGACTACAAACGTTTAGAAATTTAGAAATTTAGAAATTCGTTTTCTAAATTGACCCAGCCGGGGATCTAACCCGGGACCTCAGTGATGCCGAAACTTTGAAAACCAGTGTAATAGCCACTCGACCAAGGAGATAATCTAATTTCAGGAAAAGACGAAGAATAAATTACAGTTAGTATTTTACAAAACATGCGTTTCTTTTCATGGCATGTTTTGAATCAATTAAAAGTTTATATTTTCTTTGTTCCATGGTATGAACTCTTCTGAAGTTTCATTATTTGAAATTAATAAGCAAAGAATGTACTTATCACAGAATTGCTAGCAGCAAGAATAAGTGTTCGGCAAAATTCGACTTGATATAACCAGCTATTAATTTATTCATAGTGTACCTACTATTGTTTATTTTGTGATAGTGCTTATATTTATTATTTTCATCTTACAAAATATCATGAATTTGTTTCTTGTCGAAATAGTTTACTATACCGTCTTAAGAAACTATCAGTTGAACTCTTACATATTGTTTTTTTTGTTTTAACTTGATATTATTCAGGAATAACTAGAAAAAAATCACCAACACGTTAGTTGAAGCTAGGGCTGCCATCCGTCCGTCCGGGTTTCCCCGGATTTGTCCTAGTTTGGAGGGCGTCCGGGCGGGGTTCACCCGGACTATAATTGAAATCCGGGTTTTTGATCAAACTCCGCTCAAAAAAGTACTATATTCATTCAGCGCACGCGCTACCGAGCGCCTCACTTCACTACGCGTGGCGCATCGCGCACCCCGCAAAAAATTGCGCTGCGCGGCACATTTTTTTTCTATAAACAAGCAAGATTACAAGGTTAGTGAAAGAAACTGTCTAAAAATCGCGCTGCGCGGCCATTTTTCTTACCCCCTCGGGCCCCCTGGCTGTTTGGGCATTTATTTTGATAAAAATCAAATGTCCGGGGTCAAGGCTCCAAAGTCCGGGGTTTTTACGTTTCCGGTCCTGGGCGGCAGGTTTTAGAGATGGCAGCCCTAGTTGAAGCGTTATGATGAAGAGATCGCACATGAGCGCAAGATGGAAGCTCGGTAGAAATGTGTTCGCATATAGTTCGACAAATAGGTCGAGACTTTGCTGAATCGCAGAATTTGCGTGATACTGGAAACGAACGATTATGTGACTTTAAAACATAAGTAACTAAATAACCGGAACGCAGTACTTTATTTGTAATGTTATGGCTCCACCTGCGTTAACGTTAACGTTAATGGTAATGTCCAAGTACGCGTTAGCTAAAGCACTATAAATAGTATTGTCGTTTGTAAATGAACGCCGTTAAGTCTTGACCACATCTGCGTAACGCATATGCGTTAAGACGCAGGTGGAGCCGTAGCATAATAAAAACAAACGTGACAATACAAGCATATTCATTTATTCGCGACAAAGGACAGTATTAGTCCTTATCCATAAAAAAATATTATTTTTTTAAAGACAAAACATTGAAATCAGTTGGGGCTTTGTTGGCCTTTGTTGCCCGTGTTACTCCAATCTAGTGTTACTACCAGTAGTAATACCGTTATTTTTATTGTCCTTCTTAGCGTAACCGCTCACATTTTGTAGCTGCGATAATCGTGGCGTTAATCGCAGCGATAATCGCCCGCGAAATGACACGACAAAGGTTTTACTTAGCCAGCGACAAAAAATCGTCGCGATTATAGCCGCGATTAACGCCGCTTTTATCGCAGCTACAAAAAGTAGCTCGTGGGCGTTTACGAATAGAACTCCGTATGTTCTATTCTCAGCGACAAAAAATCGCTCAGTGATTAGTCGCCCGTCAGCGGGGACGTTTACTACTCGACTATTTAGTAGTAAGAAGGGCAACATTAAAAAGCCCGTGTTACTACTACATTTATTAACTGTTCGCTGTCTTCAGACTTGATTTTTCTCTTGGCACGTCAGCCTAATGTCAAATCTGTGGCAATTATCTGTTTACTTTAATATTTTAAGCCTTCAAACTTTTATGAAATATTGTAACCCAATAATGTAAGTATTATATACTACACTGTGGATTACGGCCTTTCATTGCCTCGTAACAGTGCTATCGAGCGTTTCCCATATAACTTCCTGCATGCGTTGGCATCAATACAGTGCCTGCCATTTCTGCCAGCTATAACGTGACTAGCTGCAGCCTGCAGGTTTTTAGAATTAATAAAAAAGAAGTTGGCCTCCAACCCCACCCCACTTCAATGGACGCGTTTTATCAAAATTGATATGCGTATCTAATGATTTGAATATTATTTTTTGCTTTTTAGATGTATTTAATTTGTAAGGTGTTTTGATTTTATCTTCAGGATTTTGAAAAAGATATTCTTTTTCTAATATTATTTAAAATAATTTCACAGAATAAGTAATAGAGTAATATACATAGTTATTTTGTAGTCGTTTTAACTAACTTAAGGGGGTATTCTACCAATGAAACTAAATATTTTTGCCAAAGTAACATGGGTCGAAAAACAAAAAAAATGGTCCTCCCATACACTAACCAGTCAGCTAAAACATTGTAAAATAAAAAAAAACGTTTATTAACCCATGTGTCTTTGTCTATCAGTGTTTAGTTTCATTGTTAGAACACTCCCTTAACTTGATCAAAAAGACTACAAAATAAAGGTGTAGGTATAAATAAATTTAATTGTAATGCAGAAAAATTATCGAAGCAAAGTAGTGACACGTAGCGATATTTTTATATTAGAATCGGACTGACTGAATCTGAAATTGTGCCGTTTCAGCAGTAGGTATTGTCATCTATGCAATATTAAACCTGTCATGTCTTCCTTGTTGCACTGGGCACATTGCAATTTGCAGCGCGCCGCTGCGCAATGCGGATCATGGGTTATATTTATATCAAAATTCTGCTTCTGCATAGGAACTTGGCTTACTTATAAAGAGTAATAAAGAAGTGTTCTTAGTCATAGTCATGGCAAATGTTTTTTTTTTTTTTTGTAGGAGATAAGAGTTATTCCAGTTCAAAATTTTGTAATTTATTTGTAGTAACGCAGTTTGGAAATTAGGTATGCCGATAATGTGCACACTCGGCGTAAATTCAATTCAATTAATTTACCTTAAGTTATACGTTATAGCGACATAGTGTTTGTTCCTTTTCGTTTCTAAACTAATCTTTAAATTCTGGTTGCAATAAATTATAATTAATAAATTCAATATTTTAGTATTAAGTATGGCAAATGTTGTGTATACAGGGTCACTGGAAATATGACGTATTCCTGCTAAATGGTTATAGATGAGGTCAAAACAAATATTTTTTGTTATATTACTTTTTCTCAGAAAGTTCATAGTTTTTGAGTAAATTAAAATTAAGTATTCTTTTACCAAAAGTACGTTTTCAAATACAAAAAATTAACATAAAAGATAACTACTCGTTCGATTCCGGTTTTTTTATTATTTTGGTATAGAAAACAGTCTAAACGTTGATAACAAAAAGTACAGGTAAAAAAAAACAATCCTTAAAAATAAAAAATAAAATAAAATGTTTTCCGTGTTGCCCTAGGCAGGTTGCGCTGCGCAATTCGGATCATGACTATCATGTAAGGTATCTCAAACCTCTGCTAGTCGTACCGTGGAACCAATTAAGATACTGTCTTTAGTAATTTCCAGTCAAATCACACTTTGAATTTTCATGTGACAACAATTTTTCTTGATATATATGACGGCGCGTTTATGTTGTTTTACGCATTTTTTGTAATTTCATGTTGTTTTTATTTGCTAATCAATAATAATTACAATTTAAAACGATAAAACAATGGTAAAACATTGTTAAGTCATAAAATCAAGTTAAATTATCAAAGAGGGGACTAACGTCCGTGCGGGCTTGCGAGTGACGTCAGCGCCTGAACTAGTTTTGCATGTTGTGGCGCCGCGTGGCGTGAGTGGTGGCGTGACTAGTGGGGCGACCGGCCGGGCTTTATAAGCAGGCGGCGCTCGCACTGGGACACATTCGATCGTGAGACGTGGCGCTGTACGTACGCTCGCAATTCTGCATACCTCTTCGCTTTCTCCAACGCCCATGAATATGGCTGAACTGAATGGTCAGCTCGGCACTCCGTCATCAGAAGTGGGATGGACCAGGAAGCGGAAAACATACTATGGGAGCGCCAGTCCTACAAAACCGATGGAGAAATCTCTTGGACTGCAAAGCTTCGTGGCGTGATGGGTTCGGTTATGACCAAACTTATTTTTCCAGAATTTAGTTTTCAGGGGGCGGATGCGTGAGCGTGGTGTGATGCAGTGGACATATGTTTAGGAGAGAACCCTTCAAGCGGAAGCCAGTTGGTTATGCTCCTTAGTAAGGCTCCCTGAGGTTAAAAAGCTGCATGGTAACGTGCACAGCAGCCGTTACAAGGTTGCATTGTACGATTGATGCCATCGAAGCTCCTGCTGCTACCTTGTACAGGGTATTTTTGGGCTGCCCGAGTGGTGAAGTGAAGGGGACATGTGGACACCTAGACACGCTGGTCCACGCTCTACAAACCTAATCCACGGCTGAGCGAAGGGTTAGCTTAGGACTGTCACTGTGGACCACCTCTACAATATTGGTGAAAAGTTTTCATTTTGTTTTCATTTCGGTTCCTGAATGCTCATTAACAAAAGAGACGTTTTACAGAGAAGAGAAATATTATGTTTCAGCTTCACTTTGAGGGATAGGAAAATTAAGCCTACGATGCAATACTCAAATTATTTTGATTGTTACTTTTTAGAATTATTCAGCTGAATTATTATTTTATGAGGTCCCCAATTCTTCGTTGGTATTCATAACATCATAATAGGGCAAGATTTAATTATGTTGGGCTTCTTCAATGTGAGTTTAGCGAAAAAAAATAATGATTTTAGTAATGTCAATGATACCGATGTTCCCTCAGAGCCTATAACTAAGAATTAGAAACAAAATACTTGAAAATTATTGTTCACAGAGTTGTTTATGATGTTGGCCGAATAAATAATCCAAGTTTGTGACCTCGAGAGCCGAACGCAACTATGTCAAAAATCGAAAAAACCACGTAAATTTCGGATTTTGGCGATTATAAACCTGAAGAACTTCATAATTTTTTTTTCAGTAATTATAAATCGTGCAGCGGAATGATTGATTGCTCGGCGATATTTAGAATTGGTTAGTGGAATCATTTCTATCAAAAGTTTTTCTGATAAGTTGCATAATAAAAAGTAAATTGCGAATTTATGAAACAAAACTATACTGCCATTATTTTATTACTCACATTTTTTTTTACCCGTATGAAAACAAGAGACACTTAATTTTTCTAAAGTTTTATTTTGACCATTTTTGTTCCATCCTAAAAATTTGTTTGAAAACTGATTCATTCTAGGAGAGCGTAAGTGCAGTAAACAGGAATTCTGGCGGACATACCTTCTTGGCCCACATGAATTGGAAAATATACTTTGCCATCACCCTATCAACCTAATCTATGGACGGACGCTAATGACATTTTTTTGTTTATATTTTGTTTTAAGTTGTATTTTTTCTTTTATTCTCGCTATTTTTGCCTGAAACTATTTTTACCGCTAATTTGATTTTGTAGTTCCTGTCTGCAAAAATTTTAATACTGTGACGAAATGCTCAAACCTTGGGCCATACAAATAGAATGTCAAAGAACAACTAAGTCAATAAACAGGTGATCCGAAAACGAATCAATACATTTTATATGAGATACGTAAAATATGACTTAGATTCATAAAATATGACCATATTATGGCAAAGGAAGTTAATAAACTATGTTCCATACTGTTTTCTTGTATATGAATAAATGTAGCGAAATTTGGTTTTACAGAAATGTGTGGCAATATCTTATTTACCTTTGAAAAGTGTGATTACTTGGATTGTTTCTTTTTGTCACATCACAATTACTTAGAGCAGAAGATACCATAGCTCCACGATACCTTTATTTTAAATTCTAATTAAGATTAAAAAATATTTTAAACAAACTGTGATTGCTCATTTGCTGGGCGGGACGCTGGGGGCTCTTACTGTAAAAAATGTTGGCACATGTCACTTGATCCTTTGTCTCTTTTTTATATAGACCGTGTCCGTATGATGTTAGCTACTCTTTTCCACGCTTTGTTGGTCTTCTTGGGCGCAGCGAAAATTTTTCTATGTCTATGGCTCAAACAAACCTTTTTTTTGTGTGCCAAAGACTACACTTAAACGGTGGGGTGTTGCTTTTTGTATTTTGTTAAACTGATTCAAACATTATCAACACCGATTCTTTTTAAGCAGAAGAGCTTTAGCAGCATCATGAAGTCCACTTTGGGAGGTTTGCGACTGTCTGTTATTGGATCCTTCATAAACCTTGATATTATATTTAGAATAAAGTTGAAATTAACTAAACTACTGGTAATTGAACTTAAAACATTTTCGATAATATGGTCCTACACGGAAAGATTACAGGAGAAGGAATTGAGTGGGCTAACCTGGTTCGATCGTTGCTCCCGCGTGCTGGCTGTGGTGGACGCGCGTCTCACTTCTTCTTAGAATCTCCGACGTTGATTATTATTTGGGTAATCACAATAGTCTTCGGATAACTCGCGGCGATCACCTTGTAGGTATTCAAACTTGACCGCAATAATGAGGAGCACGAAAACTCGACTCAATGCTCTGGCACGCAGGCAAGCTGGATCGGAAGTGTCTAAATATGGCCGACGCGACCAGATACCAGATAGGATCATGGATAAAAATGATATGAGGGTAGATTTTGGGTTTAGGGATGTAGCATCGTTACAAGTGTGAATCGAGTCTTAAGTGATGTGAAAATAACAATCTATGATTCACCTAAATCTACCGGGTACCTTGTAAAAAAACACTATTTTTTTCTGAAAAATGAACTTTAATACGGAGAAGGTGAAGTTTAGAATGTACCTAAATAGCTTAATCTTATTTTATAACTACCTTTTGCAAACTGGATCATTTTACAGATAGACCATCATCTGTGTTGGCTTTAAAAGTTTTCGCCGTTTTGAGCTTATTGTATTCTATGTTTTTTTAGCTGAACAAAACGATTTTTTCTGAATATAAAAATTTTATAACATTACTGTTGGAAAACCTCTTTTGATTTTATACAGTTTTATATATAGTTTTTATACTTACTTATCCAAACTGACTGCAAACTGAAATTCTTTAATTTGAAATAAAAATATCACTTGTTCACCGTCCACTGCTTCGTTAATTTCATAATCCTCAGCATACATCACTTAGTTTTCTTCACAAAAAAAAACATAAACAAAAAAATACCTAATAAAATAAAAACTTTTAATTCCTCTTTGTCATTCATTGTTATTAATTTAGAAATAGTGGCTGGATACATTTTTCTGATCACAAACATACTAATAAATATACTTTGCTAACCATTTAGATGAAACGTGTGGATCCTAGTCGAATAGTGGAACCTATAAGAACGTCAGTTCAAAAATTAAAATTTTTAGAACTTACATACCTACTATTATTTTTTATTATTGTTACTTATTTATTTACGGTGCAATGTCTTTTGGCCTTCGATGGTCATAGATTTCTGGATGTGCCGATGACGGCAAAAGTAAGTATTCATATGAAGTATTCGTTATTAATGGAGGAAATATGCTACTCTATGTAGTGATCCATCCAGTGAAATATGCTACTCAATGTAGTGATCACTTTGCCGCCCAGTGAAATATGCTACTTAATGTAGTGATCGTTGTGTGACAAGTCTGTGTGACAATTGGTACTATTGTGTGTTCTGTGGAAAGAGGAAATATGCTACTTAATGTAGTGATCCACCCAGTGAAATATGCTACACAATGTAGTGATCACTTTGTCACCCAGTGAAATATGCTACTAAATGTGGTGATCGCTGTGTGACAATTCTGTGTGACAAGTCTGTGTAACAAAAGTCTGTGTGACAAGTCTGTGTGACAAAAGTCTGTGTGACAAGTCTGTGTGACCAGTCTGTGTGACAATCGGTACTACTATGTATTCTGATTAAATGGCTGATGGTCATGTATTCTTTGCAGTCGGACTGTGTGACCATCCATCTGTGTGTCGATCCATCTGTGTGTCGATCGTCTGTGTGAAGATTCGTCTGTGTGACGATCTGTCTGTGTGAAATTGCTGTAATCAGTAAGATAATTGTTCTTTATTTAGGGGCCAGAATAGCCGAGCTCGAATTTACAACTCAGCATATTTTGTTTTTTTAGGACAAGTCTGATAACGAGACACACGAGGACGTGTGGAGGCGCAGGACGTCCGTGACGGCGCGTTTATGTTGTTTTACGCATTTTTTGTAATTTCATGTTGTTTTTATTTGCTAATCAATAATAATTACAATTTAAAACGTTAAACAATGGTAAAACATTGTTAAGTCATAAAATCAAGTTAAATTATCAAAGAGGGGACTAACGTCCGTGCGGGCTTGCGAGTGACGTCAGCGCCCGAACTAGTTTTGCATGTTGTGGCGCCGCGTGGCGTGAGTGGTGGCGTGACTAGTGGGGCGACCGGCTGGCCTTTATAAGCAGGCGGCGCTCGCGCTGTCCTCTCCCCTGAGGGAGGGCAGTCGCTTCCGGATGAAGGTTCGTTGACTTTCCGGTCACGTAACCAGATTAAGGCGGTTTTTAGTCAGTACGAGTCTGACATAACCAGATTAGTCCGGTAGCAACCGGCTAGGTGGTATCCAATGAGGATTTCCCGCCTCCTTCCCCCCCGTGGGGGAGGGTGGCTCAAAGCCCCTAAGGTGGAGAGCCCCAAAAAAAAAAAAAAAAAGCACTGGGACACATTCGATCGTGAGCCGTGGCGCTGTACGTACGCTCGCAATTCTGCATACCTCTTCGCTTTCTCCAACGCCCATGAATATGGCTGAACTGAATGGTCAGCTCGGCACTCCGTCATATACGTATTACTGGATCTGCCGCCTCTGAAGAAAGACCCATCTACAGAAATTTGCGGCTGGTCAACTACAGGCTGCAGCCGACATTAAAAAAAATTAGTGCAATAAAGACGAAATTGTGAATTATCTCTCTGTGCACTCCGAACAAACTTGCAATTTTGCCGAACATAGCTTGTTCGGAGTGCACTACGGAGAGATAATTCCCCTAGATCCACTAAAATCCACTGTAAAAATCCATTAATGGATCTTTTTGCACTCTTATTTTCACAGTTTTGTCTTTATTTAAGCACTATCTTTATATTTTACACGACTGCCCAAAAAGGAGTGTGTATGTGTTCAGGGTTCATGTATGTTTGTGGGTATGTGAGTTTCTTTATTCCACCATAACTTCTAAATGGCTTTCGAGAATACTAATAATAAAAATAATACGAATATGGCGACTGTACGACGCCATTTTCAAACGTGAAAAAAAAATATTTTCTTCGATTATTACAATACTAGCGGCCGCCCGCGACTTCGTCTGCGTGAAAAGGTTTTTTGCTCTCCCTCGGGAACAATATTTTTTTTCGGAATGAAAGGTACCCTATGTCCTTCTCTGTACCCCTGACAACGTGTATGCAAAATTTCATGATGATCGGTTCAGTAGTTAAGACGTGAAGGCGTAACAAACAAACAAACAAACGGACTTTCGCATTTATAATATTAGTAAGGATGGGCATCAAAATGAGCCCTTGATTAAAAATTGTTTCATAAAACGGTCCCCTGACTACAATGACACTTGTTATTTAACTATTTATTTCGTTTTTGGCAGGGCAGTCGTGTTTTTAATATTTTTTTAATTTATTTATTTTTTCAAAGGCGGCGCTAGTATACAGACTGATGCCGCGTAGAGATAGGCGAATAAAGTTTACCAAAGAGCTTTATAAAAAAGGAAACGTAATAAATGTGTCAACCAATGTAGAGCAAAATAATTATTCTCATGGAAATAGTACAGTAGAACATTTAAATCACCAAAAAGGTTACCGTTTACCGTTGTGATATAGTTAATTATTACGAAATTATATATACTTTAACCCAAGTTTTACAGATCGCAACCCACCGTAACCTATATTTGTATATCTCCAAAATTGATATTTTTTTTAGTTTTCGAGGTTTACCACATAGTTTAGCTATTGTCGTGTTCTACAGTAAGACTATAAAAAGTAGCACATACAAGTAAGACTATAAAAAGTAGCCATACACAGATTTAAGACCTGATGAAAATGGTTGGATTTTATCTGGTCTTAAATCTGTGTATGATCACTTTCCATAGTCTTACTATTATCAGTGGCAATCAAACAAAGCTGAACACGACAATAGCTAAACCATGTGGTATACCTATAAAAATAAAAAAATAACCTTGAAAAATAAAAAAATATCATTTTTGCAGATATACAAATATAGGTTACGGCGGGTTGCGATCTGTAAAACTTGGGTTAAAGTATCTATAATTTCGTAATAAATAACTATATCACAACGGCGAACGGTAACCTTTTTAGTGATTTAAATGTTCTACGGGCTAGTGTACTAAAAGACGACAAACGCCCCAAGTTATTGCAATAATGGATATCGCAGACAAATAACGACTTAAAAAACTCGTTATCCAAACGAGCCGGTAGTATCATTCCTGTAAAAATAAAAAGGGTAACTTTGTACGCAGTCGTCCAGAAAAGGTTGCCGGGTTTTGAATACTCCGAATAAAAAATGAACAACAAAACGGAATCCTGTTCATTGAATATTTAATATTGAAGCTGTTGTATTTTGCTGGTTATAATACCACTTTGCCGCTACAAAAAAATCGTTAGGTACTGACAGTATAAAAAATGCATGTGTGTTAGAAGCAAAAAGTATATCTTTCGTATATTTTATAGTATTTACTGATATAAATATTTCAATTTAATAATATGTAACGCTTGTTGTTTAAACAAGAATCTATTGTAATAGTACAGTAGCCCGTAGAACATTTAAATCACCAAAAAGGTTACCGTTTGCCGGTGTGATATAGTTATTTATTACGAAATTATAGATACTTTAAGCCAAGTTTTACAGATCTCAACCCGCCGTAACCTATATTTGTATATCTCCAAAAATGATTTTTTTTTATTTTTCGAGGTTTACCACACAGTTTAGCTATTGTCGTGTTCTACAGATTGGTTTGATTGCCACAGATAAAAGTAAGACTGTAAAAAGTAGCCATACACAGATTTAAGACCCGATGAAAATGGTTGGACTTTATCTGGTCTTAAATATGTGTATGATCACTTTCCATAGTCTAACTATTATCAGTGGCAATCAAACAAAGCTGTAGAACACGACAATAGCTAAATTATGTGGTAAACCTAGAAAAATAAAAAATAAAAATGTTTGGAGATATGCAAATATAGGTTACGGCTGGTTGCGATCTGTAAAACTTGAGTTAAAGTATCTATAATTTCGTAATAAATAACTATATCACAACGGCAAACTGAAACCTTTTTGGTGATTTAAATGTTCTACGGGCTACTGTACTATAAGAACTGTTGTACTTTTGCATAAAAATGTCATTACAAATTACTGATAATATAACTCTTTAAATTTCACTAGTTGGGGGTCTATTACGAAAAGTTTAATGCGATACACGCAGCTGCGTCCGTGCTTCGTTTTGATTGTTTCCTATTACAAATCACTTTCGTATGCGATATTGCGAAGTTATTGCTTGAGTTTGTCAGTTTCTCTTTAGCGTTTCCGACATCGTTCGTTCAGTAGTCTATGGGCTACGGCAGCCAACTTCAAAATGTTTGTTATAACTACAACCAACGAACTGCGGACGACTATCGTCGCCAAGTTACTGCGTTACGCAATTGCGTACGTTATTTTTGTAATAGGCCCCCAGACCCGACAGACATTCAGTTTTTTTACATCCTCTTTGGCGATATTTGCAGCCAACGCATTCTATCAATTCTATGTCAAACGTCATAAGGTTACATTAAAAAACTTTATATTGTCCAAAATAAAGGACATGTCCCATCGTGCCTATGTCATTTGCTTCACCATTCTAAAAAAATGAAAGTCTATCGCGTCTTAATCAAAGTAGTATGTCAGAGTAGGTATTTTACTCTAGAATCAGATTAATAATTATTTTCTGCATAAAAAAGTGGGATTTTTAAGTTAAAACGCTTTTAAATCACAATTTTTAATCATGATAGTACTATTTACTTATTTTTTTCCCAAAATACTTCAGAAAACAACTTAAGGTTTTTATAATTGTTTTTCTTAATATAAAACAATTCTTGACTGATATTATACCTAAATAAAATGTAATTAGCATTTTTTAATTATGAAAGTAATTAAATAAAATGAAACTGGGGCAACGCTGGGACATCTCTTTTATATGGTTAAGTATTCTTAAATTTTCTAATTTTCCGCGCAATTTTCTTAATTTATTCTTTTATAAGAACCTTCTCCTGATAATAACAAACACAACAAACAAAAATTTAGCGAAATCGGCCCAGCCACACGTGATGGCTTGACCAAAGGAAATAGGGATTAATTTTTCTAGTAAAGTAAGACTGTAAAAAGTAGCCATACACAGATTTAAGACCCGATGAAAATGGTTGGACTTTATCTGGTCTTAAATATGTGTATGATCACTTTCCATAGTCTAACTATTATCAGTGGCAATCAAACAAAGCTGTAGAACACGACAATAGCTAAATTATGTGGTAAACCTAGAAAAATAAAAAATAAAAATGTTTGGAGATATGCAAATATAGGTTACGGCTGGTTGCGATCTGTAAAACTTGAGTTAAAGTATCTATAATTTCGTAATAAATAACTATATCACAACGGCAAACTGAAACCTTTTTGGTGATTTAAATGTTCTACGGGCTACTGTACTATAAGAACTGTTGTACTTTTGCATAAAAATGTCATTACAAATTACTGATAATATAACTCTTTAAATTTCACTAGTTGGGGGTCTATTACGAAAAGTTTAATGCGATACACGCAGCTGCGTCCGTGCTTCGTTTTGATTGTTTCCTATTACAAATCACTTTCGTATGCGATATTGCGAAGTTATTGCTTGAGTTTGTCAGTTTCTCTTTAGCGTTTCCGACATCGTTCGTTCAGTAGTCTATGGGCTACGGCAGCCAACTTCAAAATGTTTGTTATAACTACAACCAACGAACTGCGGACGACTATCGTCGCCAAGTTACTGCGTTACGCAATTGCGTACGTTATTTTTGTAATAGGCCCCCAGACCCGACAGACATTCAGTTTTTTTACATCCTCTTTGGCGATATTTGCAGCCAACGCATTCTATCAATTCTATGTCAAACGTCATAAGGTTACATTAAAAAACTTTATATTGTCCAAAATAAAGGACATGTCCCATCGTGCCTATGTCATTTGCCTCACCATTCTAAAAAAATGAAAGTCTATCGCGTCTTAATCAAAGTAGTATGTCAGAGTAGGTATTTTACTCTAGAATCAGATTAATAATTATTTTCTGCATAAAAAAGTGGGATTTTTAAGTTAAAACGCTTTTAAATCACAATTTTTAATCATGATAGTACTATTTACTTATTTTTTTCCCAAAATACTTCAGAAAACAACTTAAGGTTTTTATAATTGTTTTTCTTAATATAAAACAATTCTTGACTGATATTATACCTAAATAAAATGTAATTAGCATTTTTTAATTATGAAAGTAATTAAATAAAATGAAACTGGGGCAACGCTGGGACATCTCTTTTATATGGTTAAGTATTCTTAAATTTTCTAATTTTCCGCGCAATTTTCTTAATTTATTCTTTTATAAGAACCTTCTCCTGATAATAACAAACACAACAAACAAAAATTTAGCGAAATCGGCCCAGCCACACGTGATGGCTTGACCAAAGGAAATAGGGATTAATTTTTCTATCATATACCGGGTGTAACAAGACCTTCAACGATGCCGAGGCCTACGTATTCTGCCCATCACCAGGACCATTTCTGTTCAAAATTATTGCTGGGAAACGATTTTGATTTATGGTGTTAAACAAGCATTGCATACTTTACCACGCAATGTAACGCGTACAACAGACCGCGCCTGCGAGTGTATGCTACACAACTGCGTGCGGCCGAGTTGAAAGGCAGCGTTTATGTGCGTGCTCATAAGATACATCGAGTGACGACGTTTTGAAGCCATTGTTTTTTACGAAATACTTAAAATTTTGATAATGTTTCATTGGACAAAAAGTAGGCAATAACGAATAAAATAAGATTTCATAAAAATGTTGAAAAACATTTTTTGACTTTGACCTTCAATAACTTCGTAGCTATTGGTTTCCCAGGTATAGTCTTAAAGACAAATATAATCCTGATGATGGGCGGAATACGCGGACTTCGGCTTCGTTGAAGGTCTTGTTACACCCGTTAGATTAAATGATGAGGAAAAGAATCGATAAACGGCGGCAGACGAATGCGTTGTTATTATTGGTTTATATAATATCATGAATCATTTTAAATAGTAATAACCAATAAAAGTTTTCTATTTTATTAGCAATAAGATTGAAACAGCGATATGATTGAAAGTTTCAGTGCGCATTTGATTCGTACTAAGCGTACGATAAAATAAAACCAGCTTCTGACCAAGCAATATATTTAATGGGCCAACCGTCCGATTTATAGCCCATAAAACGTTTCAACAAGCCGTAAGGGTTCCAATGCAGCGACATTTATAGTTACTTGTGGAGTTACTATTTGTCACCTTACACTCGAAAGTCTTTCTATTTGGATAGAAAAAAAAATCGGTAAAATGTTATGCGTTAAAGCGTCCCTGCTGACGGGCGATTTTTTGTCGCTGAGAATAGAACATACGGAGTTCTATACGTAAACGCCCACGAGCTACTTTTTGTAGTTGCGATAAACGCGGCGTTAATCGCGGCGATAATCACGGCGCTTTTTTGTCGCTGGCTAAGTAAAACCTTTGTCGTGTCATTTCGCGGACGATTATCGCCGCGATTAACGCTAATGATATTTTTTTTATTTTTCAAGGTTTACCACATGGATTAGCTATTGTCGTGTTCTACAGCTTTGTTTGATTGCCACTGATAATAGTAAGACTATGGAAAGTGATCATACACAAATTTAAGTCCAGATAAAGTCCAACCATTTTCATCAGGTCTTAAACCTGTGTATGGCTACTTTTTATAGTCTTACTATTATCTGTGGTAATCAAGCCAAGCTGTAGAACACGACAATAGCTATGTGGTAAACCTCGGAAAATAAAAAAATAAAATTTTTGGAGATATACAAAATATAGGTTACGGCGGGTTGCGATCGTAAAACATGGGTTAAAGTATCTATATTTTGGTAATAAATAACTATATCACAGCGGCAAACGGTAACCTTTTTCGTGATTTAAATGTTCTACGGGCTACTGTACTATTATGTGCCATGCCTGAGTAATATCATCAAAGTCACTATAGAAAAATTCTTCATATTCTTAGAATTTCGTAATATCTGAAATATCCATGGTAATACCGCAATAATGGTTATTACCAAGATTAAAACGCTTCCGTCTCATAGATATTGAGGTCTACAAGACCCTAAAACAAGACCCTTTGTCGGGTTGCCTTACTAGCCAATAAGTAGTTAGAAACAATCGTATTTAATTATTAACTTCCGAGCCCTTTCCTCGACTTTTGTAAAACTATTCCACTTTGTCATTGTACGGGACCTTCGAATACGAGTAGAACTAAAGATTTATTGCTAGTACGTAAAAAATATGTGTGCATAAAGTTTATATGATGTTTTTCTACATTTGTCCAATTCAAGTTAGGTATCTACTCAATTATTTTATCTTTGTTTGCAGTGCACAGAAATTCAAGTACCTATTTTTGAAGTCAAAACTTCTTTGTACGCTTTTTGTATGGGGAAAAAATGTTGAACTTGCGTCAGTCAGTCAGGAATCAGGATCACGTGACCCTGATCGAAAATTCCAAGAAGCCGTAGATTATTTATATGTCTAGATAGAGTCTTAGGCTTTTGACGTATTAAACAAAACAGGCCAACTTTTTTAAGGTGGTGTGCATTTTTAGCATCATCGCGCCCAAAGAGTATTGTAATAAAAACTATGGCCGGCTCACACTACTGATAATGTGTGCGTGTTTTGGTCACCCAACTGTTGGGTGATATTTTTTTCGACGCTGTCGTAGCTTTGACTGTCTATCTTGACATATAAATAATCTAAGCAAGAAGCTTATACCTTTAAGCTTCATGGAAAATTTGTAAGAATATGTAAACACTTGTGTCACCATAGCAACGCGCAAATTTTTTGATTCAATGTCAAAACTCTAGATTTCCTGTCAAGCTATCGATAAGACTTTCGTACAGTCGAGTACAAAGAGATGTATACCCCCTAGAGTTACAAATACATGTACCCATTTTAATAAGTGTACACAATTCGTTACAAATTATTGTGCACATGGTTTATGACGGATATATGTATTCACTTAATGTGCCAAATTAATATATACAGCAAGATGGACACTGTAATGTGTACGCTCTGGGACAAATTAAGGTACCTATTCAGACTTTGTTACAAAAATATGTATACAAGCCGTCATTCTAATTTCAAATTTCAGAAATTCTGTCATAACCATTGAAAACTCTTTAGATGGTATAATTTACTTTTTTTTGTTTTATGAGTGAACTCCTTCTTTTAGGGCAATCGCGCACTCACTCGGTTTTGTTTCGAATCCGATAAGTGAAGGGATGGCCGCAAAAGAACTATGACCACTTCCAACCCGCGCAGATAAAGAATGGGATTGAAAATGGTGCCTCATCGGATTATATATTCTGTTCACCTACTCACCGCGAGTGAGTGAGAGATCGATATGTGTGCCGTTCAGTATGCGAGCGAGAAGTGAATATGAACGACGACATTTCTAATCCCAATTTATCTGCGCGGGTTGTATGATATTGTGGTCATTGTTCTTTTGCGGCCATCTTTTCACGTACCGAATTCGAACCGAAACCGAGTGAGTGTGCGATCCCCTTACGAGTCGTTGGCTGAAAAATAATGTAAATAAGTGGCAAAAATCTTAGACAAACAAATGACACGCCAATGACGTCATGCACGAAATGAAAACAAGTATTCCCGCACTATTCTAAAATTTGAAAATACAATATCAGACCTAGGTATATACATATCTTTGTAACCAAAGACGAATACATTAATTCGTTTCAGAGCGTACACATAACAGTGTAATTTTAACTGTATACATAAATTTGGTACATTTTTATGAAACATAAATCTGGCATATGTTATGTTCAGAAGTATTTGTAACAAACAATGTTAATATCATCAATGGATACATATTTTTGTAACTTTCAAATGTATACATATCTTTGTACTCGACTGTACAATACTATTCTGTATTCGTAAATTCAAATGCAGAGTAAATTCGTAAGACGGCAATTCGTGCAAAAAGTTTTCACATCTGCCGGCACTCCCGGAGTGCAACCTTTTTTATATCCTGTTTAGCCTGTGTTTAGGAAAACATAAAATTTGGAGAGTTGATAAAAATAAAAGGAGCTCTGTAATAACAGCCTCTGTGGTCTAGTGGTTCACACACCCTGTGTATGTGTGCCGTCCCGGTTTAGATTCCCAGGGGGGGGGTAAAATTTGTACTCGGTTTGGTCGGTGGTAGTGCTTATTCCAAGTCCGCCTGGCTAGCTACCACCATTTTACCTAAGTCAATAGCTACAATAAAAAAAACCGGCTAAGTGCGAGTCGGACTCGCGCACGAAGGGTTCCGTACCAAAAAACGGCAAAAAAATTACGTTTGTTTTATGGGAGCCCCCCTTAAATATTAATTTTATTCTGTTTTTAGTATTTGTTGTTATAGCGGCAACAGAAATACATCATCTGTGAAAATGTCAACTTTCTAGCTATCACGGTTCATGAGATACAGCCTGGTGACCGACAGACAGACAGACAGACGGACAGCGGAGTCTTAGTAATAGGGTCCCGTTTTTACCCTTTGGGTACGGAACCCTAAAAATGTCTTCCGGCAGTTAGAGGTAAAATAGTCAGTTCTTGAGTGATGAGGATTCCGGGTGTGGTGCGCTTCCACCTTCGTAAATCGTCACTTAACATCAGATGAGGTGAAGGCCAAGCACTTTCCCCTTGTGCATAAAAACAATCAAAACACTCAATAGTTCGGGATTGATATGAATAAAACAATAAAATATGTTGAACAAAAAGTCATTTAATTTCCGTTTCCAAGGAAGTTCGGATATATCCGTTTCCGGTGAATTGTTGATCATTTGTAAATTCGACGAAGTGTACAGTGCGAAAGTCTTTAATAGTTAGTGTAGCATTACAAAGTAAAGAGGTAGCAAATGTAGGTATCTTAGAGTAAGACGGGCTTAAACGAAGCCTTTGTTGCTCGAAGGTAGGTATCATACTGAGAAATAAATGATGAAAAGCTTTTTTTTATTTATTCCGTATGTCGATAGAAAAGGAAATGTATAGATTATTGCAAGGCGTCGTTTTTCACGATCCTCTAACTTCCCCGAGATCGCAAATCGAGAAAGAATATTAATAATATATTTTGTTTTATAAAAATTGCAAATGTTGTAAGTACTTTATAGTAATTATTCGGTTCACAGGGCTGATATAACTATTTGTATCAATAACTTCTTAATAACCTCTTATTAAAATAAAGTCTAATCAAAATCACCCTCCAAGAACCAACTACTTACTTAGTTAAATCTGATAAGCGACTTCGACAATTCGAAAAAATGTGAAGAAGCTCAAATATTTCTACTTGCAAAAGCAAAATAATTACTACCTACTTATTAGAAATAATTTGGCACCTATTATCGTTATCAAATTACAATATTTTGTTTCAGTTTGATATATTGTTTTTTTACAATAGTGATAACTATACCACTATATAGTACCCTACGGTAACTCTGCCGGGGAAGCTTCCCCTCGCCCCACCGTTACCACAGTATAATAAATTACCTACCAGTAAACCGCCTCCTTTGTTGATAAACACATGCCGCCCGCCACTGCGTAGGTATACGCACAGAAACTCCGTCAAGGGTCAGGGTTGTCACAACAAAAACTACTCAAATATTTTACATTAAAGTTTTAATTTGCCATAACGAAAGAATAAAAAATAGTCAATAGAGCCTTTTCAAGAATAACATCGTAACAGACAAAACAGAAACAGCAAACATGGAACCACTGATTGTTTTTTCGCGATTTCAAAGTTTGTCCCATTATAAGAGTTGTTCAGTTTGATGGTCCCTATCAAACCTTGACGTTGATTTATAATCGAAAACGGAAAAATCCTGTAAACCATTATGACGTTTTGAAATTTCGGTACGCTTCTTAAAACTTACAACCCTTCAAGTTAGAGAGCGCAAACTGGAGGAGATTGCGATCGCCGACTCTGCCGCTCACTTCCCCGTGTATCCCTCATCGTTGCCCCGCGCAAGTACATGAGTCTGACAACTGTTAGGCGTGAAATACATAGAAGCGACGCGGCGCGGATACGGCGGCAATACGGTGCAGATGTGAGACTTTCGGATGCTTTCGGCCAATCAAATACACGTATCGCCGGCATCGCCACCGTATCTGCGCCTTATCTCCGCCGCATCTCTTCTGTGTATTTCACGCCTTAGTAGTATTAAAACTGTGCCGTTACCGTGCAGGCGAGCCGTACCTTTCCTTACTGAAAGTGCGGTTCTGTAGTACTAGTCGTTATTTTTCTGCATTTATCGCCGAGACCAAGGTGTTAAGTACTTCACTATAGAAAAAATAGACGTAGGTAGTAGCACTGTATCTCAACTGACCCATAGCTGATTGGACTTCCGCTAAGGAGACCCTTAAACTTATATGTCACGACATGTGACGCATACGTAATGAAGAACGTTGATTTAGTATGCTTCCAAATGTTGACGATTCTAACCTTGAATATAAAGCTGTAAGTAAATACAGTTATACTTATTTATAAAATAATGTAAGCATCTCCCAATTATTTTCGTAAACAAACAAATATTTTAACTAAGTATCTATCTACATTCAATTAGCAATAAATCTAATATTTTCATTGTATTAATCATCTTAATATAAAAATAGCATTGTGAATGCAAAAAATCTAAAAAGTTGAAATTTAAATTATTTTAAATTTATTAGATACGAGTATGTATGATGTTTCCTTTCTAAGAAATATCAAAATTAAGAGGAAAGATTTTCAAGTAATGAATATTTATTTAATGTTTAGCAACAAATCAATTCGACTCTATTACGTTAGTTTTGATAATTATGTAAGTAAGTATATCTTTAAAACCAAACATGCACCTGATACTTAACAAATTGAAAACCATTGGAGTGTTAAATCAGTGTGTTTAATTACGAACAGTAGCAGCCACAAAGAAGCTTACAGTAATTACCAACAATAATATTCTGGTAAATATGAATAGCAAACGAGACCGGGGAATCTGAACAGAGAGCAGTTTCACAAAACAGCAAAGGGGTTCCACACATAATTGCGGAGGCGGGTCGGACTCGATACCGTCATCATCATAGAATAGAGAGAGGACAGAAGTGAAGCTCGAGCAGCGCACGTACACGCACACACACACACATACACACACATACACATAGACACCTCTCACCGATCGACAGCACTGCGTCATGCACTCAAACTAGTTCGAGATTCGTCTGAGATTCCAGTTAATCCATGTCGATGATGGCCAAAAAGAAAAATCCGCTGTCAGATTTTAGCAAAATTCGCTAGATTGTTGTATAAAACAGCTGTTTTTTACGCGATTTCAGAGGGTCAAGTCTGCTAATGTTTTCGTCAGAATCGTAGTTCAATGGTGTTTGAATGGTAATGCCTTTTGACACAGTTCTTGTTTCTTAAAACCCAAAACTGAAGCAGACTGTGTTTCTTAAATCCATAACGGAAGCATATTGTGGCTCAGCCAAACGTGAGTTAATCGCGGAGAAACATACATACATGCGGGTCAAACTGAGAACCTCCTTTTTTAAGTCGGTTAAAGAAGTACACTTAAGATATCCCTTTTCCAACAAAAAAATAATTATCTTATTTAGTTCATAAACAAAGAAGTTATACGACTGATCATCGAGGTAGTTCACACAAAATCATACTATTTTCGTACTTTTTTCAAGATTACTTGAAAAGTACTGAACTGATTTCAAAATTTTAAAAAATGGGACCTACTTGGAAGTTTACCTAATGTAATAACGTTTGAATCATTTCAATCGGTTCAGCCGTCTTCGAGTAATCGGTGTACATACAAAAAACAAAAAAAAAAAAAAACGCGTCGAATTGAGTACCTCCCTCATTTTGAAGTCGGTAAAAATACTTTATAACGGACTAGCGGCCGCCCGCGGTTTCACCCGCGTGGTTCCCGTTCCCGTGGGAAAATCGGGATAAAAAGTAATCTATGTTTTAATCTAGGCTATCTTCTATCTGTGTGCCAAATTTCAACCAAATCCGTTCAGTAGTGTTTGCGTGATTGAGGAACAAACATCCAAACATCCAAACCCACAAACTTTCACATTTATAATATTAGTAGGATACTAGCGCGGTTTTATTGAAAGTCGTCTGGAAAATAAAAAATCAAACCAAATACCAACTAGGTAATTACCAAAGTAATTATGAGCCCTATACTTAGTTTAATGGTTTTGCTTTATTTCATTTACACGTTGTAGAAAAGATAGTTTTTCAAATTGACTTAGCTGGGGATCGAGGTCTCAGAGATTTCAACAACATGAAAACTGCACGGCTGCCCTAAACCAAATCCAAGTATCTCATTCCAGACAAACTCTACACGAGAGCTTAAAAACGTTATTAATAGTGTTTTTATTGCAAAAAATAGATATTCTGAACACAAAAATGTTAAAATATCATTGGTATTTAAAGTAAAAACATATTTCTGTAAAAAAAATAGTTCTCATACCTACCTACATTTTGACGAACGAAAATAGTCTTCTGCGTATAAATATGTTTTGATTTGTCAATAATATTCTACGCCATAAACAAGTAACTTAGATTCTCTATTGTTAAAATATTAAATCAAGTATCTGCTAATCTATTTTAAATACAAAGTATCTTGATAAGACTTGCGTGTTTTTAAGTTAGAAACGAGAAATATACTTTGTTTTAGCGTAGATTTTGCAGACGGAAAAATATTCTTGGAACAAATTATTGGTAAAATTTTCCGAATTAAACCGAGTTTTAATAAAATAAAAAAACCGGCCAAGTGCGAGTCGGACTCGCGCACGAAGGGTTCCGTACCAACAAACGGCAAAAAATTACATTTGTTGTATGGGAGCTCCCCTTAAATATTAATTTTATTCTGTTTTTAGTATTTGTTGTTATTGCGGCAACAGATATACATCATCTGTGAAAATTTCAACTTTCTAGCTACCATGGTTCATGAGATACAGCCTGGTGACAGTCAGATAGACAGACAGACAGACAGACAGACAGACTGACAGACAGACAGACAGACAGACAGACAGACGGACAGCGGAGTCTTAGTAATAGGGTCCCGTTTTTACTCTTTGGGTACGGAACCTTAAAAATGGTAGATGCGACTTGCTATGCGTAAACAGAAAATGAAATAAAATTTGTTTTTTTAGAAACTGAGTTACTTGACTTCTGCGCAGGGCAGCCGTGCAGCCCCCCTACTCAAATGGCCAACTTTCTATTCGTTTGAACGCTACGTTTACTTTTAAAGCTTAAATATGAGCAATAGATGATTAATTCACTGTCGCAAACTTATGTAAATCACAGACTTCGATGTATTGTATGGAATTGTTAAGCTTACGACACGTAATTTTATAGTTTACTGCTTATTTTAAAGTTTTAATAGTAAGCGTAGCGTTCAAACGATTATAATGTTGGCCATTTGAGTAGGGGGGCAGGCCTACACATAAAATAATCGCGATAATCGGACGCAGTTCAATTTACTTTACTTAGACTGAACTTTATTTGTGAGTTAAGTAAGTGTTACGGAGTGGGACAAACATCGTCCGTTTGCAATCACTAATCAAATCGAGATTAAAACAGAGAAGGATATTATTTTTGAATCGTTTAGTAAAAGTAATCAGTCTAGGTATGTTTCAGCATTCTTCAAATGACCCATATTTTAAATTCTCAAACAGCAAATTGTATCTCCAAGAACGACTTTTCCGAATAAAGCAACCACTTGAGCGTAAAACATTTTCATCGACAGAAGTTTAACATTATCTTCTATTTTGCACTATAACTTTAGAGTACTAAGATCTAAAATGTCATGACAAAATCGACTTTGCCCAAGTGGTTCGCTCACATCGTGTATCGTGGGTGATATAAAGTTTTCCGTTTGTAACATAACTTTTAAAGTTTTGTTTACTTGCTCGGAAGGTAAATACCCACGTAAGTTGTACCACTAAACATTCTTTAAAAGTATTTGTTTCGTAGTTGTGGACATTAACATAAATATCAAACTTAGTTTTAGTGAATATGCTTACCTCTATGTTTCACATTATTATAGGTATATAAACCTTATTTTAAGTAAGTACTTAACTAGATTCTCGACTGCAATGGGATCCACATATTGAAGCTTTGTCAAATAGACTTAGTTCAGCGGCATTTGCTGTTAAGAAAATAAGGCTTTTAACTGATATTGAAACGGCAAGGTTAGTATATTTTAGTTATTTTCATAGTGTAATGTCTTATGGACTGCTATTGTGGGGCTCAGCTGCCAGTATTGAAAATATTTTTGTACTCCAAAAAGAGCTGTTCGCGACATATACAATTTTCGGCGGAGAGATACCTTGAGAGTTAGTTTAAAGAAATAAATATTTTAACTTTGGCAGGCCAATACATATATGAAAATTTTATTTATGTAAGAAAACACTATGATTCATTTGCTAAGAACAGCAATAATCACCAGTTTAATATAAGAAATAAAGATAAACTTGCCGTTCCAAGATTTAGGCTTGCAAAAACTAGAGGTTCATTTATGGGGAAAGGCATAGTCTTTATTAATAAAGTTCCACGACAAGTAATTGATCTTCCTTTGCATGAATTTAAAAACCATGATAAAAAAACGCTCATGGGTAAAGGTTATTATAAAGTAGACGATTATCTTAAAGATCAAAATGCGTAGAAATGATGTAACACATAACTACTATAAGTACTTTGTTGCAAATGATAGTAATATAATAAGTCTATGTTTGTTGCCAATAATCCTGTCAACCTGTTGTAATTATCTGGTAACGATATATTTAAGTTTGTAAATATCGTTACTTATTGCTATTAAAGCTGATAAGTTTCTTGCGCCTTTTCTTCTTGTCGGTTAAAAAAGTCTTGAACGGATGGTAGGAAAATATAGACGATTCAAAAGTACTTAATAATTAAGTTTATTTGAATAAAGCTATTTTTGACTTTGACTATATTATATGCTTTGTTTTGAGAGTACGCAAGTGATACTTACCTACACAAGTTTAATGGCGATAAGGCCAAAGTAAGCTCTCCTAACAATCAAAACCCAACCTAACAGTCGAACCAGGGGGCTAATTGTCTAATTCTAACACATCTAACACATTGCTGCATTTCTTTGGTAAATTTTTATTTGTGCCAAAAAGAAACTTCAATGGATTACATCCTGAAAGCGATTGCGATAGATTTTAAAGTTAGACGATAGAAAGGCGGGTCCGGGGTTTTCTTACACGGGTGGTTGAACTACTACACCACAGAGGCTGTCTGTTGTGTTTGGGAGAAGCCACTCCAATTTGGTCAGTTTTTAGTTGGGTCAATGTTATTGTTTTTTTTTTTTCTTTTTTTTATCTATTACTGATTAATCCACCTTGAATAGAAGTGATAGAACTATGAGCTGGTAAACAGATGATAATTCAGGATTCATCCATTTCGTTTTTATACATTCGTGATAAGTTAGCTGTAAAATGGACTTAACAGGTTTCTCCCAAACACCACAGGATTATTAAAAGCATGTAACGGACTTTATTCTTGCACCAATGAAACTGATAACGGTCAAGCTGTCAGAATTAATCATTCTTTGGTGTTCAACTACAAGTCAAAATGTTTCCAGTGTGAATTCGTGCGAACAGTCCAAAATAGACTGATCAAACCGGAATCGCGTCAATAAATCAGCTTGGGGCTTAAACTGTCTCGCACGTAAGTAATCAATGGATAAAATATTGCTATTTCCATTACAACATCGCAGGCTCCGTACGCGTGTTTTGTGTGTATATAATTCATCGTGAATCTGCATACGCCAATCAGCATTTATTTGGCGGATTATTTACAGTTAATATTCATCCGGTTTCAAACGCTGTATTTTAACCGCATTTTTTCTTCTGATTGATTATTATCAATGAGGGTTTTTAGCATTTCAGCTTTCCTCGAAAATTTATTGTTGTATAAGTATATTGATTTTATTCATATCTTTAAACATGTGTAGCGCACGTTGCCTTAAGCGGCATATTGACTCAAGTAAAGGAATAATAATATGTTCAAAAGATAGCAAAGAACCAAATCTATTAACGTTTTCGAAGGGTTGCTTTCACATAAATTGAATGGAGCATTGATTTAAAACCAATTCAACTTAGTTGCACGATAGCAATTTTCAACAGGAGTTGCATCTCAAGTGCTAAGCTTGCTCGATAGAGATTCTAATCGTGAAGTAATTTTCTAGTTTAATTTTGTAGAAAAATCTTTCTTCGCATGAAATTCGCATATTTGTTACCTATGAAGTAATTTGAAGTAAAGGTTTGATTTTTCTAGTATACATTTTACACATAAGCATTATGAATAAAAAAACTATAGTAATTCATTTACTTTTTGGCATTAGAACATCGGACTTTCAAAAATCAAATCAATCCCACAAAGTGTTATACTGACAAATAAATTTCGTCAAAGATTTATTACTAAGTAGGCTGTTTAAATGCATGTGATACCTACTTTTATACAAGATGGTATTTTTAATTTGATTTCCTTCCTATACTTTAAGTTAGGCACATTGTTGAATGCTTGCCAAGTCGACCGCCCCTTATATTGGCTGAGCAAAATTTATATGCTTAGCCTTTATTCTACAAGGCAGCGTTAAAATCATTTTTCTATTTTTAAAGCAACACACACTTTGTGTGATGTCAAAGAAATATTTATAGTGGTGGCCAGATAATTAAGGACACCAGTAGATTTTCATAAACGAGGTAAATTCGAAGTCTTGGTTCTCCGCCAAGGAATGACCTAGCTGTGATCTGATGATGTCCCTTTAGAGAGTGAATGAAGGAGATTCAGATTGCAATACACACCCAACTGATCTGATCAACATTCTAAGAGACATAAAATTTAAGCATAAATATTAATGAAAATCATGAAACTGAAAACTCTGATCCTTATATATCTTAGATTGTTGATCAGATCAGTTGGATGTGTATCGCGATCTGAATTTCCTCCATTCACTCCCTGGATGGCCATCATTAGATCACGGCAGCTAGGTCAATCCTTGGCGGAGAATCAAGGCTTCAAAGTTACCTCGTTTGTATGAAAATCAACTGGTGTCCTTAATTATTTGGCCTTCACTGTATATCTTAAAGCTGGCATGCTTCCAATGATATTATTGTTTGTGAATTCCTTATTTACATCGCTGCATTTTTATATTTACTACTTTCAAGTGCATGCTAGAGAACGAAATACGATAGTATTTTAAAAACACATTTTTAATGTAAAACGTAGAAATTTATTCAGTCAGAACTATTCTGGCAGAAAAAGTACAAGATCCCAGGGCTGCCACACATTGCTTATTATCCGTTAAACAAAATACCTATGTAGTTTGACTTAAATTCCTGCTCACGTGTTCCATCCTTGATTGAAACGCAGATTTAACCACAAGACCCGTTATAATAATAAAAGTACATACCTAATACAAACATTTAATTGTCCAATTCTGTAATTTTTTATTTCAAATGACACAAAGGTGACAGCTTCTGGTCACCATCTCTCCACAGAGGAAGACAATGACGTTTTTATCACAAAGCACAAGTGAATGTATAGAAGGCAAACCATCGCAAAATCTTTCGGAAACTTATCGTACAGTTCGGTTACGTAAGGGAAGTATTCAGAATGTTCTAGAAACTTGGAAGTGATAACAAATAGCTAAAGTTGGCTGGTGCATCAACAAGGACTGTCCAAGTTTTCCGGACTATGGAGAATATAATGCTTTGCCCATACATTTGAAAGCACTTTAATATTTTCGCCTTTCGAAACATTTAAAGGAGATCATCCAAATTGGGCTAGTTGTAAAACATAACGGCCAAAAATAATAAACTTTTTGTTGTTGTATTTATTAGATGTAAAACAATAATATATAAGTCAACGGTATAATAATAATTTATCATTTTCACTAAATTTTCTTAAAAAATAGATCTTTCTTTTAAGCTTTAGTAGCTGCAACTAATATAAATTCTGTTTGGTTTAAAGACGAGTATCTTATAAATTAAATATGGCTTAAAGGATTGGGTTCTCGTTATCTGTCAAGATAATTTAAGTGACTTGTTTGGTTGTATGTATTCTTACTTGAACGAAACGCGGAACAGCCAAAGTGTAATAAAGTAGTAACAACGCACGCCTTACATCCAATCTCGTTTGATTAAATCTGCCTCGATTTGTTAACTGAATGTCTTTTCAATGTGAGCGCTCCTGCATTTGTGATTCAAAGAGCTTCGGCACAAATGAATTTTAGCAAAGGAAAACAATATATTAAGAGGACGTCGTCTTTGTCTGCTGAAGAAAGGAAAAAATAACATTTACTTGAATAAAAGAATTAAGCTGTCACATAAATCATTAGGCTGAAAAATTGGTTGGATAGAAACTACTTACCGTAGTGTAATGATTTTAGTACATCATGATAATTTATGAGTAAAATTTATTTTAGCAATTTCTAATCAAGTTTATTATAGTAAGTTTGGTAAGGTTTTTTTAACGTATAAGTGTTTTGCTGCATTATTTGCATTATTTTGTGCTATACTAATCCTATCTAAAGTAAATTGTTGAAAAACTATTACATTATTTTAATAATCCAATAAACTTAATAACACCTATCATATCGAATTTTGGTAAAATTTTCTTAAAAGTAGGATCATAATATTATTTGTTACTTATAAAATCCTAGCAGTCTTTTTTCGTTAGCTACTTTTTTTTAACACTATTTGGCGGTAACTTAGCAATATTCATGTATATGTTCATAAATTCTGTAAGTATATAAAGTTTAAAAATATTTGCGTCCGCGGTTGTTACATTATTAACAAAAAGGGTATGGGAAATGCAACTTCTTCAAAAATCTTCACATAAAACGGCAATTTTATAGGTAAGGACCTAATATTTTATCACCAGACTTTTGTCCCGTCAAGAAATAAGGAATATAATCAAAAACTCTCGGATAAAACTACATTTCCATGGATTTCTTTTCTGATAAAGTCTGTCTTCATCATAAAAGGATCGAATTTAAATAAAAAAACCTGTCTTTTTGGTACTTTGAAAACGGTTGTCATGGTTTCCATTGTACTGTTTCGAAGTTTTTTCAATTCGAACTTAAAGTCGATGTCGTTGGTTGTACTCCCCCTGATGAAATACAAATCATAATTAGTATACTTAATAGAAAAAGGACATAATGAGAAGTATAAAAACTATTGGCTGTTCAGAAAACGCCACAATGGAAATCACTTCACATCGAAACTTACACGAGGGGGTATCAAACTCCCAGCGATCCCAACGAACTGTGCATAACTTGGAAGTGGCCCTAAGTAGTATGAATTAATCAGCCCCCAAGTTGTTCTATCTAATAAACTCTTCCTACGGGACGTGATACGAATGAGAATCTCGATTTTCTTTGTTTGCTGCTAATCGATACGTAATTGGACATGGAATTGGTTTCTTGTTTCATAACATATTTGAATGGAGTTCATAATTTTCCCGATTGTTATTGAATCTAATACATTTATGGATCCAATTATACATAGTGGCATTTTTCGAATAAAAACGTCATTTAAATTAAATACTGTGTTTGTTATTGTAGGAGATAAACCCTAAAACTACTCATTTACACGATTTCAAAAATATCGCAGTATAGTAGGCTATACAAGGTGGATTTTTGAGACGGTACATTAAGGGCAGGTACCTTAACCGTTTTAGTTACAGGAAAACGTTCCTAGGAGACCATCCATAACTTTTTAAGGTATTCTGAATTGCATTCACAGATGTTGGAAAAAAATTACCGTTAGCAAAAAAAATGCTAAAATACCAGATATTTTTATTTATGCTAATCGATCCTATTTCGTGTGGGGATTAAAATACTTTATGGGATCTTTAAGGTATGAGTACTAGAAACGACAAAAATCACCAAAAACTTTTCCCATACATTTTGTACTGAAAAACGATAAATCAACTCGAAATATTTTTTATTGCCAAACGATCCTATTTCTTACTGTGATCAAAATACTCTTTCAGGATAACTGAATTTTGAGTACAGAAACTGATTTTTTTAGATCTAATGTTGTAGAAGATTGTGCTTGCGTGTGAAGCCGGTGTTGTTACTTACTGTAGTTTCTGTACTCAAATTTTAGTTAGCCTTAAAGAGCATTTTGATCACAGTACGAAATAGGATCATTTGGCAATAAAAAATATTTCGAGTTGGTTTACCGTTTTTCAGTAAAAAAAAAAAATATTTAAACTGTTTATTTATGAATATTTTTTTTAACTAATAATACATTTGCAGGCAAATCTTAAAATTAAAGATTGTGAGGCCCTTGTTGCCATTCTATTGGTTAGTTAGGTTGGAATTTAAATGTGGATCCGACCTCTTGTGTAGGAATTGATCTTTTAAATAATATTTTTTCAATGTATTTTTAATTTGCATGGTATTTTTATCTTTGATTTTATCTACAAAAATTTTAGGTAGTTCATTTAATATTTTGGGAAGGTTACACATCCATACTCTTTTACTATAGTTATTGGTACATTTAGGTATTTCAAACATGGTGAGATTTTGCAATGTACGCAAGGAAGTTGGTCTTGTGTTGGTTTTTAACCGCTTAATATTTTCACTATTTTCTACAACAATTGCAAATTTAGCTTTATCGAAGACATTCATCACATTACAATACTGGAATAGTTGATCATAATTATCTTTAAGTTTATATTTAATTTTAAGAGGAACAATAGTTTTCAGCAATGTAATTTGGAGGTTATAAATATTTTCTAGATAAGTCTTATAAGTTTGTCCATAGCTTGAGATACCATAGCTAATAACAGAATCTGCTAATGCCATATACAGCAGTCTTAATGTATTATAAGGTAGTTTATGTTTAAGGATACATAGCTTGGCAAGTATTGCCCTTAGCCTATTACATACATGATCTATATGCGGACCCCAGTTGAATTTATAATCAATTTTTAATCCAAGGTAGGTATGTTCCTTTACTAATTCCAGGGATGTACAATCACAGTGCTTAGGTTGCAGATGCATACACTTATGATCATGAGCAACGATTCGGGCTATGTGTTTACATTTAAGGTATGGTGAGTGTATATGGAGCAATTTGGTTTTTTGAAAGTTAATAGATAATCCTACATCATGTGCCCATTTACATAGTCTGTCGAATTCGAGTTGCATTGTATGCTGTGCGACCTCTAGGTTTCGGTGAGCAGTTATGAGGCAAGTACAAAATGTATGGGAAAGTTTTTGGCTATTTTTGTCGTTTCTAGTACTCATACCTTAAATATCCCCATAGAGTCTTTTAATCCCCACACGAAATAGGATCGAATGGCTTAAACATTTTTTTTTTGGTATTTTTGCATTTTTTTGCTAACAGTAATTTTTTTCCAAAATCTGTGAATACAGTTCAGAATATCTTAAAAAGTTATGGATGGTTTCTTAGGAACGTTTTCCTGTAACTAAAACGGTTAAGGTACCTGCCCTTAATGTACCTTTTCAAAAATCCACTCTGTATACCTACTTATTGTTATAAAAATGCCGAGGGAAGTGGTATTTCACGCGTCGCGGGAGGAAGCTAGTAAGTTACTATACAGAATGCGTTCTCATTTCAGATAGGTACATTAAGTGTTTGGTAGGTGAGGCTAAAAAAGCGCTGAGTAGCAAACATTTTCTTCTTATCTTATTTCAACAATAAGTAGATATTTTAAGCATGTATATTATTTACACGTAACTATTACGTATATTTTATCCCTCTTGCTTGACGTGTATGTTGTATATTATGGAAATATTTTTACAGAAATATTACACACCTGTAATATTACCTACGTTACGACGTAATATCGAGCTCCATCTTTTATCAGGCGTATTTAACTCTCATAGTCGTGTAACTAACTTACATTATGCCATTTTTGCCGGCTAATGCGCCAAGTTTAGCAGTTACTGGGCGGTTAGCGTTAGTTAACGAAGACTATTCAGACAAATTGGCCGTCTCAAACATTCTTGCTTTAGTCTGGGTGTATTATAAATAGTTCTTGTTCAGCTAATTGGGGTTTTGTTTGTGTGAACAAAAGCTTAAGGTAGAAATAAAGACATGCTTTTGCATTTAATCTCATTTGATAAGTATTTAACTGAACAGATTCGATTAAACCTTTTATTCTTATCAAAAGAAATGGAAATACTTATAAATAAGAAAATACTTAAATTACTTATTTTAACATCACAAAATACATAATATACAACGTGTTACAAAAATACCCCTAATGCCGTATATGGTAGATAGGGAGGTACCATCTAACTGAACAACTTTTACTATGGGACCAACTCTGAAATCGCGAAAAAAATCAGCTGTATCATACAAAATTTAATAACGAAAATATCAATATGTATGAAATAGCAGATTTTTTTCACGATTTATCATACCCATTTCCATTTGATTCTGTTCAAAAAAATCACACTAATTTATCTAATCTATAAAATATAAGCTAAATATATCTTTAAGCTCTTGACTGGAAAGGACTCGGTATCAACATTAATAACCAGTACCTAACACACCTTTGTTTTGCCGATGATATAGTCCTTATGGCTGAGACCATGGAAGACTTGAACACAATGCTCGAAGATCTCCGTAGTGCTTCCCAAAAAGGGGGTGTCAGGATGAACATGGGTAAGACGAAAATTATGTCAAATGGCCATGTTGTACCCTCTCCACTTCATGTTGGGAATGTCGTGGGCTAATCGTTGAACTGGGCCGATCGAGATCTGCCTGGCCAGATCACGATGTGCCGGCATTTCATGATCTGGCCAATAATTTCATGATATGCCCAATCAAAAATTAGGCAGATCAATAAAAGCAACTTATTCGTCGATTTGCCCTACTAGTACTTAGCCACATCGAGATATGGCTGGGCGCATCGTAATATACTTCCGTTTCGCGACGCTTGTGGCGCTGTAACGCTGTTTGCGCTCTGTCAGCTAAGTGTTTACGTGCGAGCAAGATGGCGGCGTCACAAGAAATCGAAAATTGTGTTAATAAAAACAATACGCTTTTAAGCGACATTTGTATAACGAACCACGTGTTAAGATGATAATAATGAGAATGTTAAGATGAGAATGATGATTTATAATAAACAAAATTAAAAAAATAATTAATGTACCAACATTCTTTTCATTTTACTAATACTTTGGTCACTCTACAGACTATTTATCCCAGCATGGCTGGTTTTATCTTTATTATCTAGTAAAATAATTATTTTCTAAACTTCATTTTATTTGCTTGTACTTTGGCCACCCCACAGAGAATCGATTTGCCCAAGCATGGCCGGGCAAATCGTCAAACGTTATGCTTTGAACGATATGGCGGGTTTTGAAAGGCCAATCAAGAAATGCCGGCGTATCATGATCTGCTCAGGCAGATCTCGATCGGCCCAATTCAACGATTGGCCCACGACAGGAACACTACACTTGAAGTTGTTGACCACTACGTATACCTAGGACAGGCAGTCCATTTAAGTAAGTCCAAATTTGAGAAAGAGATCTCTCATCGAATCCAACTCGGGTGGGCAGCATTCGGGAAGCTTCGAAAAATCTTCGCGTCCGACTTACCTCAGTGTCTCAAGACGAAAGTCTATGAACAGTGTGTGTTGCCAGTGATGACTTACGGCAGTGAAACGTGGTCGCTAACTATGGGTCTCATAAGGAGGCTCAAGGTCATCCAGCAGCGTGCAATGGAGAGAGCCATGCTCGGCGTTTCCCTGCGTGATCGAATCAGAAACGAGAAGATCCGCAGGAGAACTCTTTAGTTCTGCGGATCTCCTCGTTTCTGATCTGTTACTTTTAACCGACATCGCTCGAAGGATTGCTTAGCTGAAGTGGCAATGGGCAAGGACACATAGCGATAAGAACTGATGGCCGTTGGGGCGGAAAGGTTCTGGAATGGCGACCGCGCACCGGACGATGCTCCGTGGGTAGGCCCCCGACAAGGTGGACCGACGATCTGGTGAAGGTCGCGGGAAGCCACTGGATGCGGGCAGCGCAGGACCGATCGTCGTGGAGATCCTTAGGGGAGGCCTATACCCAGCAGTGGGTGTCGTGCGGCTGATATGATGATGATGATGAAATATAAAAAAAAACCTTAAAAATATTTCAATTACTTATTTGTATTCGATACAATAAAGTGACAAAATATTGCTACTAAAAACGAATATGGTTTTAAGTTGAATAAAGTTTCAGCGAGATAAAAGCATGATGGAACTACAATTCTGTATTCCTACTTTCTGATAACTCCTTATCATATTCAATAAGCCTTACTAGGAACAGGCTAATCCTATTTCGAAACAGTTGTCAATCCCTTAGTAATGTAGATATTGATAGTAAATCGGTCAATGTGGGCTTAAAATGATAAACACATTAATCACTCTAGTATGATCGAGTAGCAAATTTAGCGGCTTTTGGGACCAGGCTATAAATTGACGGCCCACCATGGGAGTTGTAATCAATGTTAGATTTTGACGCAGTGTTGCCATTAATTACTGTGTGGTATTGGAAAGTCGTTTCGTGCGTAATGTTTCGGTGGAATTCAATATTTTATTACTGTTTTTTATTGGAGTAATTAGGAACGAGAAATATTAAAAAAAAACGTGTAAAACAAGGTTTAAATTTAGGGTTCTTTTCTTAAAATGTTGCAGGGCCTAGGTTGATTTTTCCCTTTCTTAATTCATTGTGAAACCAAGCCACTACAACTTACAAGGAAGCAAGTTACTAAATAAAATTTTAAATAATTCTTCAATAACATTGGAGTTATGCAAGATATTGATATGCGGTTTTTTTTATTAAACGCGCAACTAAATGGGTAATAATATAAATAAATAAAAAAGTACCATATTCATACAATATTTTCTTATAAATTTGAATAAACCCTGAAAAAAACAAATTTTTTTTTTCAATAAGTTTTTGGTATTTATAATTATTTTCTGCTACTTTTTTATTTTTTTAATAGTGAAACAACTAATTTTCTGTCGATAAACACCTTAGTCGTCAAAATCTGATCATTCGTTCAGGTTTTAGAACTTTTTAAAGATTTTTTTAAACAAGTGGCACCATCTCTGTTCCTAAGGGGTGAATCTCATTTATCCTCGGATGAAATCGCTAAGTTTGGCTCCCACTATCACTGTGCAAAGTGGCTTGCTTCCATCACAAAATGCAGTTTTAGGCCAAAAAGTGACCATAATACACATGACTAGTAGGCTCATTCAATAGCACGCACACAGTTGGGCGTGTGCAAAAACGTCACTGTGTAGCGTCTGTGTAATAGGTAGTTGAAACGCGGCGTTTGTATGGAGTGCCCGGGGTGTGGTATCGTTTAGTAAAGTGTGTCATCCACAACTGAACATACAATATATGTTTTTTCCTTAAAAGAAATTGTTTTTAATTTCCACGAAGTACAAAATGAACATGCAAACAAAAAACTTCAAATTATGCACTGCTAGTACAACTTAGCCGTAACCAGAGCTTAACTTACTTAGGTAAACGTTTCAAGTATAGTAGCTAAACTTAGATTGGCTCTAATTTTGGACTTCAAACTAACGGACCACGTGTGATTTTGTGCAGCTACCGTAATTTAATTGAAGACCCTTGTCATTGTGACAAGGTACGTAAGTTCTCTACTTCCGCGTGTATAGGCGGAACCAAATTATGTAACAATACTGAAACAACTTTCCTCAAGAAACATAGATCGAGAATCGAAAAAAAAAACAGCAACGCTATCGCCTGTTTCAGTTTTGTTAAACTTATTATTATGAATATATTTTGAAACTATTGCAAATAATCAACCAAAACAAGATTTTATTAGCAGCAGCAGTTTAGAAGGTTTTCAGGTTTTAACGTATCAGGGGCAGACGCATCGCCAAGGGAGCAATCAATGTCGTCGATCGACGTCGATTGATTGATATGGGAGCCTTACATATCGACGAATACCAGTCGATAAACAGGGAATAACTAAAGCAAGCAAGAAAACCGAACTGAATAATAACTTTTTACATTAACTTTTCATATTTATTTTTACATCTTTGTTCAAAAGGTTACTCTTGTGAAGTGAAACATCTCGTCTTTATATACACATCAACTTTGTCTAGGGACACAGGTGTTATTTTCATACAAACGAGGTAACTTTGAAGCCTTGGTTTTCTGCCAGGGATGTACCGTGCCGTAATCTGATGATGGCCATCCAGGGAATGAATGGAGTAGATTCAGATCGCTATACACACCCAACTGATGTGATCAACATTCTAAAAGAGTAATGGGTCAGAGTTTTCAGTTTGAGAATTTCCATACATTTGCATGCTATTTTCGCGGTTTATTTAAACATGTCCATTACGTTTTTAGAATGCTGGTCGGATCGGTTGGGTGTGTACAGCGATCTGAATCTCCTCCATTCACTCCCTGGATAACCGTCATCAGATCACAGCACAGTATATCCGTGGCAGGAAACCAAAGCTTCAAAGTTACCTCGTTTGTATGAAAATATATAGCACCTGTATCCCTATCTAGCATTTAGCATATCAATATTTCTTAGAAATATTAAAGTAACATAGTATTTCTTCATAATAAGACGATTTCTCATCAAAATATTCCGTCCACGTCATTATTTTTAATCCTCATTAGCGCTATTATTTTGGTATTACCAGGAAAAGGGAAATGGGACCAAATACATACTAATGGATGTATTTTTCGTATTGTGTTACATTATCATTAGGTGAATAATCTAATTTCTATGAGAGTACTAAAATGAAATCACACAGGCTAATGAACGTAGAGCAAATAAATTACAATAGAATAATACTCAGCGCATGATTTAGGTATTTGGATTATTTTAAATATATAAAACACAGATGTGCTTTTCAGCTGTTGTCTTATGGCTGCTGTTATTTTATTTCCTCATAATGGAAACAAATTTTGTAAATAAATTTTATCTACATCCATGCTTTAAATCCTCTGTAAGAGGTTCTGAAACAGTTAGCTTAATGCCATCATTACAATATCCCTAGCGAGAGCTGGTCCTGCAGCGCCGCGCGCCCACGCGCGAGCGTTGCATTATGAAATTCAGTACAACATTATAACACTCTTGCGGAAGACATAATAACGAGGAGGGAGAGGAAATTCAAAGTCAAAGTCAAAACCTTTATAGAGGATACATATCATGGGTTTAGATAAATATCATGGGTGTTTTTAATCCATATGTATTAAAATATTGTTTTTTTTTCCTAATAAAAATAAGAAAAATTAAAAACATGGGTGTAGATAAAGTCTTGTATGCTGTACATAATTGGGTTACCTCTATCTGGCAGAAACTTGATGCTCCGAAATTTATTTGGCAGAATCTTCTTTAATCGAATATTTTTAAGGCATAAAAATTGTTTAATATAGGTAATGTTTACATGTCCGAATTTACAATGGCATACTATTCAGATGGTAGAATTTCATTAGGCATAAATACCTTTGGCAAAATTTTTATTCGCAGAATTTCGTTTGGCATAACGTTTATTTAGTCGACAATTATTTGGTATAATTTTCACATGGTATACTACGAATATGGCAGCATTTCATTAAGAATAATGTCATCAAGCATATTGTAATCTCTAAAAAAATGCATTTTAACTTCAAATTGAATTAAAAATTTGTCTTACAAAGTCAATATGTTGAATTTTTGTAAATGTTGTGCTACAAAAGTCAACAACAGAACGGATCGCTGCAAAACCGATATGCATGCTGCTTGCTTGCATGCATGCATGCTTGTTTATGCTGCTTGCATGCTTGCCGGGGGGTGCAGGGGGGCTGGCCCCCCTGCTCGGGGGGGTCGGGGGGCCTGAGGCCCCCCGCTATAAAGATAAACTTTTAATGCACCTACCAGTAGGTTAGGTTAGGTTAGTGTTTTGACCACTCGCAGCGGAGCGAGCGAAGCGAGCGGAGCTCCACAATGCTTGCATGCATGCTGCATGCTGCATGCTTGCTTGCATGCTGCATGCTTGCTTGCATGCTGCATGCTTGCTTGCATACTGCATGCTTGCTTGCTTGCTGCATGTTTATTTGTCTGCATGTAAGGATGCATGTAGCATGAAACATGCGTGTAAGTAATACAAAATTATTCTAGATATGAATTTTCTATTAAATGTATGCCAAAAGATGATTCTGACTATAAACTGTCTGCGATATGATGGTTCTGACTGTGAACTTTCTGCGATATGATGGTTCTACTATTTGATTATTATGGATATGAAATGTATGCCAAAAGATGATTCTGGCTTACAAAATTATGCGTTTTAAGTGTATGATAAATGAGTGTATGCCAAACGATTTTCTGCGACATGAAGTTTATGCCATTAGTTGTTATGCATAATAAAATTATGACATAAAAAGTTCTGCCATAAAAGGTAGACTCTACATAATTAGGTATTAAAGCACTCATGTGATAACCCACATTCGTGTTTTAATGCCCCTCGTTATAGTACAGTTGCATAAATAACTATTATCTACTCTCATATCGTAAAATTCGAATTATGAATTTCAAAGCGAATTTATATTGACATACTTTATACACGCAATACCGAAAAAAAATTAAAAAGTTATTTTATAACATACCTTCGCTAACTGAAGTATGCTATAAAATAACTTTTTTTCTCATTACGATACAGGGCAATTCCAAGAAGAAGGCAGTACCGCGAATATAAAAAAAAAACAATGATGTTTCCGTAAACTTTCCATGATTAAAATGTACTCTATGGCAATCGATGACTTAGCGTAACGATTAGTCTGCTGGAATGCACTACCTGATTATTATTTTTTTCTAATAGATAACGCGCCATGTTTTGATTTTAATTTTTACTTTCGCTTAAAAATGTCTGATATTAGTGAGTGTGGACTCCACCCGATATTTTAGATGCGGCGACGGAAAAACGTCTTACTTAACCTAGGTAAGTACCTACTACCTACCTAGTCGTAGAAAGTCGAGAAACTACTTACCTACTCTTTTTCTCATTGTTAATTTATTTTGTAGGAGCAATCACAAATTGTATGAGAGTAGATAAAGTATTGTATGAAACTGTACATAACTAGGTATTAAAACACTCATGTGATCTCAGACCAAATAAAAAAGGGAAGACGTAGTCCTCTGAACAAAGCAGTGAAGCCGATAAAACTACGCCTTGGCGTGTACATACACAGTTACACGCACACACATGTAACGAAACTACGCCTTTTCTTAACAGCCAGCGTGCGAAGCGGACGTACCAGGACGTACTAATAAATTTTAAATTCCATCAAAGAAAATGCCGAATTGTGTAGTGAAAAGGTGTAAAAACCAATCTTCGACACATAAAAAGCAGGATGGAGTCACATTTCACACGTAAGTAAAATTGGAAACTAATATTTTCACTAATTCAAAATAAACATTGAGGTATTACTTGAAACACAAAACCTCAACACAAGTGTTGCCATGCCAAACGTTCTATTTTAAACCTGTTATTGGGTAACATGGAAAGTAACGTAACGTTATTTGTTTCTTGTTAAAAATAACCCGTTAATTATTTCTGCTTCTGGACTGTTTTTACCCACGACGGACGGAACGGAATGGAGGCGGTATATGCGTTTGGGGTTAGAATAATGTGATCCATCAGTATTTAATCAGGGGCCTATTTCATAAAAGATTAGTAAATTTACTATAACAATTTACTATTGTTTTTATTGGGGTAGAACTGTTTCTTAATCATTATAAAACATAATTTCTACCCCAATAAACTACTACAATGGTAAATTACTGTACTTTTTCATACTTTTATGAAATAGACCTCTGATTAAATACTGATGATCTCGGTATTTACCACGCGTGTAGCCGTCACCTTAGAGGTTGTTTGTTTGATTGTCTATGTCTGTTACCATTTTCCTCGGAAACCTTTTTAAACCTTTTTTATGTTTGTTTTGAAGTCGGTTAAAAATCCGGATTTTTACTAAAAAGTCCTGACATTTTGCTAAAGCAACCACACGGAGCGACGTAATCACGATAACAATTTTTTTTAATAAATAAGTAATTTATTGTCGTTTTCTGTTATAATGACATGTCAAATTAAAATTTCAAGTACTTAGATAATAAAAATAAAGTTTTAGTTTTGTGTTTTAAGATTTAGTTGTTCAGTTTATTATTTATAATTTTAAGTGTTACCTAATTAGTTTAAAATTGATTATTTATTGCAAAATTAGTTGTTTTACTAAAAGTGTTCTAGTTGATTGTTAGGTACAAAAAAGAAAAATAAATATTTTAAAGCTAATTTATAAGGTTTGTTTTGCTATAATGTGAATGACACAAAAAAGCCTGATATTTTCTAAGTCCGGCCGGAATGCTGACACACGCAGTATTTTGAGTGAATTAAGTTTCGAAATTTTAAATTTGCCGCGCGTTTGAGATGACATGACATGACTCGTTGGCCAGACTCTAAGACAGCCATTACATGGTCATGCAAGCGTCAGTCAAATTCCATCAGTCATGAGTTTGACTGATTGACTGATGGAAAGAACAAATCACATCATGCAACCATCAGTCACTACATTACACGGTAGGTTAATCGTCAGTCACAGCCCGTGACTGTGGTTAAACTGACAGCAAAACCTACCGTGTAATGGATGCCTAACATGTCAGGACAAACATCTCGCCTTAAATACACGAAACTTTAGTATTCGTTAGTTTTATTTTTTACATTCTTCCTATTTCCTTCCTACTTCCGCCACTTTTAAAGCGAGCTACTCACAGCCCTGAATGCAGGGCTTTGAGAAGCTAACTTTTTCTATCTATCATTAGGCGACGGCTACACGTGTGGTAAATACTGTGATCCGCCAGTATTATTTATCAGGGATCTGTATCTGAATAAAAGAATGAAAAAGTACAGTAATTTACCATAGTAGTAGTTTATTGGGGTAGAATTATGTTTTATAATTAATAAGAAACATAATTCTACCCCAATAATAACTGTGGTAAATTATTATAGTAAATTCACTAATCTTTTATGAAATAGGCCCCTGATTAAATACTGATGGATCACAGTACCAGGCGTGTAGCCGTCGCCTCACACCCGAGTCAGAATGGCTGAATGCCTATCATAGTCTGCGTCTCTTTCATCAGTAATAAATAAAAGAGACGCTTTGATAGCCATTCAGAAAACTGACAAGTTTTAAGAGCTTGTAATAAATACCCTCCTTGGGACTGTATTATGATCTCTTGAATCCAGGCAGTTTTTGTTTTGATTCTGATATGTGCTAAATAACGTTATTATTTCATAACGCGTTATTTTTATTACATTGGGGTAATGTGAATTACTATGGCAACACCGGCTCACACACTAATGCATGAAAAAACTGGCTTCAGTCCCTTGCTTGGAAGACTCCGTCTTCCCTTTTTTATTTGGTCTGAGCATGTGATACTATTAAAAACCTCGCCTACGGCTCGGTTTTTAAACACACACTCATGTTTTAATACCCCTCATTATGCATCAGTTTCATAAACTACTATAATCCAACCATATGGTTTTGCAATATTGCAAGTTAATTTCATCTAAGATTGCAAGTATTTAATTTTTGAACTTTACTAATCGTTAGGTGAGCAACTCGATGCCGCATAGTGGCTATCGTACTCGGCTTGTGATTCTAGCGGCTAAGGAACTCTGGATAGGGTCGGTCACCAGATGGGTAACCAAAAATATAATCTTGACCTTCTCTGTGTTTGAAGACTTGTTGAAGAATTTTGCTGAGAATTTAAAAGTCTGGATTTGCAGTCACTAATACAACCACCAACACCGTATTGGCCCCGCGCTGTAGGTTATACCTACTATAAAATAATAATAATAAATAAATATATGTAATCATAAATAAATAATAACAATATATATGATAGCCCATACTCATTATCGATCCACGAATAAGGCCATTGCCCCAACAGTGGGTACGTTCAAATGGCTTAGAATAATGATTAATCTAGGGACTGGCGAATTCTAAACACCACTTTTGAATTAAAGTCAAAGTCCAATAAGCTTTATTCAAATAAACTTAATTATTAAGTACTTTTGAATCCTCTATATTTTCCTACCACCCGTTCCAGACTTTTTTAGCTGACAAGAAGAACGGGCGCAAGAAACTTATCAGCTGTAACAGCTATAAGTAATGATATTTACAAACTTGAATATATCGTTACCAGATAATTACAACAGTGTGACAGGATTATTGACAACAACATAGACTTATTATATTACTTCAACAAAGTACTTATAGTAGCAATTTATGTGTTACATCATTTCCACTAAATTAATTAATTATTAATTTATTATTTTGAGGTATCTATTCGTGAAAGCTATACAGGGTGTAAGTGAGCACCTTAGCAAAAACTTTAAGGGATGATTCTACCCTAGAGTTAAGCAACTTTCTCTTATAGGACCACTTATCAAATGCATAGTTGAGATTTTGATTTTTCGGTTAAAAGCAATGTACACGTAACAGCTCGATAATATCGCGGGAGATTCTCGCGATTAAATATTTTATCTACACCCATGCTTCAAATCCTCTGTAAGGAGTTCTGAAACAGCTTACTGCCATCATTACAATATCCCGAGCGAGAGCTGGTCCTGCACCTGCAGCGCCGCGCGCACACGCGCGCGCGCGCGAGCGTTGCATTATGAAATTCAGTATAACATTATAACACTCTTGCGGAAGACATAATGACGAGGAGGGAGAGGCAAGTCAAAGACAAAGTCAAAGTCAAAACCTTTATAGAGGATACATATCATGGGTTTAGATAAATATCATGGGTGTCTTTAATCCATCATCATCATCATCATCATCATAAGCCTCTTTGGGTCCATTTCTGGACATAGGCCTCTCCCAAATTCTTCCACTGTGTCCGGTTTTGCGCCTCCGTCATCCAGTTGTGTCCCGCTTGTCCTCTGATATCGTCAACCCATCGTTTTGGAGGGCGGCCTCGTGGTCTTTTGTCTTCCCATGGTCTCCATTCAAGGATCCTTCTCGCCCATCGTCCTTGATCCATGCGAGCTACGTGACCCGCCCAACTCCACTTACGCTCGGAAATTACTTGCACCACGTCTCTCACTCCCGTTTTTCGCCGGATCCATTCATTCCTTTTCCTGTCGCGCAAAGTTATTCCCAGCATAGCCCTTTCCATTGCTCTTTGCGCGACTCTAAACTTTTCAGCTGATCGTTCAGTGAGAGACATTGTTTCCGAGCCATATGAGAAGACCGGCATGATGCATTCTTCAAATACTTTTGCCTTGAGTTTTATCGGCAGTTTACTCCGCAGTATCTTCTTATTTGCACCAAATGCTGCCCAGGCCTGGGATATCCTCTACCTCTGCTGTCTGGTTATTGCTGCCCAGCGTTATTTTGTGGCCGAGATATACATACTCCGTCACGACATCAACCGGAAATTGACAGTCATTTGCCTCGGGTATGTTGGTCATAATCTTGGTTTTTGATAGGTTCATCTTCAAGCCCACTTTTTCGGAATCCACCTTTAAATCTTCGATCATGTCCAACATATCAGAAACACTTTCATAAAATAGAGCAAGTCGTCCGCGAACCTTAAGTTTGTCAGCTTCTCCCCCTCTATATTAATACCTTTCTAATCCCAATTTAGTTTTTTAAATATATATTCTAAGGCTGCGGTAAAGAGTTTGGGAGATATCGTGTCACCTTGTTTCACCCCTCGGGCTAGATGGAATTTTGGTGTTTTCTCGTGCAGATTGACGCAGGCCGTGGCATGTTTCTGTAGATGACGTATCATGTCGATATATCTACCGTCCACTCGGCAATCCGCTTTACCGTCAACTCGGCAATCTTCTTTAATACATATGTATTGAAAAAAATTTTTGTTTTCCTAATAAAAATAAGAAAAATTAAAAAAATGGGTGTAGATAAAGTCTTGTATGCAACTGTACATAATTAAGTATTAAAACACTCATTATCCCACATTCGTGTTTTAACACCCCTCGTTATAGTACAGTTGCATGAATAACTATTAATTGTTTTTTAGTAAATTTATGTTCTATGCAACAAAGACAGACTTTGTGTAATAAAAAAACACTCTATTTTTCATGAATTTTACGACGGAAAATTCCACTTCAGATAGACTATCAGAATCATGAGTCGACCATGCCCTGAAAGTTTTTGCTAGGGTACTACTAGCACTCTGTATACGAGGTACTAATGGTCTACGCTAGATATTAATACTTTGTCATATAATTAGAAAGGTCTATCATAAAAGCCGTAGACATTTCACGAAGCTGATTTCCATGAAAATACTTTCATTGCAAATGTATGGTACCAACCCACGCATTGTATTCAGTACCCACATACCCGTACATACTCAACGCTTGCAATATAATCTCAACTTCAAGTGACTTCGAGTAACTTGGGCCAAGTTTGATTAGGGTCCAAAATTAATTCTCCCACGAGGCCGCCTAATCTTGTTTTGTGTGCTGTTGTCAAGTGTAGCAGAAGTGCTCAGAAATTTATGATTATTTATGATTTTACAATTGGATTTCATTAATGAAAATGTCGATTTTAAGCCTGATTTTATTTCATGGTAGACATTGATTGAGTCTTTGTGAAAAACGATTGATAAATGAAGCACACTCTCAGAAGAAACAGAATCTCAAGTATGATCTCAAATTAGGTCTCAACGTTGAGAGCGGTATATAAATACGGGCCTAAGTTTACCCCCGTTTTTTTTTTATACACAACAGGATAGTGCTTGGCCTTCATCTCACCTGATGTTAAATGACGATAAGGCCGAAGGTGGAAGCGCACTACACCCGGAATACTGGCTATCTTACCTCTAACTGCCGGAACACAACAATTTTTAAATTGTTATTATGGCGTCAGACTTAGGTAAGATGATGGTAGCTAGCCAGGCGGACTTGAAATAAGCCCTACCACCAACCAAACCGAATACAAATTGTACCCCCCCTAGGAATCGAACCCGGGACCTCTGCGTCTTGCACGGGTGGGCGAACCACTAGACCACAGAGGCGGTTAAATCTATAGACGTATCTATAGACGAGTAATAATGACTTGAGTAAAACTTGCAATTTTCAAATGCTTTTAATATACACATCAACTTTGTCTAGGGATACAGGGTGTTATTTTCATACAAACGAGGTAACTTTGAAGCCTTGGTTTTCTGCCAGGAACGTACTGTGCTGTGATCTGATGATGGCCATCCAGGGACTGAATGGAGTAGATTCAGATTGCGATACACACCCAACTGATCTGATCAGCATTCTAAAAGATTAATGGGTCAGAGTTCTCAGTTTGAGGATTTCCATACATTTGCATGCTATTTTCGAGGTTTTTTGAAACATGTCCGTTACGTTTTTAGAATGCTGGTCAGATCAGTTGGGTATGTATAGCGATCTGAATCTCCTGCATTCACTCCCTGGATAGCCGTCATCAGATCACAGCACAGTACATCCCTGGCAGGAAACCAAGGCTTCAAAGTTACCTCGTTTGTATGAAAATAACACCTGTTATCCCTAGACAAAGTTGATGTGTGTATTATATTTACATGCAAATTATAGTGTAAATTAATCTTAAATGCATCAAAACTGCACTAAAACTGCATTTATTAATTATACTATAAATTGAATTGAATGTAAATAAAATAAAAGAAGCAATTGAAAATTGCAAGTTTTAAATCAAGTCAACAATTGCAAGTTTAAATAAGAGATTTATAGGAATCGCCACAATGTCGATTTTTAAATTAATCTCAATCAAAAAAAAGGTCTTCATTAATGGGCATAGGTAACCAAAGTGTTAAAAAATAACCCCTAATGCCGAATATGGTAGATAAGGACCATCAAACTGAACAACTTTTACTATGAGACCAACTTTGAAATCGCGAAAAAAAAATCAGCTTTTTCATACAAAAAATAATAACAAAAATATCAAAATTTACGAAACAGCAGATCTTTATTGTCGCGATTTCAGAATTGGTCCTTTAGTAAAAGTCGTTCAGTTTGATGGTCCCTATCTACTATATTCGGAATTAGAGGTTATTTAAAACATTTTTACCTATACCACAGAATAAATAATATTCCTGTGAAAGTTTATAAGTATCTACGTATACGATACACAGGTGCGCTGTATACATACGTACTACACCATCGCCAGTTCGAAAATACACTGTTTTTTCTAATGATTTTAAAACTTGATGTTATTTATAGATCTTGCTTGAATCGATGGTAGTAACCTAATTTTTAGGGTTCCGTACCTCAAAAGGAAAAAACGGAACCCTTATAGGATCACTTTGTTGTCCGTCTGTCTGTCTGTCCGTCCGTCCGTCTGTCTGTCAAGACCCTTTATCTCAGGAACGCGTAAATAATAATAATAATAATAATAATTATATTTATTTCAGATTTTACACATCCATATTACAATTATAAAATTAAAAAGAAAACAATTAAATTCAATATTAAAAATTAAAATTTATCACTAAATCACAATTTATTTTTCAACACTTGCATGTTAGTCAGTACATGAACCATAGAACAGTGGTTCAAGTACTGACAGTCAAACCGACACGATAATGCCCTCAGTATGCTGTTGGGGCTGGCCCGGACTCTGCGCACCAGGGATGTACATCGCTTGCGTAAGGTCGAGTAAAAACAATCGACATGCGACACGGCAAACATTCCCGACGCGCTGCAAAACCACGGCAACCCCATCAGCACCCTGAACGCATTATTGTACTGAACGCGAAGCGAGTTGAACTGCTTTTGCGTATATGTCACCCACAGGCTGCTCGTGTAGAATGATGTGCAAAACGCTTTAAAGAGAGTGATCTTAACTTCCTTAGAACAACGAGCAAACCTGCGGGCTACCATATTGGCTCTCACAGACAACGCCCTTCGCTCCCTCTCTATGTCTGCATCGTCTGTCAGGTCAGGGTTTACCAAATGGCCCAGATACTTAAATTGCTCCACCCTTTTAAGTACAGTACCGTTCAATGTAATGGGCGGCATTGTGTCCGGACATTTGCCCCTGGCCCGAAAGACCATGCATTCACTCTTTCTTGCATTATAGAGCAGACCGTGACCACGTGCGTAGGTTTCACAAATGCCTAACAATTTTCTCAGGCCACATACAGAGGCGCTGAGCAGCACCATGTCGTCCGCATAGCTAATGTTATTGACAGAGACTCCATCAATATGACAGCCGACACGTGTGCTGCTGAGCTCCTCTATCAAGGAGTTCACGTACAAGTTGAAAAGCCTGGGGGAGGTCAGCCCCCCCTGCCTCACCCCACACTCCAACCTGTACGGCTCCGACAACGTTTTTGACCATCGAACAAAGTTGACCTGGTTCTGGTACCAGAACTGGAAGATGTGTATCAGTTCTTGTGGCATAGAGATATCATTTAATTTTTGCCACAAAGCATCGTAATGAACCAGGTCAAAGGCCCTCGAAAGGTCCAAGAAACACGCATATATAGGTGTACATCGATTGGTGTAGTACTTGACAGTTTGCTTTAGACATAAAATTGCAGTCTCGGTGGAAAGCCCTGATTTAAAACCAAATTGGTTATCATGAATATTAAGATATTTGTCAAGTTGAGTATTAAGCAAACTGTCAAGAACCTTTGCCATCACAGTGGCCAGAGAAATCGGTCTATAATTATTTTGGTCGCTGATGTCACCGGTTTTGCTCTTCGCAATTGGTACCACCACAGTCTTAAGCATATCAGCTGGTAAGTATGAGTGTCCAATACATAGGGTATAAAACATAGCAAGTATCCTGGGCAGGTGTACTCCAGCGTGCTTTAGATGTTCAATACTCAAACTATCGTGTCCTGGCGATTTGCCTCCAGATATTAACTTTATAGCTTGTCTGACATCCTTAGCTGTAAACTTGGTAAAGGTATCGAATTGAAATTTAAACCATATACTAAGGTCCACGGGCCCTTGAAACTGTGAAAAAATCAAGCTTCTAAGTTAACGTAAAAAAAAGATACTGCCGTTTATGCCTCAAAAAACGCATTTTTGATACTATCAAAGGAATCAAAATTCATAGGGTACTTCCCGTTGACCTAGAACTATAAAATTTGGCAAGTAATATCGTCTTATACTACACTTACAGGGAAAAATCTCAAAACTCTGCATTTGTAATTAAATCATAAAAAAAATAGGAATTAAAGTACGTAATCAATCATCGAGGTTAAACAATGGTATGCGCGGTTATAGTTTCAACTTCTATTTGACTTATAAACTTGAAATTTGGTGATAATGTTTATTATAACGTATATTTTACCAACAAAGCAGGTTTATGAATATAATTTGTCAAAGTTTTGTGTAAATTGGTTGAAATATAACGATTTGTTGGATTGGAAGTGTCTGAAAAAGAGCCGCTTTACCTGAGAGCTTCCATCGAAAACACTGCAAAATCCCTTTGAGATATGACAAAACCAATTGTTAGGTTACTGTATAAATTACTTTCATTATTTTGATTACATTATGATTACAATATTATTTAATTTACCTAACGAGTTATTAAAATAAAAAGTAATTTTGGTCACATGAATAAATGAAGTTCTTTAAATCTGCCATGGCGCTAATCACAAATATTTATTTATCTTTGAGATAATCGCTCAACTAAATATTTTTAAAATATCAATATTTATTATTATTAATTAATCAGATCCTTTCAAATATTTTTATAGATAATTACTTTTAAAAATAATTAAAAAGGCATAAATTTGGCTATAAATATTTCCGCAACATCGGCGAGGGTCATAGAGTAAAACAAGCACGGAGTGCATTCCAGCAGACCAATCGCTAATCGATCATTTAAGGCTGTGTATTTGCATTTCAACGAAATTAGTGTTTTTCCAATGAAGTTATGTAAAGAATGAAAGCATTATTATTGATGTAAACTTTTGTTTTAGGAAGCAAAATTCTTAAATTAGTGCCGTATAGAGAGAAAAACATAATAAATTATCAGGTATTTTAAAACGAAGACAATCTGTTCAAGTGGAATTTCAAATTTACTTGTCAGACGTATTTTTCAAAAACGTGTCAGCTGTAACAAATAAGAATACGACTCATATTTAATTTTTCACTTATTGTTTGTATTGTCAAGGAGTGTCCTACAGAGAGAAAATTTAAAAAAATGCTTTTAATCACAGAGAAATAAAATATTAAAAAATGCTCAAATTGGTACACTTTTACATGTTTTTTTACTGGTATTTACAGAATCTAAAGTAATTTTTAATTTTTCTTAGGAATAATGAGGTATTTGTCTAATGTATTGCGGGTTTTGTTTACTTATATCTATTTAATAATTTAATAGGAATTTTCAAAGTTCGCCCTTATTACGGCTCGCGCAGAGTTGTTTTGATCATTTGTATTGAAAATTTAAAAATGGAACGTGATGCGACTCAATTTTAACCATTAGCGCGTTTCTCACACCGATGACGAGATTCGAACGGGATGGAAACAGACTTTCGGACCAAGGGAGGACGACTGGAAGGCATTTGTTTTCTTTTCGGGTGATGTTGGAAGGTCGAAATTGGCAAGAAAAGGAAGAAACCGAAGCGAAGCGAAAGCGGTTCTAGTAAATAAAATCTATACATATAAAACTCTTAATTGATTGATTGATTGGTGATTGACGGCTGAAATTAAAGACACCATTTTTGGAGGGTAGATACCTTTCATGGTGTAGGTGAGCACTAAGAAAGGATTTTAGAAATTTTACCCACTAAGGGGATGAAATAGGGGATGAAAGTTTTTATGGTCTCTTAGTTTCAAAGCTAGGATGTTCAAATTTTGTGTTTAGGCTGACGATGACGATTAAAAATTATAAGGGGAAAGGGGAGGGGAGGGAGGATGGGGACGGGGGGATGGCGATGGATAGATAAATCAAAAGACTGACGGTTACGGTGATGGTAAGTGTTAGTGGACGAGGAAGCGGAAGCTGAAGCGGAAGCGAAAGTCAAATACATCAAGAATATAAACAGTTTGCAATGTGCGTGGAGTGTCAGCCACTCGTTTTTCAGTCACCATAAGCAGCTGTGGTCAAGATTTGTAAACTAACTGTCGGCCTATTCGCCCTTCCATCTGTCCGCCTGTTCGCCCTTCCACCTGTCCGCCTGTTGGCCCATTCACCGTTTCGCCTGTCCGCCGTCTATCCTACTTTTGAAAGACTGTAGTAAAGTATCCAAATATTTATATTTATGATGGTACAGAACCCTCGGTGCGCGAGTCCGACTCGCTCTTGACCGGTTTTTTAAAATTTGAGGAGCTCGATGGCGCAGTGGTTTAGAGCCTTTGCGGAGGTTAAGCAACTTTCGCAAGGGTCGGTCACGGGATGGGTGACCAAAAATTTATTATCTCGAGCTCCTCCGTGCTTCGGAAGGCACGTTAAGCCGTTGGTCCCGGCTGCATTTGCAGTCGTTAACACCCACCAATCCGCATTGGGCCCGCGTGGTGGGTTATGGCGCGTCCTCCTTATTCACCCATAAGGAAGGCCTGTGCCCCAGCAGTGGGGACATTAAAAATGCCTGAAGGAAGGAAATTAAACAAAATCTTGAAAAAATTGTATTTAATATTTGCACGTATTGTGGCATTGAACTTGTGCAATAAAAGTTTATGTAAGAAAAAAGTGTAAGGTAAGAAAAAAGTTTTTGAAAGTTAATTAAATGTAACAGCATTTAAAAGCTTCGGAAACTAAGTATGGGACATTTGGATCCAAATCTGAATGCATAAAATTTTAAGTCATAGTATACCTACTATGTCAGAAAGTTTTTTGGCAGAATGATCATTTCGCATAATATTAATAATTAACAAACGTTTACGTATACTTTTATTCCGCATAAATACTGCGAGTATTATCGATCGAAAAGCATAAAATTATTGCATATATTTTATACCAAAAACTATAACTATCCATAACGTTTATTAGTGTAACAGATTGTGCCATAATGTATACACGCCAGCAGGTCGGTTTTGGTGTTATATTAGTCGCAATGGAACCTAACCTCCTCTGAGTGTAAAATACTAGCTCGAAAAATGGATGTGCGATGCACGCTTGTGCGACACCACGTTACTGCGACAAATGATATGCGACATCACGCTACAGCAAAAAACAATGCTAGGCCGAAAAATGATTATGCGACAGCCAATCAATCCTTGCTTGTTACGCTTGCTCGTCGTAGCACCTAATCACAGCCGAGAGAAAGTCTTCATAACTCTCTAGGCTGTGACCTAATCGTCTGTTTATCAAAGGTCCTACTATAACTAGTCTATTAAATGTTTTTATAGTACCAATTAAATTATGACTATGAAGCTTATAGTAATAAATTATGCCATTTGTGTATTATGTTAAATACTTAAATTATAATTATATGTGTTAAAGTTATGGGTTTAGTTTAACATTTATGCTCACCAAATTTATGCCAAATAAAATTAGTACAAATAATCATTATGGCAATGAAAACATTATGTGAACATGCCATTATGCGAAAAAACTTGATGCCCTTCCTGTTATGCCAGACCATATGATGACTAAAAATTGAATGCTAGTGAAATGGGCCCCGGTACTAGCAACGGATTGTTGCGGTACAGTGTGTTAATCGCCTGAAAACTAATTACACAAAGGGAAGGTAATGTAATGATAATGGCTGAACATTTAAAAGTGTATTAAGATAAAACAGCATGATAATGATAGAAAAAGAGTAACTAACAAAACTCAGCAATCACAGTTCGGCTACTTTCAAATCTACAAACTGCCATAAGCACGAACGAAAATGTCTGTTTCAACTGTTGTAACACTAGTGACTATAATATTGTATCAATTAAATTTCGCAACATCAACAAAATACACTACAGATTTAAAGGATATTGAGAAATGTAAGAATCCCAATCCTCCATATTTCAAAAACGAAGATAATAACATTACTTTAGATATTGCTGCTGAGAACAGCAATGGCAGAATGTATATAAAATGTAACGTGACCATTAAGTTCGATTTGGAAGGTTACTATTGGTTTTTCATAAGCAAAAATCCTAATTCAGCTACAACTGACTCGATAAATTGGCCTAAAATAACTTGTAAAAACATGCTTATCAGACTGATACAGGCATCTATAAAGAGTAAGTACGATCAAAAGACGTGTACATTAAAAAGGGGATTTTATACTTGTGGTAAATTGGATCTAGATACGATAGAACATGCATTCAATTACTTTCCGTATAGACAAGAAGGTGAAAATCAGTGGACTGTTGGTCTTTATAAGCCACGGCAGGGGACCACAGTTTGTATAGATTTGTTTACTCAAATCAGGATCATAAAATGACAAACTGGTGCCTCAGTGAAATATATTAAAACTGTATTTGAAAGTGTATAATTAGTATATACAAATATTTGGGTAAAATTCAAATATTGGGGTAAAATTTATGTTAAGATAATAAATGATGATAATGAATCATCGGGCATAAGAAAAAATGTTTGATTTCTTAAATAAAATAAACCCTAAAGAAAAGTCCTATAGTATTAAATTTGTATTGTATTATTGTGTTGTCCTATGAAATATTGTGATTACCACATAGACTTAGGGAAACCAGGTAAGACGGTTATGTTAGGGAACGGATAAAAACACACTGAAATGGTTAATTACCATAACTCTTTGTACTTCTAATTTGGACTACATTTAATCATATTCGGAAAATGGTATTCAACATTTGAAAACTTATGCAACCTTCAACAAAACTCTTGGCTGTTCAAAAATAAGTTTCGCCTAATTTTTCACATAATTGCTTTTCTAACCTTGTAAAGACGCAATCTTCAGGCACTGCACAGGCACTCATATATTCTCAGAAACGATACATACACTCAAAATCATTTTAGTTCATCTAGCTAGGGCATTAGAATTCCCATTTGCCCTAGAGCACAGAATAGATATAAGTTGACCAGAGGGCAACTATTGATATTTTCATTTGCACCAGTTTTTATTGTTAGTTAAAAAAGTCTAGAACGGTAACGGTAGGAAAATATTGACGATTCAAAAATTTTACTTTGACTATTAAATCATTATTTTCTATGATAAAAATAACTACCTATATGCTTTGCCAACATATCCGTCTTACCCGAAGCGCCAATGTTTTAACTGATAATTGAAAGGGTACAGTCAGTTACAATAGCATAGGAGGATTATTTTGTGTTCATGAAATAAAGCCTTTTTTATTGTGAATATAGTTTTTTTTGCACAACGATAATACAAAGCAAAAATTTGTTTTGAAAAAAAAGAAATAGGTCTTAAAGCATTATGGTTTTAAAAGTAATAATTATCAAACTAAAATTGCAATTTAAAAATATGTTTATATTAAATTCATGAAAGCCTTCGTATTTTTGTTTTATGATATTTTTGCACCAAAATTAAAAAATAAAAATAATAATTGATCTCTTATAACAAGAAAAGATGACAAAAGGTGGCCTTATCGAGAAGAAAGACCTTCCTGTCATTAAAAATATTACGTAGATATTTATCTATTATAACCAACATCAGATTCACGCTAATGGTTGGCCATTTACCAATCATTATTATTAAATTTTCATGATAAGATTATAGGCAAATGATGACCATTACCAAAAAATATATTTAAACATTAAACATCATTACAGCGCGATTGGTGTTTAAACTGTTAAAGGTGTTATTATATTACTAATACCTTATAAGCCAAAATGTACTTTGCAGCTTATATTACAGATCTGTTTATAGTATTAAGTCAAATCAAATTGACTACTTCTCGTTTCAAGACAGTTTTGCAAGAAATTGAAAAGCGCAAAAATCCAAATCCTCCATATTATGCAAATGAAAACGACAGCGTTATGTTAAATATTATTGCTCAAACTATCAGCGGCAAAATGTACCTTAAAGGTAATTTGAGTCAGAAAGATAATTTGGTTGGTTATTATTGGTATTTACTTAGAAACAATACGGACTCGGCTTCCTCAACTGGGGCCGTACCGGCTAACGAATCGATTATCGAAAAGTCTGCCGAGTTTCAACTTAAAACAGAAAAATCAAAGTAAGGAATTTCGTCTTGTACTTTCTGTTGACGTAATTTGGAAGATATCGATGTTCCTGTGACATCATGAATTGGGGTCCGCCATTTTGGCCCAATTGGGGCTCGATTTATCTGTTTTAATTTGAAACCCGACAGACTTTTCGATAATCGATTCGTTAGCCGGTACGGCCTCTGATGTTATATATTACAAAAATAACTTGTAAAAACAACATACTTGCTGGTACTTATGACACGGGTTTTCCCAGTATATTGTACCAGCTGTTATATTTACTGTAACTAGAATAAGTAGGATAAATTAGATTGTACTACAAATTTTGTAAAAAGTTGGAAAATAAACATTATTTATTTATTTATTTATTTATTACTCATCAGATTGATATTAACAGCTATAAAAATGAAGTTCGATCATAAACATGTTTGTTAAAAAGGGATCGTACTCAATTGATTCCCTGGACGTATATGATATCGAGCATGCATTCAATTATTTCCCATATAGAGATTACGGTGGACATATTTCGACTAATGGACTCTACAATCCGGGAAAATGAACCACTGTTTGCTTCGACTTACTTGCACATATCATGCCTACCAAATCAGTGTCTACCAAGATCATAAAGTGACGAGAATATTTTGTACAATGCAATGCAAATGCGATTTGACTAATTTTCATTACATAAAATACACTTTAAATTACCCAAACCTCATGCAGTGTTTTATTTATTTCTTGCCAGATATGTTTGAATCTCTGATAATTATTTTGCCAACCGCGTTGTTCTAGTGGTAATAACCAAGGGAAATGTTTTTAGGCTCGCAGTTTCTACCGCTACTTTTTAGGGTTCCGTACCAAAATGGTAAAAAAGGAACCCTTATGGTGTGACTCAGTCTGTCCGTCTCTCTGTCTGTCACAGCTGGATATCTCGAGAACTATTAATGGTATCAACTTGAAATTTGGAATAGTTTAAGATGACATTTGCCCAACTATTTTGCAAATAAGAAATAAATAAAAAAAATATCTTTTTTACAACAGGGACTGAAAAGGGGTCTTAAAAATTTGAAGTGGGGCTACTAGGGCATGTGGAAAGGGCATGCAAAGAACGCCGTTTGCACGTTTTCAATCATTTTTTCTTTTTGTTTTAGGCCACATAGTTTTCGACTTATGATGAAAAATGTAAAAAAAAATACCGTTCCCCCCCTGAATAATTCTGAAATAAAAAATCTGAAATAATTCTATGTGATAGCAGTTTATATAAAGATTACAGGAAAAATAAAACGATGTCTCAATATATCACACTTTTTTAGAAATTATCAAATTTCTAAAAAAGTCAACATTAGTTCCACTGTCGGTCAAGAGATAGCGCTGACCTAAAACTGCAATATTAATTTTATTATGCTACTCTGCAGTGTGGTTTGATGGTGCAATTATGATGGTACGGAACTCTCGGTGCGCGAGTCCGACTCGCTCTTGACCGGTTTTATTCATTACTAGAATTTTAATTTACTCTAGGATTGTAGTAAAGCCAGCAGCACATAAGTTATGCAAAACTTAATTTACAGTCTGTAATAGTACATTACACACGGGAAGTTGAGCATTTTCAAGGATGGTTTCGCTTTAATCATTCGAGGTAATGTATATATGTACTTCCGGCAACTTGTATAGTGCTTTTACTCAATAAATGCGAGGAAATAAAATTTTCTAAGTAAAATGTAATTCACGGAGTGAGCGCAAAGCGCGAGCGACAAAAAATATTTCGTATATCCGTCCGTCTGTTCTTCTCTACAGGTCTCGTAAAATTTAAGCAAATTTCGTAAAATTTTATGAGCAGCTTTGATAATTATATAGTTATTTTTGTCGATACAGTTTAGAGCTACTAGTTTTTGACCAAGTGAGCGTGAAGCGCGAGCAAACAACCCCACTATCGAATTTTCTATTTTTAAATTCAAGGTGAAATTATTCAGAATGAGTAGCGAATTAGTACATACTCAAAAAAATGTACATTAGTTAACGAGTAAAGTCGTCTAAATGTTGGGGTGGCTCACTGACATGAATTTTTTATTTTATTTAACCGGACTGGCTGTCTGTATGATTTGACAGCTAAGTTTTTGTGCCTATTTGAAACGCCACTAGCGTGCGTCTAAAGAACTAATTTTGACGTACAATATGAAAATGGTTGCCGTGATGGTCTCTCCAGACTTCAAAATTTAGTACCATGTCCCTCACGCTATGCTCACGCTGCGTCCTACAGCGCCAAAATGGCGGAAATCAAATAGGCACAAAAACAGTTTGACATAAGCCTGTCCAGTGTAAATATATGCAGGTCAGTGGGGTGGCTGGATAAGTTCTCTCTAGCAACCCCAAATAAATTTTCACGAAATCCTGTGTGAAAACCTATTTTTCCCATGAAAGAGGATCTGAATATATTTGTATACTTATTTTTTACAATGAATTTGCTAGCTACGACGAGATAAATTAAGTTTTACTAAGCTGCAAACTCTAGTTAGTTTACGACAGTCAAAAAATAAACATAATGATTGTGTTCTGGGGGTCTATTACGAAAAGTTTAATGCGATACACGCAGCTGCGTCCGTGCTTCGTTTTGATTGTTTCCTATTACAAATCACTTTCATATGCGACATTGCGAAGTGATTACGTGAGTTTGACAGTTTCTCTCTAGCGTATTCCACATCGTTCGTTCAGTAGTCTATGGGCTACGATATACAAATTCAAAATGTTTGTTATAACTACAACCGAGGAACTGCGAACGACTATCGTGGCCAAGTGACTGCGTTACGCAATTGCGTATGTTATTTTTGTAATAGGCCCCCTGATGTTTTTTAAATACACAATGTGATTATAAAAAACCTGTTCTGAATTTGTACTACATATTATTTGACGAAATCCTTAACATCCTACTACGTATATAATACTGTAAAAGTGAAAGTTTGTGAGTTTGGATGTTTGTTACTTAATCACGCAAAAACGGCTAAATGGATTTGAATGAAATTTGGTACACAAATAGTTTATAGCCTGGATACTTTTATCCCGGTCAAAAAAACCTTAGGGATTTTACGAATATCATGTTCACGTAGGACGAAAACGCGGGTGGAAGCTAGTATAAGATAAATGAAATAATAGGGTATGTGTTACAATGCCGAAGTAGAAAAGACCGAATTTTACAAGACATATGGACGAAAGACCGAAAATCAAAAGGTCGAATGGTTGTTTGAGCGTACGTTTAAAATCACGAAATCACGAAGGGACATTTTACCGGAAATACTAAATCCCGAAGCTTAAAAAACCGAAGGTCAATATACCTAAGTTCTATACTCCGAACTACTTAATACCTGGTGGAGGTGACTTTAGGCTTCGCCTGAAATGCTTTATAGCAAATTTAGCTGTCGGCAAAAAGTGTAAACTAGTCTACCAGGACTTAGAAACCATATGTCATGCCATAAAAAAAAGTCCTGAACGGGTGGTAGGAAAATATAGACGATTCAAAAGTACTTAATAATTAAGTTTATTTGAATAAAGCTATTTTTGACTTTGACTTTGACTTTGACATAACCGTAGGTCATGAGATAGGTGCGAGGAGCGTAGCGACGAGCATATTAGGTTAACGTGAACCCAGCGCGCGAGCCGAGCGAGCGAAGCGAGCGTACTGCGGCAGCGGCCGGCGAAGCGCCAGAAAAAAGCTATTTCAAACTCAATTGGTGGATTTTGTCGAAATAATGACCATTTTACAAGCATTTTTGAGTAAAACAAATTAACCGCAACGCCTACTTTCATAAATGTATGTGTTTGTGTAGGTAGAGTAAGTTATAAGTATCGACATTTTAACTTTCGGAGTTTTAAACTTGCGGAATTTGGAACTTTCGGTCATTTGATAATCGGTCTTTCAAGTTTCGGTCTATCGGATTTCGACATTTAGTATGTTCGGTATTTTGAAAATAGGTGTTTTATGCATCGATATTTTGGTCGTATGTATTACTAGCGGCCGCCCGCGACTTCGTCTGCGTGAAGAGTTTTTTTGCTATCCCTCGGGAACTATATGTTTTTTCGGGATGAAAGGTACCCTATGTCCTTTTCTGTACCCCTGACAACGTGAATACAAAATTTCATGATGATCGGTTCAGTAGTTAGGACATGAAGGCGTAACAAACAAACAAACAAACGGACTTTCGCATTTATAATATTAGTAAGGATGAATTTTCGGCATTGTAATGCATACACAAATAATAATACTTATTATAAATAATAGTATGTTGACCCACGCGCGAGTCCCGCAGCGAACGCCCTCACAGTCGTTAGCCGTGATGATAGTACACCGTCAATACAATATAAAAAAAATACAATCGTTAATACCAAACTCATACAAAATGCTGCAATTATCAGTTATGTCCTTATACGTTCTCCGCGGCACAATCCATCCCCCCCCCCCCCCCCCCCCCACCGTGTAGATTGGCAGGGTTTGCACGTAATAACTAATCACTCAGAGGGCTGGTAATAAAATTAATAATGGCTGGATATTTAAAAGTGTATTAAGATTAAACAGCATGATAATGATTGAAAAAGGGTCATTACTAAACTGAGCAATCACAGCTCGGCTAGTTTCAAATCAACAAAGCGAACGAAAATGTCTGCTTCAGCTGTTGGAACACTAGTGACTATAATATTGTGTCAATTAAATTTCGCAACATCAAAATACACGACAGATTTAAAGGATATTGAGAAATGTAAGAATCCCAATCCTCCATATTTCAAAAAAGAAGATAATAACATTACTTTGGATATTGCTGCTGAGAACATCAACGGCAGAATGTATATAAGATGTAACGTGACCAACAAAATCGATTTGGAGGGTTACTATTGGTTTTTCATGAGCAAAAATCCTAATTCAGCTTCAACTGACACCGTGAATTGGCCTAAAATAACTTGTAAAAACATGCTTATTAGATTGATACTTGCAGCTATAAAGGGGAAGTACGATCAAAAGACGTGTACATTAAAAAAAGGATTTTACACTTGTGGTAAATTGGATCTATATACGATAGAACATGCATTCAGTTACTTTCCGTATAGACAAGAAGGTGAAAATCAGTGGACTGTTGGTCTTTATAAGCCACGGCAGGGGACCACAGTTTGTTTGGATTTGTTTACTCAAATCAGGATCATAAAATGACAAAGAGGTGCTCAGTAAAATATTTTTATACTGTATTTGAAAATGTATAATTTGTGTATTGGCCTTTAAAAAAATGGAGTAAAATTTGTATTCTGGTAATAAATAATAATTAATTTGGCATTTGAAAAGGTGTTTGATTTCTTAAATATAATACAAGCTAAGGAAAATTCCTATGAAATTTGTATTGTATTGTGTTGTCCTATGAAACATTGTGATTACCACATAGAGTTAGGGGAAGTTAGGCAAGACGATTATATTATGGGAACGCATTAAAAACACACCGAAATTGTTAGTCACCAAAACTCTTTAAACTTTTAACTTGTACTATATTTATCTTTGGAAAATGCTTCTGAAAACTTAAACAACCTATCAAAATTTTGGCTGTTCAAAAATAATCATAATAGGCATGTTGACTATTTTTTTTATTTTATGTTACATAAATTACCCCTAAAAAAAGAAACATTTGTATAAGAATTATTACGCTAGCATGAAAACTGCCCGAGATATCACAGTTTGAAATGCACAAAATTGGACTCACCCGAAAACGCTCCATACTAACGGCTACCAAGTTATGACGTCACGCCTTCCTACGTTGTATGCAACGCGTAGGAAATTTGTTCGGCAGCTATATTAAATATTGTGTTTATCAAAATGATTTCTTTGACAAATTTGCTATAAATTTTACGGACTAATTAAATATATTAATTATTTTAACAAATTTTATACTTTTTAAATGGACTTGTGCACTCAACTTTGAAGGGTCATAAAACAAATAATACGCAATATATAAAACCAAGAGGTATACAAGCTACTCCAAAAGTTTGATATGTTTACGATTTTTATTAGTATTTCGTTATTTTATTCATAAGTCAACATCCCTATTATCATTTCCGCCCACTCCTAAAAATGCGTACACCGCAGAAGCGAAAAGACAACATGTAACTGTATTCATCACAAAATATCTTTCTAACCCTGTAAAGACGTGCAGTCCATGCATGACTCTCTGTGCACATTCTACACTCAACTCAGTCTTTCAACAGTGGTTGTTCAGTATATATATATTTATGCACAAAAAAAGAAGAAGTTTGATCGTTTGGCATATCATACTTACAGTGGTTCTTCTAATTTTAGTCCATGTATAGGGCAACTCAGTTATTTTGCTTGTTCGTGTATAAGTTTCTTGCGCCAGTTTAAAATCTTAATATTAGTTTAAAAAGTCTATAGGGTGGCAGGAAAATATAGACGATATTTTCATACCACCTTTTCTAGACTTTTTAATTCAAAAACGCTTAACTTTTAAGTTATTTGAATATTGACAATGACTATAAAATATACCTCTTATTCAAGCGCCAATGTTTCAACTAGTAATTGAAAGGATACAATCACAATAAGCATAAAGGGGCTAGCCTAAATGTTTTTTGTTAAAACGAACTAAGTATATTATTAATACGGTACAATTTTTTCGTAAAATGAACCAACAATGTAGGTATTTATTTTGTGTTCATTAAATAAAGCTTTCTAATCCTTTCTATTGTGAATATAGTAATTTTATGCATTACGAAAATACAAAGCAAAAGTGTGTTTTGAAAAAAAAAATAGGTCTTTATTTTTATAATGCATTTAATGAAAGACAACTTATTCACTAATACTTACTAGATTTGTAATACAAAAAGTTAATTGTACTCATATTATAGCTATAAATATTCAAAGCATTATGGTTTAAAAAGTAATAATTATCAAACTGAAATTGTAATTATAAATATTTTTAAATAAATTTCATGAAAGCTTTCGTATTTTTGTTATACTATAATATTTTTTAGCAAAATTAAAAAATAAAAAGAATAATTTTAAGTATGAATTTTTTTTTTTATTACTTATAAACAAGGGAAGATGACGAAAGGTGAAATCGAGAAGAACGAGCTTCCTGTCATTAAAAATATTGCCTAGATATTTATCTATAACCAACATCAAATTCACGATAATGGTTGGCCATTTTTCAATCATTATGATTTAATTGCATGATAAGATTATAGGAAAATAATGACCAATACCAAAAAAATTATTTATTCACTAAGTATACCTACCTACATCATTGCAGCGCGATTGATGCTAAACTTTTTAAAGTGTTATTAAGTATATTACTAATACCTAATATAATCAAAAATGTGCTTTGCAGCGTTTATTACAGTTCAGTTTGTAATATTAAGTCAAATCAAATTGACAACTTCTCAATACACAACAGTGTTGCAGGAAATTGAAAAGTGCAAAAATCCAAATCCTCCATATGCAAAAGAAAACGATAGCGTAATTTTAAATATTGCTGCTCAAAATATCAGCGGAAAAATGTACCTTAAAGGTAATTTGAGTCTCAATAATAATTTGGATGGTTATTATTGGTATTTTGTTAGCAGAAACTCGGACTCCTCAACTGACTTGATAAATTGGCCGAAAATAACTTGTAAGAACTTGCTCATCAGACTGATATTAACTGCTATAAAGATGAAGTTCGATCAAAAACATGTTTGTTAAAAAAGGGATCGTACTCAATTGATTCCCTGGACGTATATAATATCGAGCATGCATTCAATTATTTCCCATATAGAGAATATGGTGGGTATATTTGGACTATTGGTCTCTACAATCCGGGAAAAGGAACCACTGCTTGCATTAACTTATTTGCCCATATTAGGCCTACCAAATCAGTGCCTATCAAGATAATAAGGTGACGAGAATATTTTATACAGTGCAATTCAAATTTTATGACGACACTGAAGTTAGGCGAAACGCTGCGCAATGACGTCATAAAAAAAATTATAGGTGTCAGCGGGTGAGCGAACGATGCGGGGCACAACTACATGCACAGAGGCTAACTTCACACCTACAAGTTTGCATGTCACTGTAAGAAAAAATAATTTATAGTCAAGCTATCAACTAAAATATGGGTCAAGTTACTTTGCATCTGAATATAAATTTCTCACCGACCGACGACACTGCATCACGCACACGAAATCGTTTGAGATTCGTCTGATGTTGTAGCGTTATAGAGTGTCGTCGGTGGGAAGCGTCTATGTGTGCGTTGCTCGAGAGCGCGTTGTATTAAGCTTAACTTGTATAGTCTCTCTATTTTGTGGTTAAGGTGTTAAATGAATATAGTGGATATGTTACCGCTAAATTACGGAATCCGTAAATGTGCGAATTAACAAGTTAACCTGCACATTAGCTGATCTAGTCAGTAAAGGTGCTAAATTTTTCTTAAAGTAGCAGATTTCCGCACTTTAACTAGTCAATCTGCATATTAACGGATGCTACACTGTTAAAGTGCGGAAATGAGTGAGTAAAATAGCCAAGGTTTCAGGAAAGTTAAGTTAAAGACATATTTACTTCTCAAGCTTACGCGCTCACTAGACATGAAATAAAATAAATTTTAACGGAAACTAGCACGGTTTTATTGAAAGTATTTTGGTAATTAGTTGGTATTTGTTTTGATTTTTGGTTTTCCTGACGTTTCGGCAGCTTTGCAGCTGCCGTAGTCACGGAGGACTGAAGCTACACGTGAGCCTACCCTCAAGCGATGAATTTTTTAAGACGGTTAGTAATTAATATTAACAAAAAAATTTAATTGGTTTAAGTTAATTTATAATTTAATTTTGTGATTTAATTAATGCTAAAAAGAGAGAATCTACTGAAACTACCACCATTTCTTAAAATTGGGAGGCCCCTCCAAGAAAGAAATGGCGAAAGAAAACTTGGAGAGGAAAGCCGACCTCCGTCTTTTATATTTATTAATTTATTTGCAAAAGGAACTAACCGTATCATTAGATCTTGCAGTGTGTGTTTGGGGCTTTAGCTTGTGAATGATGGGGTCCCAAGCTGGTGGAATTTTCCAACCATCATCTCTATTGAAATTAGGATATTTATTTATTTCGATAGCCTCGCGGAGCATTCTAGGAATAAATCTACGTTCCCTAGCAAGGATTTGGGGTTTGTCAAATCTAATGTAATGGTTGGGCCCCTCAAAGGCGTGATTACACACTGCAGACTTGTTATCGCGCCTATGTTTCATGTCAGCTACATGCTCTTTAACGCGGGTCCCTATACTTCACATTGTTTGCCCGATGTAGGAGAGCCCACAGTCACACACAATCTAGTTTGTAGACGCCTGCGGCTTGAAGGGGGATATTACACTTGACAGGTCATAAGAATTGGTGGATCTTCTTCGGCGGCTTGAAGTAAGTTTTGATTGACGCTCGCTTCAGAATGTTTCCAATCTTGTCAGTGACACCCTTCAAGTATGGTATGATGGCAGGTTGACGCTCTACTGTGAATGGTTTGACGCGTTTTCTGTGACGAAGGCGTGGTACTTGCAACTTGTTGTTACGCAGTACTTGTTTGACGTGCTGAAGCTCAGCCATCAGGTGTTGTTTGTCACAGATGCCGCGGGCTCTCTGAAACAAAGATTTCCGGTTAGTTCCTTTTGCAAATAAATTAATAAATATAAAAGACGAAGGTCGGCTTTCATCTCCAAGTTTTCTTTCACCATTTCTTTCTTGGAGGGGCCTCCCAATTTTAAGAAATTTTGGTATTTTCAGTAGATTCTCTCTTTTTAGCATTAATTAAATCACAAAACTAAATTATAAATTTACTTAAACCAATAAAAAAAGAATTGTTAAATATTAATTTCTGAACGTCTTAAAAAAATTCATCGCTTGAGGGTAGGCGTGTAGCTTCAGTCCCCCGTGACCACGGCAGCTGCAAAGGTGCTGAAACGTCGGGAAAACCAAAAATCAAACCAAATACCAACTAATTACCAAAGTACTTTCAATAAAACCGCGCTAGTATCCGTTAAAAATTGTTTTATTTCATTAAAGACATATTGAATTTCTGGCAATTCTAACCTACCTAAGACTTTTTCCATAACTTCAATATTCAAGTTTTCACTTCTGCCGGCACTCCCGGAGTGCAGCCCGATTTTTTATTATTATGTTGTTGTTTTAATCACAATCATATGACAACATAATAATATATAGTAGACAGAAGAACCGTTCAGATCAAATCTAATCGCGGTTTTCTGTGCAGAATCTCGAGCCAAATCGATCTTAGGCAGCTCCTAGCCTAGCACAACTGCTGTCAAAAGCGGTCATAGCGGGGCGCTTCTGCTTATAAAACACAGACGTTACCTTTATAATTTTGTAGTCATACTGTTACACCTTTACTATCCTAATTTTATTATTGATTTATCAAACTTAGCGCTTTCGCACACGGGCAACTTTTGTCTCCGCAACTTTTTTGTCTCTCACGTGATTTGTATGAAAAGTTGCAGACGACCGTGTCGCTTCGTGTGCGCGCTTCCATATAAACCAGTGGACTTGATGTGAGAGACAAAACAGTTGCTGGGAGACTAAGTTGCCTGTGTGCGATAGCGCTTAATAAAAATAGGTTTTTGTAAAATTCTTTGCCAGAGGTCCTACGGTCCTACCGTGTACTTTTTTTTAATCACTAGAATTTTAATTTACACTAGGATTATAGTACGGCCAGCAGCACTAAACTTAACAGTCTATAATAGTACATTTACTAGCAAGCAGGAAGTTGAGCATTTTCGAGGATGGTGTGAGTGTGAGGCAATATAATTGCTTCCCTTTTCTCAAGAAAAGCGAGGAAAAAAAATGTTCTTAGTAAAATAAAATTTTTGGCCGAGCGAGCGCGAAGCGCGAGCGAAGTGTCTCTGTCTCAGCTTGGGCAAAAATGCTTTCGTATGACCAGCTGTACATCCGTTCTCCTCTACAGGGGCCGTACCGGCTAACTCACATGGCTATCGTAATCGCTTTCAATTTGACAGATGGATGTGATACATTTCTAACTTTTCTATGGTAAGTTTTTTTTATGCCAAATAGAAGTGGCAATGTGTAACATCCATCTGTCAAATAAAAGCGATTACGATAGCCATATAAGTTAGCCGGTACGGCCCCTGGTCATATTTCTCAACCGATTGAAATATTATGAGCAGGTTCATTATACATAGATTTTTGTCGATAGAGTTTTCCAAATTTTTTCATTAAAAAAAACATACTTCAGCCATTCCGAAAAATTATAAAAAATTACACAAATTTGAGGTCTACACAGTCACAGAGCCACTAGTTAAATTGGTTGGCCAGTCATGAAGCCATCAAGTTTCTTATAAATAAGTAATGCTAGCTGATGAGTTCTATCGTTTTGAATTTAGAATACTGCTTGAAATTCATTAACTAGCAATAGTAGGTAAGTATTGAAATTCATTGCCGCACTGAATTTCAAATTTTGAATATGATAAAATCAAACCACCACGTAAATGTTGAACCTCCCGCATCCTTTTTCAGAAATGATTATAATCATTATTTCAGAGCATAAGTGAGAAGAGTTATTAAAATCCTATTTTAGAACCATCGAGATTTTGAGCTCAAAATATTACCTACGTTTTCAACAAATAAAAAAAACACAATCATCATTATTCAGCAATAATTTCCAAATGATGATGATAGGTAAAATTTAATGACCCGAACTACAATTAGTTTGGTGCGCAAGATTTAAATAGTAGCCATTATTTTCTAATCTAAAGATTTTACTTGTTCAATGGGCTTGAAAAACGAACGAACAAAATGGAACTTATACCAAAAATTGTAATTATTATATGTCAAATAAAGTTTGCTACTGCTGATTACACAACATTTATAAACAAGACAGAGATATGTATCAATCCAGATCCTCCATATAAAGACCATAATAACTTTATAGCAAAATTTGATAGCTATAGAATCAACGGCAAGATGTATGTCAGAGGAAATTATACAAGTGACCATGATTTGCGTGACTATTACTTCTATGTCAATATTAAAATCGTGAAGGCGAACGCAACTAGTGATTTCGTAAAATGGAATAAAGTCACATGTAAAAATATTCTCGTGAAAATTGTTTTGAAAGCTACGAATATCAAATTCGATCAGAAAACGTGTGTTATTAAAAAGGGTTTTTACTCATTCGAGAAGGTGGATTTACTGGCTATAGAGCATGCATTTAATTATTTTCCGTATCGAGAAGAAGGAGACTATCTATTGACTCTGGGTTCTTACAAACCGAAAGAAGGCACCTTATTTTGTTGCAACACATTTCTTCAAATTAAGTTTAAATAGTGATCAATGTGAATATTAATTTACTGAATAGTTATTGTTTCATTGCCTTATTCTTATAAAAAAATTGTTATGACAAATTGTTTCAATCATGGTAGTGTTAAGTTGTCAAATAATAACTTATGACTTAAATGCTCAACATAAGTTTAAAATATTAAATTATACAATTGTGTTTTTTTTGTTTTTATTATAATAGGTACTTTTTTATACGAGTTTCAATTTTCATGATTATTTTTTCCTAAATTATCATTATCAATCACGAATATTTTGTTTATGCTATATTGGACAGTGAAAATGATAATCAAAGTCAAAAGATGATCAAAAGATTTCAGGAAAATCACGCGTTTGAAAAGTGCACATTCCATTACATTTATCCGCTGAAAAAATTTATATTTTTAGTTCACAGTATGATCCATAAATTCAAAAAAAACATTAAGATCATTCATTTGCCGTGTCCAGGAATCGAGCGGATACTAATCCTTACTAAAATTATAAATGTGAAAGTCCGTTTATTTGTTTGTTTGTTTATTTGTTTGTTACGCCTTCACATCGTAATTGCTGAAGCGATCATCATGAAATTTTGTATACACGTTGTCAGGGGTGCAGAAAAGGACGTAGGGTACCTTTCATCCAGAAAAAACGAACAGTTCCCGAGGGAGAGCAAAAAAAACTGTCCACGCAGACGAAGTCATGGGCGGCCGCTAGTGAAAAATCTTTTGGACTATTATGGCACCAATCGATCAATCAATCGGGGTTGATCAATTTTCTCACATGATATCCTAATTATATTGAAGGAAGCACAGGAAATCTAACAAAGAGTTATAATATAAAAAGACAAAAAAAATGTTTTCATTTCTCATATTCGGAATGTGATGTATATTTAAACTGAGCAGCGGGTCCAAAACTCTTCGTTCCACCTTAGGGAGTAAAAGAAATTTAAAAATAGAACTGAATTTGGTTACATAGTCAACCATAGAGTTACCTCATTGGTAATGGTTTAAAAAAATAGATAGGGCGCATTCACGAACAACAATGAAACATGGTATAAACAGCCAGTGCAAAATTAAAAATATTGGGCAGAGCGGCCGGCGACGCGGCGTGTTCCAAATTCAAAATAAGAAAAACTATAAAATATTGGCTGGATACCTTACTCTGTGACTTTGAGCTGTGTGTGTTGAGTTGATTTTATATTTGCTAAAAATGAGTTCATCAAGCGATTTTGAAGTATTGACCCCGGATTCAGTAACAAACGAGGCAAACAAAATAATATAAAATCTTTGCCAGTAAGTTTCGAAGGAAAAATACTTAAATGCGTACAATGATTTTATGAAGTGGCGAGCAAACAATAAAATAAAATCATTTTCAGAAAATGTATTTCTCACGTATTTCAGTGGATTATCAAAGAAAATACTGCCTTCCACTCTATGGAGCAAGTACTCTATGATCAAGAGCACATTAAGTGCTAAACACAATGTAAACACTAATTGTTCTAATTTTTCGATTAATTTTAAATAGGTATAATAAGTATAAGGTACCAGCTAAGTACATGTTATTATTAATAAACATTTTGAAAAAAAACTACGACTTTTTTACTTTCCTTATATTCGAAATGAAAAGTAGAGTGTTAAACACGGGTCAAAGTCATCAATTCCATACTCGAACTATAGCCGCCCTCGCTACGCTGGGCGTCTAAATATCTCGTATGGGTATTGCTTCCTTTGGACCCTCATATAACAATCTACTATTAAAAAAACAAAAAACCGACTTCAATAAAACCTACCACTAAAAAGCAAGAAATAATATTCGTATTAATAAAAACACGTCTATTGAAGTCGGGTGGGGCTGGAGTACAAATTCCTTTTTTTTTATTCTAAAAGCCACACCCGACTTCAATAGACGTGTTTTTATTATTACGAATATTATTTCTTGCTTTTTAGAGGTAGTTTTTTGAAGTCGGTTTTTTGTTTTTTTAAACAATTTTTATTTTTTTTATTTTTAGTGTAGGTACCTTTTGTATTAGGTAGTGTAGGTATATTATTTAGGTAGAAAACTCGGGTCAGCCAAACGTGAGTTAATCGCGGAGAAACATACATACATGTGGGTCAAACTGAGAACCTTCTTTTTTTAAGTCGGTTAAAGAACTACACATAAGATATCCCTTTTCCAACAAAAAAATAATTATCTTATTCAGTTCATAAACAAAGAAGTTATACGACTGATCATCGAGGTAGTTTACACAAAATCATACTATTTTCGTGCTTTTTTCAAGATTACTTGAAAAGTACTGAACCGATTTCAAAATTTTTAAAAATGGGACCAACTTGAATTTTTACCTAATGTAATATAATAACGTTTGAATCATTTCAATCGGTTTAGCCGTCTTCGAGTAATCGGTGTACATACAAAAAAACTTTTTTAACAAAAAAGAAAAACCTCCTTCAAAAAAAGCGAGAAATAATATTCAAATCATTGGTTACGCAAAACATTATTAATAAAACACGTCTATTGAAGTCGGGTGGGGCTGGAAGACAAGTTATTTTTTTATGTATCTGAAAGCCCCACCCGACTTCATTAGACGTGTTTTATTAATAATGTTTTGCGTAACCAATGATTTGAATATTATTTCTCGCTTTTTTTGAAGGAGGTTTTTCTTTTTTGTTAAAAAAGTTTTTTATTTTCAACTTTTTAGTGGTAGGTTTGTAAGCATGTAAATATTTTTTAACTTTATAAAATATTTTCAATGGTAAAATGCCCACAACTCAAATTCCAAATTTACGCTGTTTGTTTTTGAGGAGTTCCGTTGTGTCTTCGTAGTCCAAGTCTAGTCCAGAACCTTGCATCACAGACCATGGTTTGGTTTGTTTTGGATTGTCATAAACCTACCAAAATCCAAATCACTTTACATATACTATTTGAATTTGAGGAGTTCCCTTGTGTATCTTCAAAGTTCAAAATCCAATACCGATGAAATTAAAATGTGACCACTCTTGAAGTATACCCTTTCAAACAAAAAAAATAATCATCTAAATCGGTACATAAACAAAGATGTCATGTTCGAAAATCCGTAAAAACACGTGTGATGGCAAGCTAAATAATTGTCATTTTTCAGGATTATGAAAAAACTACCAGCCAGATCTCTGTAATTTTTTTATGGGACCACACACAAACTATGTTCTTTAAGATAAAAAAAGAATTGTATAAATCGGTTAACAACTGACGAAGTTATGGTAAAACATACATAAAAAAAAAATACCGACGACTTGAGAACCTCCTCCTTTTTTTGAAGTCGGTTAAAAAAAACGGGTCGAATTGAGTACCTCCCTCCTTTTGAAGTCGGTAAAAAGACTAAGCACTATTTGACATCTGAAGAAGTTATATTGATTTATTGTACCGTCCCAGCTACCAGAAAATCAATTTATTGGCCACGAGGAAACTAAATTCCTCGTAGACTGCTGTAATGGACCGAGCACCATATGTGCCAGGGTATCCCAAAGTGTGGTCCACGGACTCTTAGGGGGTCCTTAGCATGTGTATCAGGTGTGTCATGTGTATTTTATTGATAGTTTCATTACAGGAAGGGTAAACTGTGTTTCATGCTACGGTCCTCCTAAGGGACCGTGGACCAGACTCTACCCTGGATACCCTGGCATAAATGGTGCTCGGTCCATTACAGCGGTCTACGAGGAATTTAGTTTACTTGAGTAAAGAATTTAACTAATTTCTTACGAAGCCAATTTGGCAGTGCAGATTTATAGTTCATAGTCTTCCTTTAATTTGAGATCTTATGATTATTAAAATAGGGATTGGATTCTTATAATCGACCCTATCGATTGGTGTCACAAGAGCACGGGTGCAGTTTTTATAATAGGGATGTTGACTTATGAATAAAATAACGAAATACTAATAAAAATCGTAAACATATCAAACTTTTGGAGTAGCTTGTATACCTCTTGGTTTTATATATTGCGTATTAAATGTTTATGACCTTTCAAAGTTGAGTGCACAAGTCCATTTAAAAAGTATAAAATTTGTTAAAATAAATAATACATTTAATTAGTCCGTAAAATTTATAGCAAATTTGTCAAAGAAACCATTTTGATAAACACAATATTTAATATAGCTGCCGAACAAATTTCCTACGCGTTGCATACAACGTAGGAAGGCGTGACGTCATAACTTGGTAGCCGTTAGTATGGAGCGTTTTCGGGTGAGTCCAATTTTGTGCATTTCAAACTGTGATATCTCGGGCAATTTTCATGCTAGCGTAATAATTCTTATACAAATGTTTCTTTTTTTAGGGGTAATTTATGTAATATAAAGTAAAAAAATACTCAACATGCCTATTTTAGACTCTGTAGGAGACTTATATTTAATTTATCAATATTATTAAATATCACTTTTTTTTTAGGTTTAATAATAAAAATGTTATTTTCACTCCTCTTGCTCAAAAAGTCCGTTATTGTAACGTACAAAAGTCGAGATAAAATAGCATAATTACCCCTAGGGGATAAAGTTTTTTCTTTTTTAATGTTTGTCTATTACCAATGAGCCTAACTAAAACGAAAAAGTTTTTATTCATAGATAGAATAATTACGAATAAAAACTCGCTCGACTTTTTGAAAATGGAACTAAATCTCTTCGGTGAAATCATAGACTTATTTATACTCTGTGACTTTAGGTTTAAATCGTAGAATGCACGCAGCATTGTGTTTCTTATCTGCTACAGTAGACATTAAAAAAGCATGGCGCGAAATCTTTTGAATTTTTCACTAATTACAAACTGATTAAATTGTGTGACTGTAATAGGAAAGAAATAGTTTTAATCTTTTGCCGTCAAGCACAAATCATATTGTATGAAAAGTTTATGAAGTGAAGGATAGAAAAACGAGTGGATTCGTTTACGAAAGTATAAACTAGGTATTTATTATTGTATTTTATTTTCTCGCAATCGTAGTGAAAAGTAGAGTGTAACACACGACGCTAAAAACCCATTGTAACTCGGTTTCTATTTATTCCCTCGCTAAAGCTCGGGAATAAAACTACCTCGTATGCAATGGGTCATTTTAGCGTCTTGTATAACAATCTACTATTAATAATTTTGATAAATTAAATATAAGTTTATGTCCTACGTCTAAGTCCTACAACTTTCGATTCCGATATTGGGCAGGCACCTTTGAATGCAGAGTGGACTATGGCCCTAGTGAATTTTATTTTATTTTTCTCGAGGGACCATAATCATTCTTTTGAATTATTTCACTGTCCGGGGGGCTAACTGTCTAATTTAAAAATCTATCGCAATTGCTTTCATTTGACAGATGGATGTGAGACATTGCTGCATTTCTTTGGTAAGTTATTATTTGTGCCAAAAAGAAGCATCAATGTGTTACATCCTGAAAGCTATTGCGATAGATTTTGAAAGGACATTCGAATCATTTCTATTCAGAAGGCATCCAGTGAGTTTACGGAAAAGATTACAAGAGAAACAAATGATACAATAAATCCCTTTCATCGGAGAGTGTTTCTAATGAGCAGGCTGCTCGTCTAACCGATGATCATGTACGTTTCCGTTCCTGTTCGGTTTCAATATCGTTAAGTGGGCAAGTGATGAATGTGCGGTAGGAAATCTGTTGTCTTCATTCTATTCGCAACGAATGCGTGCCATCCATACGTAGAATGGCCACGTCTGTACTATGTTGTGTGTTTTGTTACTTACCGTATAAAGTGAAAAAGAAAATACAAAAATAAAATTAATATTTCAATTTGTGTTACTCTTAGTTGATTTAAAATAAAAATCTTTATTGTTGGAGTTTAATTTCAAAAATAGAAAATCTAGGTTCTTATTCAAAAAAAAAAGTTCAAACAACAGTAACAACGTATAAATTCCTCTTTTATGTATTTATTCGCTTTTCAGAACCTAATTTAACTTCTAGGAAAAAAAGATTTTCTTTTAAAGAAAAAAGTTGATTTGCTTTTTTTCTGAAGGAAAAACTTATGTAAAAATGTTGGATTGTGCTCAGCTCATCAAAGCCTTTCATATAAGATAAGATAAGAGAAAAAAACCGGCCAAGCGCGAGTCGGACTCGCGCACGAAGGGTTCCGTACCATAAAACGGTAAAAAAATACTACCTGTTGTCGTTATTAATATCAAGCAAACAACGGCAAAAAAAATGACGTTACTTTGTATGGGAGCCCCCCTTAAATATTAATTTTGTTCTGTTTTTAGTATTTGTTGTTATAGCGGCAACAGAAATACATCATCTGTGAAAATTTCAACTATCTAGCTATCACCGTTCATGAGATACAGCCTGGTGACAGACACACAGATGGACAGCGGAGTCTTAGTAATAGGATCCCGTTTTTACCCTTTGGGTACGGAACCCTAAAAAAAGGAAAAATTTAAAGAAGAAAAAAAGATAAAGTGAAAATCCTAAGAAAAAAGTACTTTTTCGTTTTTTGTAGAAAAAAGAAGAAAAAAAAACAACTAAGATAAAATATAAAATTGATTATTTATTTACCTTTCAAAGAAGAATAAGATAGAAACAAAGAAAATGATTTTTTTATTAGTTCGTATGTATGTCCATAACAATCTGTACGCACTTAGCAAACGAATAGAAAATTGTCCATTTGAGTAAGGGGGCTGCATACCCTTTTCAAATGTAATCATCATATTTAAGAGCATGAGTGGGAAAGGTACATATCACACGGTTAACATTTTAACCCGAGTAGTAGATTTTTAACCGACTTCAAAAAAAGGAGGAGGTTCTCAAGTCGTCGGTATTGTTTTTTTTTTTTTTTTTTTATGTATGTTTTACCATTACTACATTATTTACAGAGATCTGGCTGGTAGTTTTTTCATAATCCTGAAAAATGACAATTATTTAGCTTGCCATCACACGTGTTTTTACAGATTTTCGAACATAACATCTTTGTTTATGTACCGATTTAGATGATTCTTTTTTTGTTTGAAAGGATATACTTCAAGAGTAGTCACATTTTAATTTCATCGGTATTGGACTTTGAACTTCGAAGATACACAAAGGAACTCCTCAAATTCAAATAGTATATTATGTAAAGTGATTTGGATTTTGGTAGGTTTATGACAATCCAAAACAAACCAAACCATGGTCTGCAATGCAAGGTTCTGGACTAGACTTGGACTACGAAGACACAATGGAACTCCTCAAAAACAAACGGCGTAAATTGGGAATTTGAGTTGTGGGCATTTTACCATTGAAAATATTTTATAAAGTTAAAAAATATTTACATGTTTACATACCTGCCACTAAAAAGTTGAAAATAAAAACTTTTTTAACAAAAAAGAAAAACCTCCTTCAAAAAACCTGAAACAAAAACAGCTTCAAAATTAAATACCTCAAAAAAAGCGAGAAATAATATTCAAATCATTAGTTACGCATAACATTATTAATAAAACACGTCTAATGAAGTCGGGTGGGGCTTTCAGAAATATAAAAAAAAAATACTTGTCTTCCAGCCCCACCCGACTTCAATAGACGTGTTTTATTAATAATGTTATGCGTAACTAATGATTTGAATATTATTTCTCGCTTTTTTAGAGGTATTTAATTTTGAAGCTGTTTTTGTTTCAGGTTTTTTGAAGGAGGTTTTTCTTTTTTGTTATTCACTATACTGTCGAATACAACATTGTTACCTAGAGAGCAGTCCGTGTACGGAATTAAACGTCGTCTAAGATTGACGACGTTGCCCCTAAAAGATCTCTTCTCACCTAGAACCCGTGATAGATTGGTCTCAGATTTGTTACCGATCGATCGTATCTGATAACAGTGAGCTTTTGATATAAGGCTGCAGTCTAAGGTTGGGTTTATAAATAAAGGCACTTTAGACTCTAAAGTGCCTTTATTTATACTAAAAAACATTTCTAACCTAACCTTTTATACTACACACATCAACTTTGTCTAGGGATACAGGTGTTATTTTCATACAAACGAGGTAACTTTGAAGCCTTGGTTTCCTGCCAGGGATGTACTGTGCTGTGATCTGATGACCACTATCCAGGGAGTGAATGGATGAGATTCAGATTGCCATACACACCCAACTGATCTCAAAACGTAAAAGCCATGTTTTAAAAAACCGTGAAAATAGCATAAAAATGTATGGAAATCCTCAAGCTGAGAACTCTGACCCATTAATCTTTTAGAATGCTGATCAGATCAGTTGGGTGTGTATTACGATCTGAATCTTTTCCATTCACTTCCTGGATGGCCATCATCAGATCACAGCACGGTTCGTCCCTAGCAGAAAACCAAGGCTTCAAAGTTACCTCGTTTGTATGAAAATAACACCTGTATCCCTAGACAAAGTTGATGTGTATATTTACAATCAGCCAGATGTGTCTCTGTGTAGCTATAGGCTTTAAAAACATTCACTTTTTAACAACGTCTTAAACATTTAATAACATACTTAGATAAACTAGAGCTCTTCTTTAAAAGTTCCTCAGTGATGAGGATCCGGGCGTAGTGCGCTTCCACCTTCGGCCTTATCATCACTTAACATCAGGTGAGGTGAAGGCCAAGTACTATCCCGTTGTGCATAAAAAAATATTTAAGTTTTTGTCCAAAAGTACTTACATTTATTTTTTGTTTACTTAATACTATAAATAACTAGCGTTTATCAATTATTTACATACATTGCTAGCTCCAATTTATTTGCTTACTTCAACATTATTTCATTATTTGTCGGGTAGTAACAACAAAGCTAAATTAATTCCTATTTGCTTTCACATATTTAGCTACTTAAAGCAGCTATTTTTCCTTGCTTTCAGAATGTAGTGTAATTATTCTAATTATGATGAAAATTTACGTCATTGTTACGCAAAAAAATACTAAATATACTTAGGTAGTTTACAGCTGTACATTTTATTGGCAAAAATATTTTTTTACCTCTCCAATCCACTCACGCGTAAAAACTCGCAGCAAAATTGATTTTTGCTTTACAATATTTTTGGTTAGCGATGTTGGAGCTTTTAAAAGCAGATAGACAATACACCCCACATGTTGGGGTCTCTGTTGGAATGACGGGCATTTTAAATCTGACTTTTTATTTTAGATGGCCCTGCCGAAAAATATTAATTCTCCGAATCTAAAAGTCCTACGGTTATAAAAAAAAATATCTTTCGAAAGCTAATAATATCACCTATCAAGTGAAAAAATATTATTTAAACTTCTAACTTTAATACATCATAAAAAAATACTTAAATAATTTTTTGTCCAAAATTAGTGAGCTTTTTTAGTTTTTCTCACAGATCTCAAAAACTAGGATTTTTTTGTATTTTTATAACACACAGGATTATTATCTACAAAAATACATTAAAATCATTGCTCTGAGTTGTTTATTTCGAGAGATAATGTTGTTTACTTACGTAACCAATAAAAAAAATATTTTCGAAAACGAACAAATTTAAAAATATTTTTATCAGTTTTTTTTTAAATTGAGTTGATTATTTTATTTGAATATAAATATCATTGAACCATAAAATCAAGTATTTACGAGTTTTGAATTTTGACAATTTTTGAAAATTAATATTTAGTGCTTGTAAGGTCATTTGCCATACGTCTGGTAAGTTGCGAATTTGAAACATGGTCGTTTGCGTGTACGGTAATATTCGTTTCTGGCACTATGCTTCGAAAGGGGGTCATATTCAAACATTAATAACTCTCGAAATATGCAACTCAGAAGAAATTATTTTGATGTCATTTTGTAGATAACATTCCTGTGTAAAACCTTCCCAGGTTTTGTCGATAAAATTAATCACATTATTTGCCTTTAAAAGCTCCGACATCGCTAACTAAACATTGATTGACTTTTGAATAAAAATCGGGTTAGGTTAGTATTTTGTTAATATAGACGTGACGTGACCAGACGTGTTACCTCATATTATTTACAAAACGAATTGCGAAAGTAACTTTGTGCTTAAAAACCGTAGAGGATAGGACGGGATAGGTTGCGCGTAGCCCGACATGCACTTGGCTGGATTTTCACATTTCTTAGTAATTGATTTCACCAAATTAATTTTAAGACTTCATAAACTTTTCGAGAAAGTATGTGCAGCTGCTTTGCTGTACAATTTATTTTATTTATGTTTTACCTGCCACTGAAACTATGAATTAATTCCTAGGATCGAAATTAAAACAAAAGATCAATAAAATCCAAAAATAATATTAAAATACAACAGACACCTCAAAAGACGATATTAACAGCAGCCATCTGTAGATACTTCCTGTCTGGCATCAGCTTGGAGCGACGATCTTCGCAAGGTGGCTGGCAAAAACTGGATGAGTGTAGCCGCGGAACTTGCTCGGTGGCGTGCACTCGGAAAGACCTATGTTCTTGCTGGCTTGGAGACATGCCTTTTTAACAATGCCATAAGGATAGTAGATTAATGAAGAGACAAATCGCGGGTCGCGTCGCCATTCGTCGGTTAGCGTGGCCAGACGTATAAAGGCTGGATCAGTAATGGGTTCGCGTGCGTGGCCTTTATTATAGAACAGAGAGTCATGCAGAGGCGCGGCTATAATTCTGGTCTATACTTAACTTGGTTGAGGCAAGGCAAGGTAATTATTTTATTAGGTACTTACTTGTAGCAAGAAAACTTTTGAATTATGCAATAGTTCCAGCGTTTCTTTAACCTAATTAGACGTTTCAGTCTTACAAACAAGCAATATAATGAACAGGTTTGAAGGATCCGTCAAAGATCTTTCATAAGATAGTAGTATTAACCAGGATTGATGATTAATGATTTTCTTCTTCATCAATCCTGGTTGTCTGAAGTCTTAAGGTACTGCGCAAAAGGGGTAAGCAGCGTTATTATTTGTACAAAACCGAAAACTATTTGTAGAGTTGATCATCAAAACAACCTTTTTATAAGAAACAGCCCTGAATCCGAGAGAAAAAACACCTGTTTCATTTTATTAGAAATCTAGTAAAGTGTATGAAACAACTGAATTTCAGTTCATTTTCAGTTTGCTTAATTTTATTTCAACTAACTTGACGTTTTCGTTTTCAATCTTGCTTCCAATCAATGTCTAAACCATAGACATAGAAAAATTTTCGCTGCGCTCAAGAAGACCAACAAAGCGTGGAAAAGAGAACTTAACATCATACGGACACGGTCTATGTAAAAAAGAGACAAAGGATCAAGTGACATGTGCCAACATTTTTTACAGTAAGAGCCCCTAGCGTCCCGCCTAGCAAATGAGCAATCACAGTTTGTTTAAAATATTTGTTAATCTTAATTATAATTTAAAATAAAGGTATCGTGGAGCCATGGTGTCTTGTGCTCTAAGTAATTGTGATGTGACAAAAAGAAATAATCCAAGTAATTACACTTTTCACAGGTAAATAAGATATTGCCACACATTTCTCTAAAACCAAATTTTTCTACATCTATTCGTTTATCGAAGAAGAAAACAGTATGGAACATAGTTTATTAATTTCCTTTGCCGTATATAGTCATATTTTATGAATATAAGTCATATTTTACGTATCTCATATAAAATGCATGCATTCGTTTTCGGATCACCTGTTTATTGACATTGTTGTTCTTTGACATTCTATTTCTATGGTCTAAACAGTCAGTTATTATTACCTTGCCTACTTTTTTTTAAAGTAGGGGGAATTACCCCTACCCATAATTTGATTGCTTAGAAAAATGTTCGCATGATTGACAGTGATCACGATGAAGGCAGACATTCTTAAAATGGGGCTTTTTAATTTTCTTTTCTTTTCTGCCTTTATGTGGCTTAATTATGGGTAATCAGTCATATCCCTTTATTACTACTAATTGGTATAAATCCTGATAGATGGCATACGATGTAAGTATAATTGACACAGAATTACTTGATTCATGGTTAAGTCTATTATTGAATTAAGCACCTACCTTTTTTAGGGTTCCGTACCCAAAGGGTAAAAACGGGACCCTATTACTAAGACTCCGCTGTCCGTCTGTCTGTCTGTCTGTCTGTCTGTCTGTCTGTCACCAGGCTGTATCTCATGAACCGTGATAGCTAGTAAGTTGAAATTTTCACAGATGATGTATTTCTGTTGCCGCTATAACAACAAATACTAAAAACAGAATAAAATGAATATTTAAAGGGGACTCCCATACAACAAACGTGATTTTGTTGCCGTTTTTTGCTCGATATTAATAACGACAACAGGTAGACAGTTGAAATTTTCACAGATGATGTATTTTTGTTGCCGCTATAACAACAAATACTAAAAACAGAATAAAATTAATATTTAAGGGGGGCTCCCATACAACAAACGTATTTTTTTCCCGTTTTTGGTACGGAACCCTGCGTGCGCGAGTCTGACTCGTACTTGGCCGGGTTTTTTTAAGCACTGTAACACTTTGTATAAATGTTTTATTTATTTTATTTATTTAACAAACTTAATATAATTTAAAACACAAGGTTTGTTACAAAAGGCGAACTTAATGCTAAAAGCATTCTCTCCCAGTCGACCTTTAGGAAATAGGGGACTCATTACGAAAATAACGTACGCAATTGCGTAACGCAGTCAGTTACTTGGCCACGATAGTCGTCCGCAGTTCGTTGGTTGTAGTTATAACAAACATTTTGAATTTACAAACTACTAAACGAACGATGTCGGATACGCTAGAGAGAAACTGTCAAACTTTCGCAATCACTTCGCAATATCGCAAACGAAAGTGATAAGTAATAGGAAACGGACGCCGCTGCGTCTATCGCAATGAACTTTTCGTAATAGACCCCCTGATATCAGAATGTTTTCAGGTAGCTACCTTTTTTAGGGTTCCGTACCCAAAGGATAAAAACGGGACCCTATTACTAAGACTTCGCTGTCCGTCTGTCTGTCTGTCTATCTGTCACCAGGCTGTATCTCATGAACCGTGATAGCTAGAAAGTTTAAATTTTCACAGATGATGTATTTCTGTTACCGCTATAACAACAAATACTAAAAACAGAATAAAACTAATATTTAAGGGGGGCCCCCATACAACAAACGTGATTTTTTGGCCGTTTTTTGCTCGTTATTAATAACGACAACAGGCAGACAGTTGAAATTTTCACAGATGATGTATTTTTATTGCCGCTATAACAAAAAATACTAAAAACAGAATAAAATTAATATTTAAGGGGGGCTCCAATACAACAAACATATTTTTTTCCGGATTTTGGTACGGAACCCTACGTGCGCGAGTCCGACTCGCACTTGGTCGGTTTTTATAGCCTTCGTATTAGGTAAACTGTTAAACTATTTTTTTATGTGTTTAAAGTAACGTTTTTTTCATAGTTTCCTTTGATTTTTCCTTTTATAATCATAATTATTGTTAATGTGCATCATGATTAACGTGCTTAAGTCGTAAATATATTAAAAAATCTGTATCGTAAAACTGTTTCACATCGCAAAACCCCGCTGCAGTAAAACTCGAGACTAAATTAATCCATTCGACGCTTAGCGTTTTCCGCTAAATCACTTTTAATGGTAGTAATTACCACAAATACTTTTATTTTACACAACTCCCTGTATTGTAATAAAGAAGGAAATTCGATTCGAGTTTAACTTACTATTTAAAATGGAGAAAGCCTCAATTTATATTCACCATCCATGTGGATGTGTTCAGTCCATGAAAGTGAACAACTTTCTCCAAAGAACACATGGCCAAATATGTAAAAAAAAACCGGCCAAGTGCGAGTCGGACTAGCGCACGAAGGGTTCCGTACCAAAAAAATGGCAAAAAATATGTTTGTTGTATGTGAGCCCCCCTTAAATATTAATTTTATTCTGTTTTAGTATTTGTTGTTATAGCGGTAATATAAATACATCATCTGTGAAAATTTCAACTGTCTACCTGTGGTCGTTATTAATATCGAGCAAAAAACGGCAAAAAAAATCACGTTTGTTGTATGGGAGCCCCCCTTAAATATTAGTTTTATTCTGTTTTTAGTATTTGTTGTTATAGCGGCAACAGAAATACATCATCTGTGAAAATTTCAACTTTCTAGCTATCATGGTTCATGAGATACAGCCTGGTGACAGACAGACAGACAGACAGACAGACAGACGGACAGCGGAGTCTTAGTAATAGGGTCCCGTTTTTACCCTTTGGGTACGGAACCCTAAAAATCGAGTATCCATACAAATCAAAGAGACCACAAATGATAAATTTAGTATGGGATGACCAAAATTTTGTGGCGAAATTCGACACATGTTTCTTAGAAAAAGTTGTTTAGTTTCATGGACTGGACACATCCTTGAATTTTGGATGGTAAGTTCAGAATGACCCGATATAAGAACACTAGCTAGGTACTTTCCAACTGCGAAACAGTTTCCCGTTGCTTTGGAGCAAAGATAAATGGTCATAAACAAAAATGTTGTTTCCAAAAAACTTGCAAACCATTAGTAGAGTCCATTATTATCGTGTAACAACGTGTAAAATTATAGAAAATCTGTTTACAAGTATCAAAATGTTCATTAATGGTTTGAGAATCAAAAGACAAAACCTTGATGTGGGGTGGCACGTAGATGTAGGACTGTATCACTGATATGCTTGACTGATGGCAGGGTTTTATTTTGGAAGCAAAGGCACATACAAACTTGTATATTTTAACTCAAAATACTTATAAAAGTATGGAACACGAACCACACACAACGGTGTCCGGATGTGAAGAGAAGGCGGGAAGCGCCCCTCCAAAAGAAGCAGTGATGTACAATAATGGGTACGTATCAGAATGTGTAAAGTTAGAATGTCTAAACTTAAAATGGCAAAGTTGAAAATGTAAAAAATTTGAATGTCTAACGATTAAAATGTCAAAAGTTCAAAATGTTAAAAACGATAATGTCAAACGGTCAGATAGTCCTAAATAAAAATGTCTAAGTTCAAATGAACAAAACTTAAAATGTCTAATAGTCCAAATACATTTAATGACGTATAGAATTTACTTATGCCTTTCTTTCATTTAGGTACCTAATTAATTAGGTTAAATTCTGTGCCTCCGCCGCACATCACCATAGCCGCGCCGCTTCCTGATTTGGTAGCCGGTGCCAGTCACTGATTCAGTAGCCGGCGAACAAAATCCACTAATTGAGTTTGAAATAGTTTTTTTTCTGGCACTTCGCCGGCCGCTGCCGCGGCATGCTCGCTTCGCTCGCTCGGCTCGCGCGCTGGTTCATGTCAACCTAACATGCTCGTCACTACGCTCCTCGCACCTATCTCGTGACCTACGGTCTACGGTTTCTAAGTCCCAGTAGACTAGTTTGGACTCATTTCCGGCAGCTAAATTTGCTATAAAGCATTTCAGGTGAAGCCCAAAGACACCTCCACAGACTCAATTAACCCCAAAGAAGACGATTCGTTTTAAGATCCAACCCAATCCAAATAAATCATTGTGAACTTAGACTTAATGAACATTGATATTTTAATTTGTCAAGTATTTGATACGTTTGATACTTTGAATTTTGCTATTTTGAAGTTAGACATAATGATTTTCGACATTTTAAACCATTTAAATTTTAATTTTTGACATTTTGAACTTTGCCATTTTAAGTTTAGACATTCTAACTTTAGACATTCTGATACGTACTCACAATAATAATAATGTTGGGTAACATGCCAACACTTGATGATGCGAATCACAAAACTGATCGAATTAAATAGCTACATTTTACAAAGAACAATGACCGGCCTTTCTATTGTCTAATTTAAAAATCTATCGCAATCGCTTTCAGGATGTAACACATTGAAGGTCAAGCCACACAGCGGGCGTGACGGGGCGCGACGGGGCGCGACGGGAGTTCACACTGCGGGCGTGATCACGCCTATGTTCCGCCCCGCCGAGCTTCCGATCTGTATTCACGCTCGGCGCGACGGCGGCGTGGCGCGACGGAACGCGATACGTCGCACCACGCCGGCCTGTGTGACGTCGTCCATAGTGTCTAGTACATTACAACTTCTCAGCGTCGCGTCACCGTCCCGTCACGCCACGCCCGCTGTGTGGCTTGGCCTTGAAGCTTCTTTTTGGGACAAATAAAAACTTACCAAAGAAATGCAGCAATGTGTCATTAAGGTCATTATGTGTCACATCCATCTGTCAACGAAAGCGATTGCGATAGATTTTTTAAATTAGACAATTAGCCCCCTGTACCACTTCCCATCCCATACAAGCGTTGACCTATCAAATAACTTTTTTTTTCAACACACTTGCTCGTAAAGTGAGCCCTAATACATCGCTTTTAGGGCCATAAACCGAACTATAACAAACGCGTGCAATAATATATAAAACACTAGTTGGTTATAGAATTATCCCTACAAAGTTAAATAGGTACCTTACTGCAAGTTCCCTGCGTGTAAACAGAGCATTTTTAATTTAACCGGGTAATACAGTTATTTTTTTAGTAACAACAAAGAGGTTTTATGCCGCTAAAAATTCATTTGCATTTTTGGAATAAATAAATGTGTAGGTCCTTAATTAAGTCAAACAAATATTTATTATTATCAAATTATTTCTTATTTACAATATTTTGTTCAAACATATTAAAATATTAGCATTTTATCACCTAAATTTATAATTTTGAAGTAGGCTGTATGCTCACTAACCCCTTTGTTCGCAAAATATTCTAGCATTGGGCGTGTGAAAAAAACAAAAAAAAAACCTGCGCGCCTTTTCTCATCATGATTATCATTTTGTTTTTGTCGTATTTGTTGCTGTGTGGTAAATTACTTTGTTTTTTCCTCGCAAATGTGTTGAAAAACGTCGTATGAAACTCGTGAGCTCTTACTTATTGCACACTCGGCTGAGTTACGCCCTCGCCTGCGGCTCGGGCTGCAACCCACAGCCTTGTGTGCAATAAGTAACCTAAGCTAACTTGTATCATAATGTACTATTAAAGTACATGTATATCGTATAATGATAATAACATTTTATTTGAATAGTTGCTATGACCGTAGAACACTAGTATTTATTGAATTTTAATTAAAATCAATTTTATGTTCTTTTTTTAATATTGGCAACTCTAATTCAATACTGCCGATTTTTATTTCAGTTAGCAATTTATAAATAAGCAAAAATATGCAATTTTATGGGCTATATTACTTTTCTATATCCGATAATTGATGAAATCATCATTTTGACAGGTAGAAATGTGCGTCTTTACAGTGGTTTAAAATTAAATACTCATCAACATAGTTATAGCTACAGTACGTTACGATCCATGATGACGAAACGATGTTTCCGAATGCCCCAAAGGCAGAGATTGGACCTAAAACGAAAAAAAATAACTGAAATAAAATTACTTATAGACAAAGATTGATATAGGTACTTTACCCTCGTGATTTATATGAAACAAGCATAGATCAAAAGATTCGTGAGAACCTTCAGCCCCTTAACTCATGAATCTAATTATTTACTTACAATCTCAATCCATGTTTACTTCCAATGTTGACAAAAACGGGTTTCTTGATTTTGAAAGTACCTTTAGACGTAATTTTGTTATTAAATTTTACATTTTTGTATCATTTAAAGTAAGTTATATAAGTTTAAAGTTTTATATTTTAAAGTAAGTGCCTACCTTTAACCCTTTACCGCTTACTGTGCCTAGAACACTTTTGTGTTCTATATCACCACTTACATTATCCTTTGATTTTGTTTCGAATTTAATTTGTCTCTAAGGAGTGTAGTGTAGGCCACCCAAAAAACATGCAAGTGTTTTTGCTGCGAACTAAAAACGACTGTCAAGTTAGCTGTTGACGAAATTTTTACACATAATAATATGCATAAATATACTTTTTTAATATTTTTTCACGGTAATATTTATTCCATATAATAACATATTTTTTTTGAAACGACTTAAAAAGTCCATGAGGTCAAGGGTTAAAATATAAAGCGATGTGTAGAGAAAGGTTTCGGAATGTGCTTGGGACGTATTAGGGATTGGAAAGTATTTGGCAGGGTTTGAGAATGCATTGCAGTATGTCGGGATCGGTAATATTAAGTGCCTATTCACATAATATTATGTTTATGTTACTGCTAAAATACGGAATACGTTACTGTGCGAATTAACTAGTGTGAAACGAATTGACTAACTGTGAAATTAATTAGTTAATCTGCAGATTAACTAGTCGAGTCCGTCAAAGTGCGATTTTTTTTCCTAAATTAACAGATTTCCGCACTTTACCTAATTAATTTGCATATTTACGGATACTACACCGTTAAAGTGCGGAAGACAGTGAGTGAAATAGCCAAGGCTTCAGGGAATTTAGTTAAAGACCAGAATCTCTCTTATGAATGTAAATTTTACAAAATTAATTGGACCAGGTAATTTGCAGATTAACTAGTTAATTGGCACTCGTAACTGGTTTACGCACTTTAACGGTGACATTTATACTATGTCAAAACTTTCAGTTGACCAGTGAATTACTTAATAATGTCCGGTGATTTTATGGAAGTATTCGAGTATAAGAAAATCCTAATAAATTGTGATTTCTACCCCATTAACAGTATAATAGTAGCCGTTTTTACAAATACTAATGTCTTCTTGTAGTATAAATACGAATCAATGCTTTAAAAAAAAATCGGCCAAGTGCGAGTCGGACTCGCGCACGAAGGGTTCCGTACCAAAAAAACGGAAAAAAAAATAATCACATTTGTTGTAAGGGAGCCCCCTTTAAATATTTATTTTATTCTGTTTTTAGTATTTTTTTGCTATAGCGGCAACAGAAATACAACATCTGTGAAAATTTCAACTGTCTAGCTATTACGGTTCATGAGATACAGCATGGTGACAGACAGACGGACAGCGGAGTTATCGGGACCTTATTACTAGGGTCCCGATTTTACCCTTTGGGTACGGAATCCTAAAAACCACATTACTATGCAGATTTCTACGGAAACAAGAATTAAACGCGTACTCTAATGAAGGTATTTTCACACGTAACTATAATCCCTACCACGTACGCGTTTAATTCCTGTTATTTTAACTAAGAACAAAGCAACGCGAAAGTTTAAAAGTGTATATTCTACAGAAACACTCTGTAATGTTTATTTAAAATAAAAAAATCTGCGGTCATTAAAAACTCGTTTAGATTTTACTTCCAAAATTTTGTTAAAGTTGTTTTATGTTTTACAGAATTATTGCAACTAAAGTATTATGTTCCTTAAGTAAGTATACTTCTTAATCCGGGTTTTAACGGTCCAATAAGATTTCTTCTTCATTGGAGACAAACTAGATTAGTGTGCTTAGTAACTCTTAATTACGCTATCGGAGAAAAGCCTTTGTATTGTGCTTTCCTGTATTTAAGTACCTTCTGAAAGGCACATCACTGCTCTGTTGGTGAAACGTACACATTTGCACTACTGAGAAAATTCTGGCTGAGAAATCCTTTTCATTCGTTGCAACGTTACCCATTAGTCCTGCCCTTTCAACAAAAAATCCCAGTTTTAGTAAGTACCTTATTTATTTCCCATTGTCCGTTAAAATATTTCAGCTATCACAAAACATCAAAAGATAATTATAGGTATTTGCAACTTAACTTTTATCAACGACGTTATATCGTCGCGAGTTCTACATTCAAAAACAATTTTTTTACAGTTTTGTTACTTTGAGCCGTCTTGGCGCATAATGTCATTTTCTCAAAATGTCCTTTTCTCGAAATGTCCTTTCTTAAAAAGTCCTTTTCTCAAAATGTCCTTTTTTCGAAATGTCTTTTCTCGGAATGTCCTTTTCACAAAAGGCCCTTTTCTCAAAATGTCCTTTTAATATTTACTATATTTTATAATTAACTAGCGGCCGCCCGCGACATCGTCTGCGTGGAAAGGTTTTTTGATATCCCTCGGGAACAATACTTTTTTTCGGGATGTAAGGTACCCTATGTCCTTCTCTGTACCCCTGACAACGTGTATGCAAAATTTCATGACGATCGGTTCAGTAGTTAAGACGTGAAGGCGTAACAAACAAACAAACAAACGGACTTTCGCATTTATAATATTACTAGCGGCCGCCCGCGACTTCGTCTGCGTGGAAAGGTTTTTTTGTTATCCCTCAGGAACAATACTTTTTTTCTGGATGAAAGGTACTCTATGTCCTTCTCTGTACCCCTGACAACGTGTATGCAAAATTTCATGATGATCGGTTCAGTAGTTAAGACGTGAAGGCGTAACAAACAAACAAACAAACGGACTTTCGCATTTATAATATTAGTAAGGATACTAATGATGTTGATTATTTCCTTAAACTATGATTATTACAAAAAAAGTTACTTGTTTGGTAGTTAATACAAAGTATAATGTTAATAATAATAAATAAATAATATTTTTGACTACAAATAAAGAGACTGGTTCATGATTATTATTACTTTTTTATATTTCTGATTCTTTGCATCATATTTCTACAATTTTATAACTACATTACTCATTACTTTATAACATTCTTAGACTTAATAAATATTTACATGCATTGCATTGCATGTCTGTGTTTTGATGATAATTTAGATAAGCGACTAACTAAAAAACTTTAATATGTATTTGTTAAAAAAATATTGCATATTAAAAGGACATTTTGAGAAAAGAACATTTTGAGAAAAGGACATTCGAGAAAAAGACATTTTGAGAAAAGGACTTTTTGAGAAAGGACATTTCGAGAAAAGGATATTATGAGAAAGGACATTTTGAGCAAAGGACATTATGCGCCTAGACGTAGGTTTTGCCTTTGAGTAAACCTTATGGGGTGTTTACATGGAGCGACTTAGCAGACAATTTTAGTCATTTAGCGCTTTTTATCGACAATCGCTCGTAAAATCAAATCGCAAAACTAATTTTAATTAGGTGGCGATTCGATTTTATAAGCGATTGACTATAAAAAGCGGCAATTGTCTAAAGTCGCCTGTTGACTCGTGTAAATACCCCGTTACTTTATCTGACTGTCTTTCGTTTTACTTTTTAAATGTTTTGTATATTCAGTGAACCGCAAAGGCTGTCTATGGAACGGTAGCGACTTTGGTGACTGCGCCAAAGGTCCCGGGTTAAATCGTGGCAGAAGCATACAGGTTGTTTCGTAATAAAAAAGCATTATAAAGCCGAATATGGTAGACTAGCGGCAGCCCGCTATTCGTCTGCGTGAGCATTTGTTTTTCTGGATGAAAGGTATCATATTATATCTTTTTACGTACACCTGAGAACGTGTACGAAAAATTTCATTATGATCGATCGATCAATAATTAGATTTGAAAGCGTAAGTAACAAATAAACTTACTTTCTCATTTATAATATTAGTCAGAATAGGATTAGGATAAATGTTCAATACACAAACGATGGAGGTATTTTCAGAAATAAGAATTGTTTGAAAAGCGGGTTTTTAAATAAATACATTATTAGACAACACCACAAACATTGCTCCGAACCGAACTAAATAGCAAAAGCACTTCTGTTATGGAAATCAGAAACAACGGTGGCACTACAAACACCCAGACCTGAGCCAATAAAGAAAAGTTTGATTTGTATATTGACACAGCCAGGGATCACGGGACCTCAGAGATGGCGATACCTTGAAAACTGGTGTACAAACCACTTGACCACTGACATATTAATAACTCTAAAAATGTCCCACGATATATAGTTCATCATCATTTAAATAATTTATCTATCACACTCGAATACCTCCAAAATTAAATTGATCCATCTACGTAATGACCAAAGGGTTTGTATAATTAAATACTCATTTTATTTTATTTGGTTTTTACATCTCTTAACATTCAGTTCATCCTAGTTATTAACAAATGTAGTTTTAGAGATAAACATAATCATATTTTTTTAAGTATTATCCCTGTACTATCTCAGTCATCTTTTTAAACGTTTTGAACGTGAAAAAAATAGAAAATGTATCTTTTTGGATTTGCTTTAATGTGCGTTATAAAAATTGTATCAACTCGATACGTAACTAGTGTAAAGGAATTTAGACAGTGCGAGAATCCAGATCCTCCGTACTTCAAAAATGTAACAGATGTTTTTGTACAGGAAACAATATCTTACAATATCAATAACGACACTTATCTCAAGGGGACTGTCACTTTAAAAGATGACCTAAGCGGTTGCTATTTTTTCTTCAAAGCAAAAAATGAAGAAGATGCATCTTCTAAATCTCTGGTGAATTGGCCAAAACTCACATGTACGAATACACTTGTCAGACTGTTACTGGCAGCTTTTGAGATAAAGTACAACCCTAAAACATGTACGTACAAAAAAGGGACCTACTCGTTCTCAAACTTTGATATACGTACCATTGCTCAGACCTACAAATATTTGCAAAATCGCCATGTGTCTGGCACTAATGTATATACTTTTGGTGGCTACAAACCGGGCATGGGCACTGGATTTTGTTATAATGCTGTTGTTGACGTGAAGATTAAGCACTGATCGCATTTTGTATACCTACTTCTAAACTCTAAATCATGAGGGCTAGTTTTACAGGTCCAGACTAAGTTTCACTCAACTTATTTGAGAGACAAGTTAAAGACTGTGAAATTCAATTCTGAGACTGTGAAAGTTTAGTTAAAAATGTAAAAGAAATAATAATAATTTGTATATCGGTACATAAAGATAGTTTCTAACACTGTACGAGTATTATGATATTATGATTCATAATTAATTTAAGTATTGTTAAAGTTAAAGTCTATCTCTATTATAATGCACATAAATTATATTATAGAACGTGTTTCAGTTTTATTTACTTTATGGTCATCCTTACTAATATTATAAATGCGAAAGTCCGTTTGTTTGTTTGTTTGTTTGTTTGTTACGCCTTCACGTCTTAACTACTGAACCGATCATCATGAAATTTTGCATACACGTTCTTAGGGGTACAGAGAAGGACATAGGGTACGTTTCATTCCGAAAAAATGTATGGTTCCCGAGGGATAACAAAACATCTTTCCACGCAGACGAAGTCGCGGGCGGCCGCTAGTATAAATATATTCCAAGAGAAACAAATAATTAACTTCTTAAATGTAGTTTAAATTATATTTATCTCTTTGCAGAACTCAGTACAACAAAAAAATAATTGTAGTCATGATTAATTATGATAGCAAAATTTTCAATTAATTAAGTTACTTATACTGATAGAGCAGAGAATTTCGCGTATATAGCTTTAATTACTTACCCATCAACAAGTATATGATACTAGCTTCCGCCCGCGACTTCGTCCGCGTGGATATTAGAGAAAATCCTTAGGGAACTTTCAACCAGGATACGACCAGCCGTTTTTACGTGATTAGGCGGGTCCCCACCAAGCGCGCTGCCTCCTCGCGAGGCAAGACGTATGCCGCGTGTGGCGGGCCTCGCACGAGGCTGCTCGTTTCATCCATCGGGAACTGAACTATTTTTCTTTATAAAATCCTATGTCCTTTTCCGTACATTGAGAACATGTATGAATAAAATATGTTCTATTGAGTAGTTAGATGTGACCCAGGTAGCAAAATGACGTCGAGGTCGAAAAAAGTACGTTATTTTAAGGTCAATTTAGGGTCAGTTCAGTACTGTGTTGGTCGGAAGTGTACGTCAAAATGACGTTATTCTTTGATCAGCTTGGGACCCGTACTGTGTTGGTCGGAAGCGTACGTCAGAATGACATCATTCTGTGGTCAATTTAGGACCATGTTATTTTTATTTAGTGTTCTAAACTCTCAATAGATGTCACTGTACTGAGCTACATCGCAGTATGGTTTTACTGTTGTAATAATAAGGCTTCAACTAAACTGTCTCTTCAAAAGTTTTTCGAATCCATTGCTTGGTAGTCGGTACCTCAATGACCATCAGCCATTTTATTTAACGTCCTGATCTCCCTACTACTGTAGGGCCACAGGTCTTCCTTATAGGTAGATAAGGAGTGTGGGTATAGTGTATTATCTATAGTGTGGGCCACAACCAACCCACCATGCGGGCCCAATACGGATTAATGGGTGTTGACGACTGCAAATGCAGCCAGGACCAGCGGCTTAACATGCTTTACGAAGCACGGAGAAGCTCGAATCTATAAAAAATTTTTGGTCACCCATCCATGACAGTCCTAAGATGACGTCGTTAGGCTGTGACAAATGTACGTACTATGCTGGACTTACAGACGTCATAATATGACGTCTTTTACGTCGATAATGCCTGAATTGGAACGTTATAAAGACGTTGTTTTGCTACCTGGGAAAGCGTAAGTAACAAACAAACAAACTTACTTTTCCATTAATATTATTAGTAAGAATAGGATAAGGATTACGATGAATGCTCAATACACTTAAACGATGGAGGTATTGGTTGGTCAATGGAGGTCGTATTAATAACTCTAATAATAAAAATGTCCCACAATACGAGTATGTCGTTCATCATCATTTAAAATTTATATACTTTATTATCACACTCGAATCTATCAAGATTAAATTGAACAATCTACCTAATGACCAATGAGTTTGTATAATTCATTCAATATTCATTTTATTTCATTTAGTTTTTACATCTCCTAACATTCGGGTCGTCCTACTTGTTGATTTTTGCCTCTAACAAATGTTGTTCTGGAGAATGGCATAGTCATAATATTATTTTATGAACGTATTATCCCAGTATCTATTATTACGTACTATCTCAGTCATCTGTCTAAAAGTGATTTTTTTACAGTTTCCAACGTGAGAAAATGTATCTTTTTGGATTCGCTTTATTGTGTGTAATAAAAATTATTGCATCGATTCCTTACATTACTAGTTTAAGGGAAGTTGGAAATTGCAAGAATCCAGACCCTCCGTACTTCGAAAACGCTACAGATTTTATTGAAGTGCATTATGCAACGTACACTATCAATAACAACACTTATATCAAGGGGAACATCACTATAAAAAATGACCTGAGCGGCTGCTATTTCTTCTTCATAGCAAGAAATGAAGATGATACTTCTTCTAAAGATCTGGTGAATTGGCAAAAAGTCAGATGTACGAATACACTTGTCAGACTTTTACTGGCAGCTTTTGAGATAAAGTACAATCCTAAAACATGTACGTACAAAAAAGGGACCTATTTGTTCTCAAAGTTTGACATACATGCCGTTGATCTGGCCTACAAATATTTACTATATCGCCATGTGGCTGGCACTAATGTATATACCTTTGGTAGCTACAAACCGGGCTTGGGCACTGGAATTTGTTATAATCTTGTTGTTGACGTGAAGATTAAGCACTGATTGCATTTGTATACCTACTTTTAAAACCTAAATCATGAGCACCAGTTTCAAAGGTGCAGGTTTAGTTTCACTCAACTTATTTGAGAGAATAAGTTGAGTGGAAAAGTCAAATCAGACACTAAAATTTGAGTTAAAAATGTAAACCAATTATAAAATTTATATATGTATAAATAAACTAGCTGATGCCCGTGACTTCGTACGAGTGGGTTGACTTTATGACTCCGGCGTATGCATATAAATATGAACTAATGTAGTTACTAAGAAAATACTTAGAATAGAATAGAATCTCTTTATTGTCCTAATTGTGGTTACATAACGGTCTTATTAAACTAATTAAATTAAAGTCCCTCACAATTAACCTATTAAAGGCGTACAATGTCATCAAACAAATTAAACACATACTATTGAAAAAAAAAACTTAATTTATGTTGATTACGTCTTTAGGTCAAACAATTCTCGTACATCATAAAAGTTATTTTCATTTAACCATTTATATAACTTGTTTTTAAATACAGTATTGGAACTAATCTCTTTAATATTGACAGGTAATTTATTATATATTTTAACACACATTCCCAAACAGCTATTTCTATATTTAGCCGATCTAGGAATATCGGTATATACAAGTCTGTTGGGGTCTCTTTTAAGTCTATTATTTACGTCAGATGCTCTTTTAAAATGATTACCGTGTTTTCTCACAAAATTAGAAATTTCGAATATATAAAGTGATGGTAACGGCAGCAAACCAAGACTTTTAAAATATGGTTGACAAGATACGTCAGGTGCAATACCACATATTGCTCTGATACACTTTTTCTGTGCAACAAATATCCTATTTTTTATCGTATTATTGCCCCATATCACTATACCGTAACGAATGATCGATTCTATATAAGCTCCATAGGTCATGATGGCTGTTTTTAAATTTGTGACGTTTCTAACTTTCCTTAGAGCGAATACAAATTTATTGATTCTCTTGCATAGGTTGTCTACATGTAATTTCCAATTTAAATCCGGATCTATAGTTACACCAAGAAACTTAGTTTGTGTCACTTCCTTTATTTTGTCTACGTCAAGTTTAATACTATTTTTAGATTGTTTTGTTTTATTAAATTGAATAAAATTACATGTGTCAAGATTAATTTTTAAATTATATGATTCCAGCCATTTTATTACTTTGTCAATATTATTATTAATGTCAATTTCATGGCCATGTTTTGAATTGTATTTTTTATCAGAAGTCACAATTATCAAAATGTCATCTGCAAATAATATTAATTTATGATTTGTTATTTGAGTTAAGTCATTAAGATATAAAAGAAATAGAATTGGTCCTAATATACTCCCTTGAGGGACTCCGTATTTATTTTCTTGATATTTAGATGAATGCGAGATTAACTCCTTATTTATGACTTTTTTTATTATAACTGTTTGTCGTCGGTTCGTTAAGTAGGACTTAAACCATTGAAGTGGTATACCTCTGATCCCCATCGATTCTAGTTTTAGCAATAGTGTTTTGTGTGAGACAAAATCGAATGCCTTGGATAAGTCAAAAAATAGACTCGTAGTCATGTTATTATTATTTACATTTGTCAACACTGAGCGTATTAAGTTAAAAACAGCTAGCGTTATCGACTTTTGATTTTGAAACCCGTATTGATCTGCATTAATTATATCAAATTTGTTGCAATAACCTAGTAACCGCTTATACATGCACTTTCGAAAATTTTTCAAGAATGGATATTAATGTAATAGGACGGTAATTTTCTACTTTGTCTTTTTCGCCTTTTTTATATAGAGGTTTTACAAGTGACAGTTTTAGGTTTTCAGGGAAGGTCCCCGAAGCGAATGAAAGATTTATTAAGTGAGTTAATATAGCACTCAATTTAATAGCACACGTTTTGATTATTTTAGTACTTAGGCCGTCATATCCCTCAGAATTTGTTGTGTTCAGAGTCATTATTTCTTTTATGACTTCTGCTCCCGTCATTGGTCTGAGATACATAGAGTTAGGATTAGCAATACTCTTAATATTAACATTTTGATTAGTATTACCTAATGACGAAGTATTTAAATAATATACTAGAAAAAATACGACTCGCACCAGATCAATACTCAGACGGGAATCGAACCCGCGACCTTTGGATATCCGGTCCAATGCTCTGACCGCTGAGCTACCGAGTCACTAGTGACATCGTCGAATTTTTCCTAGTATATCCTAAACTCTTACGCTGTAAGCCAGCGTTATTTCACCAATGTGAGGAATTACCTCGACATTCAATTGAAATATCTTTCCAGATATTTTAACAATTGATTAAGATGAAATAGCTATATAATTTTTAAATTTGAGATTTTTGCATTTACAATGCTATTTTTAAACAATACTAAATAATATACTAGAAAAAATACGACTCGCACCAGATCAATACTCAGACGGGAATCGAACCCGCGACCTTTGGATATCCGGTCCAATGCTCTGACCGCTGAGCTACCGAGTCACTAGTGACATCGTCGAATTTTTCCTAGTATATCCTAAACTCTTACGCTGTAAGCCAGCGTTATTTCACCAATGTGAGGAATTACCTCGACATTCAATTGAAATATCTTTCCAGATATTTTAACAATTGATTAAGATGAAATAGCTATATAATTTTTAAATTTGAGATTTTTGCATTTACAATGCTATTTTTAAACAATACTAAATAATATACTAGAACAAATACGACTCGCACCAGATCAATACTCAGACGGGAATCGAACCCGCGACCTTTGGATATCCGGTCCAATGCTCTGACCGCTGAGCTACCGAGTCACTAGTGACATCGTCGAATTTTTCCTAGTATATCCTAAACTCTTACGCTGTAAGCCAGCGTTATTTCACCAATGTGAGGAATTACCTCGACATTCAATTGAAATATCTTTCCAGATATTTTAACAATTGATTAAGATGAAATAGCTATATAATTTTTAAATTTGAGATTTTTGCATTTACAATGCTATTTTTAAACAATACTAAATAATATACTAGAACAAATACGACTCGCACCAGATCAATACTCAGACGGGAATCGAACCCGCGACCTTTGGATATCCGGTCCAATGCTCTGACCGCTGAGCTACCGAGTCACTAGTGACATCGTCGAATTTTTCCTAGTATATCCTAAACTCTTACGCTGTAAGCCAGCGTTATTTCACCAATGTGAGGAATTACCTCGACATTCAATTGAAATATCTTTCCAGATATTTTAACAATTGATTAAGATGAAATAGCTATATAATTTTTAAATTTGAGATTTTTGCATTTACAATGCTATTTTTAAACAATACTAAATAATATACTAGAAAAAATACGACTCGCACCAGATCAATACTCAGACGGGAATCGAACCCGCGACCTTTGGATATCCGGTCCAATGCTCTGACCGCTGAGCTACCGAGTCACTAGTGACATCGTCGAATTTTTCCTAGTATATCCTAAACTCTTACGCTGTAAGCCAGCGTTATTTCACCAATGTGAGGAATTACCTCGACATTCAATTGAAATATCTTTCCAGATATTTTAACAATTGATTAAGATGAAATAGCTATATAATTTTTAAATTTGAGATTTTTGCATTTACAATGCTATTTTTAAACAATACTAAATAATATACTAGAAAAAATACGACTCGCACCAGATCAATACTCAGACGGGAATCGAACCCGCGACCTTTGGATATCCGGTCCAATGCTCTGACCGCTGAGCTACCGAGTCACTAGTGACATCGTCGAATTTTTCCTAGTATATCCTAAACTCTTACGCTGTAAGCCAGCGTTATTTCACCAATGTGAGGAATTACCTCGACATTCAATTGAAATATCTTTCCAGATATTTTAACAATTGATTAAGATGAAATAGCTATATAATTTTTAAATTTGAGATTTTTGCATTTACAATGCTATTTTTAAACAATACTAAATAATATACTAGAAAAAATACGACTCGCACCAGATCAATACTCAGACGGGAATCGAACCCGCGACCTTTGGATATCCGGTCCAATGCTCTGACCGCTGAGCTACCGAGTCACTAGTGACATCGTCGAATTTTTCCTAGTATATCCTAAACTCTTACGCTGTAAGCCAGCGTTATTTCACCAATGTGAGGAATTACCTCGACATTCAATTGAAATATCTTTCCAGATATTTTAACAATTGATTAAGATGAAATAGCTTGAAATAAATGAAATAGTTTTATTAAATTGAATAAAATTACATGTGTCAAGATTAATTTTTAAATTATATGATTCCAGCCATTTTATTACTTTGTCAATATTATTATTAATGTCAATTTCATGGCCATGTTTTGAATTGTATTTTTTATCAGAAGTCACAATTATCAAAATGTCATCTGCAAATAATATTAATTTATGATTTGTTATTTGAGTTAAGTCATTAAGATATAAAAGAAATAGAATTGGTCCTAATATACTCCCTTGAGGGACTCCGTATTTATTTTCTTGATATTTAGATGAATGCGAGATTAACTCCTTATTTATGACTTTTTTTATTATAACTGTTTGTCGTCGGTTCGTTAAGTAGGACTTAAACCATTGAAGTGGTATACCTCTGATCCCCATCGATTCTAGTTTTAGCAATAGTGTTTTGTGTGAGACAAAATCGAATGCCTTGGATAAGTCAAAAAATAGACTCGTAGTCATGTTATTATTATTTACATTTGTCAACACTGAGCGTATTAAGTTAAAAACAGCTAGCGTTATCGACTTTTGATTTTGAAACCCGTATTGATCTGCATTAATTATATCAAATTTGTTGCAATAACCTAGTAACCGCTTATACATGCACTTTCGAAAATTTTTCAAGAATGGATATTAATGTAATAGGACGGTAATTTTCTACTTTGTCTTTTTCGCCTTTTTTATATAGAGGTTTTACAAGTGACAGTTTTAGGTTTTCAGGGAAGGTCCCCGAAGCGAATGAAAGATTTATTAAGTGAGTTAATATAGCACTCAATTCAATAGCACACGTTTTGATTATTTTAGTACTTAGGCCGTCATATCCCTCAGAATTTGTTGTGTTCAGAGTCATTATTTCTTTTATGACTTCTGCTCCCGTCATTGGTCTGAGATACATAGAGTTAGGATTAGCAATACTCTTAATATTAACATTTTGATTAGTATTACCTAATGACGAAGTATTTAAATAATATACTAGAAAAAATACGACTCGCACCAGATCAATACTCAGACGGGAATCGAACCCGCGACCTTTGGATATCCGGTCCAATGCTCTGACCGCTGAGCTACCGAGTCACTAGTGACATCGTCGAATTTTTCCTAGTATATCCTAAACTCTTACGCTGTAAGCCAGCGTTATTTCACCAATGTGAGGAATTACCTCGACATTCAATTGAAATATCTTTCCAGATATTTTAACAATTGATTAAGATGAAATAGCTATATAATTTTTAAATTTGAGATTTTTGCATTTACAATGCTATTTTTAAACAATACTAAATAATATACTAGAAAAAATACGACTCGCACCAGATCAATACTCAGACGGGAATCGAACCCGCGACCTTTGGATATCCGGTCCAATGCTCTGACCGCTGAGCTACCGAGTCACTAGTGACATCGTCGAATTTTTCCTAGTATATCCTAAACTCTTACGCTGTAAGCCAGCGTTATTTCACCAATGTGAGGAATTACCTCGACATTCAATTGAAATATCTTTCCAGATATTTTAACAATTGATTAAGATGAAATAGCTATATAATTTTTAAATTTGAGATTTTTGCATTTACAATGCTATTTTTAAACAATACTAAATAATATACTAGAACAAATACGACTCGCACCAGATCAATACTCAGACGGGAATCGAACCCGCGACCTTTGGATATCCGGTCCAATGCTCTGACCGCTGAGCTACCGAGTCACTAGTGACATCGTCGAATTTTTCCTAGTATATCCTAAACTCTTACGCTGTAAGCCAGCGTTATTTCACCAATGTGAGGAATTACCTCGACATTCAATTGAAATATCTTTCCAGATATTTTAACAATTGATTAAGATGAAATAGCTATATAATTTTTAAATTTGAGATTTTTGCATTTACAATGCTATTTTTAAACAATACTAAATAATATACTAGAACAAATACGACTCGCACCAGATCAATACTCAGACGGGAATCGAACCCGCGACCTTTGGATATCCGGTCCAATGCTCTGACCGCTGAGCTACCGAGTCACTAGTGACATCGTCGAATTTTTCCTAGTATATCCTAAACTCTTACGCTGTAAGCCAGCGTTATTTCACCAATGTGAGGAATTACCTCGACATTCAATTGAAATATCTTTCCAGATATTTTAACAATTGATTAAGATGAAATAGCTATATAATTTTTAAATTTGAGATTTTTGCATTTACAATGCTATTTTTAAACAATACTAAATAATATACTAGAAAAAATACGACTCGCACCAGATCAATACTCAGACGGGAATCGAACCCGCGACCTTTGGATATCCGGTCCAATGCTCTGACCGCTGAGCTACCGAGTCACTAGTGACATCGTCGAATTTTTCCTAGTATATCCTAAACTCTTACGCTGTAAGCCAGCGTTATTTCACCAATGTGAGGAATTACCTCGACATTCAATTGAAATATCTTTCCAGATATTTTAACAATTGATTAAGATGAAATAGCTATATAATTTTTAAATTTGAGATTTTTGCATTTACAATGCTATTTTTAAACAATACTAAATAATATACTAGAAAAAATACGACTCGCACCAGATCAATACTCAGACGGGAATCGAACCCGCGACCTTTGGATATCCGGTCCAATGCTCTGACCGCTGAGCTACCGAGTCACTAGTGACATCGTCGAATTTTTCCTAGTATATCCTAAACTCTTACGCTGTAAGCCAGCGTTATTTCACCAATGTGAGGAATTACCTCGACATTCAATTGAAATATCTTTCCAGATATTTTAACAATTGATTAAGATGAAATAGCTATATAATTTTTAAATTTGAGATTTTTGCATTTACAATGCTATTTTTAAACAATACTAAATAATATACTAGAAAAAATACGACTCGCACCAGATCAATACTCAGACGGGAATCGAACCCGCGACCTTTGGATATCCGGTCCAATGCTCTGACCGCTGAGCTACCGAGTCACTAGTGACATCGTCGAATTTTTCCTAGTATATCCTAAACTCTTACGCTGTAAGCCAGCGTTATTTCACCAATGTGAGGAATTACCTCGACATTCAATTGAAATATCTTTCCAGATATTTTAACAATTGATTAAGATGAAATAGCTATATAATTTTTAAATTTGAGATTTTTGCATTTACAATGCTATTTTTAAACAATACTAAATAATATACTAGAAAAAATACGACTCGCACCAGATCAATACTCAGACGGGAATCGAACCCGCGACCTTTGGATATCCGGTCCAATGCTCTGACCGCTGAGCTACCGAGTCACTAGTGACATCGTCGAATTTTTCCTAGTATATCCTAAACTCTTACGCTGTAAGCCAGCGTTATTTCACCAATGTGAGGAATTACCTCGACATTCAATTGAAATATCTTTCCAGATATTTTAACAATTGATTAAGATGAAATAGCTATATAATTTTTAAATTTGAGATTTTTGCATTTACAATGCTATTTTTAAACAATACTAAATAATATACTAGAACAAATACGACTCGCACCAGATCAATACTCAGACGGGAATCGAACCCGCGACCTTTGGATATCCGGTCCAATGCTCTGACATTATATAGCTATTTCATCTTAATCAATTGTTAAAATATCTGGAAAGATATTTCAATTGAATGTCGAGGTAATTCCTCACATTCGTGAAATAACGCTGGCTTACAGCGTAAGAGTTTAGGATATACTAGGAAAAATTCGACGATGTCACTAGTGACTCGGTAGCTCAGCGGTCAGAGCATTGGACCGGATATCCAAAGGTCGCGGGTTCGATTCCCGTCTGAGTATTGATCTGGTGCGAGTCGTATTTTTTCTAGTATATTATTTAGTATTGTTTAAAAATAGCATTGTAAATGCAAAAATCTCAAATTTAAAAGACGAAGTATTTGTCGAATCAATAAAGTGATTATTGAAGCACGTAGCTATGTCCATGGGGTTTGTCAAATTTTTATTATTAATATTTAATTTTTCAATACTGTCATCAAAATTTGTATTAAAAGTTTCGTTTTTAATAACCGACCAGGTGGCTTTACATTTATTTTTGCTGTTGTTTATTGCTTTTATGTTGGCTTTTCTTCGGGATAATTGTATACATTTTCTTAAAATAGAAGAATAAATTAAATAGCTATTTTTATTTGATATAGTTTTATTTTTATAATATTTAAAGCGTAAAAATCTCTTGCTTTTACAACTTTCTCTTGCTTTTACTTGTAGCAGTGTTATAATGTTAGAAGATAATAAATATTTTTTATTTTATTTTTTATATTTAATATGAATACACACACATACATAGTTTAAAAAAACAGATGTAACATTTTCCAAAATCAATTGTACTCTAAATTATGCCCAGGCTTAACAGCTATAACAAAAAAAGTTTCATTTGAATCCGTTCAGTATTTCCGGAGATTAGCGTGTCCAAATATATACGAGTATTTTTATATATTATGTTTTGTACAGACAGATAGGTTTTACTGTTTAATTAACCGACTTTAAAAAAGGAGGAGATTCTTAATTCGATTGTATATTTTTTTTTTATCGTTGTTCGCGCGTATTTTTGACGTTTATGGACCGATTTTGATGATTCTTTTTTTTTTGTTCGATTGAGTTTTCTCTAAACTTTTTTTTTTTTATTTGTTCATTAGTTTTCAAGTTATCCTGAAAATATTATGATTTTGCATCACCTACCTTGACGACTTTGTTATTTATGAACCGAATTAGATGTTTTTTTTTGTTGGAAAATGGATACCTTTAGGGTAGTCTTCTTAACCGACTTCAAAAATAAGAAGTATGTATGTTTCTCGGCGATTATCTCGCGTTTGGCTGAACCGATTTTGATGGGGTTTTCAGAATAGTATTTGTTACATTTAGGAAAAGGTTTTGATACTTTAGCCGACTTCAAAAAAGGAGGTTCTCAGTTTCACCCGTATGTATGTACGTTTCTCCGCGATTATCTCGTTTGGCTGAGCCGACTTTTCTACCTAAACAATATACCTACACTACCTAATACAAAAGGTACTTGCACTAAAAATAAAAAAATAAATGTATAAATACAAAAAATCGACTTCAAAAAACCTGCCTCTAAAAAGCAAAAATAATATTCAAATTATTAGATACGCATTATCATTGTTTCAAACACGTCTATTTAAGTCGGGTGGGGCTTTTAGAATAAAAAAACCGGCCAAGTGCGAGTCGGACTCGCGCACGAAGGGTTCCATACCAAAAAACGGTAAAAAAAAATCACGTTTGCTGTATGGGAGCCCCCCCCTTAAATATTTATTTTATACTGTTTTTAGTATTTGTTGTTATAGCAGCAACAGAAATACATCATTTGTGAAAATTTCAACTGTCTACCTGTTGTCGTTATTAATATAGCGCAAAAAACGGCAAAAAATTCACGTTTGTTGTATGGGAGCCCCCCTTAAATATTTACTTTATTCTGTTTTTAGTATTTGTTGTTATAGCGGCAACAGAAATACATAATCTGTGAAAAATTCAACTGTCTAGCTATGGTTCATGAGATACAGCCTGGTGACAGACAGACAGACAGACAGACAGACAGACAGACAGACGGACAGCGGAGTCTTAGTAATAGGGTCCCGTTTTTACCCTTTGGGTACGGAACCCTAAAAAGGAAGTACTCCAGCCCCACCCGACTTCAATAGACGTTAAGATAATTATTTTAATATGTGGGCTCCAGACTCCTGCGTGATTCACGGCGTGAATTCACGCCGTATATTTGCCGTGAAACCGGCGTGAAAAGCATGACCCTCCACACTCGCTATCGTTCACAGTTTAGTTCGCGCGCTCGTCGAGAATGGACGTCGAATTATGCACTGCTATCGCCGTGACGCTGTGCGCTTTGGCTCACTATAATTACGTGTATATAAAAGAAAAAAAAAATAATAAAAAAAAATGGAGAAGGCGAAGATCCTATAATTCCTATAACTGGACATTAGGTTATCTATCTATTAGTTATACAGGGTCACTGGAAATATGACGTATTCCTGTTAAGCTGTTATAGATGAGGTCAAAACAAATATTTTTTGTCATGTAACTTTTTCTCAAATAATAAGTAGTTTTTGAGTTAATTGAAATTAAGTCTTTTTTTACCAAAAGTACGTTTTCAGACACAAAAAATTAAAATAAAAGATAACTACTTATTCGATTCTGGATTTTTTATTATTTTGGGATAGAAAAGAATCTGAGTGTTGATAATAAATAATTTTTTTTTTCATAAAATACAGGTGTTTATAAAAAATTCAATCCTTAAATGCATTTTTATTTTTATTTTTTCAGATTTTGTAGAAATAGCTTCAAATATCTTTAAAAAAATCCTAGTAACTAAGTGTGCATAATATTTTAAAAACATCACCATCTATTCAGCTTTCAGTTGAGGTGTAAAACTTAATAATAATTTAAATAAAAAATGAGAAATTAAGACTTAACTAAATAGCAGTCCCATTTCATGAAGCAAAAATTTCCTACTTCAAGCGCTTCGGAGGTGGCCGTATTATCCTACTTATTCCATAAATGTGAAAGTTTTCTTGTTAGGATGATTGTTAATCAATCACGCAAAACGGCTGAACGGATTTGGATGAAAATTGGCACACAGATAGTTTATAAGCCGGATTAAAACATAGGAGGATACTATTATCTTGGTTAATGGTTCTCTAGGGATTTTCTCAAATGTAAAAAATCTCAAATGTATGCGAATAAAGTCGCGGGCGGAAGCTAGTTTGCCATAAATGATCGTGCTTACTAAAAATACTTTCGTCCGAGTGAGTTTGAGACAGGATTATTTTCCGCCGATGAGTAAAAATTTTATACAGACAGCATCAAAAATAACCATGCACATCAGCCATTTTTAATGACCCGCTGCTGGGGAACAGGCCTCCTTTCCTTTTGGGATAAAGCGGACGGGCCATAACCCACCACGTGAGCTGGATTGGTCGGTGTTAACTCAATGTACCTTACATTGAGCCCTTGGTTCTGGCTGCATTTACAGTCGTTAACACTGACCAATCCACATTGGGGCCACGTGGTGGGTATGGCCCGTCCGCTTTATCCATCCACAAGCCAAAAGGAAGGCCAGTTCCATAGCAGCGGGGCATTGAAAATGACTGATATGCATGGCTATTTTTGATGCTGTCTGTATAAAATTTTGACTCATCGGCGGAAAATAATCCTGTATCAAACTCACTCGGACGAAAGTATTTTTAGTAAGCACGATCATTTATGGCAAACTAGCTTCCGCCCGCGACTTCATTCGCATTTACATTCGAGAAAATCCCTAGGGAACCTTTAACCAAGATAATAGTATCCTCCTATGTTTTAATCCGGCTTATAAACTATCTGTGTGCCAAATTTCATCCAAATCCGTTCAGTCGTTTTGCGTGATTGATTAACAATCATCCAAACAAGAAAACTTTCACATTTATAGAATAAGTAGGATAATACGGCCACCTCCTTAGCGCTTGAAGTAGGAAATTTTTGCTACATGAAATGGGACTGCTATTTAGTTAAGTCTTAATTTCTCATTTTTTATTTAAGCTATTATTAAGTTTTATACCTCAACTGAAAGCTGAATAGATGGTGATGTTTTTAAAATATTATGCACGCTTAGTTACTAGGATTTTTTTAAAGATATTTGAAGCTATTTCTACAAAATCTGAAAAAATAAAAATAAAAAATGCATTTAAGGATTGAATTTTTTATAAACACCTGTATTTTATGAAAAAAAAATATTTATTATCAATACTCAGATTCTTTCCTATCCCAAAATAATAAAAAATCCGGAATCGAATGAGTAGTTGTCTTTTATTTTAATTTTTTATGTCTGAAAAAGTACTTTTGGTAAAAAAATACTTAATTTCAATTAACTCAAAAACTAATTATTTTTTGAGAAAAAGTTATATGACAAAAAATATTTGTTTTGACCTCATCTATAACCCCTTAACAGGAATACGTCATATTTCCAGTGACCCTGTATATCTTTGTTCATTATTTCTTTTATTCGCATCCATGCGTCATGTATTTTCATTTATTTTTTTTATGATCTTGATGTTTAGGATCCCATAAAATGGGTTCGGCATGGTAAGGTAACATTCAATTAGCACAAGTTCTTGCTCGTTCGTCCAAGTGACGCTCATTTTGACGCACCTCCGCAAATAAATTAACAACCTCGCGGCACAGAGTCTCGCGCGATACTGTTTTCACGCGCGAGTGTGGATGCGTTTGCGTTCACGGGAGGTTCGCGGACCGCGAACCCTTTGAAGCGGGCGCAAATACCGACACGGAACGGGGAACAAGGCGTGAACAGGCGCGAAGCCCGTGAACGGGCGCGAAAACCATCCACATTCGCGCTTCACGCCTTTCACGGGCGTTCACGGCGCGAATGTGGAGCCCGCAATAGAAAAAATACTAAAAAAAATCGACTCACCCGTAGCAGCTCAGACGGGACTCGAACCCGCACCCTTGGGATTCCGGCCCAATGCACTAACCAGTTATGCTACCGAGTCTAAAAAAGCTAGTGGGTGCGGCGAAATTTTCTAGTACTTTTTACGTTCAGACTCGGTAGCATAATTGGTTAGTGCATTGGGCCGGAATCCCGAGGGTGCTAGTTTGAGTCCCGTCTGAGCTGCTACGGGTGAGTCGATTTTTTTAGTATTTTTTCTATTAAAATAATTATCTTAATATAAAAATAGCATTGTGAATGCCTAAACTCTAAAAATTCTAAAATTCAATAGACGTGTGTTTAAATTGGCTTTGGTTAAAAAATAAAAGGTATTTTTTTTATATTTTTTTACTACAGATTAGGCCAATTTAAGAAACTAATTTGAATATTTTAACATTTGGTCCCGTATTTATTTTTTTATAAATATATTTGTCGAGCGGATATGGTCAACTGGAATGACGTCATTAGTGGCATGAAAGTTTAAGAAGAAAACCTTTGCCATCTACTTATAGAAAAAGAAAGGCCAAGTGTCATTAACTGTCATAATGACTTTATGGTTGTTTGTAAACAAATAAGTTATAGTTAATATTTCTTCTATTTTATTCATTTAATCCAGTTGTGATGGTTCTAGCCTACCTTCTTAATTTGCCGCAATAATTTTTGAGGTGGTAAAATTATAATAAAAATGCTTACCAGTGGAAACTCTGCTGAAAAACTTTGTAAAAACTGACACGCCCAATCTACCCAAATTGCGAAATGTATTGTATGTATTGTGTCTATTTTGGATGTAGGCTACATGGATGAAATTGTAACGATTGCTTGTGGACTGATAAATTTGCAGGATAACATAATAAACATTGTGAAAATATGTGCATACTTTATTTCTATTTACAAACATTTAATAGTAGGGATGTGGAAAAAATTACGAGATAAGTTCATCGATATTTTTCGGGCGATATTAAATACTCTGATATATCGTTAGATGTTTTTACAATAATTTTTCCAAAACATTTTTTTGGTAATTACGTATGGATTCTAATAGTCGACACTATTTTGTCACTGGAGCATTTTGATTTTTTCCAACTTTGAGTCTTAAAAATCATCGTAAAATTCGTCAAATCGAGCCAAAATTTCGCGTAGGGGTTTATTTTGCTATTTTTTATGTTTTACAATACCTTAAAATTAGAATCCATTACTTAGTCATCGTCCCATTTCATCCCATTTTTTTCTGAGAAATATTACCTATATCGATATTTTTTCACTTCCACCTTCCACCATCCCTAATGCCAAGTTCATTGTCAAAATTGTCTTTGCACTTTTTTCTTTTTTTTATTATGGCTGGGAGATCTGTATGTGATGACGTCATATGAAGGTCATTTGAAGGTTAAAGCTTTTTATTGAATATTATAAATATCTTTAAAAATATAGACTTATTTTTAAATTTAATTAGTAGACACTGTACCGAAAGCTTATTCCTCGAAATGGTTTTGAGATTTCCAGTCATGTTCAAAAAGTTATCAAAGCCAATTGTTTAAATAATAGATAATGCGTATCTAATAATTTGAATATTATTTCTTGCTTTTTAGATGCATGTTTTTTGCTGTCGGTTTTTTGTTTTTAAACATTTTTTTTATGTAGAAATAATTATAATTTCTTTTAATAAGGTATCTACATGTGGCGAGGGGTGAAATTATGGTGAAGGCAAGCCGCTCTACAAAAATGATGAAAAATGTTATGATCTGCATAGTGCATCAGTAGGGTGGGATTTCTAAAAGGTAAGCCGATGTGAATCGGATTGTATGGACCCTTCGCCACATGCTACATAAAGATAGTTTCAAGCACTGTACGAGTATTTTGTATGATTTATAATAAATGAAATTATATAAACTTAAATTATATGAAACATCTTCCAGTTTTATTTACGTTATCTACACCCATGCTTTAAATTCTCTGTAAAGGGTTCTGAAACGGTTAGCTTATTGTCAACCTCAAAGCATTCAAGCTCTAAGTTGTCAACATTACAGCATCCAAGCGAGTGGAGGTCGCGCTGCGCCGCGCGCCCGCGCGCGACGTGTTATAATATTATGAAATTCAGCACAACATTTGTAACTTTAGAATGATAACACCTTATTCTAAGATTAAGTATAACACACTTTTGGAAGATATAATGACGAGGAGGAGGAAGAAAGTCATAGTCAAAACCCTTTGTAGAGGATATATTATCATGGGCGTAGATAAATATCATGGGTGTTTTTAATCTTGTATGCAACTGTACCACAGCATAAAGAATTTCTTACAGTAGGCCGACGGAGACGTCTAGACAGGGCAATCGTGCGGGGCGTGAGGGGGGAGAGGTGAGTCGGACGAGCCCGTGCTGCATACTTCGCCGTTCTATGTAGCTCGGGACACGTCTTCTAGGGCTATCGCGTCTTTACCGTTTTGATTTCCTATTAAATTAATAATTCGATTTCGATGAATCTCGGTTTTTTGTTCTATTTTGACAAGAAAACAGCAACGCAATGTTAAAAATATAAAAAATCCAAGATGGCGGCCAACTTTTTTGTTTGTGGGTCGATTTCGATGAAACTCGGTTTTTGCTACTATTTTGACAAAAGAAAACAGCAACGCAATGTTAAAAATGTAAAAAAATTCAAGATGGCGGCCACCTTTTTTATTTGTGGGCCGATTTCGATGAAACTCGGTTTTTGGCACTATTTTGACATGAGAACAGCTACGCAATTTTAAAAATGACAAAAATCCAACATGGCGGCCAGCTTTTTTATTTGTGGGCCGATTTCATTGAAACTCGGTTTTTTATACTATTTCGACAAAAAAACAGCAAAACAATGTTAAATTTTTGAACTCACAAACTTAATGCACACAACTGGAAAAATACCAAGAGACTTCCAAATAAGCAAAACTATGGCGATACCAAAGAAAACAAATACTTTAAAATGTGAAGAACACCGAACATTAAGCATAGTTTCACAAGCATCAAAGATTATTCTTAAAATTATTCAAAACCGACTTAGACCTAAATCTGAAGAATGTCTGGGAGACGACCAGTATGGATTCAGAGAGAAGAAAGGCACGAGAGAAGCAATACTAGCGCTAAGACTTATAATAGATAGAAGATTGGATTTAAACATGGACACTAGCGTGGCGTTTATAGACCTAGAAAAGGCATTTGACAAGGTAAACTGGAAGAAAATTATGAAAGGACTAAAAGAGGTGGGAGTAGATTATAGAGACAGAAAGATAATATATGAACTGTATAAACATCAAGAAACCATAATACAAATAGGAGACGTGAAGAAAAAAGCTAAAATACAACAAGGTGTGAGACAAGGATGTTCCTTATCTCCACTCATCCTTACTAATATTATAAATGCGAAAGTCCGTTTGTTTGTTTATTTGTTTGTTTGTTTGTTTGTTACGCCTTCACGTCTTAACTACTGAACCGATCATCATGAAATTTTGCATACACGTTGTCAGGGGTACAGAGAAGGACATAGGGTACCTTTCATCCCGAAAAAATGTATGTTACCGAGGGATAGCAAACGAACTTTCCACGCAGACGAAGTCGCGGGTGGAAGCTAGTCTTCAATATATTCATAGAGGGTGCCATGAAAAAAATATCTGATAAAAGCAAAGGAATAACAATTAATGGACAGAAAATAACCAGGATTAGATTTGCAGATGATATTGCAGCAGTAGCAGAAAATGAAAAAGAACTAGAAATTTTACTTAACACAATGCATACAATTTTTCAAAAATTTGATCTCAAAATTAATATTAATAAAACCAAAATTTTAACAGTTTCCAAAATTCTAAAACACAACTCTCAATTATTAAATTAAACAACATTCCACTAGAAAAAGTAAATAACTTTAAATATTTAGGCAGTATAATAACAAATGATGCTAAATGCGCATTGGACATCAAAACTAGAATAGCAATAGCAAAACAAGCCTTCCACAGGAAAGGATGTATATTCAAGGCAAAAATCGCTAAAAACATAAGAAGACGGTGCATCAAAACTTTCGTATGGAGTATAGCCCTCTATGGAAGTGAAACTTGGACAATGACACAAAAGGATAGAGAAAGATTGGAAGCATTTGAGATGTGGTGTTGGAGAAGGATAGAGAAGATAAGCTGGACTGAGATGGTTATGAATGGAGAAGTATTGAAAAGGGTAAATGAAAAACGCCAAATATTGAAAATCATAGAGAACAGAAGAGGTAGAATGATCGGTCACTTGATAAGACACGACAAATTTATTACAAACATCTTAAAAGGAAAAATAGAAGGAAAGAGAGGAAGAGGAAGACCAAGAAGAGCCTACATGGAACAAATAAAAGAGAAGGTGAACGTCGTGTCTTATCAAGAAACCAAGGAATTGGCTTTGGACAGAGACGAGTGGAGGTAGCTGCACAGACAAAAGCGCGGCTCTTAAGTTAAGAAGAAGATAGAGCTGAGTATTTCGCTAAAATTCCAAGATAGTAAATGATTATAACTATATAATTACTCACTCATCAAAATGTATATAAAAGTACCTACATCTTGATTCTGGCAAGTATACAAATTATTATTTTTTTAAACTAGCTTCCGCCCGCGAATTCGTCCGCGTGGACATTCTAGAAAATCCTCAGAGAAGCTTAAACCAGGATAAAAAGTATTCTATGTTTTAATTTCATTCAGATCAGCCGTTTTTATTACGTGATTAGGCGGGTCCCCACCAAGCGCGCTGCCTCGCGAGGCTGGACTTTTGCCGCACGGTTCTCGCATGAGGCTGCGTGCTTGGTGGGGACCCGCCTATTACGCGCGTGTAATTCTTTCAATGAGCTCTAAATCCAGAAATCACTTAGGTCCCAAAAAAAATTGTTTATACAAACCTCGATATCTTGACCAATTATTAAATATTGAAACTTTAAACTGTACATACTTGATTAGAATAGGAAAGAGATACACTCATTTCATTTTTAGATATACTTAAAAATTAACCGTGTATTATTTTCCGGGGTCGAATGCATGATACCAATATTCGGCTTTATAAGGCTATTATAAACCTGTATAGGTTCTTTAATGAACATGAGCATTTGTTCTCTAGTCCTTGATGTATATATAATTTTAAGTATTTTATCGGTTTTTTTGTCACCATAGATAAACTAACCTTAATTCGATTCTATAGCGATTTGTGTGATTTGTCCAAATTTTCTTATTGATAAATGTGTACTGCCACGTTATAAAGTTATTTAATAACGAAATTTCATAAACAACAATATCATAACTCGTATTCAGTCCTGAAGTTTTAGCTTATCTAAAGTATTGTCCATTGTAATCAATTTGGGAAAAGTTACAATTTAAACATCTTCCTTTGTTGTTGAAAGTTGAAGATTTCAGAAAGTTCATTGTGAAAACTTATTTGCCTGTTGCTTGTTCCGCAGTTTGTATGTAAGCTTCGCTTCCGCAGAGTGCTCCTTAGAGACTTAACTGACGTTCAAATCCGTTGTTACCAGGTTTGCTGACAAAAATTTTTGATTAAAAATCTGGTGTCATTTTCATGAGGCACAAGACAAACTACCTTGTAAAAAAAAGTCTGATTAAATAAATTAGAAACAAAAGTGAACCTTGTTTTAAAGTCGAAGTATTGTAGGTAATAGATATTCAGGGCCATAGAGGTTTCAGGTGTTAGGGCTCTATTTTTCTAGATATTATTCAGTTTACTTACCTAACAGATTTCTTAAATATAAATTCTGGCTTTATATATCAAACCAGAAGGTGATATCCGAAATATGTGCAATACCTAAAATCTAAATCCTCAAAGACGTATACCATTCATTATATACTTAAGTGATCAAAGCCAACATCCAAACTGAACTGACCACAGACAATTTATAAAGTGTCGTTAGTGATCACTGCGTTTGTAATGAACGGAGATAGGTGAAGTGATTCGACTGACCAATTAAGCTTGTGTACAAATTGGGCTTACAACAGAAGCGACCGAAACAGATTGGTTGAACTAGGTGTTGTGATAACCTAATCAATGTACCAGTTTCACATTGTAAAGAAAAGAAAAAAAAAGAAAATCGCCTATAAGTATAAGCGCTATCGCACACGGGCAACTTAGTCGCCTTGCAACTGTTTTGTCTCTGTCTCAAGTCCACGGGTTTATATGGAAGCGCGCACACGAAGCGACGCGGTCGTCTGCAACTTTTCATACAAACCATGTGAGAGACAAAATAGTTGCGGAGACAAAAGTCCCCCGTGTGCGATGGCGCTAAGTCAAGAACAATCAACAAAAGCTCTATTTTACTATCACTAAGTCCGACTACTTTTTAAGAGATCCTCAATCATTTCGTTTAGAAAATTGTAACAGTATAAAAAAACCTACTCCAAAATAACGCACGTGTCGATTCGTGTACGGTCGTCGTCTGCCTCCAATTTTCAATACGTTTTGCCTCCGAATATGCATTTGTGTAAAAGTTCGCTGGATATCGGAAACAGTGGACATACGTGACCCGCCTCCATCATCGGTATCTGAGAAAAAAAAACGAGGACAAACGCTCCGCTTTCTAAATTTGAAAATCCCGATTGGATTGTGACAGTAAACCTACAATGATCGTGGTTGCCATAGATTCAAAGAAGTAGCAGAATTGCTACCCACAGTTAGTCATAATGTAGTAAAATTTTAATTTCATTATGCACGTCCTTGAATTAGTTTTATCAGGAAGTTTATATAACGAAAATTAAATAAGAAGCTTCAATATTATTCACAGGAATATAAATAATATAAAACTTTCTTTTACCTTTAATATTTCATCAACATTTATCCTAAATATCGCACTGTTCTATCCAACAAATACAATAGGTATGATAAATAGGGTAAACAAAAATCTTCTGCCTTCGCGTCACTTTAGGTTCTATTGGGTTATAAAATAATAATAAAATAAAAGGCTTATGAAACCTATTTTAATGAGGGCTTTTCACAATGATAAAAATCTGTGTAGACTCAATAGATGGCGTTGATAAAAATGTATGTGTTAATGTGTTTTTTTTACTAAGCTTCGAAGAGTACTCAGGTAGGCATGCAGACGTGACCCTAAAATGTTTCGTGTTTCTCTTTGGGCAAATGTCAGCCAGCGAGCGCTTACTTGCATCTTTTATACGTAGGTACAGGCCGTTTATTTTTATAGCTAATTTTGACACTTATCTTTCCATCAAAAGCAAGAAGCTTATACCCCCAATGGAGATTGCACGGCCAGTGTCATAGTGAAGATTGAAAAAAGGTTCTTTAGTGACGTGACGGATTATTGCTACCTCTTTCTTTAGTGTTACAATACGTTTTCGTTTCTCACGAACGAACGACGAACAACGAACACGTATTGTAATACTACAGAAAGAGGTAGCAATAGGCCGTCACGTCACTAAAGGACCTTTTTTCAATCTTCACTATGACACTGGCCGTGCAATTTCCATTGGGGGTATAAGCTTCTTGATCAAAAGCCATTTAGTGAGACAAACAGTAACTATTTTTATTCTTTAAATGTCACTTTGAAAAGCCCTCATAAATAGTGTTATGTCTTTTTCTTTATGAACTGATTTGGACCGAAGAAGACAAAACATATTTTAACTAAAATATTTTTTTATGAAGAACATAAATTATATGTTATGGCAGGTTTGCATGCTTCATGAAATACAAGTTCTGACATTATACTTAGTTTAACCATATAATATATGGTGTTGTTATATAATATATGGTTAAACTATGTATAATGTCAGAACTTGTATTTCATAAAGTATGCAAACCTGCCATAAGATTGTGACTACGATGTGTTATAATAATGCTATGTTCTTTTTCTAGGTTGCAAAATAGATCTTTTCTATCGGTTCAAGCGTTCCGCACACAGCTATTTGTGTCACGATTTATGTACTGCTAAACCCTAAATTATCCGTTCCCGGTAGCTGCTGCCAGATAGTGTTGGTCATGTATTGTTACGTGCGAGTGAGTTCCGGGTTGTATTGTTACATTTACATGTCACCTTACTGCAGTACTGGACTTGGTGGATTTCTAAGTAAACTTTGTATGCAAGGTGCAAGTGTATTCACACTTGTTTTTGTTAATAAACGTGCACGCACGACACAAAAGTCAATCCTGCAAGCATAGCACGACAAACCCGACAAAGCTTTTGTCTACAAAGTGTGGTAGACAGTGTGTGTGTAATTTTTAACAGATAAATTATAGGTGTGTGTCTACGTCAGAATTCATAATATTTTGACATTTCTTTGTAGACAATAAACCTCTTGATCTCGTCACTATTTAATGTTGGTTGAGAGATCACGACGAACCCGACAAATCTTTTACTACAGTGTGCAGACCATAGAAATAGAATGTCAAAGAACAACAATGTCAATAAACAGGTGATCCGAAAACGAATGCATACATTTTTTTATAAAACACGTAAAATATGACTTAAATTCATAAAATATGACTATATATGGCAAAGGAAATTAATAAACTATGTTCCATACTGTTTTCTTCGTCGATAAACGAATAAATCTAGCGAAATTTGGTTTTAGAGAAATGTGTGGCAATATCTTATTTACCTGTGAAAAGTGTGATTACTTAGATTATTTCTTTTTGTCACATCACAATTACTTAGAGCACAAGACAGCATGGCTCCACGATACCTTTATTTTAAATTCTAATTAAGATTAACAAATATTTTAAACCAACTGTGAATGCTCATTTGCTAGGCGGGACGCTAGGGGCTCTTACTGTAAAAAATTTTGGCACATGTCACTTGATCCTTTTTCTCTTTTTTACATAGACCGTGTCCGTATGATGTTAACTTCTCTTTTCCACGCTTTGTTGGTCTTCTTGAGCGCAGCGAAATTTTTTTTATGTCTATGGTGCAGACAGTGTGTATAAAATTATCTACGTTGAGATGTCATAATATTTTGACATTTATTTGTAGACAAAACACTTCTTAATCTCGTTACTATTTAAGGTTTGTTGAAAGATCTAGTCAACATTTCTTTGTATTTTGAAAGATAATCAAAATTATAATTCTTGTGCAGTACATTTTTTAAAGTTAAGGAAAAAAATATTATATTTTTGGCCAACAACAACAACAACAACGCGTGATATAGCGTTTTATCACGTTTAACTGTCAAAAATACAAAGGAATCTGACAGTTAAGTGTCGATAAAATGCTATATCACGCGATATAAATCGGTCATGCTATGCAGGCAGGAAACAAAATAATTGACCTTGTTTTTTTGTCCAATGGGGAATATCCGAAAGAATCAAACTGGCTGAATATTTTTTATAGGTAGGAATAAGCCATAGACATAGAAAATTTTTCGCTACGCTCAAGTAGACGGACTATGGTGCGAGTGAGAAACCGATTCTTACGGCTTATGCGATGTGTGAGAAAGAGTTAAAAGAAAATGACAGCAGAACCTAGTTTGACTTCATTTATCATCTTTTATCATCTTGGGGAAAAGCGTCCGTTCGATTATTATGTGATTTTGATCGCGATCGGGTCGATTTGGCTCTTATAACTACATAAATCTATAATGGTGTCGTGTTCTGTGTTAAATTGTAATGTTATTTACAACAAAAACCCAAATAAACACTCATTTCACAGGTAAATAAGATTGTACAAGTACCATTTTCATATTTCATATTTTAGTTGAATATATTCCCAAACACACTAAGTAATACACTAATATCATGCTATTAACCGCCTATTTTCTAAATAAAGGCAGATTTGTAAACATTATGTGTTAGATAAAAAGATATTATGTCCGTGAACTTGACAAAATAAGGCGTAGAGATTGATCAAAAATTATTGATATCGATACTCATGTCGATGATTTCCAATATAACTTTGTTTGTCTTTGTGAACACTGATAGTTTTATCTAAAGCTGCTTTTAACCGACAGTTTTCAAATGGTAAATTATACCTACTTAAGTACTAATTTAACAATATTTCCAGGTTTCCTGTAAATCCAGTGATTAAGTTACTGGATAAATGTCATAAATAGAATAGACTGGGAGCCCTTAAAAGAGACTTTACGATTTTTTTAAATAAAATTGTTCAAAATTTTGTTTGTGTTTTATTTATTAGAGCAATAATACATTAAGGTTATCGACAACCTAAAATGGACTTCAAGGCATCTCTAAAATTCACGCACACGTTTACAATTTTCACACACTGGCTCATGTCACTTTTGGTGTTGCAGCCAAGCGAACTCTGTTCGTCTATTCCAGTGGAATATTATGTTTATGGAATAAGCTCTCTTAGTAATAGAAAAAAAAAATCAGAACTTTCGGTTGCGTGAAACAATTTAAAAAAAATAAAGTCTCCTCTTCTTCACAAATATAGGAAAGTAACAGCAGAATGGAGATTATACCTTTGCCATCACCAGCCACAACCACAACATGGTATAAAAAAAAATTTCAACACAAAATGTCAAAACTTTTTGTTTTTAATTCTTGTTGTCATAGTGGCAGGTGTTGGCAAAGGTATAATTTCCATTCTGCAGTTAAGCATGTTCCAGACGGATTAAATCACGCCTCCCAACAGAGGTGACCTTGCTTGATTTAATCCATCTAGACGGCAGATTTAATCCAAATTTCTCCAACCAATCCAAATGACCTTCAACGTCCTTGGAGGAAGGGCGCGAGTTCCAACACAGGCACGGTAATGATATTTATCAGTACTCCAACTTCATATACTGCCCGGCATTTATATTGGCAAGATAAAAACGAGATAAAAGATGTGCAGCGCCACAAATTTTAGTGTTTAAATTATATATCTGTACAAATAGTCGAAAAGCGAGTCGTACCTACGCGCCTCGGCCCTCGAGTTCAGTCTGCAGTCTGCACTCGGTACACAAACAGTCGCGAATGCGCCGCAGTGATGAACGAAAGATGTACGTAGGTCAGGTACTATTGAGGTAATAAATATAATAGAAAAAATACTATAAAATATCGACTCAGCCGTCGCAGTTCAGACGGGCTCAAATGGCTCGGCTGCTACGGGTTACGGGTGAGTCGATTTTTTCTAGTATTTTTAGGGTTCCGTAACCTAAATGGCAAAAAACGGAACCCTTATAGATTCGTCATGTCTGTCTGTCTGTCCGTCTGTCTGTCCGTCCGTATGTCACAGCCATTTTATTCCAAAAGTATTAATATTACACAATTGAAACTTGGTTAGTAGATGTATTCTGTTAACCGCTTAACGATTTTAACACAAAAATAACAAAAATAAAGATTAAGGGGGGGCTCTCCATACATGGAACTGAAACTGTGAACGTGTCTGTCAATGGATAGGTCTTTAAAATTGACATAGAGGTTTTTAAGACAATTTTTTCTCAAAGTCTACCGTTTGAAAGATATACTCCGCCAAAGTGGTAAAATGTTTATCCCCCCCCCCCCTTTAACTTTTGAAATAAGAAAGTGAAAAATCTAAAAAACATATATGCTGCATGTAGATCTTAATAATTATTTTCAATGAAAATTGGTTTGAACGAGATATAGTAATTAGTTTTTGAGATATAGCACATTTTCCATAACCGCAAATATAACTTTGTCATTCATACCAACACTGTGAAAAACAAAGTTATTTTTGCAGACGAAAAATTATACTGGTATTAAATATGGTGTGGTGTAAGGTATCTACGGAACCGTACGGCGCGTTGCCCAAAACGCACTTGCAGGGTTTTTTCTATTATATTTATTACCTTAATATAGAAATAACATTCTGAATGCCAAAAATTTAAAAATTCAATAAGTACTATTGATTGAAATACAAGTTCTTACTATTGCAAAGTGCAGATTGTGCTGTTTTTATTATAAATATATTTACCGAATAATCCAGAGATAACATTTTTGAATACCTGGAAAGTCCGAAAACTAAGATTAAGTATACTTAAAATATTATATAATACGTAGGTATTGTACTAAGGATTATTAAATAATTTGTTTCTCCCATCAATAATGATTTTTTTTTATTTTTATTTTACCATTCGTTTTGTTAATCTAGTTATATTATTGCCTTGTTATTAATTGATTGAACCAGCGCGGGTTTATTAAGGTAATTATTTCAAGGACAGGGCCGAGTTACAGTACTGATAGATATCATTACCGTGGAATCTGAAAGAGTGTCGGCGCTAGGGTTGCCAACATGTCTAAGGCAAAATATAGTATTTTTCAAATAAGGCTAAAAAAAATTAGTACACTTTAAAATAATATAGTATTTTATGGAAAAGGCAAAAATTAGGCAAATATATTATTATATTTTACTTTTTAAATTTTTATAAAAACTATATTTTTTGTACTTTTTGCATTTTTGAACAATGTTTTGGTCAAAATCATAAATAAAACAATCATGATTCATGAATCAAAATAAAAGTCTCATATTATTTTCTACAATCAATATTAATTAAATATAAGTAAATTAAAAACTCGTTTTTAACTTACTTACGATTGTATCAGTATTACTGATTAAGTTAAGACATGAAAGAAATTCGTCCATGGTTAAGATTAAGATATATTTCGCCCATGGATTATAAGATTTAATTAAGTTGTCAATTTTATATTGACAAGTTTGGAACGCAATAAGACAGATAGATACGTTCAGAATTCAGATACAACACACTATACATATAGTATTTGTTATATGGTGTGACTATACACTACACGCTATCGAATCAGTCAAAATGCACGATCACAAATTTAAAAAAAAGAAACATTTGTTTCTTAGCGATCGATGTTGAAAATATAGTATTATTGCGTACTATATATTTCTTCAACAGTATATAGCACGCAGACCCGAAACATAGTATAATTCTACATATTATTATAGTATGGTTGGCAGCCCTAGTTGGCGGCGCTTGGATGTAAACTCGTGTAGCCGCAACACAATCCACGGATGGAAACCACGCCCCCATCAAGCTTCCACCAAGGTGACCTTGGTTGGGAGGCGTGATTAAATCCGTCTGGAACGTGCTTTACTTTCCTACATTTGTGAAGTCGAAGAGACTTTATTTTTTTTTAAATTTTTTCACACAACCGAAAATTCTGATTTTTTTTTTATTTCTAAGGGAGCTTATTCCTATCTATACAAAAATATTCAGCCAATTTGATTTTTTTCGGACATTCCCTATTGATGGATACCACGTATGAGTTTTTGTATTTAATTAAAAAATAAAACACAAACAGCAGATACCAACTGTTCGTTTTAATGGTCTTTGTATAAAAGATTCTCATAGGACACGATATCTCGACCACTCATAATTTTATCTGGAAGTAAACTCTGAGGGACATCAGCGCAAAATATTGTTTTAATTTTGTCATATTTACGAAATTTACAATTCCTATTTAGATAACACGCTCAAAGGAAAAACTGCGGAAAAGTAAATTTAGATAGCAGGTGGTCGCGATAACTTTAGGATAGCAAGTGTACGTTAAAAAAATGTAGGAAAATATTTTCTTTGGAGACTTTTTGAGCGGAAAGTGTTGTTTCTAAGCAAAATTATACTTACATATCAATTAGAATCAACCTATTAGTTTTTTCATAAATGATTATGAAATAAAAAATAAAATATTTACAATCATTATTTATACATATAAGGACCTTCTTAAATAGTGCACATAATTTTAAGGGGTCAATGTACTCATGCATACAAACAACTTTTACTATGGGACCAACATCGAAATCGCGAAAAAAAGTCAGCTGTTCCATACATTTTGATCTATTCGATTTTAAATTTTCTATGGAACAGCTGATTTTTTTCGCGATTTCAATGTTGGTTCCATAGTAAAAGTTGTTTGTATGCATTAGTGCAAAATTATGTGCACTATTTAGAAAACTACACACTTATACTTGTTTATGCAAGAAATTACCCATAAAATCCTGAGCTGTACCTACACTTGACCATCAGCCATTTTTTATGACCCCACTACTGGGGCACAGGCCTCTCTTATAGGTGGATAAGGAGTACGGGCCATAATCCCACTACGCGGGTCCAATGCGGATTGGTGGGTGTTAACGACTGCAAACGCAACCGGGACAAACAGCTTAACGTGCCTTCCGAAGCACGGAGGAGCTCCAAATAATACATTTTTGGTCACCCATCCCATGACTGACCCTTGCGAAAGTTGCTTAACCTCCGCAATCACTAGGCCAGGCGGTAAGCCGAGCGTTCGAGACTTCCTGGAATTAACAAGTTTGGTTTTAAGAGATCTCTCCTTTATTTGTTACGGTCTCTATTAACAGACTAACTTTGCGACACCAACATTATAGAGTTTGACCCGAAATGTGTTTGTGCTAAACTTTGTCGGTTTCTTAGTACACAAATGAAAATTGTTATTTCTAATCGGTTATAGTAAGTTTTCTTTTTTGCTGTTTTACTACATTACTTCTGTATTTACGGCAATTTAGAGCGAAAACAATTAATTTACATTTAAGTATTTTTTGTTTTTTTGGTGTTCAAATAACGATTACCCACTTAGTTTCGCGAACATCCGCGTCCATGAACCTGCACCAAAAATTGTGTTTACTCTGTGCTGCAGCAGTACGCTATAGTGTGTACGTGTGCGTATATGTATGAGAACCTGGTTCGCACACGTACACGTGGCCAAATTGAAAAAAAATTGTTTTACTATGGCGCACTGTTTCAGGTTCGCGGAGGACGGAAGTTCGCAAACCTGTGGATACCCACCCTAACAACAACTAAAATAAAAATTACTTTTAAATTACCTGCCATGTAAATATTGTTAGGGATGAAATCAGAAACAGCTACTCTGGGGAATTGGAAAAGAAGGACCCGAAAATGAATAAAAGTAACAAAATAATCTATACCACAGAATACATAATAGTACAAGACAAGTCTACACGGTAAATTTTTAAGTATATCTAAAAATGAAATGGGGTTTTCAGACCACGTAAATGACAACTTTTACTATGGGGCCAACCACGAAATCGCGAAAAAAAAATCAGCTATACATTCAAAACATGTAAAACAGGGACTTCCATTTTGTCCTCCATTATTTCACCACACGAGGCGAAGCATTAAAATAAACCCAGTTTACCTAAATCTGCCTCTTTTGAGTGAAAGGTTACTTCAACTCTTACCTACTTCAAAGGTTAACTACATTAACTAAATACAAACCTGAGTTTCCAAAGTAGACATTTCATTATGCCTTCCAAAATAAAGTAGAAATTTCCAAATTACAGCGGCTAACCACAAGAAATTGTTGTACTGAATATTTAGTTACGAATTTTCACTTAAGATAAGCCGCAAAAAGCGTATTTCACGTTACGCAGTCACCCAAGGCGCCTTCCTTTTGTTTTAATCCATAACGAACCTCAAGATAAATCTACCATAACTTGAAATCTTGGACAACAACGCCTGTCAGAATGGGACAATTAATTGCACGCTTTCTTTTCTTTTTATTAGAGTGACGTAATAAAGTGGGTAATGGTGCCGGCAGATACGGCGAAGTGGTAAGAATGTTTGGCTAACGGTCCTCAGATGGGTACTTAACAAAAACCCTAATCTTGAGTAAGTATGGTTACAATAGCCAGTGCTTAAATAGTAACATAATTTTCTTTAGGAAGTCAAAGCTCTTTAAGTCTGACGAAAACAAAATAAAGCCTCCCTAAGGTGTAAAACTTTTCTTGTAAATCGAAACTCTTTCGAGGCGATATTAGTTACTCCATAAAGAAGTCACATGCATAATTTTTTTTTTTTTTTTTTGGCTCCACCCGGTTTGGGTATTAGCCACATCAAAAGGTAGGGAAACATTATAAAACAAAAGGATTACAAAACAGAATTTGAAAATTTGGATAGTGGAGAGGATACATAATAAATAAATATAATACGGAAATGAAAATTAAATTCTTATATTGTTGGAAGTTATAAAATCGGATATACATTTATATACATTAATATCATTGGTAAATAAAAGACTTACAATACTGGTAGGAAGAGGGATTCTGAGGGATATAAGGGATTCATAAAAGGAAGTGTGATCATGAAGAGGGCACGAGAAGAAAATATGGTTAACTTCTCCTACACCAGTGCCACACACGCAAGAAGAATCCTGCACAATTCGCAATCTTGCCAGATGGGCAGGAGTGCACGTATGACCCAATCTCATTCTTATGATGATTGTGGATGGAACCTTACCAAGCTTCATTCTGCTAAACCATGGCTTATTAGGAATATTTGGTTGAATGAGTTTATAAAAGCTACCTTTAAATTGGCTGCTAATCTGCCATTGGAATTCCCATGATTCTCTGAGTGAAACGCCTGCTTGGGCACATAGATCATAGCAATAATTTTTATAAGGAAACAAGTCTCCAGAATTTATTGCTTCTTTCGCTAGTTGGTCAGCCTTATCATTACCTGCAACATTGCTATGACTAGGCACCCATACAAACGATATATCATAACCTTCCAATGAACATTTTTGAAGTAAACAGCGGCAGTCTATAATGATTTGATGGCTTAGATTACTTTTAAAGGGGAATTTTTGTAAAGCTTCAAGAGCGCTCTTAGAGTCAGAGAAAATAATAACTTTTTTTAATTTAAAAAGTAAAACGTACTCTAATGATTTAAAAAGACCGTAACATTCACCAGTAAATACTGAAGATTCGGGTGGGAGTTTTACTTTTTGAACAATTTGGTACTGTTTATGAAAAACTCCAACGCCGACGTGGCTATTACAATCTAGCTTTGAAGCATCACAATAGATATGATGATAGTCATGCCATTCATCAGCTAAGAGATAATTAAAATTATACTTTAGATTGCAATCATTTTTATGAAAATCTAAATTGAAGATAATATTAGGAAATAGAATTAGTGATTCGTAATTTTGTGAGAAAATTGGAAGATATGATGATCTATGCGTTGGAGCTTGAAAAGAGCAAAACTTACTAAAACTAACAATAAGACATGGTACTTGTTTATGAGACCAGTATGAAGAGGATTCCACAAGTTCTAAAAGTCTACTTAATTTAAAGAAGAGGGGGTGATTGTATAACTGTAAAGCTCGAAATAAATATCTGTCACATAAGTATTGGCGTCGTAATCTTAAAGGAGGATCAGATGACTCAACTTGTAAAGCATTCGTGGGACTCGATTTCATGGCCCCAGTAACAATGCGGAGAGCTTTTGACTGTATAATATCCAGTTTGTGTATTCCAAGGGCGCTACAAGGTTCAAGAAAATATGTCCCATAATCTAAAATACTTCTGACTAAGGAATTATAGAGTTGTTTCAATGAGGAGGGATGAGAACCCCACCAAACTCCAGACAAACATCTTAAAATATTTAAGATTCTCTCACATTTGGCAACTACATAGTAACAATGAGCTAGGGCAGTTAGTTTACTATCCAAGATGATTCCTAAAAATTTGACTTCATTTTCGGTTGGTAACATTACATTATCGTAGTATACGGAAATAGGTGGAGGGCATCGCATTCTTGAGAAAAGAACTATATTACTTTTTGCTATTGAAAGATTTAGACCATTGTTTTCAAGCCAAGTTTTGAGACAATTTAAAGCGTGAGTAAGTGAGTTACACAAGTTTTCAATCGATTTGTTTGTACAATAAATGAGCAAATCATCAGCATACTAATGTAGCATGCTAATGTTATCGGGAAGGGAAATTTCTAGGTCATGAGTATAAATATTGTACAAGAGTGGGCTTAGCACGGAACCTTGTGGGAGCCCGTTCCATACTAAACGTGACTTCATGTTTTCAGTACCTGGATTTAAACTGATCGTTCGTTCAGACAAAATGTTAATAATGAAATTAATTATTATTGGAGGGACCTGTAATTTAATAAGTTTGTTCTGGAGAATACTTAATATTACATGATCATAGGCGGACGTGATATCAAGGAAGGCTGCCAAGAGAGATTCATTTAAAGAAAAAGCTATTCGGATATCAGTTGTTATAATTCCGATGCTGTCCATCGTACTTTTATTTTTTCTAAATCCAAACTGGCTGTCACTCAACAATCCTCTACTTTCAACGAACCACTCTAATCTGATTTTAATCAGATGTTCTGCAATTTTGCCAAAACTGAAGATAAAGCAATTGGCCGATAAGAGGAAGCATTGTTAGCCGGTTTAGTTGGTTTAAGAATCGGTATGATCTCTTGTAGTTTCCATGTAGAAGGAATATCGCCGGTTATCATTACAGTATTGATAAGTTTTAAAAGGTACATTAGACTATTATCACTCAAGTGACTGAGGAAGGAATAAGGAATACTATCACAACCTGGAGCAGAGTCCTTGACATAGGACAAAACACCTTTAAGTTCAGCTAATGAAAAAGGAGCACTGAGTCCTGTCATTTCAGCATTAGAAGTAGAAGTGAAAGGAACCTGCAGTAGTGAACTATCATTAGCAACATATGGGGGAGCTAATCTATCTAGAAACTGTTCAGTTAAATGTTCAGGAACATTTCTTGGTGTGGACTCTTTAAATGCTGAACGAAAACGGCGAATATTAGACCAAACGACCGATGGAGAAGTATTAGGAGAAATTGAGGTGCAGAATTTCTTCCAGCCTTCCCATTTCTTTTGTTTGAAAAGTTTCCTTGTACTATTAATCAAATCAGACAATATGCTAAAGTTTTCGGATGTTGAGCAAAGATTATAATTTATTTCAGCCTCTTTCCTTTTTTCAATAACAGCAGTACATTCCTGATCCCACCACGGTGGAGATGGAATATTACTGCGATGACCAGTTTTGGTAGGAAATACTTTATTTGCTGTGTTAATTAGAAGAGAAGATAGAGCCGTTGCGCAAGATGAGAGATTATTTTTATCAATGAGTGGGAGGGAATCTATATCTTGTTCAACTTGTATTTTAAAAGCACTCCATTTATCCTTATCTAATTTATGTTTCAGACGGGGAGGATGATTATGTGGCTGATTTATCGAGTTATTTATGAAGGTAATCACAATCGGATAATGGTCACTTCCGTATGTGGAATTATTTGTTGTCCATGTTAATGAAGTAGCAAGGCAAGGGGAGACAATAGATAAGTCAGGAACACTCCTACCCTCCTCTGGCTTGGTCCTACGTGTGATCTTCCCTGTATTAAGTAAACATAAATTGTTATTATGCAACATTTCTAGAATTCGACTGCCATAATGATTTGATTTAGAGCTACCCCAAGAATAATGTTGGGCATTGAAATCACCCATTACCAAAAGAGGTTTTGGTAGAGATTTTATAATATTTTCAATTTCATCATAGATGATTGAGGAGGGGTAAGGTATATATACAGAAACAAAACAAATATTATTTACATTAGCAGCAATGATAGAGTAATCACTGCGGTGTTGAGAGATGGGAATGTGTTGGAAAAATACAGATTGCTTAACTAATAAGGCTACACCACAGCCTACTGTGGGGTCAAGCCTGTCTTCTCGTATGCATGAGAAGCCAGAAAGTTTAAAGTTGAAACCTGGTTGAAGCCAGGTTTCTTGAAGCGAGACGGCAAAGGGATTATACTTATTGATTAAATGGATTAGATCAGACTTTTTACTGTTGATGCTTCTGCAATTCCATTGAATTACAGAGTCCATTAAAGTGATTAAGATTTATAAAATTAGTATCAGAAGGTGCAGCGTTGGGCGGTGAAGCAATAAGATTGCTGTTGGATAAAGTTTTTATAAGTGCGATTATCAAATCTTTAATTGGTAAGTTGGAGAGATTGTCACTATTATTTAGAGCAGTCCCATTAGAGGATGATGGAATTCTATACTCATTTATTAAGGCATTATGAGCGGTTTTGTCATAGCCTTTATTTGTAATATGGGGAGTTTTTGGCTTAATAAATATGGTTTTTTTATAAGAAGTTGTTTTATTTGCTGTTTCATATGAAGGGTTTAAAAGATTATTATTTGAAGGGTGTGCTAGGTTTGAAGATGAACTAGGTAGAGCAGGTGAAGAGGCTAAAACATCTGCATATGGTCTATAAACTGGGGGGTGGAGTTTTAATGCCTCTGCATAGGAGATACAGCTCTTGGCCATACTTTCTTTTATGCTTTTTTGTCTAGAAAATTCAGGGCATATTTTACTTATGGCAGTATGTGCACCAGTACATAGACAGCATCTTATTTCGTCTTCATCCACAGAACAGCTCTCACCAGAGTGTCCTGATCCACATTTAAAACATCGTGTAACTGATCGGCATTGAGTTTTAATGTGACCGTAACGACAACATTTATAGCACTGGATAGTTGGAAAAATATACAAATCGACTGGAAGGGAATTGTAACACAAATATATTCTTTTAGGGAGGACTTGCCCGTCAAAAGTTAAAACTAAAGTTTCTATAGGAGTAAAATCAGTTTTCCCATTATGAGTAATTTTTTTTTTTCAATCTTCTAATTTTAATAATATTTCCGCAACCTATGGGAACTGAAATGTTGTTCATTATATCCTCTTCAGACCAGTCTGCAGGGACACCTCGTACCACACCCATCCGAGTAATGTTATGGGTTGGGATGAAAGCTCTATATTTGTTTGTTTTTAAAATATCGCTGATTATAAATTTATTGGCATCTTGAAAATGAGAAAATGAAATAGAAGCTTTATTTCTTCCAATTTTCTTTAAACTACCATTTATAATGTTATTGAAAGTATGTTTCTTTAAAAATCGTCCTAAAGCCACTGGGTGCAAAACTGTGTTTTCATCGGGAGACACTTGCTCACGTTGAATATGTACAACATAAGGAGATGCATCAGAAGTTTGGTAAAGTAGCCTAGCCACGGGTGTACGAGTGTTAGTGTCAGGAGTTTCCAAAGTACTTGGCATTGTGTTCTGTGTTGGCAATGTTGGCACTGGTTGGGAAGGTTGAATTTCAGGTGTTGAAGTACAGGTCATTTCATTTGTTAAACATTGTTCATTAGGAGTTGAAAAATCACAGTGGCAATCAAATTCTGTTAAAGGATTTGGTTCAGAAAACTTATGCTGGCTTTTCTTCTTCTTTTTATTGCAATGTTTGCATAATTTGCGTGCCGATGATCTTTTTCGTTTGGGGGGATTTTTATTAGATTCCGAGCAATCGGTATCGAATAAAGATCCCTCAGTATCCATTCCTGAAGCATTGCTAATCGTAATAAAATGAGACGCCTGGGGGGCAGATCCCCCAGGGTCTTCGGGCTCGTTCATAGAAACAATATGAAAAACTTACCTAGTCTCGTACTATTCACAGAAACTAATAGATATATATAATAAATACACTTAAATAACAAACTTTAAACTATTATTTACAAACCACTATCCAAATTAATTAATTAAATCTTAAAGCCAAAAAGAAACACGACCGCCTTTCTCGAAGTTTCCCGCGCTTTCCACATGCATAATTCATTTCGCTGATACGTAATCTATAACTAGGTTTTCAACAACCCAGTGTTCACATAATGTGTAATGTATCCAATAAATATCATAGACGTGAATGCAGACTATGGGCAAAGTGACAGTGGCATATGTCAATGTCACTGGCGCTAGCACCTTCTGGGTTCATGCTTGTGAATCAAATACTAAATTGTATTTTATTCTTTCTGCTGAATCCCTCAACCCTTAGATATAAGACGAACGGCCGAACGTTACAGAATGCTTTAGCTTTTTGTTCAAACTAAAAGTTAGAAAGTTGTACTTACAAGTTATAATTATGTAGGTACTTATATGAAACTAACCGCCTTTACGCAATGTACAATAATGAGGTTCATAAGATTTTCTGTATGTTTTATTTCAACAATGTGCTACACCCATAGACATAGAAAAATTTTCGCTGCGCTCAAGAAGACCAACAAAGCGTGGAAAAGAGAAGTTAACATCATACGGACACAGTCTATGTAAAAAAGAGACAAAAGATCAAGTGACATGTGCTAACATTTTTTACAGTAAGAGCCCCTAGCTTCCCGCCTAGTAAATGAGCAATCACAGTTTGTTTAAAATATTTGTTAATCTTAATTAGAATTTAAAATAAAGGTATCGAGGAGCCATGGTGTCTTGTGCTCTAAGTAATTGTGATGTAACAAAAAGAAATAATCCAAGTAATCATACTTTTCACAGGTAAATAAGATATTGCCACACATTTCTCTCAAACCAAATTTCGCTACATTTATTCGTTTATCGACGAAGAAAACAGTATGGAACATAATTTATTAATTTCCTTTGCCATATATAGTCATATTTTATTAATCTAAGTCATATTTTACGTATCTCATATATAATGTATGCATTCGTTTTCGGATCACCTGTTTATTGACATTGTTGTTCTTTGACATTCTATTTCTATGGCTACACCACAGTTCTGAATAAAACTGGCTTTTGTATTGTAAGGAGAGCTGTAAGTAGCTTACTTAAACCTTAAGAAAACAATAGAAGTTTCATGGAGTCGGCAGCAATGTAAATGCTTACTATTATAATACTGAAACACCTCTCATTGTTATTACGAGATCGTAAGCTTCGCTGCAAAGTAAAATTATGCTTTAAATTTAAACAGCAACGTGGCAGCAACTTACGTTAACACTTAGAGCATCGCGGCTTAGAAGCGCGTCTTACTCTAAGCGTTAACATTTGTAGCAAAACGGATAAACAAACTGTAGTTTTAAATTTACAACGTAATTGTGACAACTAAGACTAAATTAAACAGTACTATTTAACCCATTTTAACTGCTTAATCTCCTATTACGTCGTTGGGGAGTAACCTAAGCCGTTGTTTATTTGTTCAACATTTTCGGTTTAAATGCTAGTGAACACTAGTGACATATGTGATTAACTTTCAAACCAATCTGAGTGACAACATGACCCAATAAAAAAATAATTCTAGGTTTTGAAATTCACTTTTATTCAATTTTCTCACATCAAATACGCATATGCAGAAAACTTCGCATCCTGCTTTTGATCAATATATTTTATCTCTAGTGTCTATGTCTTTTTTCAGTGCTATTCATATCATCAGCACTGAAAAAATCTGCAAAACTTTTATTCATGTTCTCGGATTAGTCATCTAATCCTACCTACATTTTCTGACAAGCTGTGCACAAAATATTTAAGCCGTTTCCACTGAAAGCATTCACGTCAGAGCTCATTCTGATGTTACGCCGAGGCCAAATGGCCGACGATAATCCATTCCGTGTGCCATTTGAAATTTGGACGCACTTTCCTAAGTTGCATTTCGATGTCCAGAGCAGCAAAATGTGCCATGTTTTATTCTAGATACAGCACAATCGAATCAGCGAACGGCCTGCTTTTATCTTCATTTAGTTTCATTGTACAGTATACACTGAAAATTCAGTTTTTGATAGGCTGAAACGGAAAAGCTTTTTACGTAGCCAATTTTTCCTTAATAAATAAGTAATAAACTGATTTAATTTGAAAAAAATATGTTTTAGGGTTCCGTAGTCAAGTCAACAAGGAACCTTTCTACTTCAAGGGACTTTTCTATTTCAGGAATACGTTTGCGAAATATAAAGCTTTATTAAAGTGCAAAATAAAAGAATGTAATCACATTAACTCATTCAAATCCAAGCTAAAAGAATACGTGTTCACATTGTAACTACCTACTTATTGCTACTTATATTACGAATTTTATGTTTTGTTTGATGCCGACGCGCCAGAGGCACGATCTTAGTATTAAGTATCTTTTGTATCTCATTATAAATGAACATTAATGTTTGTATGAGAATAAATGTCTTTAAACCTAAACCTTAAATTATTGTAGAGTCAAATGTCCATGCATTAAAAACAGAAATGCTGACCAACATACACGGATAATTTGCAGCGTTCCTGTATTACTTGGAAAGCATTCCAGTCACATTGTTACGGGCAATTGAACCGCGCTCGGGGCAGCTTTTAGCAATAACGAACTTGAGACTGGAAAAAATAGGATTGACCTTTATTTAGATTCAACAAAACAAATGCCAGTAGCAATCACTCACTTATTTTTACAGTCATTGTTGTCTCTGTATTACTACTTATGTTTAGCCTTGTATTTGTTCGTTAATAATCCTGACATTTTGACAAACACATGTTTATATTGGGATCAATATTGGCATCCACAAACTTCAAACACAAATTCATCATCACTTTTCTTTCTTCTGTGTTCATCATTCACATTCGGCCTTTGTGAAAATCGAATCGGAACCGTCACTAAACTTAATCTGACGGAAACTTAGACAATAAATTACAATTGAAATTTGCTGAAATTCTATTATTTCCTCCTAATGTATAGTGGTGGTTCTAGAATCTAGAATATTGAATATACTCGAATGGAACCGGACATTGTGACTGCAGTTTCTCCATTTATACTTTTATCAACGCCCGAGCGGCCCGATCGGGCCGCACAACAATGAAAATTCTATTGTGTCTCATTTTCCGCGGCTTGAAGGATTAAATCTACTATAAGTAGTCGGGTTTGTGTCTGCAATGATTTCTACAATGATTATTTCTTCTTAATACTGCTGATTAATTCATAGTTCATTCACCGCAAATGAGGTCAAACATTAGGTCAAACTTAATCTATATATACTAAACAATACCTTCGTATTCAACGTCAGATGGTAATAAATTCATTGTCAAATCGTTCCTAGTTACGCCCTCGTCACGCCCCCGGTGCACTTTAACGCTCACGCTGATCAAATTACCGTGATAATACCTATCGGAGGGCTCTCTAACGTCGGCTTACAGAATGCAATTAAGTTACTTTGCGGAGCTCTATTTGAAATACTAAAGCAATTTCCTATGGACTACGCTCTCTATTTTTTGGCTTAAAATCAGCAAATCACCGCCACCACAGTGAAAAGAAATGAAAGTTCTACGATGTTACTTCAAATCTGAACCTACCTTTTTAAATATTTGTGTTTGTTATTTGTTGCTTTATACGATTTTGGTGAAGTCTTCATTGATTAAATTATTTAACCAAAATTTTTTATGAGCAATCGACATTGAAAAAGTTTAAACGAGGTTCCGAGGAGTCCTTTCAATAAAGAATTGAATCTTATCTTGGAAAGGTGAAGTGAAGAGTGAAATGCTAATATAGTTCAAAATACCCTTTATCACGGACGAAGTTAGGTAGTGTCACGACTGACAGGACCCATGTCATGGCCAGAAAATTAAATTTTCAATCGGGATAGCATCTCCTTGGCGCGGTAGGTAATACCAGTAATACATTGTTGACTGAGGTAATTTCTAATAATATCAAAATTGTGTTTGAGGTTGGGTATTATTCATTTATGATAATGGATGACGGGGTAAAATAAATAAGATAATGTTTAATCGTTTGTAAAGAAACTGTGGACGCGGATCGCAGACGGGTAGCTAATCTCTTTGCTAAAGCGATAACGAGATTTGTTATCAAAAAATGTATGGGATCGAGTTAAGATTTTGCCATCCAAAGATTTCACAAGACTTCATTACGGTTTTTGAAAATGTGACATTGCCTTTGGGCCTGTTCGACGTTGCCAAAACAAGATAAATAATTGTGCTCCCAAGTTTTGAACTAGTTTAACTTTGCCACCAAGCCATTTGCCATTTGCTCGTGCTCTGAGGTAAGCAAACACAGCCCGAAAACACTCGTAATATGTACCTCGACAAACACATCAGTAGCAACTAAACAAACAGAAATTTTCCAATCCACCTGACGAATGCTTACTAAACCAATTGAATTTGTAAAGCTTCTTGCGGGTACTCTCAATTCTAGTTCTGTGTCATTACATTTATTTTATAGTTACATTTTCAAATTTGTAGCATTATTCAGATAGTTATCTCTAATGACGTACAGAAATAATGGTGAAAAACCCGTTAGTAATTGATATTCTTTTTCAATATTCTACTTTCCATAAATATTTTCGAATATAGAAATATTTATTCAGAGTATTTTCAATGTATGGTTTTGTTTCAGCATGTTTGTAATATTTCGAGTAAAATTATTCCAATAATAAAATAAATAAGTAAGTACTTAAGCCCTGAATAAAAAGTTGAAAAAAAATATAATAAAAAATTCTCCATTTTTTTCGTATTTATTTTATGCTAAAAATAAAAAGCGGTGTAATAAAATAACACTAACAAACAATATTCACTGTCTCTCAAAGGAGTGTCTGAATTGAGTTATTTCAATGGTAGAGTGGCGGTAATCTTAATAAAATCCGGCCAAGTGCGAGTCGGACTCGCGAACGAAGGGTTCCGTACCAAAAAACGAAAAAAAAATACGTTTGTTATATGGGAGCCCCCCTTAAATATTAATTTTATTCTGTTTTTAGTATTTGTTGTTATAGCGGCAGCAAAAATACATCATCTGTAAAAAATTCAACTGTCTACCTGTTGTTGTTATTAATATCGAGCAAAAAACAGCAAGAAAATCACGTTTGTTGTATGGGAGCCCCCTTAAATACGAATTTTATTCTGTTTTTAGTATTTGTTGTTATAGCGGCAACAGAAATACATCATCTGTGAAAATTTCAAATTTCTAGCTATCACGGTTCATGAGATACAGTCTGGTGACAGACAGACAGACAGACGGACAGCGGAGTCTTAGTAATAGGGTCCCGTTTTTACTCTTTGGGTACGGAACCCTAAAAAGACGCTTAGAAAACACTTTTCGTACAAGTCATCTCGGAAATATGAAAATGTGGTATCGATGCATTCAGTACGATCCCCTGATCACAAATATATAAGATGACAAGTGCGAAAGTGGTGGGGGTCGAAACTGTGAAGTCATAAAGTTTTCAGTACAAAGAAATTTTTTTTTCATACCATGTGGTATATCAAATGAAAGGGCTTTGTGAGTAGATTGCGAATATATAACACACTATAACATTTTCACTACTTGGTCTAACAAATTATTAGCAAACGTCGAAAAATTTCGCAAATCAGAGTCGCCATTGAACAGGTCTAGATTGAAAACGACTGAATTGATTTCTACAAAATACATAACAAGTAACTCTGCACATACTCTTTTCGAATGTCTAAAGGTAATTGACCAAAGATATTTAAAAATTAGAAAAGTACATCAGTTTTAATAACAGCATAATTTTCTGCTTTTTCTAAATTCTCGGATTCCTTTAATAATTAATAAAAAAATAAATAATAAACTTTCGTATGTTTATCCTTACTTGCCCTATTTAGTAAACAGTATTTGACAGTTTCCATGCTTCTTTTAAATTTAAATCACTATTAAAAAATGTGTTAACAATTTCTTTGGTATTAAATGCGTGGAAAACCATTTGTTGAATTTTATACATGACTAGCTTCTGCCCGCGACTTCGTTCACTTGGATGTTAGAGAAAATCCTTAGAGAACCTTCAACCAGGATCTGACCAGTCATTTTTACGTTTTCGGTTCTGGTTCCCGTTCCCGTTCTGTTCCCGTCCATTCCCGTCCCTTTCCTGTACCGTTCTCGTACCCCTTCCGTTGCCATTCTCGTTCCCGTCCCGTTACCGTCCGGTTCTCGTTCTCGTTCCCATACCGTTCTCGTCCCGTTCCGTTCCCGTTTCATTCCCGTTTTATTCCCGTTCCGTTCCCGTTCCCTTTCCGTTCCCATACCGTTCCCATTCCGTCCCGTTCCGTTCTTGTTCCCGTTCCGTACCCATCCCATACCCCTTCCGGTTCCCGTTCCCGTCCCGTCCCGTCCCGTTTCCGTTCCCGTTACCGTCCAGTACCCGTTCCCGTTCCCGCCCCGTCCCATTCCCGTTCCCGTTCCCGTTCCCATTCCCATCCCGTTCTCGTCCCGTTCCCGTTCCGTTCCGTTCCGTTCCCGATCCTTTCCCCTCCGTTCCCGTGCCGTTTCTTTACCGTTCCCGTCCCGTTTTCGTTCCCGTTCCGTTCCTGTATCGTTCCCGTTTCATTACGGTTTTGTTACCGTTTCGTTCCCGTTCCATTCCGTCCCGTCCCTTTCCTTTCCCGTTTCGTTCCCGTTCGCGTCCCGTTCCCGTCCCGTACTCCTTCCGTTCCTTTTCCCGGTACCGTTCCCATCCTGTTCCTGTCCCTTTCTCTTTTCCGTTCCGTTCCTGTTTCGTTCCCGTTCCCTTTCAGTTCCCGTTTCATTCCCGTTCCGTTTCCGTTCCGGCCCGTTCCGTTCCCGTCCCGTTCTCGTCCTGTTCCCGTTCCCGTTCCTGTTCCCGTGCCCGTGCCCGTGCCCGTGCCCGTGCCCGTGCCCGTGCCTGTTCGCGTTCCCGTTACCTGGATGTGCATGTCCAGGTACAGGTCCATGATGTGTCATGTCCACCGTGTTGGACTTCAAAATAAATGTCATTTTCGAAATCACCATTCCATGAAACCTCAAGAACGACATCCACATCGATTTTCATGTTTACTTACCCCATTTACACCCTAAGGGATGATTTTCAAAATAACAAAATGTGTTTGCCTATTTATTTTTAGACATGCTCCTACGAAATTTAAAGTTGTAATGTCTATTTTGAGAGGAGCTCAGTGGCGCAATGGTTTAGCGCCTGGCCCAGCGATTGCGTAAGTTAAGCAACGTTCGCAAGGGTCGGTCATGGGATGGGTGACCAAAAAATTGTAATATCGCGAACTCCTCCGTGCTTCAGAAGGCACGTTAAGCCGTTGGTCCCGGCTGCATTTGCAGTCGTTAATACCCACCAATCCGCATTGGGCCCGCGTGGTGGGTTATGGCCCGTCCTCCTTATCCACCAATAAGGAAGGCCTGTGCCCCAGCAGTGGGGACATCAGAAATGGCTGATGGACAATGTCTATTTTATATTCTTTTTCCATACATTTGAACCTCATTTTCACCCCTTTAGGGGTTAAATCATGTCCACCATGTTGAACTTCAAAATAAATCTCATTTTCGTAATAACCATTCCATAAAACCTCAAGAACGACCTCCACATCGATTTTTATGTTTACTCACTCCATTTACCCCCTAAGGGGTTGATTTTCAAAATCACAAAATATATGTAGCTTATTTATTTTTAGACGTGCTCCTACGAAGTTTAAAGTTATAATGGCCATTTAATATTTTTCTCCATACAAAATTTTCACCCCATTTTCACCCCTTGAGGGTTAAATCATGTCCGCCGTGTTGGACTTCAAAATAAATGTCATTTTTGCAATCGTCATCCCAGAAAACCCCAATAACGACATCCATATCTATTTTTAGGTTTATTTACCCCTTTTCACCCCCATTTCAATCCCGTAGGGGTTAAAATACTAACAATAACAATATACTTTGCGTTAGATTTCCATCCATAAGCCTAAATAATATATTTAGCAATTTTGACTTCGAAATAAAGGATTTTCTTCATTACACAACTTCATCCCCCTTTTGACCCCTTCGGGGGTAGAATTTTGAAAAACGCTGAGACCCGTATTTATAAATTTTCAATCGTTAGCCTAAACACAAAATTTGACGATCCTAGCTTCAAAACTGAGGGACTTTCATACAAACTTTCATCCCTTATTTCATCTCCTTAGGGATATAATTTTCAAAAATCCTTCCTTAGTGGATGCCTACACTGTATAAGGTATCTGTGTGCAAAATTTCAAGTCTCTATGTCCAGCGGTTTGGGCTGTGCGTTGATAGATCAGTCAGTCAGTCAGTCAGTCATTCAGTCATTCAGTCATTCAGTTTACGATTTTATATATTAAGATTATTTCAAAAAAGAATTGAGTAAAGTTTGTTTACGAAATAGGACAAGTAAGGATAACTAAAAGTAATGACAAATACACATGGAAAACACACACAGTTGCTCGCAGACCTAAATAACCTGACGAAACTCAATAGATAGGCAAAATTTATTTACAAAAAATCAAAACAATACACAAAAATCACAGTCTTTCTAATGGGTGTAAAAAGGGGTTAACGGGTGTAAATAATCATTCATAAAATATAACAAATGTTTTACCATGCATAGAATATCAAAAATATTATAAATTGTTAATAATATTTGATTTAATAGGACAACATATTTTAAAATAGTGATTAAGTTTAAAAGAAGTATCTAAAGTGCCAAAATTTGGTTATTTAAACCTTCGTCTGTTTATCTTAACTTGTCCTAGTAAGGATAAACATACGAAAGTTTATTTATTTATTTTTTTATTAATTATTAAAGGAATTTGAGAATTTAGGAAAAGCAGAAAATTATGTTGTTATTAAAACTGATGTACTTTTCTTATTCTTAAATATCTTTGGTCAATTACCTTTAGACGTTCGAAAAAAGTATGTGCAGAGTTATTTGTTATGTATTTTGTAGAAATCAATTCAGTCGTTTTCAATCTAGACCTGTTCAATGGCGACTCTGAATTGCGAAATTTTTCGACGTTTGCTAATAATTTGTTAGTTTCTACCCCCACCATTTTCGGGCTTGTCATCTTATATATTTGTGATTAGGGCATCGTACTGAATGCATCGATACCACATTTTCGTATTTCCGTGATGACTTGTGCGAAAACTAACCTCAAACCTTGTTTTACCGCCCTACTATGGTGACGTACATGTAGCAATATTGGTTTATTTGTAATAGTTTAGATTAAAAATTATATTTTAATGAGACATAGAATACTGATTTTATAATTTTCTCCTTGAAAATATCCAACTCGCTTATTACCACAAAGAAACAAACGTGTACGAGCTTATTGAGCAAATATGAATAGTGCGAACAGACGAGTTGTGCAAAGAGTGCGGAAAATTTGAATCCTTGTATGCATTCGTAAAACTACTAACATGCACGTACCTAGTAGGTTATCGGAACCATACAGCAACAGTGAACTTAAAAAACACACGCATCTAAAAACAATAATAATATTAATAATAAAATGTATCTATTTTCTATCACACATTGGTTGATTACACAAGGTACTTATCGATATTGTTTTAGTTACTAAAAAAAATAAGGAAGCCATTAAGTATGTGAAAGAAAACTGGTATAGGTTTTTAAATAAAACCCGTCAAGGTCACAAGTGCTCACATCTAAGTATATTTAAGACCGCCAAATAATAGGCGTGTACATTAAAATAATGCCAATAAGATCTGTAATACACAAAATTAAATAAATAAATATAAATAAGAATCCGAACAAGTTTTGTTTCATGTTATTATATCTCCTATATCCCATGGATTTAGCCATTACCACTTTCAGTGATTAAATAACGCAACATAACTGATTACTTTGGCATAGATTGTTAAGATCGATTGATGTGAGTTTTGAGTTTTTCATCCATAAATTTTGAGCAGTCTCTTTTAGCATACACGTTATCAGCAGCGGTACAAAAAATAACATAGGGTACCGGTTATCCAGAAAACAAGTAGGTAGTATTCCCGAGTTAAGATTGATACAGTGACTTACAACTTTTGACATCTAAACCTCAACACGTTTTGTGACAACGCGACCTAGTCAAACGATTATAGTATAGCAAATGAATCCTAGATGTCATCTGGTTCAGGAAATTAGAAACGAATTTTGATGGTATATTCCCGTCGCCTATAATGTGAGAGGTTTGTTGCAACAGCAAATCATAGTTCTCAAATGAGCATATCCGCCGATCCTGATCGCTGATTGGCAGAATTAAGAAGAAGAAATAAACGTGTTATCACCCCGGAAGAACACAATAATGTTTCGGTTTCAGCTTATCGCTCGCATACATATTCAATACGTGTGGTTGCCCCTCATCTATCAAGGTATATTAGATTCAGTAATAATTAATCTGGGATGTAGCCACAACCTTTTGAGGATGTTTCGTCCTTAGACCGGCATACTGTTCGTATCGTGAGGGATTAGTGAACTCCGACATTTCGTAGATAGTGCTAACTTTCAATCCTACCCCGGATTATTGGTTTAAATTGGATGCTATTTCACAGATCACTTTAAGTTGCTCCTGTTTTGTTTCAGTTTTGTTGTGGGATCTGATTGAGGATTTATTTAACACTTTTGAATGTAAGATTTTTTTATTTTATATTAAATTTATCATAGCATCATAAATCAAAACTTATATCCTAAATGATGACCTACCTAACTTTATATTCATAAATAAACACGTCCTGAGGTCCAAATAACTGCAGTTTAAAAAGTTTATTTGTGAAATGGGTTGATCTTCTTGAAACAATGACATATATAACAGCCGACACATAAGTATTTACTTAACATTTTATAAAACACCGAATAACAAAAATAGATTATAACTTAGAACTACCCTAATTGAAAAACTAAAAACGTTCCGAAATACGTACTGAACTTATTAGTAACAAGTCTTTAAATTTTGAAAATAAATCAAAAACCCGTGTAAGTAATCAAGACATTATCTTACAAAACAAATTAATTGAAGTCAATTAAGAAAAAGCGCGAAGAAAATTAGGAGTATTTACGCCAAATTCTTACCTATATTTAATTAACAAATCAAGTGGTTCACAATGCTTTTCTTATATTTTTAATTTAAAAAATCGAGTTGTTCTTTTCTAATAATAAACAACTTAATATATTTGAAGGATTTACATTGCTAATGCTGTTAATGTATGCGGATTTTATGTAGATAAAAGAGAATTGGATTTGGATCGCGTCTTAAGGTTTCAAAGCTCAATTTCAGTGAAATGCAAATGCAAAGTCACAGTATGTGCTTTGAAACAAACCGCTTCGTAACGCAGATGCCTCTAGCTTTGCGAATTTTCTTTGCATTTATAAAGAAAAGTAAAGTAAACAGCTCTGTACATGCATACTATCACAAGCATATTTACGTCAAATAATATCATAATACGAATTGTTTAGAAAGTTGAAATTTTCACAGATGATGTATTTCTATTGCCGCTATAACAACAAATACTTAAAACAGAATAAAATTAATATTTAAGGGGGGCTCCTATACAACAAACGTATTTTTTTTGACGTTTTTTGCTCGATATTAATAACGACAACAGGTAGACAGTTGAAATTTTCACAGATGATGTATTTTTATTGCCGCTATAACAACAAATACTAAAATCAGAATAAAATTAATTTTAAGGGGGGCTCCCATACAACAAATGTAATTTTTTTGCCGTTTTTTAGTACGGAACCCTTCGTGCGCGAGTCCGACTCGTACTTGGCCGGTTTTTCAATAACTCTTATTGTCAAGGTGTACCATCCTATAATTAAAACAAAACTTTGCGAGTTGTGAACTTTTTGTTTGAATTTAGATTTGCAATCCTATCCTTGATTTAGCTCTTTTTGTGAAAGAGAGGTGGCTGAAAATCAGTGCAATTCGTGTACGTAATCCTGTTTAGCATAAACTGAACTGTGTTTGCCTCCGTGCCATTAAATTAAATTTAACAAATAGTACAACTTTTTCAGCCTATAAAATAAACTAGTCTAAATAATAAATCGCGAACTTTAATATCAGCTACGGAAGCCACATAGCCAACGTATACTACGAAATATTGCTACGATACTTCTACGAGCACATTACTGTGCGAACGTGTGAGTGTCGACTTGTTTACTACTAAGTAATTAATTACCTATTTATGTATATTACCGCTAAAGTACGGAATTCGTTAGTTAATCTGCACATTAACTGTTCGAGTCAGTTAAAGTGAGAAATTTTTTTTAATGTAGGAGATTTCTGCACTAGTTAATCTGCATAACAAATGCTATACCGTTAAAGTTCAGAAGATAGTGAGTGAAATATACTCGGTTAATTTTTAAGTACATAAGTTAATTGAAAGTAAATTTAACAAAAAAAACCGGCCAAGTGCGAGTTGGACTCGCGCACGAATGGTTCCGTACCAAAAAACGGCAAAAAAACACGTTTTTTGTTTGGGAGCCCCCCTCAAATATGTATTTTATTTTGTTTTTAGTATTTGTTGTTATAGCGGCAACAGAAATACATTATCTGTGAAAATTTCAACTGTCTAGCTATCACGGTTTATGAGATACAGCCTGGTGACAGACAGACAGACAGACGGACAGCGGAGTCTCAGTAATAGGGTCCCGTTTTTACCCTTTGTGTACGGAACCCTAAAAACATTGTTTCTGCAAAGGGAAAAAATATTTGATTACGAGAAACTTAAAAAGAGTTTACAATTTTAAACTACACAAACACTTACTCGTATCTTATTCACTTCTCAAGCTTACGCGCTCACTAGACATGAAATAAAACACTTTTTAACGGATACTATGGTCACGGCAGCTGCAAAGGTGCCGAAACGTCGGGAAAACCAAAAATCAAACCAAATACCAACTAAATACCAAAGTACATTCAATAAAACCGCGCTAGTATCCGTTAAAAAGTGTTTTATTTCATTACTCGTATCTCATTAATCACGTTCGTATGGATGAAAATAACATGGTAAATTATGAGTTCCGGGAAACTCACTCATTCATGTCTTCGGATCGTGCATAACTATTTTCTTTTCGACAAACACTCGGAAACGGGTGAGAAATTTATGCATTTTTAAAAGCAAGACAGGCAATTGCAATATTTTACGCGCGTAAGTACGAGCGAGCGAATGCGCCAGGTTTCGGGAAGTTTCGAGAAATGATGTTTCAATGTTTTCCATTCCAAATTGTTGTATTTTATTGTAAACTGGCGACCGCCCGCGACTTCGTCTGCGTGGAAAGTTTTTTTACTATCCCTCGGGAACAATTTTATTTTCGGGATGAAGTTACCCTATGTCGTTTTCTGTACCCCTGACAACGTGTATGCAAAATTTCATGATGATCGATTCAGTAGTTAAGCCGTGAAGGCGTAACAAATAAGCAAACAAACGGACTTTCGCATTTATAATATTAGTAAGGAAGGATAGTAAGGAAGTAAGGATGGCCTCACTTCCGACATTATTAACAAACCGTAACATTTCAATAAATCAAATCAACCAAAAATACTATTTCTCGTGTACAAACATAAATTATTGTGTTAGAGTTCATCACCTGCTATATCACCAAAATACAACTATGTAGGTACATTGAATCAATAATTACTACGTAATCATTGCATCTTTTAACGAATTTACCATTTATTGGCAGTTTGGCTTTTTGATTGAGAATGTTCGAACATGTTAACCGCAGTTTTCGACACCCATTCTACTAATTCTATTTAATTTTGGTCATATCGCTTCGCTTGCAACTGGGAAAATGGGGAACCTATTTTATAATAAAACTCACACTAATAAAAATTAATGTGCCAATTATTGGCACATTAATGTGATTTTTATTGAGCTGTAGTTTATGCAGTCAACTGTTCCATTAGAGATTGAAGTCAAACTTTATTCAATTTAAAATCAAAATACTTCTTACACCCTAAACAGGAGTCTCAATGAACATGAACATCAGGTTTAAGTATTCCACTGGTCTACCGTAATAAAACTATTCGAGAATGGATATTGAGTAATATTCTCACCTTAAAGACCCATAACATGAGCTTTACTACCTGACAAACGAGCTATAAAGCTCTTATAAGGTGTCCAAGCCTCTCCACCGAGGACGTGTCACGTTTTGATAGTGTGTCAAATGAATTGCTTACACGAGACCGCAAACTAAACTTGTTACCGCATCCTTCCAAAAAACAAGTTGGAGGGAAATTTACAATACGTACAGTAAATAGCTATATTCCATTAGCAGGCGCAAAACAAAGATGTAGTCTTGATAAAAATACCAAATTAAAAATGCGCATGAAATAAATTAAAAAGAAAGAGTAGGTACCTATTGAACTTAATTATAGTATAAGCATTTGTAAATTATCATAAAATGGCATGCATTAAATAATATACGATACAATACTGTAGCATTCTATAACCCGATTCAGTTTAGGTGAAGCAAATACGATTCAAATTCCAATGTCGATGGCTTATTCCATCAAATCTAAAATTTAAATCGGAGAGTCGATTGCAATTGAATTGCCAAAAGCAAATCCGCGTTACTTGTACGTGTGAGAAAGAAAATGAAAAAACTAACCTTTTCAATGAAATTACCCGTAAGAATAATACGCAATATCTAATTTAGTATTTTATCTCTTTACATAATAGAGATGCATGATCAAAAAGATTTGCTCTTCATTCTTTCAGTTACATAAATGAACTAAAAATGCGACATTTATTGTTCTATCCAATGTTTCCGAACCAGAAGCCAACATAGAAAACAACAGGCAATTTGATTGAAACATAACAAAGGACTCGCTTTCAATTATTTGACGTATATGTAGTAATTTTTTGGGTATTTGGACGGAATTTGCTGAAATATCGCCCGATATCGGAGTCTCGATTGGACATCAATACTCCGATATCCAGGGCTATAGCTCTTCTTTATTGTGACCTATTATTTGGAATTGCAACCGTTCTTTCAATTGATTTTTTGGTTTTGATTTCTATTTGAATTTAGGAATAGTAATAGTTACTTGGTCACTTTCAGAAATCTAATTTATTAAAGATTAAAAATAAATAATTGTTTGTTAACTTTGAGAGATATAAGTACCTACACTTACAAGTAGCCAAGAAGTATTAAAAATAAATACAACTTATCTATGGTATACCTATCTATTTTCACACCTGTATTGTATATCTCTTTAATTTCGTGTGTTGGAAACAGGAGCAATATTTTAGACCCCATAAATCTACCAGGCCCATATTTTTCATACGTCGTCACGTCGTCGTTCTGTCTAAAATTACAGCAAAACTTTCACAATTTATTTGACTCCGTTTGTATTCAAACGTCATGTTTTTATAGCACTTTCGTTTTATGGACTGCTAAAGCCGTAAACTTAGAGCCAGCTTGATGATGCCATAAATAAAAAACAAACAACTCGCCATTAATAGATTCTACAAGGTTGTTTTGAAATAGATAAACAGTCAAAGTTTATTTTATTAGCTTTTTATTTTAACACGCCGTTTACAAAGTTTGTCAGTCCATAAAAAAGTTTTATTCAATTTAAATCACTCTTTTTAAAGAGATAATATTTTTGCCCACCCATCTCAGGAGCTCGGTGGCGCAGTGGTTTAGCGCCTGGCCCAGAGATTGCGGAGGTTAAGCAACGTTCGCAAAGGTCGATCATTGGATGGGTGACCAAAAATTTATTATCTTGAGCTCCTCCGTGCAGTCGTTAACACCCACCGATTCGCATTGGGCCCGCGTGGTGGGTTATGGTCCGTCCTCCTTATCCAACCGTAAGGAAGGTCTGTGCCCCAGCAGTGGGGACATTAAAATGGCTGATGGACATCTCATGAACGACCCTTGCTAGAGTGTGCAAACACACTGCACTAACGAGCTTCTCAGATTAGTGGTAAGTACTATTACATTTTTCTGTGACAATCAATCACGACATATGGTACATGATTATTCTAGACCCTGTTGTATTTTTTACACGACTGCCCAAAGCAAAAAGAGTGTATATGTGTTTAGGGTTCATGTATGTTTGTGGGCATGTGAGTTTCTTTATTCCACCATAACTTCCAAATGGCTCAACGGATTTGGATGTATGGGATATTGTTAGAATCCTTACATCATTCCGAGTGACACTGGCTATATTTTTTGAAAAAAGTTAATATGTCTGTAAGACGCCATTTTCAAATGCGAAAAAACATTTTTTCTTCAATTATTACAATATGGGCATCAAATGAAAGGCCTTAATGAGCACATTTCAAAAATATATAATTTATCACTAAAATGTGTGAAACAAAAATAAATTTAAAAAAATTTAAAACACGACTGCCCTGCTAAAAACAAACTAAAAAGTTAAATAACAAGTGTCATTGCAGTCGGGGGACCTCTTCGATTAAAAATTGTTCCACAAAACGGCCCGCCGACTGCAATGACACTTGTTATTTAACTTTTTAGTTTGTTTTTAGCAGGGCAGTCGTGTTTCTATTTTTTTTATTTATTTATTAGTAGGATTTAGTGGGTAGGTACTTAGTAAGAGTTGCACCACACCAAAACGAATTGACGGCTTTAAAATTATACAAAAAGTGTAATAAGAACAGTCAAATTCCACCACAAAGGTAAGCTCTTTTCAGGTAAGCCTGAAAAGAGCTTAACCCGTCCCGTTTTCATGTATATTTATTAAATGCATAATGCAGATTTAGGTACGTTAGTTCAAAGTTCTTCAATTTAATTCAGTGTTGAACCTCCGAGGTTGCATTGTACAGGATTTACATATCCTAATCGGATTCGGTCTATGATTTCGTGTTATGTGTGAACGGTGACATGTAGTGTAACCGTGTAAGTGATTTGATAAGGAAAAGTTCAAACAATGAATACAATCATACATAATTTAAGTTAAATCATGAATTAGCTATAAATTTATATATAGTAAAGCAAGAGTGTTAGCGCTTATAGCAGATTTAATAACTAGGCGAGCAGAAAATGTTAAAAAGCAAATGCACTGCGCCAAATAATATAGCTGTAAACTGTAAGTAATCTTTTTTTAAGTGAACATTGTAAGTTCTTAGGAGAATAAACATCTTTTAACCTAAACTTAAAAAAGGTAGGTCACTTGGTTACTGCCACGGCGCCACCTCTGGATAGCCACCAACACAATACACTGCTTGCCTCACTGACATCGAATACGCGCTGTCTGTGTGTGACATGCCAATACTGTATTAACTAAGATATTTCAAGAGGGCGCCAATATTTAAATCAAGAAAAATGTAAAAAAGCTAAAAAGCACTCATAGCAGATCTAATAACGAGGCATAATACCGTGACGAAGCGAGCAGCAGGTCAATTTGTTACTGCCGCGGTGCCGCCTCTGAACTGAATAACTAGCAGCTAGCAGCACAATACGCTCTGCTTACCTCACTGACATCCAATACACGCTGTGTGTGACATTCAAATACCTACTGTAAAGGGACATTTCTAGAAGGTAACATTTGAGATATTAATGTAAATGCACTTTGTGTATCAGGCAGGTTCTGCACTTAAGACAAAGGATTATTATTTTGATTTGTGGAAAGGATGCAAGTAGTGACTGTAGGTAGATAAAAGTTTTCAAGGTAATTCTATTTAAAGGTAAAAGATCTGTAAATACTTTCGTAATCCAGAAATAAGCCTTTGAGCGAAAAGTTAAATAGAGCGTCAATCACATATGATGAAAAATATAATATAAAATATAATGAAAAATCAATAACTATTTAACGCATAATTCTTTTGTCACAATAATCTATTTATTTCACAGTTTCTAATAACTGCATTCAACGTAGCAAAACAATGTATTTTACAAACTTTAATAGGTACCAAACTATTTTTGATATTTGTATTTTTTGGTTACATGTTTACTCCCGTAATTTTCATTAGAAAACAATAAAAAAGGTAAGTGATAATTGTGTTAACATAAATAGTAAGTACTTAAGCAAGTCATTTAATGAAATCACATTCTAGAAATGCAATCATTGGCCTTTTCTCTTGGTCTGTCTACTGCTAACAGTTCGTTCCGTGGCGACAACATCCAATTTTCCGGACAGCGAGCGTTTGTGGCTCGAAATAGACTAGTCCAATAAAACTAGCTTTATCTGGACATAATTAGATAACTGAAATTTTATTTTTCTATGTCATAAATTAGTGTTAGTTATAGTTAAAATAAAAGGAATCATACATTTCGAAACTTCGCATAAAACTAAAAAAAAAAACTAAATTTTCAACAAATTTTGATTTCATTATTACAGCATAATAAATAACTTAGTAAATGTACATGTATTATGCTATGACGCCTGCATTTCAGGCAAATAAATCAAAATTAAACTAATTGATTAATCGGAACTATTGTTAATAAAGAAGGTTCAGTAAGTAGCAGATATTTTGACTTATCTTACCAGAAATTATAGGTAACTGTAATTTAATAAGTCATACTGAATGGTATATAATGTGACGACGAACATGCGAAATTGGATTTAGTTTAATTTTGCTATTAGATGATAGCATTTTAATGTACCATAAAATTATACTAACAAGGTATTTGGTTAACTATTTTGCTTTTAGGAAAAAGCTAGGTAATGTACGAAATCTCATGATTTTTGTATGAAACGGTTACCACCCCGGATTTGACACTTAATATCAATATCCGATAAACTAATAAACACAACGAGTTTATTATTTATGTCCAGATAAAGCTAGTTTTATTGGACTAGACGCCACCAAGCTAACTGAAGTTCAGTAATTGCACAGATTTAATTACCTGTCCTCGCGATATTGTCCCACAACAGCAATGTTGCCATGTATACGGATTTGTCCGTATTATGAATAAGTATCCATACAGAATTTTGATACTCAAACCGGATAATAAGAGCATACGAATTTATATGTAAGTATACGGAATTGTCAAGAAAATACAAAAAGTAGTTAAAACGGAACGTAACATATTAATCCTGCTTATACTAGCTATTTGTATTTTTTCAGTGAATTTGGCAAAACTTATTATACCCATACCTATAAGACGTTTTTAACAGGCTATGTTACAGCCTAGAAATTGATCTAAAAATTATTGAAAAAAAAAGATTTTTAAATAAAGCAAGACCTCCTTCAAAAACCTTAAAAAATCTTGGATGTTTGTTCCTCAATCACGCAAAAACTACTGAACGGATTTGGTTGAAATTTGGCACACAGATAGTAGATAGCCTGGATTAAAACATAGAATACTTTTTATCCCGATATTCCCACGGGAACGGGAACCACGCGGGTGAAACCGCGGGCAGCCGCTAGTAGCTCTATAAAAAGCAAGAAATAATGTTCAAATCGATTAATTAAAACACGTCTATTGAAGTCGGGTGGAGCTGAAAGTAATTTTTTTACTTATTGTATTGTTTATATTCTAAAAGCCCCACCCAACTTCAATAGACGTGTTTTAATTAATCGATTTGAACATTATTTCTTGCTTTTTATAGAGCTATTTTTTTAAGGTTTTTGAAGGAGGTCTTGCTTTTTTTAAAAGCTTTTTTATTTTAAACTTTTTTGTGGTAGATATGTAAATGATGACTTTATAAAATAAAGTGGTTTAATGTTTCACATTTTTCAATGGTATAAAACTAGTAACTCGAGTCGTAACATAATTTCCGCAGGAGTTCCGTTAGGTCTTCGCAGTTTTAAGAGCTTATTAGATCATCCTGAATATCGGATCCGATATGAAGTCTGTCCTAAATTCAGAGAAGTGTAATTGCATTCAGGAAGGTAGTGTCCGATTTAGGATCCTAGTTAGGATAGAAATGGTCTCCGACGTAACGGATGCTACATCGGAAGCAATTAGGACAGTGTAATCGCATTTAGGACGCTCGGCTCTCCGATACAGTAGTACCACAGTATTTAGTCATACAGTCAGTCAACGCCTTTAATATTGACGAAAAAAAGCCGCCGTTCGTCTAGACAGTTGGCGCAACGACTAAAAGTGTCAGGGCTGTCACTATGTAATTTGCTTTTTTGAATTTAAAAAAAATAAAGATATGGATTGGGTACTTGAAAATTCAATTTCAATGGAACCAATTATATCCTTAAAGATATTTTTTTTTTAATCTGTTTACAAATTACAGAATTCTGTGGTAAGTAGGTAGGTAACAAACACTAAAAAATTATGCAACTTGGGGCCCTATTTTTGAATCCCTCTCTTTTCTACTGATTTTCGTTTGACATCTCATTGTATTGAGTCATAATATGTTGAACGAAAATCAGTCGAAAAGAGTGCTTCAGCGCGATTCGAAAATAGGTCCCCTGAACATCCTTTTTTTGGTGTTGGTTATTCATAATCAACATATATATATATTTATACTATACCAAATATATAACCGTACGGCGGCGTACGGAACTAAATACTTTTTAGGCTGTGGTAGGTAGCACAGTCGCCCGACTCATGTACTTATGTCTCAAAACAATCTCAAACCACTTTGAGTAACAACTGTATGATCGTTAAGCTGTGATATCGGATACGTTATTCAGGATGGTCTAATTGGCGACTGAATTTCTCGTCCTAAATCGGACTCTGAATTCCGGATCCGTTATTCAGGAAGGTGTAATAAGCTCTTAACTCTAGTCCAGAACGTCCTTGACAATAAATACCCAAGTAACACACAAGCAAGATAACAATACACATATAGAAAGCTTTACAGTTTAAAGATGCATATCTTTTGTATAAGAGCCTTAGAAATAGCTAAATGCTGAATTCATTTGAGATCGGGCTTTTAAAATTCTTAATGCTTAATAAGTTCTGTATTTTTGTATTTGATATCTTTAAACTTAATAAACAATATTTGTTAGACTATTATACAAGCTTTATTAAGCATTACGCATTCTAGGTACCTTAAAGCTGAAAAAAGGCCCCTGTGGAAGCATTTGTATGAATAATCATAATCTGTATTGCTATTATTCAATAATTACTAAGCTAGTAGCGTTTGAATCAGCTGATTGCTGAATAAAGTATAACAATCTGAATAAGCTATTACATAATGCTGTTATACAGCTTATACTGAATAAATGTAAAGTGAGCTAATTATTTCATGCTTAAACTGGATTAGATGCAATGTTTTACCAGTTATGCAGCTGCTGAATAAAGAAGATTATTTGGGCTTTTATTAAGTTTTCACCGGTATAACAATATGTTTTAAACTAATATATTCAAATTAAAGACCACAGGCTTAGTGAAATGACTTTATTCAAGTGAAATCTTAGTAACTAGACTCTTGTGCACTTTTATTCAGCAATGAAAGCAAAACAAGTGATCGCCATTTAAAATCAATGTGAATAATCATAGTACAAGGAATTCACCAAGATTATCTGAATGCTTAATCTTACAACTACGACATTTTCAATTAGATTTATCGTATGATGCATGGGAATTGCTAAAATTAGAAATTTCGCCATAAGTATTTTAGTCAGACCGAGCATACATGTACGAAAATAATATTTACAATCACTTATCTTGATTATTCACGCAGTGCGTCAAAAATAATCGAAAGAATCATATACTATTTACGACAAAATAATTTGCGCACTAAGAATTAACATGACTATAGCAAACCTAATTATTGAAAGTACCGTTTTAATAAATTCACCATGCATGTCAATAATCACTGACATTATATATTATGTCTAACTGATTGTTATCTTATTCCACAATTTGTGTGAAAAATATCTGTATTATTGTTAACATGAAATTAATGCTGAGTAAATTCTGAATAAGATAACCAATTCGACATAGCTGAATATTTTAGGTGTAAGAGCTTAATAAAAGCAATATCAGCTGTTATTCAGAAGTTATTAAGATAATAGTACCATTACTAAGTTCCTAGTCAAATGTTTCTCAGACATTATTAAGCTTTAAGCATTTTAATTTGGGGCCTATTTTGTTTGAATAAAATCTGAATAGATGGTACTCAGACGTTATTCAGCTTAGTATTCAACTTATATTCTTAACGATAGCTCTTACTCAACTTTTATTCAGCACGTTTGTATTACTTGGGTAGGTACTTAACTTATTTTTGATTGTCATAAACCTACCAATATTTCAATCACTGTACAGTTCCTATTTGATTTTGAGGAGTTCCCTTGTGTATCTTCATAATCAAAAATCGAATACTAATGATATTAATATGGTATCATCCTTAAGGTGTCTTCTTTCAAACAAAAAAGGAATCATCTAAATCGGTTCATAAACAAAAAAGTAATGGTTGAACATCTGTCTAAATTCGTATAAAATGGTAACGAAAACGACAGTATTTTCAAGATTACTTGAAAACTACTGAACCGATTTCAAAATTTCATAAAATTGGACCAACTTGAAAAGATACCTGATGTTATAGCGTTTGAATCCTTTCAATCAGTTCAGCCATCTTCATGTAATCGGTGTACATACATATAAAAAAAAATATGCGTGACGAATAGATAACCTCCTCCTTTTCAAATTTTTGAAGTCGGTTAAAAATGATTAAAGATATTTACAAATAAAATTGTTCGAACATGTTTTTGTTTTATAATTTCAATAAATAATATTGAACAGATCAAGCTTTTTTTCAAGATTTTTTTCTGACATATTTCGCTCAAAATTGTTCATAAAGTGCTCGAAATTATATCAATCAAAGATAAGTTTAAACTTTTATACAGATTTCATACGGATTTGATTAGAAACTTCCATACGGTTTTCATACGAAAGGCAATGAAAATTACGGAACACTGGTTTAAAGATCTGGCAACACTGCATAACAGTATTCTTTTATTAAAGCTGACACCTATTGGCATATTATTTCCTCTGTAAATATTGTAAAAAATAAAAGTGCTTAGGTACCTGTACCCAAACTACTACTATCTACCACCTATTATTGGATTTATTGGTATGAAAATACAAAACAACGGAGATGCAAAATTCTACTTGCTTTATACACTTTGGAGCGCAAACCCATTGTAGCCCCATTCGTACAACCAAAAAAAATTAAGAATACGGCTATACGTGAACCAAAAATTTCCTTCGATAGGATTGATCCTTGTGTTCATAATATGGGTTTACGAAGTGGAGCCACTTGGATTTTTCAAGCAGGTGGGGGGGAGGGGGGAATTCCGCCTTAACGAAGTTCGAGATTAATAACTGCCTAAGTATAGACACTAAGCAAAGTTTGGTATCATTTTCGGATAAATCAATGACGTAGAATTCATTTCTGGTATAAAAAAGCAATTTATTAAGAAGTTTCCTAAACATTACACAATAACCAATATTTTCAACTACATTTTTTACTTACTATTTGCAAACATAAAATATGGTAACAAACCCTATAGAATGAAGACTTGAAAAAATATAACTTACAAATTTCTTTATTACCAATAAATAGCGTAAAAAAATTCACTGTCGCGTGCCGTCAATTTCTTTTACATCTATGGAAATATATTATGTTTATTATAACAATATGGGTATCAAATAAAAGGCAATAAATAGTCAATTCCAAATATATATACAATATAACACTTTTATGTAACTGTTTTGAAAGAAACTTCAAAAGTATAACCCAGAAGTAAAAAATATTAGTAAATTATTAGAAAAACAAAAAATGCCAGTCAATATCGACAAAAAAGGCAAATATCACAAGCGCGCATGTAACTACGATTTTTTCAGATGTTGTTAGGTACCTTGAGACTTGTTTTACCCAAGTTTTAACCCTTGGAAACTCTGTATTGCTGGAAAAACTTGGCACTTGTTTTAGTATTTTCGAAAAAACTACCTTAATGAAGCGTTTTTTAGGTATCTCTTTTTTATACTTTTATAAAGCTAGCTAAATTTGCTACAATTTGAGCCTATTAGTCCAATCAATGAGCATATTTGTTGTTTGGTGACTTCCGAAAAATTCTCCCGTCTATAAAATTTGGCATGTGATGAAGTTAGGTAACACAGATTACAGATGAACAATAAGCCAATAAAATTTGTTACGAGAAGTTAGGTATTTTTACCTAAACATGAAAATCGCTTATATCTCTCTGTGAATATTTCCTCGGGCTAAAATACTTTCTGTATACGTATTTGTGTATTAGTTAGAATAAGTATGTAAAAGAATCCAATATTTTTTCGATTTCGGAGATACTCCAAATTTAAATTTTAATATTTTTCAATATATCTTTTCTTGATATAAATATCTGCTGATTATTATTTTTTAATATGTTTTTATATCCTTAATATATAGATTTGTTCAGTAGGCCAACAAATTTTCTTCTTTAATCATATTTATACATAAATGTATGAAAATGGACCGACTTTTTTTCACATTACCTCTTAAGATCAAAAAATAAAAAAATATGATTAAAGAAGAAAATTAATTGACTTACTGAACAAAGCTATATGTTTAAGGATATAAAAACATATTAAAAATAATAATCAGCAGATATTTTTATCAAGAAAATATATATTGAAAAATATTAAAATTTAAATTTGGAGTATCTCCGAAATCGAAAAAATATTGGATTCTTTTACATACTTATTCTAACTAATACACAAGTACGTATACAGAAAGTATTTTAGCCCGAGGAAATATTCACAGAGAGATATAAGCGATTTTCATGTTTAGGTAAAAATACCTAACTTCTCGTAACAAAATTTATTGGATTATCGTTCATCTGTAATCTGTATTACCTAACTTCATCACATGCCAAATTTCATAGACGGAAGAATTATTCGGGTTGCATAAGCCCCGTTGATTGGACTATATCACGAACAAGTGTCGATAAGATTTTTAAAATTTTAATATTTAATAAAAAAAATAACTTCCTTACAACGGTAACGAAGTTATTTTTTTTTTTAATTAACCAAACAAGCATATTTTCTTTTATTATTATTTTAAAAATAAAAAGATAATAGAGCTTCTACGAGGTATTTTTCTTTTTCAGATATTCTAATTTGTGTATTTAATGGATTTTTTTTCTTTAATCAAGCGCGTATTTTATTTTTGTTTTTATTTTTTTTTAATAGTTTAACAATTGAATCGTACAAATATGAATCCAAAAATGAATTCGACACCCTAAATTCATAGGAATATGATATCAAACTGGGCATAGCAGCTAAACTAATACATATATCGAGATTGGGCTGAAAGCCAAAACTTCAAAAAATTTACTACATAAATCGAGGTGGCTCCACTTCTTATATCCTTCTTTCTTTCTTCTTCTTTCTTTCTTATCTCCATCCTAGGACCAATCCTACCAAATGAAATCTATGGTTCACAAAACGCCGTATTTTTCACCCTACTGAAGCCCCACTATTGAGAACTATTAACATGTAGCTATTTTGTAGTTCAAGAAGCATAAAAAGCTAAACTGCAATCAGGTTTACATATTATGTAGTTAGATGGAAATTGAATTATAATACTATCCTAAAATTAATAGCTGTCAACGAGACCGCGCCACAATAGTTTTTATTTAAATTTTCTCTAAACCAAATACGGCTTCGGCACGTGGTTGAAATCTCATTGATGATTACCCATGTTTGCCTTTTAAAAGAAACAAACTGCACCTTATTCCCTTTAAGTAGATTTGCAAATACTAAGCGCTACTGTTGATAAGCAGCCACCTAAGATTAATTTCGCTCAAAGGTCGACTTAATTGGAGAGTCGGTCATCACAACCTGACTTGCTCGACAGCCTCCACACAAGGGGATAATAGGTAATACCTATCTGGTCGCTTACAGGATCAAACAGGGACGTATTGAAAATAATTATAAAAATAAATAATAAATATCAAAACAATTGCACCGATTGTGTCATGAAACTCAAGACACAACGAGACGGTACCACATGGCACAAACTATTAAAAAGTACATTTTTTTATTGACCCAGCCGGAAATCTTGTTCAAATTTACTCGTAACGTCAAAGTACATGTAATGAATGATTGAGTTAGTTATGTTGTGTAACTTACTCAAGATTTATGTGTTGTTTTAAATTTCAATCTACGAATAACGTAGAAAAATCATCAAAAATGAATATATTATCCTACTAATACTATAAATGTGAAAGTTTGTGGGATTGGATGTTTGGATGTTTGTTCCTCAACCACGCAAAAACTACTGGACGGATTTGGTTGAAATTTCGCACACAGATAGTAGATAGCCTAGATTAAAACATAGGATACTTTTTATCCCGCTATTCTCACGGGAACGGGAGAACCACGCGGGTGAAACCGCGGGCGGCCGCTAGTAATAATATAATTATCAAAAATACAACAGCAAAGAAACTTTGGTCATTAATTCACAGAAACTTCTGTCTAACCTTTTACAACAAAACGAGCATCTGAAATGCGACAAAGGAGACGACAAAATTAAAACCATAAACTAGAGCTTATTCAACAGTACCGAAGCTAAAGCCACCCTCTATAGCTTAAAACGGAACTTAAACTTATTTAAGATAAAAGATGTAAATGTAAAAAAGTGAGTAGTATTTTCTTGATTATTCTTAACTTTTTTAACGATCGTTATGACATCGGCAGCTATCCTGCCTCTTGAGCCACAGAACATTATTGTGTGATGGGTACGAGCATTATGTTTTTGTTTATGTATTAAATCTGTTATTTAGTCACCATAGTACAAGCGTTGCTTACGTTATCATCAATCATTTAATCCAAAGTCCTTACTTTGGATTAAATGATTGGTGTATCTGGCCCGAACTATTAGATTTTTATTACTAAGCTAAAACACAGAAGACGTTAATACCTATTTCATTTGTTAGTTACTAACTAACCCTTAAACAATGTCTCTTTAATCAAAGCTAATAGGTACATAATTTCCACAACCCTTGATGAGGCTCTGAACTGATAAGATTACCGACTAATTGTTAATCTCTATAGATGCCATCAGTGTGTAATAGTTAGTACATCCGACAAGACAACCTCGACTGCCTTTATAAGCTATTCTAACTAGCTACTGAGGTAATTATAACCTTTATGCCTGAGGAGAGGACCAGTATCGTATAGGTAGAGCAAATCTTTGAGTTAAAGAAGCATACCGACAGCGTGATTAAGAATATGATAATCTACTTGAAGAAGTTAAACACTATTCGTGTCCGTATCGCAGGAAGTTGGAAGGAGGAAGGAAGGAAGAAAGAAGAAGAAAGAACGTCAACAAAAAATTATTAGTCTATTAAAAGGAGCCAAAACTTCGGGAAAGAATCCATAATAAACAATGCGCTTGTATCCGTAAAAATATTTTAATATAACAAAAACGAAGTCTTAAAATCTAATTAACTCGTAACTCGGGAGCAATAGCGTAGATAACCAAAAAAATGGCATTGGCAAAAAAATATATATGGCATTGGTTTAGAACTGGTCACATATTTGTACGATTTCAATTTCCTTCCGCAAACGCTTAACTTTTGAAAATACTTTCGGGAACTTTTCACAGAGTTGAACGAAATTGATTTCTTAAAAAGAGTGTGAAAAAGACTTTACACTGTCAGAAACGCGTATAACGTGAGTAGCCAAGTGTGCATGGCTTTCACTAAAACCTAACCAAAGTAAAAATAAAAAATTAAGACCATAAATAAGCGTATGACCAATACCGACAGAATAAAATCTGGCTTGCCGATTTTCCAAATCTTTTGACACTGAAACCTATAGGTATCCGAGTAGGTTTCAAACGAATCGGATAATGCTGAAAGCAAGATTTTGCTATCAATATTGTAACGGCTATTTCTCGGACATTTTGTGGACTGGCTACTCCACAATATCTCGCTGCTCGCGTATTTCTCATTGTCCAGCTGAGATTCCCGGGAGAGCTGTTCTCTGAAAAGTGTAACTATTTCGTATGAATGCAGGAATTAAAGGAGCATACAAAAATAATATACGTAAATAAATAAACAATAATTTGTAGCTTAAAATAGATAAAAAAAAAATAGATGTTTGTCCCGTACTTAGTTAAGTACGGGACAAACATCTTTTATTTTTTCATCGTAATTACAATGATGATGATTTACTACTACAACTTACAGTTATACTTTTGTTCCTTTAGAATAAAAATAGCAATTTAGTACCTATTTCATTTAAATATCAGCTTACCTACTCTTTATTTGATCTACTTGGCTGAGATGTAACTTACTGTCACTGCACACGTCGAAAACCAACTATATGTGATACTACGACAATAACCAGCCTGCTGATAACTTTAATATAAGGGTTCATAATTGTGGTACACTCTGGATGAAAATTGTATTTGCTCAACCATTAGTAAAGTCACTCACATTAAGTATCTGGGCGTTATATTAGATCAGAGACTGTCTTGGTATTTCCATCTTGAATAAGTGTCTGGAAGAGTCAGAAAATTTATATGGATATTTCGAACCCTGAGGCATGTGGTTCCGGCAAATAATACGGATCAAGTTTCTCCAATCAATAATGTACTAAAAAATATATACACTGCCCTAGTGTAATCAGTTTTGGTGACTGCATCACTGTTTGGGGAGGTGCAGCAAAAACTAAATTTATAGATGTTGACAGATCACAACGTGTCCTTATAAAAGTCATGCTCTTCAAAAGCATTCGGTACCATACTGAACAACTTTATATTGACTGTGGTTTACTGTCGGTGAGAAAATTATACTTAAAACAAATTATTCTTAAAACACACAGGAGTTTACCTTTTGTTGAAAATAAAAAAGAAAGTAGAAGAGAAAAAAATGTCGCTAAGGTTATTCAAACTAGAACTAAGTTTGCTCAGCTCGGAGTTCGGACTTACAATATATCGTCAATAAAGAACTTAACATTTATAGTAAAAAGTATAATGTATGTAAACAGGTCGTAAACACATGGTTAGAATCTATTACTTATGAGGAGACAGAATCGCTTCTACAATAAAATAACACATACCATTCATAAACACACACACACACACACTTCTTTTCAAAAAGCTATACATATAACTTAGTAAGTGTCTAGTTTAATTTTTAAATTAATCTGTACTGTTAAGCTTATGTACCTGCACAGCTAAATTATAAATATGTAATGGAAGAGCGGAGTCATCTGGTACAGGCAATAATTGCTTAAGAGATGACTTCGGTCACAAACTTTTGTATAAACACGCCTTGAAATGAAATAAAATTATTATTATTATTTGAGAAAATCTTTGCAAGTATTGGAAATTCACAAATACTGAGGAGGTCGTAACATAATTGTTTTAGTACCCTACCTAATTCTCTTAGTAAACCTATCCTCATTCTACCACCGAAATGTCCCCTGATGATATAAGTCTTTAGTTTTAACGACCACTTTGACCGTTCCCTTACTAAGCTATAATTCCATTATACTACCTACTGTGCACTTACCGTGCTATAGTCATAGTGTAAAAACTTTGTACTTATTTAATTTACTGAAAAAAAAAACTTATTTAAAACGGAATAAAAAGCTCAAAATCTTTTCTCCGGTAAAGAATGTTAGGGCATCAAATATAAACGAAAGAACGTTTATTGAGTACGAGCGAAGTGTATGGAAGGGATATAGTAAACGATGGCAGCGCACGGTGTTGCAGAATTGTGTAACAAAAGGGGTTAGTTAAACTCACTCACAGCCTATAAACGCATAGAGAAAGAGTCAAGAAATGTTTGATCAACTGTTTTTAACTGCATTTGAACGTAGTATTTTTAATACGTTCGTTAGGTATGAGCAAAAGCTCATTCCTAACGAAAAAAAAGGCAGAGATTGTTTTGAATTCATATAGTTTCAGAAAAAAGTTTTTTGGCGGGTTAGTATCTGCTAGCTATAAAATATTTCTGTAAGTAAAAAATTGACAGTTGACATTCTAGTAATAACGATAAAATTGAAACACATAATAAATTGTCTTACTTTTTCATATTTTTAATAATTTTTATTAGATACATTTTACATTTTTTTTCGATTAGGAATATTAGGATTCAGTCAGACTCTTTGTAAAAAAGAGTGCAGTGCTGCTGTATGGTGCTCAAAGAAATATTTGAAATGTTAATGAAGAAGATGCTTTGTCGAATACTACTGCAAAAAATGGTTCAAATGCTTTAGTTTAGGGTGATAAAGATGTTTCTTGCTGTGGTATCTTTATTCTTTTAGTAAGAAAAAGCCGCGAACTTATCCGACTACCTACCCTAATATAGGACGAACAGGAGGCCAATCGCGGTAATTTGAAAGGTTTTTACGTTCATAACGGAACGTATTTGGTTTTGGTTTAGCTTTGGTTTGGTTTTGGTAATATCGTTAGAAATTACCGCGATTGGCCTGCTGAAAACAAATTAAATAAACTTCTTTTTAGATTAAGTTGTCGTTTTCTTTCATAGTTTTCTGATTAAGAAAATGTGAATTATAATACCTACTTATTATATTCCAAAATAGTCTGAAAATAAATAGTAAGTAAATAATAATATAATCATATAAAATATCTATAAAAACACTATTTATTGTTATTATATATATTTACTTTATTTATTTTATAACAAAAAATATTATGCACTGGTCATTCACTGTTTGGCATACTCCCCTTTTGTTGCGTTTACATGGTGGCGCTGATGTCGTGCACGTTCCGAATATTTGATGACCTAAAAAGAGTGTTTATTAGTCATATGTGTATCCCACCAAAATCATTTCATGAATAACGTTGCCAAGACCTCGCACTGTCAAAAAGTTATCAGACCTCATGTAGAGCCAAGCTTCTAACTCTACGCGCCCTAACTCTGCAAGCCCTAACTTCAAAAACTCTACATCTTAGTCAAAATATGTGGCTTGGCCATTTCGCTGCATGGAAAAATAGTTCTTGTAGTAACGAAACGGCCAAGCCACACATTTTGAATAAGGTAAGGCTTACAGAGTTAGGGCGCGTAGAGTTAGAAGCTTGGCTCTACATGAGGTCTGATAACTTTTTGACAGTGCGAAGTCTTGGCAACGTTATTCATGAAATGATTTTGGTCGGATTTCACTTCTTTTTGTATTGTAAGTAACTATACATAAACCGATAAAGCAAGGTGGGGTAAGAATTGTGGTCTAAAATCGTGTAAAATTCGATCACCATCAACCAGCGTACTTGTACTGTTATTTATTTTATTCTGTGGTAGAACTAATTCATTTATGCAGTGATATTATTTTACTCTTTAACGCAGAATATGACACTGACAGTGCAAAGAGCAAAATAGAGTCTGCGCGAGTTTTGCGCCATGAAGAATTAGTTTTGAAATGAACACAATATCTTTTTTATGACTACTTTTTTTCGGGGGTAAAAGTTTTAAGTTTTGTAATTTTTATGCAGTTTGTGTACTAATACTAGCTTACATACCAAATTTTAGCTTTCTAGAACTTTAGGAAGTACCCTGGGAATTTTGATGATTATCAGTAAATTTTAACGAAATCGAGGTTTTTAGATATCAATAAAATCCAAAGTTTAAGAGCTATGCAATTGAAACTTTATATGTGTAATAAGTCTACTTTAGACATCATATCCTGAGAATTTTGTGCTTCTGGTATAACCCAAACCCAAGTTATGAGGGTTAAGCGGTTGGAGGGTTAAAGTCCAATTTCATAATTTTTTTGTTGTTGGTATCCTAATACTAGCTTACATACCAAATTTCAGCTTTCTAGGACTTCTGGAAGTACCTTTTGAATTTTGATGATTATGAGTGAGTCAGTGACGAAATCGGGGTTTTTAGATATCAATAAAATCTATATTATAAAAGCTATACAATTCAAACTTTATATACTCAATAAGTTTACTACTGACATCATATTCCGAGAATTTTGTTTATCTAGTATACTTCAAACCCAAGATATGAAGATAAGAAGTCGGTTCAAAAAAACGACGAAGCGCTTCGAGAAAAGGTAGGTAGTGCCCTTGCGCTTCGCTTCCTCGTCTTGGCGGGGGCACTTAAGTGCCCCCAGATAGTATGGCTAATGATTTTGGGAGTAACTTGAATTTGGTATGTGATTTTCGGGTGGTTTTCCACCTATCAAATTATTCGGAGTATGTTTCTTCGAAAAACGAAATCCTAGAAGGACTTAATTTGAGCTGTTCTTGCCATGCCTTATTCAACCTTAGGTAGGATGTGCAAAAAAATATTGTTTATGGAGTTAGGAAAATATTTAAATTAAAAAATTTTCCCCAGGTCGGAAGCAATGAAGGAATGTGGAGATCGTATGTGTTTCCGCCACAGAAATATATCGAGATAGAAGAAAAGAGAGCTTTCAAAATGTATGAGAACCTAGCGTGTCGAATTTTTTGTACCTACGATGACGTCACGAGCGAGATTTAGTGATGGGAAATCAAAACCGCGCAGAACCGATTCAAAGGTGCAAAACCGATCTTAAGAACTGAATCGATAGTTATTCCTTTGTCAAACTCGACGGAGGAATAAGAATCGACTTTAAGTTTTTAGAATACTTATGTGGGAAAATAAAGTGGGGTCCCACGGCCCGTCTGGAGACAGGCGGCGCGCGCCAAGACGCGCCGGCGCGTCAATGCCTGGCGCGGCCTGTGCGGAGTGTTCCCACGGCCCAGTAGCCATTCCAACATGGAAAGTATTCCAAAAACTATTCCAAAGCTTGATTCGTCCACTCCATTATGACATGCGCCCGGGCAAGTGGCAGGCCCCGACAGGCGCCGTCGCGCCGCGCCGCGCATTTGAATTTACCGACTTCCGAAGAGCGATCTGGCCTGTGGAAACTCTGGCCATGGGGACGCACCTTTACACGCGGCTATCCGATCCCGACTTACAACATCGCTTCCAAGGCAATCAAAAATAAGTCAAAGAACATAAAGGTCAATATTCATATAATAATTATAAATCCTAGCTATTTGCTCAGAAGGGTCAGATAATATTATTGACTGCACTGCCGTCACATATTAATAAACCGTGAGCACTGCCTCCGCGCCCCGCCCGGGCGTTGAGGCAGGCGGAAAACAGTGAATAAAAAGCACTTTTAAAAACTATTTTGGTGTTTGAATTTAGAACACAATTCGACCTCCATCTCACTTACAACCTCCTTGCGCAAAAAATATTCTATTCAATCAGACGCCTTGTGCAAAGCGTAGATAATACACTATATAATTCAAAGTGCAAAGAATACTCGACATACAAACTTCTTATACAAATAATATTTTTGTTTAAATATTTATTTTTCTCGCAGGTTTCATGGTATAAATTATAGCATGCAACTCTTGAATAAAACGGATTTATAATGAGCGGTTCAAAAAGCAGTTTAAGAAAAAATTTAGTACACAAAAAGAACTAGATGTCGTTGTTCAACTAAGTAAGTAGGTAGGTTTTTAAGAAAAAGACAAAGGATGAAACGTAATTACTTTTTTTATCATACGTTTGTTGAGTATGTGGTTTGTTGCGTTGTGCTTTGGTTGTCCGTTGGTGTGTTCCGAAGAACTTTTCTCTGACTCTTAGCACAGTTTAGTAGAAATAATTTTTAAAAAATCTACCTTGTAGAAGTAGCGCCATATATCGACATAAAATTATACTAAAATTATCACCTGTCCGAAAATCGCTTACTTTCGAAATTCATGAATCACTCGACACTTGAATCATTCCCTGCTGTCGTGATTCAATCGTTAGAATCCTTCACTTGCTCGTGATTCATGTATTAAATAAGATTCTACTGATACCTAACAAATTAAAAATTAATATATTTAAGGATAATACAATCTTTCACCTATTTAACTTTAGATTCAAGGAAAAACTTTCTTTATTGATCATAATCAACTTCATTCCTTTTTCGAAAATCGATTCATTTTTTGTTAGAATCGAGTCAAAAAATCGAAACGTACAACACTATTCTCTCAATCGGACAGAGGAATGAGGAAATGCTCTTAACCTCGACGTTCAGTGGACACAATAGTATCGACAGCTGCGATTTTCATTGCGTGTTTACAAGGCATACCAAAAAATCATGTCATTCAAAACCCGCAATGAAAACTTACGCGTAGCTATACATTCACTATGTAATTATCATGTTAAAAGTGATACTGAATCTAAATTAATTCGTTTAAAAATTAAATCAGGGGTTATTTATGTTGAAAAGTACATATCCATGAAAGGAAATATCACCATTTTCTCAGCTAACTGTTTTTGACGAACTTAATAGATATAGTGAAAATGAAACTATAGAAAATAATGTAATGTCATAGTTACAATGATTGATGTAAAGTTTATTATTTGTTTGTAGGTTTATGTAATATTTAAATCATTATTTGTTACTAAGTTTATTAAAATTATTTGATTTGATTACTTGATCCATGACGATCTGCTACCGTTTCCTGTTATTTGATTATTTGTTGCTTAATTGTTATAAAAAGGAATTGATTTGATTACTTGATTCATGTCCGTTGCTACAGTTTCCTTTTATTCAATGATCATTTTAAAATAAGTATAAAATAGATATCTTTATTATTAATTCAATGATAAATAATGTTAATAATATTACATTTTAATTGTCACAGGTTGTTTATTAAATTAATAGTTATTTGTATAAAAGTATTGATTTGATCGTTTGGCGCCATTGTGGCAGAATTGTTTTCTGTAATGCTAAATGCTGATTGGTTGTTTAAAAATGGCGGGATGTTTCTTGCTCTTGTCGAGCATAGCATATTTTTAGACACATTCTGTTGTAGTGAGTCAAGTGAAAAGGTTGTGGAACAGAAAGTTAAGTATTATTCTAACATGTTTATTTCTGCTGTTTAGACTATTACCATTCAATCATCCATTATTGCTTGTGTTATTTATTTGATCTGGTCGATTAGTTGTTGCATAATGAACGTTCCTATTAAATTAATTGTGTTACTTATTTGAAGTGGTTGATAGAATTGTTGCTTTATGAACGTTCTTTTATGGTAAATGTGTTACTTATCTGAGTTGGTTTATAGAATTGTTGCTTAATGAATGTTCCGATTGTATTAATAATTTAAAATAATAAATTATTTGAAAAAATTGTTGAAGGACTTCTTACGTTTTATTAAATGGTATTTCCCCTTAGTTTTCCTACATTTAGTTAGTCTACATTCAGTTAAATAGTTCAGTTCATTCAGTTAAATAGTCTATACTCAGTTCAATAGTTTACCTTAATTGCAATTTAAACTTAAGAGATATAATAGACGATAGGTTAGTTTTAGGTTAAATATTGCTCTATCTTTCAAAATCTATCAAACTCTTGCAAGAAACTACTGCACAATTAACATTGATTTCAAAAGGAAGGATGCGCCCATCCGAATGTTTTTCTTTATAATTCCTTCATACAAGCAAAATCAGTGACATCTTTTAGAACCTACTCGAACTACTGCCGTATTAGAGGTGGGCAAAAAAGATTACTGAAGTGAACGATTTAGTTCAATTGGAGTTAAGAACTAGATCTCTCATCTTTAGGTCGCTAGAACTTTTAACTATTTTTTAAATATTTTTATCATGTTAATTATATCAGTTTTTCGATGGTATTAAGGCCATAAATAAAAAGTAAACATAACAAATTCTCAATCATGTTTATTTCAAATTAGATGTTTTTGTGCTTTTTCTCAGCTATACTAAACTAATATTAAAAACTATAAATTATTTAATATAAAGAGATATATTATTAAATATAAAGAGGAAAGATTTGTCTATTATTTTAATTGTTTGTAATGCATAAACTTAAAACTGATCAGATTTTAAAATTCTTTCACATATTGAAAGCTTTTATCAGCGAGTAACATTAGCAGTATTTTATTTAAAAAAAATAGAGATCCTTTTGAAAATTGCAATAATGAAACGAACCCACAGTATATAATTTTTTTTTTTTCTATAAAAGTAATAATTATTTTTGTTTGGAAGATGATGACATTTTCGTATCACAATCCTTATCCAACTAAATAATGATATTGTCAAAATTGATTATTTACATGCAAATTTCTCTTAAAATTTAAGCATCAATATAGGTACCTACCTAAGGTTTTTTTAAAGGTATGTATAAAAAACTTTTTATTGATTTATCTTTATGTATAAAATCTACAAATTACACCGAAGCGAAGCGAGGGCGGGTCGCTAGTTGATTATATAAATATAGTCTGTTTAATATGTCAGAGATACAACAGTGATTATTTTATCCTAGGTTTTCACACAAGGAATAAATCTTAAAGCAAAGCTGCGACCGGTCACTATACTGCATTTCCTTACTATAATATTATAAATGTGAAAGATTTTTGTTTGTTTGTTACGCCTCCACGTCTTAACTACTGAACCGATCATCATAAAAATTTACATACACATTGTCAGGGGTATAGAGAAAGACGGTACATTTCATCCCAAAAAAAGTATTTTTCCCGAGGGGAAAGCAAAAATCTTTCCACGCAGACGGATTCGCGGGCGGCTGCTACTACTGCATAATTATGGGAGGCAGGAGTTTCGTTTTCTGAGTTAAGTAATTTTGTTATATACGTGAATGCAGTAAATATTTCAATCTCAATTCGTGGTATTGCCATTGCTTTCAGCTTCCGTAGTCCAGCTTTTGACATCTGTGTCATAAAAATTAGCATAGCATATTCTTGCGTTTTTAGCAGGCTTGAAATAGGGCTCTTTTCGTTATTTTGGAATAATGCGACTCCATATTTCTTTACACACTAGATCATTAGGCAATCTGTAATGATTGAATTGAAATGTAATGTAGTGTAGATACTTAATAAAAATATTTTTGCAGCGAATATGTTTCATAGGAGACATTTCTGTACGTAGTGTTCGTAATCTATCCTTACCGTTTACTATCGTTCTTGGAGTTAATTAGCTATGGAACTAAATGAACTAAAGATCTTATATGGACTCAAGTGAATTAGTTCCTTTGAGTCATGATGACCCATCTCTAGTGCCTCGAACAATAACTAATAATATTGAAATCTTTTATACTTTATTAAAATTGTTAGACACGTAATAAAAATAATGTAAAGCTACTAACCGATGAAACGATATTCCATGAAACTTTTTAACCTTTGCATCATATTTTTTGCAATCTACAAATGAACAATTCGGCATTTTTATGTCACGTCAATCACCATCTGTCTACCATAGTCTCCCGCGGATGACTGAAACGCGTTGGCCCTAAAACTGTATTTTTAGGGCCAACCAACTGGCGTCATTTCATAGTGACTTTGACCGGGTCCTTACGCTAGTAATATAATAAGTCTATGACAATTAATCATTTTCGTTTCTGAGTGACGCGTGTTTTCATGGCAATGGTCTCAAGCGGACTGACTTAGGCAGAATCCACTTTGACCGTGGATCAAACTTTTTACACGCAAGGTAGGTACACTTTTACCGTCTATCTCGATATATGTCTGTGGTTTCCGCACTGTGAGCTTGCCATCACCGCGCCGTTGCTGGCTCATTTAATTTATTTATTTTTAAAAGTGCGGATTCAATGGGAGAAACAAGCACGTGCGCAGGCTTTGGACGGTCGCCTTACGCCTGTCTTGATTTTTGATATGAATAAAATACTATTAATAAATCCTCAAAAATTAATTTCAATCGTTTTTTAACTTTTACTGCATACCTACTATGCCAAATTTGGAACACTTACATTTTTGTGTTATTATTATATTTATAATATATCACAACTTAGGTATAGCAAAACTTGGCTACTCGGTGATATTTCAATAAATTTTGTCTAAATTTTTATGTGACATAAAATAATATTTTTGGATAAAAGGATATGATAATGGAGTATATATTACGTATGTTAGAGTATGTTAGCATAAGAAGCATTGCCTGTAAATTGTGTATACAAACAATTATAATAAACAACAAAAAAATCGGGTAAATCCGTGATACTAGACTAATTATGTGATATCATTCTGATCAAGTCGTTATATTAAATATTGGAAGGTAAACTGCAATAAAACTAATTCAAATATCTTTATGAAAAAATGGCATTTAATTAGAACCATTTTTTTGTTAAAGTCTCAATAAATATATTAATTCAATTAAAATTTCAATTACAATTTTAATCCAATATCTATCTTATATATTATTGATAAATGTTCTATTATAAATATAAGTAGGTATATTTTTAATCCTTACTAATATTATAAATGCGAAAGTCCGTTTGTTTGTTTATTTGTTTGTTTGTTACGCCTTCACGTCTTAACTACTAAACCGATCATCGTGAAATTTTGCATACACGTTCTTAGGGGTACAGAGAAGGACATAGGATACCTTTCATCCCGAAAAAATGTATTGTTCCCGAGGGATAGTAAAAAATCTTTCTACGCAGACGAAGTCGCGGGCGGCCGCTAGTATTTTTATATTTTATATATATTATTGTATTAACAGTGTTTCATATTTTACTTTAGCTCACCGTTTATGAATAATTAGCGATTTTTAACTTAAAACTATTTAAAAAAAAACACTTGCACTTTGTTTTGTTGTGATACTAAATTAAAATAATTTCATCAAAACATAAAAATTTTCAACATAGAAATTAAGCCCTACATTGAACAAAATAACATCTTTTGCAATAAACATTTTATAAAATGACAAAATAAATCTTTACCTTTTTATTAGTATGATCAGGTTTTCTAATTGTATATATTGGTATATATACGAAAAAAATATGTATTTCCGATAGCTTCCACTTTGAAAACTAAATTCCTAAGAATACTGATACAGGTAAAATATTTTTTTAAGTTGTTAATTTTTTCGGTATATCGCTCAAATACGTGGCGTACCAATTTTTGAAGCTCATTATTAGCGCCATCTATTTGTATTGTTAAAAAACAAGTAAATAATGCAATAACAGAGTTATCAAATGTACTTCCAGTATCACTGAATTACTATATATCACCGAATAGCCAAGGTTTGCCTATATACGTCATCAGGAGTGTAGCCTAGCCAAAAACATGCAAGTGTCAGACACTAAAAACGACTGTCGTCAGCTGTCAATGAAAATTTGACGAAATAAAACCATGCTACCCCATCGAGTTTACGCTCGTTTGATTTGTCTTGACGAGTACTCTTTTTTTTTGCATAACGGTAAGTATAGTGCTTGGCTTAGAGCATCGCGGAAGGGAGCAGCCTTAGCGATTATTACTCTATTCAAATTATTCTGGCATTTTTTGCGGGGGGGGAAAGTGCACACAAGTTCAGTTCCGCATACTCACATACAAAAAGAACACTGTAAAGACGACACCAACACATAAAAAATAAAACAAAACAGCAAAAATTTGTGTACGGATGAGTCACACATCAAAATATGACACGTTTTTGACATAAAGGGCTGGGCTCAACTGTCGTTGCAGTAATATCGATACGGAAAAAGGAATAAAGGTAACAAACTCAAATATTTTACATGGGGTGAATAACAACAAAGACCCAACAAGCAAAAAAGTCTCAGGATGCGCACGTTTTTAGAGTGGTAGGCTTACAGGGGCCCTATTTTTGAATCGCTCGGCTGGCATCGAGCGCTCTTTTTGACTGATTTTCGTTCGACATATGACTCAAAACAATGAGATGTCGAACGAAAATCAGTAGAAACGAGCGCTTGACGCCAGCCGAGCGATTCAAAAATAGGGCCCCAGGGCTCTTATAATTATTTTGTACCTTGTCATCGTTCTTAAATTAGTCTTAAACAAGTTAATACGGACTCAAGAACACTCAGTCTTATTGTCTAGTCTCATATACTCTTGCGTGCTTTTGTGTTTACAAGGGCTGATCGAACAGATGTTTCACTTTGATGTGAAGTAATGTAAGGGGACAGTAGGTAGAGCTGTCTATGTTCGCCAGATCAGCTAGTACCATCTGGAAGGAGCCTGTCGCGAAGAACCACAAACAGATCAGAAGCTAGATAAGACCACAAATGGCCTTACTCCTCAGAGTTTGTGGCTCCAGGCCCCTATTTCACAGACGTGACAATTGTAAATTACAATGACAATTTGATGTACGTTGCGGTGTCTGTGAGTAGTTTGATCAGTATATTTTCTTAATTCAAATTGGCTGACGCCATTTCGGTGTCCATACACCGAATTGTCATTGTCATTTACAAATGTCACGTCTGTGAAATAGGGGCCTGATTGAGGCGGTCTCGAAGCAGGAGCGCTGCCTCCTTTGAAAAACAGTAGTGCACCCGGGATTTTTCTTCGTCATTTTTTTCAAATAAATTTATTCTGTCTGGGATATGGTGGCGACAAGGAACATCTTTTGGATCCGACAATGACGATAGGCTGGTCAGTCAACGACATATTCAGCGAAAATACAAAGTAAACATGATGTAAATTGCTTTAACGGCCCGTCATCGCCCCATTAAAAATTCTACCTCTAAAGCATGTTCCAGACGGATTAAATCACGCCTCCCAACAGGGGTGACCTTGCTTGATGCAAACTCGTGTAGCCGCAACACAATCCGTGGATAGAAGCCACGCCCTAATCAAGCTTCCACCAAGGTGACCTCTGTTGGGGGGCGTGATTTAATCCGTCTGGAACGTGCTTTAAATTTAATTTAATGAGCTCTGATGCGCTAAAGTTGCTTCGTGCAATACAAAATACCGGTAAATAGGCGGTTTGACACTTCATTAGATAAATTTGACATTTCCATATTTAAATTTTAAAGGAGCTTTAAAATGCATCTAATTTTCCTTCCTACAATACTTTAATGAAACATTAGGGTTTAATGTGGCATTAAAAAGATAAAAAAATTTCATGCAATTGAGTGTGAGTCTGTCAGAAGTTAAAAAGAATAAATAAATATTTAAGGAATATTTCAGGTATATCACATTTATGAGACTGCTGAGCAGGACCAGGCCATGTCCTTTATCGACAAACATTGTGATACGGTAACATCACTAAGTTGCTCATCGGCGAGAAATCGGATTTATCTAGCGACAGATCTGAAATTTGTACGGACGAGCCATGGACGAGCAGACCCGATGTCACTGAACAAATTTGACAACTAATCAAGAATAAAATATACGAATTTAATGTTTAAATGTAAACAAATAGCAATAATACGACAAAAAATTACTTTCATGTGAAATGTAACACCGTCTTTTTGTAAACTTGATGTTCCAGACCTCTTTTAACGGCAAAAAACTCATCAATTCGGCATTTTAAACACTGCAGCGTTCACTTGCGCGACTGGACTCGGTCTAGAAAGAAATCCGGGCGCAACTGGTTTTATTAACAGCGTATGCCCATTTGGGCTTGTACTTCGGCAGAGGGGAACGCTTCGTATGGCTTCTCTTTCTGGGACAGAAGCGCGTCTTACTCTAAGGTGCTTGGCTTTCATCTCACCAGAGGCAACTACTAGGGGAACTGCGCGACCTGAATTGCACTTTAGTGTGTCGGAGCAAAAGTAGCTATTTATTTAAATGACTTTGCCGAGTGCTGCTTCTGTACTTGTACTATTAGTTATTCTGTGACCTGGGGGCTATTGCATAACAAATTACAAGCTAATATTATTACTTATTAGCGATTTTCCATAGAAATTCACTAATAATATTAGCTTGTAATTTGTTATGCAATAGGCCCCTGATGTTAAGTAACGATAAGGCCGAAAGTGGGAGCGCACTATTCCCGGAATCCTCATCACTAAAGAATTGGCTATCTTACCTCTAACTCTGTTGGGAAATTGTGTCCAGGGTCTGATGATGGAGCCGGAAGAAGGCCACAACTCTATAGTAAAATCATGCTACCCTATCAAGTTTGGGCTCGTTTAATTCGTCTTGACAATTACTCCAATAGGAGATGGTGTATTTTTAGTTTAGGTCGTTCACTAAAAAACAAAAAATAATAATTACCTAGGTAACCGAAAATATTTTTTTAATACACATCGTCTTATAAAACCCCTAATGCCTAATATGGTAGATTGGGACCATCAAACTGAACAACTTTTATTACGGGACTAACTCTGAAATCGCGAAAAAAAATCAGCTGTTGCATACAAAAATTAATAAGGAAAATATCAAAATGTATGAAACGGTTTTTCTTTTCGCGATTTCAGAGTATATCCCATAGTAAAAGTTTTGTGCCTATCTACCATATTTGGCATTAGGGGTTTTTTTATAACATGTTGTACTTGTATAACACGTTTTTAAAGCGGACTTAAAACAATTATACTATAATATTTTCTCCCGTAAATATTTATAACTCTATACAGAAGTGTTAAACCTAAAAACGTGGGGTCGGTCTTGGACTGAGTGTCTAGGGCACATTTTATAAATTTTTATCATCAACAGTCTTTTGCATGCGCCCCACGTTTTTAGATTAAAAACTTCTGTATAGGGTTACAAAAATCTTTACAGGAGAAATTATTTTATACTTTTTAGTCCTTTCTCATCATCAGCCTATCATCGTTTACTGCTGGACATAGAGCGAGAGTACAAAAGCCTGTTGATTTCGGCCAGGCACATGGACGAAATGCTTTGGCTTTTGGAGTATTTTTTTTACTCCAAAATCCAGAGCGTTTCGGCCAAGTACCTTGCCGAAATAATAGGTTATTGGAGTAGTTTTTTGAAGAAGTGAGACTACAAAAGCTTGATGAACTTGGCCAGGTACTTTGAGGAATTCAATATTATGTAAGTAGATATAAAGCCTTTTTTAAAAAGATTTTCAAAAATCAAACAAAGCCGGGTCGACAATGTAAGCCGAATTGTTCCTGAACTTCTGGGAAAAAATACCAGTAGTCCCATCATGTGACTACTCCACTGGGACTACTGGGAATACACGGATACGTTAGTTACCAACCATTAGTCTAAATAATAAATTTAGTGCTTTTTACTTCGAAAATTAAGGATTTTCTATACACAACTTCATCCCCCTTTTCAATCCTTCGGGAGTGGAATTATCAAAAACGCTGAGACACATTACATAATTTTTAATCGTTAGACTAAACACAAACTTTGAAGATCCCCGAAGGATCTCATTCCATTTTCAAAACCTAGGGACTTTCATATAAACTTTCATCCCCTATTTCATCCTCTCAGCGGGTGAATTTTGAAAAACCTTTTGTTTGTGTAGGTACCCCTATACCTTATAAGGAACCAACGTACCATTTCAAAAGTAAGATTCCAGCCCAAGCCGCTGGGAGTAGACCCAGTGGTTTGGGCTGTGCGTTGATATGTCAATCACTCAAAGTCTTCTTTTATATATTTAGATGTACACATACACCATAATATTAACACATTTAAATATCTCAAATGACACCAACATCTTTTTATTAGAATAATAATTATAGCAACCAAATAAGCGTTATTTTTTACTGTCTTAAATATTAACAAACGACACTTCTTTTTCAACTTTAGGTACACTTCCTTTTTCTAGGAATGTATTCTACATCAACATTCTTAAGTCGTAGTTGCACTGTGTGTCGCAGAAACTTTATACCTCCGTCACCAACAACTGTTTTTAGGTCAAAGTTGCGGAGTATATGAGCTAACCCACTTTTAACTTGAAGTTTTGCGTATCGCATGCCGATACATATCCTAGCTCCACTTCCAAATGGCTGGTAAACAACGCCGGAATTTTTGTCATTAAATTTAGAAAATCTGTCTGGGTTAAACTCATTGGGATTTTCAAAGTACCGAGAGTCACGGTGGTAGTCAAAGATAGGAGTCATCACTTTTGTACCCTTGTCGATTTTAATATTCCCTGCAGGTAATACCGTCGCTTCGGAGCACTGTCTTGCCAACAATGCAACAGGTGGATACATCCTCATAGCCTCGTCCATGATGTTCTCCAAATATTCCATTTCCGATATAGCATCATACGATAATTGTCCATCGTACTTGTCGAATACAGCATCAATTTCTTCTTGGACGCGTTTTTGTATGTCGGCATGTCTGCCTAATTCCACCAAAGATCCAAGTATCGCATTGGCTGCTGGTTCTACACCAGCAATGAAGAAAAAGAAACCTTGAGCAGCCATCAATTCGTCCGTCGGTTCCATCTGGTAGCCCGTTTCTTGGTGTGTCATCACACCATTGTTCTGGATACTTAAGCAGATGTCAGCAAAATCATGTTTCTTCACTCCTTCTTTTTTACGTTGCGCTAAAACTTGTTTTATTGCACCAATAAATAATGGCTCAAATTCCTTGAAGAATCTTAACTTCAGTACACGTAAAAGTCTTGAAGATATGCTTACGATGATAAACTTCATATTATTCGCAAAAGTGGGTGTGGTTGCTTTAATCGCCATGTCAAGGAAGGGCGAATCAAATGTAGATTTATTGCCAATTCCAAAAACAGCAGCCCCGACCGCGGCGCAGCAGAATATGCTTAAGGTGTCGTATGTTCCGATGGGTTTTTGTTTTTCAGGATTTTTGTGCAAGTAATCAATAAAATCTTGGGCGCTTTTATCTATTATGTAAAACATGCTTTTCAATTTCGCAGATGTGAAAAGTGGACTCATCTTCTGTCTCATGAGCTTCCACCGGGCACCATTCATGAACACAATGTTGTCAGCTAAATAGTCGTCTTCGAGAAGGTTGAATCCTCTATCGATGAAGATAGGTGCGTTGAGCACATACTGGACATTCTTCGGATCGATTGCGTATAGTGAAGGTGTGGTTAGGGATCCGAAGGCAACTGCAGGTTCATCTTGGTACTTCTTATACAATTCTGATAAAACTTGGAAGAAAGCACGGTCACTAGTAAGAAAGTCCCAGAAAGGTCCCAGCACTTTATTCCGACTGTAAAATTTCACTCCGCGCTTTCTCCAATAGTTCTCATTATATTTTCCAATAAAATAGTAACACGTCAAAATAAATAACGTGCCAGAAAGTAATATTTGTAAAAACATGGTAGCTGTCCGCGATTTACCACAGTACTAAATAATTTATCTGAATCATACCGTTTAACTACCTACCTACTTAAAACTGTACCTGAGGGCCATCTAGCTGTAAGTGCCATAAGCACAATTTTACAGTAGAGACTATTTTATGATAAAATTGATGTTGTATTTATATTCATAATTATATATTTATTGCAAGTTACTTACATGTTTAACAATATGACATAATAATAAAAGTATGGCGTCTCTGTAGCTGTAATGATGCGGTCGGCCGGCTCTCAGTGGTCGCATTTCAGAGCTATGAGGCGCGCAAGTTGCAAATATTTTCTTTTTGTCAAATTGTATTTAAAAAAATACTAATTGATAGAACTCATTATTCTAATGAAAAAATGTCTTAAATCATTTTTGTCTAAAATGAATAGTTTGGTCGGAAAAAAATATTTTATGTTTTTTTTGTATGGAGTGAGATATTTAATGTGCTCTTACGGCCAATTCCCAATTTTTTCTGCCTTAAAACTACTACTTTATTTATCCGAAAAAAACAAAAGCCGACTTCAAAAAACCTACCTCTAAAAAGCAAGAAATAATATTCGTAATAATAAAAACACGTCTATTGAAGTCGGGTGTGGCTTTTAGAATAAAATAAAAAAACCGGCCAAGTGCGTGTCGGGCCACGCGCCATAGGGTTCCGTAGTTACCTTATACCATACCATATTTTGTACCACCTATCATTTTTCGTCTGCAAAAATTACTTTGTTTTTCACAGTGTTGGTATGAATGACAAAGTTATATTTGCGGTTTTGGAAAATGTGCTATATCTCAAAAACTAATTACTATATCTTGTTCAAACTAATTTTGGTTGAAAGTGTTTATTAAGATCTAAAGCATATATTTTTTTTAGATTTGTTACTTTCTTATTTCAAAAGTTAAAGGGGGGGGGGACACACATTTTACCACTTTGGCGGTGAATATCTTTCAAACGGTTGACTTTGAGAAAAAGTTGTCTTAAAAACCTCAATGTCATTTTTAAAGACCTATCTATAGACATCCAACACGTGTTGGTTTGAAGAAAAAAATTTTTTTCAGTTTCAGTTCTGTTACGTAGGCGGAAAAGCAAGTGAAACAGCCGGTGGTTCGTAACGCACTGGTTTATTGGTGGCCATCATGGACCAAGGAGACGTGAGGGGTGCGGGGGCGCAGCCACGCAAGGACACATACATAACAACTCCTCCCTCTAATAAACGGCTAAAAACTAATTATAACAAACAATTATATTTTAATCAAAATCCAGATAGGGCCTACTATGTAACGGTCTTTGGGTAATACGGACAGCTTCATCAATTTCCTGGGACTCGTTAGCTGTGTCAACACTGTCGTATTCCTCCGGAGACAAAGAAAATCTCGGTTCTATAATTTCTTCCCTCCTCCTCCTGGGAGCATCATTAGCACGACCATCGGTTGCGTTCGGAGTATTTTCAACCGACAACGGTGGGTCATTTGCATCAGATGGTTCTACCGCGGAATGTGGTGAACTTTCCTCCAATGGTGAGAAGAGCAAACTTCTTCGGTGAGAGCGTGGCGAGCCAGGTGTGGGCGGCTCGGGTGGTGGCGGTGGCGTTGAGGCGCGCAGTGGCGGCGGCAGCGGCGATGGCGGCACGGCGAGTGGCGGTGGCGAAGGCGGCGCGGCGAGTGGTGGAGGTGACACAGGTGAGTCATTATTTATATTTATTGTTTTGTCCCATTGATCGCTATTAGACCCTTTATACAACATTAGCTGATTTATGTGTCTGACATAACATTGTGAACTAGAAAAATCTTTTACTACATACAATACTCTTCCCAATTTTTTTTGTATAATTCCCTTACACCACTTAAATCTAGAACTGTTAACGAATTGTTTATACAATACATAATCATTCTTTCTAAATGTTTTTGTTTTATTTTGACCTTGTAACTTAGATTGTAAACACTGTTGATTTTTGACAATTTTAGCTGTGGCAGGTGACGAGGACGACGTGTTAATATTAATTAAATCCAAACGTGACCTTAACTTTCTACCGAAAATCATTTCAGCGGGAGACAACCCAGTGGTGGAATGAACTGAGTTGCGATAATCTTTTAAATACTTAAACAACTTTAATGTATTGTCTCTCAAGGTACTGTTAGACATAAGGCAAGATTTAATACCCTTCTTTACTATTTTAACGAAACTCTCGGCTTGGCCGTTACTGGCTGGATGATAAACCGGCGAAGTCATGTGTACAATACCGTTCGCGGTACAAAAATTTTTAAATGCCGATGAACAAAAAGATGTACCATTATCACTTGCTATCACTTTAGGAACTCCAAATCGCGACATAAACTCGCATAGTTTATCTATCACTGCGTTAGACGTAGTGGAGTGTTTCATATTGTAAACCTCCACCCATTTACTGTGTGCATCCACTATGATTAAATATACACAACTCCTAATTGGTCCCAAAAAATCTATGTGTAATCTTTCAAAACACTGAGTTGGAAATTCCCAAAGCGAGGGGGGGGCCTTAGCCGGTGACGGACGTAGTTGAATACACACTTCGCATCCACTTATCATCCTTTCTAAAGCTCGATCAATACCTGGAAACCAAAATCTAGATCTAGCTTCCGCTTTCGTTTTTACTATACCTAGATGCGAAGCATGCAATTCCTTTAATATGACCGTCTGTAAACTTTCCGGTATAACGACCTTGTGTCCGCGCATAACACAACCACTTTCCACGGATAGTTGAGACCTACAAAGATGGAATGGTTTTAGTCGGACGTCACTAACTTTCCGCGGCCAACCAATGGAAATGTATGTTTTAACGCGTTTGAGTATAACATCTTTGCCGGTTTCTTCTCGTAATTTATTTAACGTTACTGGCATGCTATCATCTAAAACGAAACAAACGTATGTCGCGCGATCAGCTGTCTCGACTATGCCGCAGCGCTCGGTGCACGCGCACTCCGTATCGGAGGAGAGGGGCGCGAGCGGCGGCGGGGACAACTCGCCGGCATCGCCGCCCTGCGCGGCCGTGGGGATTCCGCATGCACGAGACAGATAATCCGCGCTGTTATCGGAACTACGAACGTATTCTATTCTATAGTTATACCCGCCGAGGAATAACGCATATCTTTGCAACCTGTTAGCGGATACTTCGGGTATCCCTTTATAAGGACCAAAAATCGAGACCAACGGCTTATGGTCCGTACGTAATGTAAACGGTTCCGACCTGCCGTATAAATATTGATGAAAACGTCGTACCCCGTACACGATTGCGGTTGCCTCTTTTTGAATCTGCGCGTATCGCTTCTCTGCGGCATTCAAAGTGCGTGACGCAAACGATATGGGTCTTTCGACGCCATCCGCATCTATTTGGGACAAAATAGCACCTAACCCTGTCGGTGAAGCGTCCACAGTTAAAATTAATTGACACTTCGGGTTGTAATGAGTTAACACTTGTTCTGAGGTCAACATATCTTTTATTTTATTGAAAGCTATGGTGTGTTCGTCAGTCCAATTCCACTTAGTGCCCTTTTTTAGCATATCATACAAAGGACTCAGGATAGTGGAAGCGTTTGGTACAAAATTACGATAGTAATTCACTAGCCCTAAGAACGATTGTAGCTGACTAATATTAGATGGAATAGGCGCATCTACCATTGCCTTAACCTTGTCCGGCGACTTTTTAATTCCGTCTTTCGTAATTATATAACCTAAGTAGCTGATCTCATCTTTGAAAAAATCGCACTTTTCTTTCTGTAGGGTTAACCCGGCATTTTGTAAACGATTAAAAACTTCTTTCAACTTATTTAAATGGTCCCATTTATTTTTTCCAGTCACTAAAATGTCATCTAATAGACATAAAACACCATCTAAGCCTGATAGCAAATTTTCCATGGCTTTTTGAAATATTGCGGGCGCTGAAGCTAAACCGAACACTAAGCGCGTAAACTTAAATAAGCCACGGTGTGTATTTATACATGTTAAACGCTGTGATTCCTCATCCAAAACAAACTGGTTATAAGCCATTGACAAATCTAGCTTAGAAAACTGTTCCCCTCCGTGGAGTTTGGAAAACAGCTCGTTGACGGTAGGGAGTGGGTATTGTTCGACTACCAACTGTTTATTCAAACTGACAGAATAGTCAGCGCACAATCTAATTGAACCATTACGTTTTAATACTGGTACTACGGGCGATGCGTACTCTGAATGCTCGACAGGTTCGAGGATACCTAACCCTACCAATCTATTAATTTCTGCTTCGACTTTGTCGCGTAAGGCAAACGCAATCGGGCGCGCTTTAAAAAAAATGGGTTTCGCGTCCTCTCGTAAAGATAACTTTATTTTATATTTTTTAAATGTTCCTAATTTGTCAGAAAATAATTCGGAATAATCTTTGCTAAAAGTTTCAATTAATTTATTTTCTTCACAATAATTAATTGTTGTTAACTGTAATTTAAACTTGGAAATAAAATCTCTGCCTAAAAGTGGTGGACCACCGTCGCGGACCACATACAAATCAAGGTCATTCTTTTGTCCCAAGTACGACGCGCTAACGTGAAACATACCCACACAATTAATATGTTTGCCGTTATAACTCATTAACCGTTTATGTGCAAATGTTAATGGTACATTTTTAAAATGAGCTTTATAGTGTGTTTCGGATATCACAGAAACCGCGGACCCACTATCAATTTCAAATTTAAATGGTAACTCGTTAATACATATCGTTTCCACCATTGGTTCGCCTCGAACAGAACGAATAAAAAAAACATTACCGTCATCGTCGTCGTCGTCACCGCCATCCGCTTCCACGTAATTCACTTTCGTGCACATCCTACGCAGGTGGCCTTTCATGTGACACTTTCGACACTCATAGTTTGCGAACTTGCATTCAGCCTCTTTATGATTAGTATACCCACAAACACTACACTTCGGTTTTCCGACCTTTCTGCCGCTGTCCTTTTTAGATACTATTTTAAACAGCTCGGTAGGTGAGCCCGCTGCTGCGGGGCCGCCGACGCCGGTCGCGCTCGCTGCGGCCGCGGCTCGGGCGCAGCACAAGCTCTCTGCTAACTCCACAGCTTTAGCTAGCGACAATCCGTTGAGATCTTGCGCGTAAAGTTTCTCTTTTTCCGTGCCGGGCCGCATGCTCATGATGAACTTGTCACGAAGCGTTTCTTCAATATTGAGAAACCGACAGTGAGCAGTCAGTCCCCGCAATCTCGCTGCCCACTGAGTGTGCGATTCGCCCGGCTGCTGTGAGGCGGCATAAAAATTATGTCGTTCGCCAAACCCGATACGTTTTGGCGTGAAATGGTCGTCCAAATACTTCAAAATGTCCACATAAGGTACTTCACTAATGCTTTTAGGCAGCGCTAAGTCTTCTGCAAGCTTGTACGTTCCTTCGGTGAGTGCGCTGAGAAGTATGGCTTTTCGCTTTGTTCCCGTCGGATCCGCCTTATCGTTGATGTCATTCGCGATAAAATATTGCAGCAAACGGCTTTTATACACATTCCATGTTTGGAGATTATGGTCGAAACTATTTAAAATACCGAATAACGCGGACATAATTGTCGATTTCGTTTGCAATTATCACAAAAACGCGGGTACTTATCGTCGCCAATGTTACGTAGGCGGAAAAGCAAGTGAAACAGCCGGTGGTTCGTAACGCACTGGTTTATTGGTGGCCATCATGGACCAAGGAGACGTGAGGGGTGCGGGGGCGCAGCCACGCAAGGACACATACATAACAAGTTCCATGTAGGGGGAGCCCCCCCTTAATCTTTTATTTTTCTTATATTTGTATTAAATTCGTAAAGCGGTTAACAGAATACATCTACCTACCAAGTTTCAACTGTGTAGTCTTAATACTTTCGGAATAAAGTGGCTGTGACATACGGACAGACAGACAGACAGACATGACGAATCTATAAGGGTTCCGTTTTTTGCCATTTAGGCTACGGAACCCTAAAAAAGGAATTTGTACTTCAGCCCCACCCCACTTCAATAGACGTGTTTTTATTATTTACCTTACCTTTTGTATTAGGTAGTGTAGGTATATTATTTAGGTAAAAAGTTCGGCCCAGCCAAACGTGTAATCGCGGAGAAACATACATACATGCGGGTCAAACTGAGAACCTCCTTTTTTAAGTCGGTTAAAGAACTACACTTAAGATATCCCTTTTCCAACAAAAAATAATTATCTTATTCAGTTCATAAACAAAGAAGTTATACGACTGATCATCGAGGTAATTCACACAAAATCATACTATTTTCGTGCTTTTCTCCAGATTTCTTGAAAAGTAGAACCGATTTAAAAATTTTAAAAAATGGGACCAACTTTTAAGTTTACCTAATGTACGTTTGAATCATTTCAATCGGTTCAGCCGTCTTCGAGTAATCGGTGTACACACAAAAAACAAAAAAAAAACCGGCCAAGTGTGAGTCGGACTCGCGCACGCAGGGTTCCGTACCAAAAATCGGCAAAAAAAAAAAATACGTTTGTTGTATGGGAGCCCCCCTTAAATATTAATTTTATTCTGTTTTTAGTAATTGTTGTTATAGCGGCAACAGAAATACATCATCTGTAAAAATTTCAACTTTCTAGCTATCACGGTTCATGAGATACAGCCTGGTGACAGACAGACAGATTAACAGACAGACAGACAGACGGACAGCGGAGTCTTAGTAATAGGGTCCCGTTTTTACCCTTTGGGTACGGAACCCTAAAAACAAAAAAAATAACGGGTCGAATTGAGTACCTCCCTCCTTTTGAAGTCGGTTATGATACCCGATTTGCCATAGTAGCTATAAATTAGCAGTTATTATCCCAGCGGAGACACCCCAGCAGTGTGTCTCCCGCTGTCTCCCAGGCGTTTTACACTCTAGTTTACATAAGGAACAAGTGTGCCAAGTCTCATTCTTTAATGCAAAATATATCGGTGTTGTCCTATACGATTCCCACAGGGTGATTTTTTCAAAAAACATCGGAAGAAACTCAAACATAATTTAAAAACTATAAATACTATCACCTTCAATCAAAAAATGGTTTATAGAGAATTTAATAACAAATATATTGTTTTTATACAGTTTTGTTGTAGCTTTCACCGTTTTTTATTTAAAAAATAAAAACTGCAATTGGGGACACAAAACGCCCCCACTTCAAATCACTTTACGACTTGCTGCTACTTCTATATTTTATTATATACGTAAAAGCTACACGCATGCCAAGTTTCATGCTTTCTGCCAGATGGGACCATAACCTAGTACAAATAGGTTGAAATGAGCCGTACTAATAGACGACGCCAAATCATAAGAAGCAGAAAACGCTAAAAACGGACTTACAGTGTTGTGCCTCTCAGGTCCAGATTTTTGAATGAGATATTTTTAGTTTGAACTGGCTTTTTCACGGTCATCGTGACGTGATCATCTCTACGGAACAAATTGGTTGGCTACTCGTAGATTGATCATAATCAGTAATCACCACTGTGACCTTGTCTCGAGTTAGTTCGTAAAATTGATGTTTACTAGAGATGCGCCGAATGTTCGGCCGAATATTCGTATTCGGCAAATTCGGCATATTTTTTCATGTTCGTATTCGGCCGAATATTCGGTTGATTTGCCGAATACTTACCGAATATTTAAATTGTACCAATACTACCAAACGGCGATAACGTTTCCCATACTATCTAAACCGTAACCTACAGCACATATTATACATAGGTAATAGGTATAATATTACAGCAATTAATTTTCGGTTTGTTTTTGAAATGCCTAAAAGCTAGGCCATGTATGTTTTGATTTTTTTAATATTGTAGATTTGAAAATATTGGCACTTTTTTGTTTTGTATGATATTCAAAAAAAAAAAATAAAAAAAAAAAAAAATAAATAAAAAAAAATAACTAACAGCCCTAGTTTTTAGGCATTCCAAAAACATACCAAATTTTTTTAGAATATAAAAACTGCTATCTGTAGGAACCACCACTATTAAAATATAAAATCAAATTATGTTTTTTTTACATAACTGCCCAAAGCAAAAAGAGTGTATATGTGTTCAGGGTTCATGTATGTGGGTATGTGAGTTTCTTTATTCCACCATAACTTCTAAATGCCTAAACTGATTTAGATAAATGGGGTATCGTTAGAATTCTTACAGCATCTTGAGTGACACTGGCTATATTTTTTTTGGAAAAAATCAATATGGCGACTGTACGACGCCATTTTCAAATGTGTTTTTTTTTACTATTATTACAATATGGGCATCAAATGAAAGACCTCGATGAGCACATGCCAAATCTGTATAATATGTCACTAAAATGTGTGAAATAAAAATAAATAAATTTAAAAAATATTAAAAACACGACTGCCTTGCCAAAAACGAACTAAAAAGTTAAACAACAAGTGTCATTGCAGTCGGGGGACCTCTTCCATCAAAAATTGTTCCATAATAAGGTCCCCCGACTGCAACGACACTGTTGTTTAACTTTTTAGTTCGTTTTTGGCAGGGCAGTCGTGTTTTTAATATTTTTTAAATTTATTTGTTAAATAATGTCAATGTATGCCTCATCTTCAAAGACTTTCATCAACGTAATAATAAATTTCAAAGTATGCAGTTCCGAACTGCAATTATTTGTAACTGAAAGAGCGGTACATTGAATGAGCGAGCCGTGCTAGAGAAGGGGTTATGCTGTAGCAAACGCCTACCCGACACGTATAAAACCTGTTTACTGCGCAGAATTGAACCGAATGATTCGGCCGAATATTCGGTTCGGTACATTTTGGACCGAATATTCGGCCGAACATTCGTATTCGGTTAAACCTACATTCGGCGCATCTCTAATGTTTACGATTTGTATAGTTACTTTTTGCTGTATCATGTGGATACAGCAAAAAGTAACTATATATTTAACTAGCTCTTGCCCGCGACTTCGTCCCCGTGGACATTAGGAAACTTCCGGGATAAAAAGTAAAACTATCAGTTCAGCCGTTTTTACGTAATTGAGTGTTACACATTTAAAATATAAGTAGGAATTCCATATCCCGTTACTTTCACATTTATAATATTAGTTTACGATATCCATAACCCGTTCATGTCCCGTTCCCGTACCCATTCTCGCTCCTGTTCCCGTTCCCATATTATTTTAGCCCTTTAGGGGTTAAATCATTTCCACCATGTTGAACTTCAAAACATGCCATTTTCGCAATCAACATCCCAAAAAACCTTGATAACATGATTTTTAGGTTTATTTGCCCCATTTACCACCTTCGAATTGAGTGTTCGGAAATTTTATGTTCGGAAAACCACGAAACCCGTGTTTGCTTATTCATTTTTAGAAGTAGGTACCTAGTCTAAAGTCGCATTACTCATCTCCCAGCAAAAATGTAAACAAAGGTGTTGCCAGAACAAAACAACTCAAGAGGAAATAGTATATTGCTAAGTCAAGAAATAAACACACCTGCATGTTTTTTCATCACGAACCTAATAAAAATAGATTAGATAAATATTCTGAATCATGAGTTTTGCGGCAAAATCAGTAATATAATTTAATATTTCATAATTACAGTTTTATAGTAGAAAAGATATTCATGATGCTGTGCACACATCAACTACAAACCGTGTACATCAACCTTTGGTTCATTTTATAAAATTTAATAAAAAATAGTAATAATAGTAGCTGTAGTAGTAAAATTTGTCTTTTGGTTTGGGGAGGGGGGGACGACGACGACGACGAAGACAGGCGAAGATGCTAAGACATTCTGCCAGTTCTCGATTAAGAATGTATGTAAAAGATTATAAAATTTGTTTGGCCTGTGTAGTCTAGAACATAGGAGAATGCTTTTGGATCAGTTGTTCCTATACAGATTAGTTAACGGAAATCTGGACTGCCCCCATCTATTACAAGATCTTCAGTTCAACATACCATTTAAGCTGCCGCGACCATCTAGGTATAACCTTTTCTCTTTTCGCACATGTAAGACTAACTCCGCTCATTTTTCAACTCTAAGAAGATCACAAAGACAATATAATATTTTAGCAAAGAAACAAGATATCGACATTTTCTCAAATGAAATACAAGGTTTTAAACGCTGCGTTATTAATATTATTAATGATTTGTAATTCTTTCGTAACCTCCTTTTTTTTTAGGTGTTGATGCGCTATCTGTATTTTTTGTAGTTTTTTTTTTCTTTTAGCTATTATATATTCTATTATGTATAGGTAAGTATAATTATGTTTATATTAAAATCCGAATTAGTAGAATTAGAATTAGTAGGCTTCGTTCATCCATACTTACCTGATTGTAGATTCGTTAATTTTCTATTTCTCTTCTTAAATAGTAATAACATTTTTTTCTAAATATTTTTTACAATGTTAATGATAGCACATGTCGTGACTGCCTATAATTAAGACAGCACTTAGCTTATAAATTTACTTGTAATTTTCAAATTGTCATGGTGTATGTTTTGTTGGCGGTCCTTAATAAAAAAAAAAAACAAAAAATTTGTCTTAAAATAAGTTCAGAGTTTAACTTAGATCCAACATTTTAATAAGAATACCTAAATAATCTTTACATTTATTTCTTATTCAAAATAGTTTAACAAAAACCATAAACATTTAATTCGTAGGGGAGACATAGGAGGGTTGTGACATTTTTTTATTAACCGACATAAAACATGTGGCTTATAAGGCTATTACCAAACACTGAATAGATAACTAGTTATTCGTTGTAATTATTTTTTCTTGAGGCGGAGCTAGTGGACGCACGATGCACCTTTAAGTATTTGGTCACTAATCTTGTTGTAATTTATTTGCATTTGCGTAGGAAAGGGGGAGCGTGCGCACCCCATAACAGTGTGGTGCCCCACCCCAGACAAAAAACCTGATTAACCTGATATATTGCCCTTCTATACTGCAACGAGGCTCTAGCACGCACCCCCATTAGTTTTACCTCCGAACTGGGGGCCAGCTCCCCCCCTGGAAAAATCTCTAGATATGCCAATATATATTTGGTAACGATATATTAAAGCTGATAAGTTTGTTGCGCCCGTTCTTCTTGTCAGTTAAAAAAGTCTAGAATGGGTGGTAGGAAAATATAGACGATTCAAAATCTCTAAATTTTTTAGTTTATTTGAATTAATATTATTTTGATTTCGACTTTGACTTTTTGGTTAGTTTAAACCTTGTTTAAACAATTATAATGGGGAGGGCAACTGTCAAAATGGCACTGCATACGCTTGTTGCAGGAGAGCTATGAAAACAAAGGACTTTTACTTAAAAATATAGTTTTTTTAGCTTTAAAATGATTGAATTCTGTGAAGTAAATCTGGATATAGAAAAATGCATAAGTTCTGTAAGAATAAAAAGTCTTAATTTGGCTTTCAATACCGGCATCTCCATTTTGTTTCTTCCGTCTTTTATATTCATTTTGGGTCAATGGGTCTTTTTCGGTAAAAAAATACCACAAAATAAATAACTATTTTCCCATACATTTTGTTCTGAACGTCTACTGTCTTAGGAACAAGCGTACGCAGCGACATCTACAATTAGCTTTGCGTTGCCAACCCCATTGATTGCAATGTCCTGTTACCTACGTATTTTTGATAGTTTAGGTACATACAGTCAATATCTAAGTTTAGTTTTCTTATCAGTTCGTATCAAGAATTTTTAACATCAAAATGGTTATGTAAGTTTATAAAGATAAAATTTCTAATTACCATCATACTTTAAAATTACTCTGGATAACATTATATTTATTATGACTCAAAATATAATAAACAAATTAAAAAGTTATAAAAGTGACCAAAGGTTTTCAATATCTGAAAATGTCACTCTCAGGGTCAGTTTGTCAATTTGAGAGTGACGTTTCTTTGTTTACATTTTTGCTGGGAGATGAGTAATGCGACTTTAGCCATAAATACTGTTACAAATGAAAAGGCATGTAATTTTTTTTTAATCAATTTTATATCAATGAATGTATTATGTACATGTAAAATAGACACTTAAGAATTGTTAAGTGTAAAATTTTATTCAAAGTGAGCTGAGCACCCTTAGCCTTTATATAGGTACATGCTTTTAAACGTTCCGGCCAGTCGTCTATACTTTTACGTACGACATCCATAGGAAAGTTGACCACTGCACGCTCCAGTGATGTCTTGAGAGACTCCAAATTGTGATGTCTTTTAGAGCAGGCAATGTCCTCTAAGACTGACCACAATTTGTAGTCCATCGGGTTTAGGTCTGGACTAGACGAGGGCCAATCATCTGCTTTGATAAAGTCGGGAACGTTAGCCGCGAGCCAGGCTTGAGTGGTGCGTGCCTTGTGACCGGGCGCAGAGTCTTGTTAAAACGTCCAGGGAATATTGAGGAAGAGCGTCTCGCTTAAAGGTTTTACTACGGTATTTATGATGGTGTCTTGGTATACCTTAGCAGAAGTTTTCACTCCCTTTTCACAGAAATGGAGCTTGGTAACCCCGTGGTAGGAAACTCCCCACCAAACCATCACTGAAGCCGGATGGTGGCCTCTCTGGACTCTTTTTACTACTCGGGATGCTTCTTTTGAGCTGTGTGCATAAACACGGTCATTTTGTTTGTTGAAATGCTCTTCGATGGTAAAAAATTTCTCGTCAGTAAAAAGGATGTTCTTGTGCTTCCCACCTGCGTAACGAGCAAGCAGCTTCCTTGATCTATCGACCCTTTTTGACATCAATCGATTTAACGTACCTATGCCCGGTATACCGTCGATAAGCTTCGAGTTTCAAGTCATCTTTGATGATGCGCGACAGAGTCCTCGGCTTGATCTTCATTTCGCAGGATAAAATTTTCTGTTTCTTCAATGGATTTCGACGAATTCTTGCTCGGACTGCGTTGATAACCTGTGTGGTTCGAGCTATACGCGGACGGCCTGATCTCTTGTGGTCATCAACGGAGGAGGTCTCAAGGAACCTATCGGTAGTACGGTATACGAACATCCGACTGATACCCAGCTTCTGAAGGGTCTTATAAATCACGGAAGGTTCCATTCCCACCTTATGCTATGCAATCACAGCAATCCCCAATCCATTTTAAAAATATAATTTGCGCTCTAAAATGTTGTTGTTTTACAAAGAGTAACTGTCAAAGATTCAAATGGCATATCATTGTTCTAAATTCGAAATTCAAAATTAAGAAAAAGATTACTTTTAAAGTTTGTAATAGAATTAATGGCTAGACTAGGTACTCCTACGAAGTTTCAAGTCAAAATGTCTATTTATTTATTTTTTTCAATACATACTTTGAACCCCTATTTCACCCCTTTAGGGGTATCATTTCTAAAAATCCTTTCTTAGTGGATGCTTGCACTGTATAAAGTATCTATGTACAAAATTTCAAGTCTCTAGACTCTTGGCAATCAAACCAAGCTGTAGAGCACGACAATAGCTAAACTATGTGGTAAACCTCGAAAAATAAAAAATATCATTTTTGGAGATATACAAATATAGGTTACGGCGGGTTGCGATCTGTAAAACTTGGGTTAAAGTATCTATAACTTCGTAATAAATAACGATATCACAACGGCAAACCTTTTTGGTGATTTAAATGTTCTACGGGCTACTGTACTAAAACTTGTATACGATTGAATTTGGTCTCTAACTCTTTTTTTACCTTCATCATTGCTGTCTAACCAAAACAACTGGTTTCGAGACCAACTAACGGTTTTGTTCATTTTTTTTGGTACACTAAACTATTTATAAACATTATAAACCTTAGAGCATTTAACCAATTAAGGAGACGCCACTGTCAGGCGTACCCCTCTGTCAAACGAGAATGACCGCCGCTCATACTCGTTATATAAAACTAGTTGACCCGAGTTCCCCGCCATTCAGCTGATCATCGTACACGCGAAACCACCGGAGCTAAAAATGCCGATTTGCAGTGTTATTTCATGTAAAAAAATATCGGAAACATTTAGTGTGCAAAAGGATAACGTTATTTTCCATCGGCTGGTATTATTTTGTCCAATTTTTTTCAAATAATGCACTAAAAATGAAAATAATTCAAAAATATTGTCAATCAAACAGTGTTGCCACTAAATTATACAAAATCCCTTTTAGCCTAATTTTTTAAGTTGAATGTATGACACTTAAAACATCACTTTCTTAACCTGTTAATACCTACCATTCATTAGGTACTGTAGTGTAGACGCTTGATGAATTTATTAGGTATAGATTACTTTTTGCAAATTTATTTATTGTTATTTTTTTCTTTATCTTTATTTATTATAATCTCTTACTCAATACTTAAAAAATAGCAGGACTATTAAACTATGTTTAAAATAGGTATTGTAGCACATGAGTAAATAAACGGAACAGAGTACAAGCTCTCAAAACTTATACCCATTCTTCAAGGGCTGACACCTGGTTGCAGGTTGAAAAGTAGGGAAAATAGAACACACGTCCGAATGTCACAGCCACTTTATTCCGAAAATATTAAGACTACACAGTTGAAACTTGGTTATTCACAGTTGATACTTGGTTATTTAAGTATTCTGTTAACCGCTTAACGAATTCAACACAAAAATAAAAGATTAAGGGGGGGCTATTACTTATGGGGGATTATTACTATTCTTCTCGCTCTTTTATATTGGTATCGAGTGAGTAGTGTGTGTACACAAATTCGCATTTAAAAATTGTGTATTATTTTTTTACGCGTTTTATTTATAGTTAGTATTAAACCATTGTCAAATCACAACTTAAAACGGGAGTTATTTCGACGAGATCCGTTGTAAAAATCTGTCAAATAAGACCGGTCGCTTGGTGGTTTCTAATTAGATAATCAGCCTGCCGGCTGACAATCCATGTCTCCGTGCAAATATTTTCTTCTTCATTGTGACATTTGTGACCCGCGGGCACCGTGATCTGTCGCGGGCTCCACTCTCCGTGCTTCTTTTCATTGTGACTTGCCGCAGGCTCCATTCTCTGTGCTTCTCCCCATCGTGAGTATCGTGACCGGCTGTGGGCTTCCACTACACTACGTGTGTGTTTTGAGGATTATCATAAATAAATTGAATTTTATTAAATTATATTTCTGTCTTTCACTTCTTAGATACAATTCTCCTTAGGCAGATTCTACTACACTTTTCTTTCGTTTACCTCCTTAACGTTACATAATACTTTATTATCATAAAATATTTACGGATGTCAGTACTTTTTCCCAAAATAAGCCATTTTAATTTAAAAACGGTGGCCACACTGCAGCAAAAGTAATGTTGTGACAGCACAGAAACAAATATCGATATCGACTTTATCAGTAGGTATGTTATTCTGGCTATAAAATATTGGAAAAAAATACTAACGTTTTTTCTGCCGAAAGAGGAATTTCGTTTTTTCAGAAAAAAAACATTCTATTATTTATTTTGACGGAAGCGGAATGTGACAAAAGTGGCCTAAATTATTTCAGATTTCCAAAAGATGCAATGATACGAGATGCCTCGATCCAAGCTTGTGCAAAACATGTTTCCTACTGTTTAATAGTACAAGCTAATAACAAACTCAAAATAATTTATTCAGTCTAGGCTGTTACAAGCACTTGTGATACAGAATACATAATAGTACAAGTCTTGTGAATGTCATAAAAGCTACGCTATCGGTTCGCAAACCCTAAGCGGTAATTGTGAGACTAAATAACTTTCAACTAGTTGAGAAATTACTGATTATGTGACTATAGAAAGTAAAATGATTGCAATAAAAAAAGAGAAATCAAAACGAGGTATTAGTTAATAATTTTATGTTTTGAGTAAGAAGTGCGATACATATTGATAATATTAAACAGAAAAAATATACGACGTCCTTAGTACAAGCAGAAAGAAGCAGACCCATTCCCACTGGCAGCACCCGTTCACGAGCATGACGCATGAACCACTTTCTTTAAAATAAGTATAACAAATAAAGATTTTAAATATAGTTATTCCGTTTTAAGGTCTACTTAAACATGAGCGGTATCCGCTGGCACCGTGGGTATTTTGTATGGCATTTTCGCAGCTGTTGTCGCGTACGTGATACGTACCGCGTGTTCAGCGAAACTTTTAGGTTGCGTTCAAACGATAACACACGACCCGACCTTAACCCGAACTCAACTCAAACTCGCCTCAACCGCAGCCCACCTTGAAATACATCGCTTGCAATTTTGAGTCACTGTGTAATGTTCAGGTGAGTTTAAGGTGAGTTTGGGTTGAGCGCGGGGCATGTGAAATAGCATTGACAAAATATAACGGAGCTTATTAATGTGTCATAAAACTCAAAATTGAAAGCGCTTTATTTCAAGGAGTGGGCTCCGGTTAAGTTGAGTTCGAGTTGAGTTTGAGTTGAGTTCTGGTTGAGGTCGGGTCGTGTGTTATCGTCTGAACAAAGCCTTATTGCCCCCGCGGACGCACCCTCGCAAACGCACCTCGCGTCGCGTGCCACCACACCGCCGCCACCGCTACCGCCTCTGATAGCGGTAAAATTCCGCTATAGTTAAAACAGCGCGTTATCCGCATACCCATTGGGATATCGTTACCGCCACCGGTAGAGGATACCGCTGAGATTTGAATCGGCCTTCACTTATCTAAGAAATTATGTATTTGATTTGATAGATGCGAAAACCTACCAGTATTTGAAAACTCTTGCTTAGTTAAATTGACCGGGTAGAATTTCTTGCAGTATCATCAATTTTACTGACATCCTAATAAGTCACCCTGTAGATTTTGACGACAGCCAAAGGTTGCCTTAGAATCATCGAAGGGCCTAAATTGAAAAATAAACTACAGACCCATATTTGAATATTTTTTCATCATAATTCAATCATTATGACATAAATTAAAAATATGAGCCGAAAAAGGTATTGAGAGTAAAATATCGATAGTGTCAAGCACTAGCAACGTTTACATGAAAATGACGTCATCGCGTGTACTGACAGGTTGGTTTCTGCGTGTGTATGTATTTGTGTGCGTAAAGTTTAAGCTCGTGTTTGATAATTTTGTCGTGTGCGTGCGTAGCAACGTGATCGAAAATGCATTAGTGTTTAACACTATTTGTGTGTGCGTTACCTCGTCCCCCGCGGAAAGTGGCAGACTTTTTTGTAAAGAAATTAGTTCTCGTGACGCCTCCTTACTTGGTTAAATGCTCTAAGTTATAAACACACTAAGGTATTATAACTAATAAGCTTTTTTTGTAACAGGGCAATTCATTATCTTTTGATAATATATTGATTTATCAAAATGCGAAATCGACTATATTTTGTACACAGCTCATTACAATCATATTTTGTTAAGGTCAATTAAGACTCTCCAACGTATTACACTCTGTACCCTTAGCAGTAACATCTATCGAGAAAATTAGCGCGTAATAGTAGTCTATAAATTATCTATTGAAAATTTCATTTTGCTTTTCCGCGGTAGATGGCGCTGTACAAATTTTCCAACAAAATTACTCTATCGAATAAATATTCGATAGAGTAATTTTGTTGGAAAATTCGCGCGTTATTTTTTCGATAGCTGTTCGTGCTAAGAGTACTGCCCTCAATTTTTTTTTAAGTTGAATGGTTTTATTTTCGTCTTATGCAAATATAATGATAACGAAATTCTGTATTCCGAAGATCTTTCACGTATAATATAGAAATATAAAAATACAGCATTATAAAACAGAATCTAAAAGCTAGTGTTATATTTTGACAATGATCAATAGAAATTACTCCGTTGTCACTTTTTGCAGATATATTCTTTACCTTTGTCTGTGCACGATAAAGTATAATTTATAGTTGTATCCTGGATTTTTAATGTTTTGCAAGTCGGTTCCCGATCGTTTGTCTCGGTCAGGGATGGTCTTTAGGGAACAATCTTCAGGGAACAAACTCGAAGGCACCTGCGGTCACTATTTGTAGAGACCCACCCACATCCACTACTCAAGAACAAACCTAAATACCAGAAAATCAAACGTTACTAAACTGTGTTTACATTTAAGGTAAATAGATACAGATTTGCCTAAAAATCTGTAAGTTTTGTAAAAATAATTAGCACCGAACTTGTCGCACTTAAAAAAATACGAGTAGGTACACAGAACAAAGAAATTTTGTAAGTAGCTGAATATAAACGTCGAAACTTGTGTGTATGTTTTAAAAAAAGATAAAAAGCTAATAAAATAAACCTTAAGGTCTGGTCCATTTAGCGCGTGTTTTTTATACAACTGCCCCAAAAAGGAGTGTATATGTGTTTGAGGGTTCATTTATTTATTTTTTATTTATTTTACAAACACAAACTTATAACTATCATTACAGGTACTGTCTAACTAACCCAATGCGATAGTTACAGCATTTTATGCCTACTTATAACTAATTATAACAAATTATCCAAGCAGCTAGTTTTGTGAATTCACTCACAGAACAAATAAATAAATCCGTTTCTTTATCAATGAGGTTGATTGTGTTAGTAGGTATGAACCTCTGTACAAAAAAAAAGTTGGGAGTTACAAGTCGTGATAAAGTTTAGCCACATGGTGGAAACTGATCTCTAGGCTGTTCCTAACTAAAATTGAGCTGGGCCAAACTATACTTTCATACGAGTACAGTTCCATAGGGCGGCGGGTTAAATAGCGCACTTTTCCCGGCTTCATTCTAAAAACAATAACAATTCAGGTTTAACTACCAGGTCAAATATGGTATCATTTTCGGATAAATCAATAACGTAGAATTTATTTCTAATATAAAAAAAAATCAATTTATTACGCAATTTCTGAAAAATTACACAATAACCAACATTTTTAAACTTCATTTTTTTAATTTAGGTATTGGCACTTGTTTCAGTATTTTCAAAAACTATATTAAAAAAGCATTTTTCAGGCTAATTTACTACATGTTTTGTTATGCTAACTATAATTTATACAATTTGAACCTAACCCAAGTAATTTAGGTCCATTGTTTGCGGAGACACAGCTAGTCAAAAATAGACATTTTTTCACGAAATAAAAGGGATTTCCGTTTCGTCCGGAAGCATTCTTCAGTTTTTTTGTTTATATTTCTGTAAAGTTAATTAAATGTTGTACAATTTGAGCCCAATTTGAGTAGTCTAGGTCTACTAGTTGCAGAGACACAGTAAGTCAAAGATAAGGTTTTTTCAATTAATTTCAATAAAAGGCCCATTTTAACCAGCTACGTCTCTGGAACCAAAAGACTTAGACTACTCAAATTAAGCTCAAATTGTAGAAAATTTAATTAACTTTACAGAAATAAAAACAAAAAACCTGAAAAAGGCTTCTGAACGAAACGGAAACCCTTTTTATTTCGTGAAATAAATGCCTATTTTTGACAAGCTGTGTCTCCGCAAACAATGGACCTAAACTACTTGGGTTAGGCTCAAATTGTATACAATTTAGGTAGAATAACAAAAGCATTAACAAATTAACCTGAAAAACGCTTCTTTAAAGTAGTTTTTTTGAAAATACTGAAACAAGTGCCAATACCTAAAATAAAAACATGAAGTTTAAAAATGTTGGTTATTGTGTAATTTTTCAGAAACTGCTTAATAAATTGCATTTTTTTTTTATATCAGAAATACATTTTACGTTATTGATTTATTCGTAAATGATACCACTGTTGACCTATTAGCTAAACCTGAATTGTTATAATTTTTAGAATGAAGCGGGGAAAAGAGTGCTATTCAACCCGCTGCCGTATGGAACTGTATGTAAGGATAGTTTGGCCCAGCTCAATATTAGTTGGGAACAGCCTACAGATCAGTTTCCACCATGTGGCTAAACTTTATCACGACTTGTAACTCCCAACTTTTTTTTGTATAGAGGTTCATACCTACTATGTGGAATGCGCGCGTCAGTGGAGCCTTGCGCAGTAACTTGGTGCGAGCTGTAGGCACCTCCAGTAGGTTCGGTCGGCGCCGTCGCCATACGTATTCATTTGGTACACAAATACACATCATCCCTAGCACCTCCGTATTATTTATCCTTACCTCTTAGTACCGCAAAGAGGTATGAAACCAGACTGAGCTCCCTCCTAACTCCTAGCTGGTTGTATCCTACCATTCCCAAAACGAATAATGTTGGATACTGTAATGGGTAAAAAGGGTAAACTCCATAGAGCTTTAAGTATAAATACCTGACAAATTTGTTCTGTACCCTTTCCAACATAAGATTATATTTCTGTTCATGAGGGGCCCAAATCATCGCATTGAATTCCAAATGACTTCTAACTAATGAATTATACAAAGCTATAATGGCTTGTACATTTGTGAAATTATTTACCGTTCGTTCATGTATGTTTGTGGGTATAAAGAAACTCACATAGTTTCTTTATTCCACCATAACTTCTAAATGGCTCAACGGATTTGGATGTATATGGTATCGTTAGAATCCTTATATCATTCCGAGTGACATTGGCTATATTTTTTTGGAAAAACTCACTATGGCGACTGTACGATGCCATTATCAAATGTGAAAAAAAAATTGCAAAGACACTTGTTATTTAACTTTTTAGTTCGTTTTTGGCAGGGCAGTCGTGTTTTTAATATTTTTAAATTCATTTATTTTACCCTAAACAATCAACAAAACATTGTTTCGCGTAACAAAATCCTCATACGTTTTGTTTTTGTTGAATGTTGATATGTATTTGTTGATTGTGTAGAGCAAAACACGCACTATGGACCCGCCATAATACTTACCTAAATATAACATAAATAATAGTAGGATCTGACTATATCAAACCAAAATATGACAGATTCTGTTAAAACATTTTACATGACATAGGTAACTACAACAGAAGCAAGTGTACGATCACGAGCAATAAGATATACACACTTTAGAACTATGTCACATTCAGCTCTCAGTGTGAAAATGTCATAGGTTATTCAATAACGTAATATGACATAAGTTCTTAAGTGTGTACATCTTATTGTTCGTGACTGTACCCCTAAACCGCCCATCAGTCATAACGTATGTCTACCGATGAAAGGTTTGTACAACTAGGAAGATGGATTCATACACAAAATAAATTATGAAAATAAACGGGGAAGAAAATAAACAACTGCCGACAAGTGTTCGCTTGTAAATTATTAATGGAAAATGCGTTTATTATCAATTCTATCCTATTACCACCTTTTACTGTCTACATGGAAAATTGGTGTTTCATTTTCATACTTCTACGGAAAGGCCTTGTTAGGAAGCTTAGCATAAGCTTATACTTACTATGTATGTATATCAACTTTACGTGCCTTAATAATTAGAAATTTTCTCAACGTAACACAATTTTTAGGGTTCCGTACCAAAATGGTAAAAAAGGAACCCTTATGGTGTGACTCAGTCTGTCTGTCTGTCACAGCTGGATATCTCGAGAAGTACTAATGGTATCAACTTGAAATTTGGAATAGTTTAAGATGACATTTGCCCAACTATTTTGCAAATAAGAAATAAATAAAAAAATAAATATCTATTTTACAACAGGGCCTGAAAAGGGGGATTAAAAATTTGAAGTGGGGCTACTAGGGCATGTGGGGTGTCATATGAAAGAACGCCGTTTGCACGTTTTCAATATTTTTTTCTTTTTTTTCTAGACTGCATAGTTTTCGACTTATGATGAAAAATGAAAAAAAAATACCGTTCCCCCCCCCCCTTATCTCCGAAGTTTGCAAAGAGAAAAATCTGAAATAATTCTATGTGATAGCAGTTTATATAAAGATTACAGGAAAAATAAAACGATGTCTCAATATAGCACACTTCTTTAGAAATTATCAAATTTCTAAAAAAATTAACATTAGTTCTACGATCGGTCAAGAGATGGCACTGACCTAAAACTGCAATACTAATTTTATTATTCTACTCTGCAGTGTGGTTTTCTGGTGCAATTATGATGGTACGGAACCCTTGGTGCGCGAGTCCGACTCGCTCTTGACTGGTTTTATTTTTAGTTGAATCAAGACTTATAAATAAAAGAAATACCTACAGTGATGTGAGTAAATCTAACTAAATAAACTCAGACACACACAGAAAAACACGTTGTTGTAGGTTGGCCTTAAGTTGGCTTGCATTGATTTCTGATATAAACTTCGGTTGATTTTATACGAAAGAGAGGGTGAAGATGCGACGAAGATTTTCTATCTTTTATTTATGGCTTTTGAGATTCCGATTCCTCCTATGGTATGATTAGGGGTTAGCTTGAAGAAAATTCCTTTAAATTCCATTTTATCTTTATAGAACTTTATTATTTACTAGCGGCCTCCTGCGGGTTCATCCGCGTGGTTCCCGTTCCAGTGGGAATATCGGGATAAAAAGTATTCTATGTTTTAATCTAGGCTATCTACTATTTGTGTGCCAAATTTCAACCAAATCCGTTCAGTAGTTTTTGCGTGATTGAGGAACAAATATCCAAACATCCAAACCCACAAACTTTCACATTTATAATATTAGTAGGATTCTAATAGTTTTGACTTAAAGAATAAACATTATTTAGTATCTTCAAGGAATTTAAGAGTTTATTTTTCTGTAAAGGATTAGCACCTTGTGTTATATAACATCCTTACACAAGGTGCTGATCTTGGTAAGACCAAGCTAAGGTAAAAATTATTTTGATTAAATAGAAAATTAATTTTGGCATGTAACTCTACCCTATACGCATACCTACTATTATTGTTTCCTAATTACGTGAGCCAATCAGCGAGGTGTCCGCAAATATTGGACGACAATAAGCCACGTGTGGATTATCTGCCTGCTATAACAATATAACAATCAAATTAACATGATACACAGAACACGAGTAACTAATAAACATCGTTATACATTGATAACATCTGTCGTTGTTCATGGCTTATTCCGTTCATCCACCCTGAAACAGCCACCCTAAGGTGGATACTCGGAAAAAGCGCGTGTCCCTCTACCACCCCATCATAGTTGATAGTATGATGGGGTGGATAGATGGACACGCGTTTTCCGAGAATCCACCTAAGGGTGGCTGTTTCAGGGTGGATAAATGGAACAAGCCTTTTCATACAGTAAAAATATTATTATCTTCAAAACTTATATTTATTTCAAAATATTAGATATAATTTTACTGCGGATAAATATCTATAATCTATAATCCGTTAAATAGGTATTAGAGAGGGATTATACGATCATTCAGACTGAAACCAGTCTGATAGAGGGCTGCCATTTAAAAAAAATCTAAGTAATTTTAAGAAGAAATCCTACAAATAGCAGCCCTGTATCAGTCTGATGTCAGTCTGCATGATCCTATTATTCATCTCTTAGTGGATAACTGTAAATCGAAACAATAATTTAAGTAACCTAGTCCAGGGCCGTATTATGACCTCTTATTTCCTGGCAGTTTTCTGACTGGCTATCAATCTATCTCTTTTAATTGCTATACAGCGAGAAAGAGATGTAACTATAGCGATTCACAAACCTGGCAAGTTTTAAGAGGTTGTAATACCCCCCCCCCCCCCCCTCCCCCAGTGCTGACTTGCTACTGGACTCGTGGAGACACTAGTTTCAACCCAGTTCAGTGCTGACTTCTCGCTCGCACTTCTTCTCTTCTCTTCTTCTCGCTCGCCCGCTGGGTTCAGTCACTGACCCCGTATAAACCAGCCCATAGGGAACGTACCCATACTACGTGACCCATTTTTTACAATTTTTGACCCCCCTCCCCCCTAATTTTTACGTAGTATTTCATAGATAATGGTTTTACATCATTTTTAACAAATATCTAAAAAAAAAATATTGCTCATTTTTGTCTTTTTATTAGTAAGGCGCTTGCCACGTAATGCCAAGAGTGTTTTTTATAATTTTAGATACATTCACAAGTAAAAAAATGTATCAAGAAAAAAAAATTTCGCTGTGTGCCATATTTGAAAACAACTTGAAAAAAAGAACCAGATTTCCATTGAGAATATTGACTACGTGACAAAACGTAGCCCCCCCCCCCCCCCCCCTGTGACCAAGCGTGGTATTTTAAAGACCCCCCCCCCCCCCCCTTAACAGGTCACGTAGTAAGTTTACATCCGGGACGTGTGTAGAGAACTAGCGTAGCGACCAAGTCATACGACACAATAATTGTAACGGTACGATATCCGTAGCCGTAGTGGCCGTAGCGGAGTGTCGTAGCGTAGCGTAGCCAAATAAACCATTGGACTTAACTTTAAGTATTTATTCAAAAACTCAACAGCTTTTTTTACAAACGTATCTTATTTAACGTAGAATATTATTAACTCTTAAGCCAATTACAGAGTTTCACAACATTTTATGAGGCTAAAATAAAACAAAAGATAGGTATAGTACCCAGCAAAAAAAATTAAAACTAAATTTAACTAAATAAACATAATAAGAAATAATACCTACCTTTGTCTTAATAAACAGAGAAACTTATTCTGTAAGTTATAAAAATTAAGTGTATGAGTGTTTATGAATCTTAGTTCTAAGTCTTAGTTAATCCAAAATAAAGCTACAGTGTAAGTAATAAATCGTCAGTAGTTACTCGTCAGTCGCATAGCCCCTACACGCGTGCCTGCCGGGCAACTTGTAGTAACGAAATTTACGATATCCTTTTTATTTTCGTAGTTCGTAGTAGTAATTATACGGAGTAAACGGTAAACTTGTTAATTTATGCTTCTGATGTAGTGTTTAGGGAACATTTTTTTTTATTTTTGTATAACTAATATTATAAATGCAAATGTAGGTAAGGGGTACCTGCACCCACGTAAAAAAAAACTGTTCTTAAGGGATAGAAAAAGCGAATTAATTAATTGGGTGACTGGAAATAATTAAAGGCGACTGTTAATGGGATACTTAAATACTAAACCGGGCAGCAATACATATTTTGGGCGACAAAATAACTAAACGGGCGACAAACAGTGGATTACAGAAATACTTAAAACGGGCGACTACATGTGGGTGATAAATAATTTAAGTGAGCAGTGAAAACTCTAAATGGTTGACAAAAATACTGAGTGGGCAACTATTATATGAAGTATGTAACTATATAACTGATTTAAGCAGCCCAACATGGTATTTTTAACATGTTTTAGTAGGTTGCTTTCTCGTTTGTTTGTTTTTTGTCATCTTGATTAGGATAATAGTGACCTTTTTTAAATAAAATATATGCCAAATATTAAATGTTTTGTGTGCCCTAAGGTTGTCGCCCAAATAGTAATTTGGTCGCCCGTTCTGAATAGTTATTCAGGTAACAATAAATTCCCATTTTGGGTATCAATGGGTGACTTTAAGATACAAATTGAGTAACTAACTAGTTAGGAAAGGCTTAATAAATGGCAGTGAAGCATTTATCACTTTTTCATTTGTTGATTAGACAATAAATAAGTTATATATTCGATGCAAAAACGCAAAAAGAATATTATAGTGACATTCGCGACCGTGTTAATTTAGCGTATAAAAGCACAGAATAATAATAATAAATAATAATAAATGCTTGGACAATTTCCCACAGCGCCATCTAGCCCCAAACTAAGCAAAGCTTGTAATATGGGTGCTAGACAACTGATATACTACTTATATACTTTTTAAATATATACTTATTATACATAGTTACACCCAGACCCGTCACAGAAATTAAAATTCATCATTTCAATTTCTGCCCGGCCGGGAATCGAACCCGGGACCTCTTGCGTGATAGGCGGCATGTTGACCACTGCACCACGCAGGTCGTCATAGAATATAACTATAATAGCCAAATCCCATCGAATCTGTTGCGTAGACGTGCACATTTCACTACGTTGCATTATAATGGACAACATTTCATTTTGAGAAAGTACTTACTAAAATTAGAAAACCATTTCGAGATTTAAGTGTTCTAAGCTCATATTTTTTTTTCAGAATTTTTAGTTCATTATTTTTTACGTTAATTAAAAAAACCGAATGTCAGGAAGTTTGAATTGAGTCTATTTGTCTTGTATTTATATTATCTGTGCATAAATTAAAAATAAAATCAAATTAAAAAATACGTGGGCTGTTCCAAAAATAATTAGTGAAAGGAAAGAAGTAGGTATTTATACCTATCTGAAAAAAAAGTTTACAGCTCTTAAAATATTTTCTTTCTGCCTAGTGTCAATTATGCATTTGGGTGCAACAGCTTCAAAACATTTAAATAAAACCGGTCAAGAGCGAGTCGGACTCGCGCACCGAGGGTTCCGTACAATCATAAATATATTTGGATATGTTACTTTAGTACAGTCTTTAAAAAAGTAGGATAAACGGCAGACAGGTGGAAGGGCGAACAGGCGGACAATTAATTTACAAATCTTAACCACAGCTGCTTCTTAGATTATTTATATGTCCAGATAGAGTCTCACGTTTTTGACGTACTAAACAAAACAGGCCAACTTTTTGAGGTTGGTGTGCATTTTTAGCATCATTGCACCCAAAGAGTATTGTAATAAAAACTATGGCTGGGTCACACTACTGACAATGTGTGCGTGTTTTGGTCACCCAACTGTTGGGTGATATTTTTTTAGACGCTTTCGTTGCTTCGACTGTCTATCTTGACATATAAATAATCTAAGAGCTGCTTATGGTGACTGAAAAACGTTTCAGCCACTCCACATTGCAAACTGTTTATATTACTAAGTAGGTACTTATTCTTCGTTTATTCGTATGGCAAATAGTAGGTAATTATATTAGAACCAGCCACCAATTATTATTGTAGTATTAGGTTGCGCCATCTCTTGACCGATAGTGGAACTATTTTTGTTTCTTAGGTCAGCATTCTTAGGACAGCGCCATCTGTTGACTGGTAGTGAAACTTAAGAATTTATGTTTGTTTTTTGAATTTCTAAAAAAGTGTGTTATATTGAGACATCGTTTTATTTTTCCTGTAATCTTTACATAAACTACTATCACATAAATTATTTCAGATTTTTCTCTTTGCAAACTTCGGAGATAAGGGGGGGAACGGTATTTTTTTTATATTTTTTATCATAAGTCGAAAACTATGCGGCCTAAAAAGAAAAAAAAGTTTTAAAATGTGCAAACAGCGTTCTTTCATATGATACCCCACATGCTCTAGTCACCTCACTTCAAATTTTTAAGACCCCCTTTTCAGTTCCTGTTGTAAAAAAAATATTATTTTTTTATTTCTTTCTTATTTGCAAAATAGTTGGGTGAATGTCATCTTAAACTATTCCAAATTTCAAGTTGATACCATTAGTAGTTCTCGAGATATCCAGCTGTGACAGACAGACAGACTGAGTCACACCTTATCCAGTGGATAAGGGTTCCTTTTTACCATTTTGGTACGGAACCCTAAAAATGCATCAAAAGGTCAAAATAGGTAAGTTTATGGATCGTCCGAATTCTTCGACGTCCTCTTCTGCGGTATTTTGTCAAAAACAAAATCGCTCGTGGGACTGTATGAGAACAAAAGCTTGTCAATATTACACCCACAAAAAGTTGTCAAAAAGTGCAGCTACGAGAGAAAAGCTTTCCACGAGACGTCCATAAGCTTCTTGAGTGCAAAGAAAAGAAAAGACACAAATGAAAAAAAAAAAAACCATGTTTTTACCGCGGAAATTTTTATTGAAAATTAACGCTTTATAAAAAATATTTCACAAAAACTAAGCGGCTAATCATTTTTGGAACAGCCTAGGATGTGATAACATCATTCATTATGACGACCTGCGTGGTGCAGTGGTCAACATGCCGCCTACCACGCAAGAGGTCCCGGGTTCGATTCCCGGCCGGGCAGAAATTGATGTTACTATTGTATAATAAGTACATATTATAAAAAAAGTATATAAGTAGTATATCAGTTGTCTAGCACCCATATTACAAAGCTTTGCTTAGTTTATGGCTAGATGGCGCTGTGTGAAATTGTCCAAGCAAAAAAAAAATATCATATATCAGCTGCAACTGCAAAGCAGCTGCATGCACGACTCCCACTGTTGGGTCTATTAAATCTAAATGTGAAAGTGGCTGTCTGCTACCTTTTCAGGCATGTGAGTGAATAAATTTTATAAAGCATATATCTTGAAATCGGGTGGGGATTGCGCGGAATGCGTATTTTGAGCAAGCGTAGCGGTGAGGAGCGCGGGCGGCGGGAGAGGAGCGCGCGCTATTGGTCGCACACAAGAGCACATGCGCGAACTTATCCCCACTCTGTCGAAAAAAATTTCAAGATACATGCCTCGTACTTGTAGAAATAGATTGGACCAGAAGTCCTCATACTTATTTCGTCTACCGCCCTCTTTGAGAATCAATTGTTTTCTAGCAGAAAATTTTGAAGAAAATCTTAATGAAAGGTTAATTTTATGAGTACATAATTAATAATTTCCTTTGGTCGGCCGGTTCAAGTGCCTATTCTGCGTGCTCTTGAAAATTTTACCAACAAGTTTAGAGGTCGGTCTATTCATTATTTACAAGGGCTTTCACGGGAGCACAGACTGATACTGGCCAGCTTTTTCGCTTGTTGAAAAGTGTGTCTTTAAATAATTAATGTTACAGGTAGGTTAGGTTACTTGCGATGGCCTCGATTTTGCTAATGTTACCGTACAATTAAGAAGATTGTAACATCGTCTTAATTGTAAGTATTGCTTTTAGACACAGTCACAGAATAGATGTAAGTACTACCATAGTTCTTAACACAAAAAGTAATAGTATTGAAACACCATTAAACCGTGATTATTACACACATTATCGTTATTTGGCCGAGCGAGCGCGAAGCGTCTCCGTTTCAGCTTGGGCAAAAATGCTTTATGTCTGCCTTGCTGTCCGGCTGTCCGTCTGTACTGATTAACTGATTTTGTGAGCAGATTCAATAATATTTAGGTATATCGATTATTTAATAATTCAGTTTTTTCTTAATTTTTAAAATTGGCACAGATATTTATATTATGTCAAAGCTAAGTCTACAGCTCACAGAGCACTAGTTTATATAGTTGTCATATCAGAATGTTTCATATTTGCACTAATGTCTCACTCACTGGTTTATGAATCAAAATTTTCAATTAAGGACTTTAATTTTTAGTGAGTAGGTAGGTACGTAGGTAGTTCTTAATAGTTTTTTTATATGGAATTAAGAAGTAAAAATTACGTTATTACGTCTGTGAAAATTACGTTATTTACAAGAAGGAGTCACAAATCCTATCTAATTGATCTAATTCCGAAACTTTAAAAAAACCCCAGCTTTTGTTATAAATACACTGTGATTAGAACAATGTGCCGAATGTGCCATTGTTTTGTGGAACAAAGTCTGATAAGCCAACAATTTTGATAGAAAACCACAAAGCGTTCGGTGAACAATAACAGTCATAAAACGAGGCCTTTCAAATCTAAAAATCTATAAAGGATCGAGAGTCAATTTATCGCGCCATGTGTCATCCCAAGGGGAAAAGATCTATCAGTTGTGACCAAACATACCTACCTACATGAAAATAAACGCCGATGGGAGAGGCGTGGGAATGCCACAATATAATAGCCACAAAACAGAACGAATAAAATTACATACCCAAAAACTTATAAAATATTACGAACTACAAAAAATTTATAATAGTACAGTAGCGCGTAGAACATTTAAATCACCAAAAAGGTTACCGTTTGCCGTTGTGATATAGTTATTTATTCCGAAATTATAGATACTTTAACCCATGTTTTACAGATCGCCACCCGCCGTAACCTATATTTGTATATCTCCAGAAATGATATTTTTTATTTTACAAGGTTTACCACATGGTTCAGCTATTGTCGTGTTCTACAGCGTTGTTTGATTGCCACTAATAATAGTAAGACTTTGGAAAGTGATCATACACAGATTTAAGACCAGATACATTCGAACCATTTTCATCAGGTCTTAAATCTGTGTATGGCTACTTTTTATAGTCTTACTTTTATCTGTGGCAATCAAACCAAGCTGTAGAACACGATAATAGCTAAACTATGTGGTAAACCTCGAAAAATAAAAAAATATCAATTTTGGAGATATACAAATATAGGTTACGGCGGGTTGCGATCTGTAAAACTTGGGTTAAAGTATCTATAATTTCGTAATAAATAATTATATCACAACGGCAAACGGTAACCATTTTGGTGATTTAAATGTTCTACGGGCTACTGTACTATAATAATTAATAAAACAAATACGCAACTTCACTTTTCAAGCTTACGCGCTCACTAGGCATGAAATAAAACACTTTTTAACGGGTCACGGCAGCTGCAAAGGTGCCGAAACGTCGGGCAAACCAAAAATCAATCCAAATACCAACTAATTAATAATGTACTACTTACTACTTACTTTTAATAAAACCGCGCTAGTATCCGTTAAAAAGTGTTTTATTTCAAATACGCTACTGTTTACTTGACCACAGAATAACTAACTTGACTATGGAATCCTAAAAAGAAAGAGTGAGTCCCAACCACCCCGGTGGCTCTGTCCCGGTGGCGGGACCGTTGGGAAAAAAAGTTCCAACCACCCCGGTGATTCGTGTCTTGCTGTTTAACGGGGTGGATGGCACTCGCGAAGTTCCAACCACCCCGGTATTTTATTTAACGGGACGGATGGCACAAATCTTGTATCATGCACCCCGGTATTACGTTTAGGAGAATACAAAAAATATATTATTTATTCTACACCGTAAAATTAGACCCATTAAAAGACCTTGTCGTGTCGACCTTGAGTGATCAAAGTTTTCAGTAGTGTCATTTATAAAGGGTGTTTAGTTTGTTGGTAAGTGAAGTGACTTTATAAGTTTTCAGTGTGAAATATTTTTCTTAGTGGATATGTGAGAGAGAGAGATGCTGTGCACATTATTAAGTTTGAAATTGTAGGATTCCAGAAATAATGGCAGATAAAGAAGGTCAAGGTTCTAAAGGTCTGACCCCTTTAATCTTTATAAAAAGAAACGGTGGTACTGTTCTGTTACGTGCTGGGCACCAATATATATTAAAAGAAAATTATAAAAATGGAACGGTGGCATGGGAATGTATTTATAGAAAAAAACTGAAATGAAGCCGCAAAATTATGTTGAAAGTAAGTACTTCACAGCGATTTGAGTTTGAGTTTCATTCTATAATTATACGAGCCTAAGTTGTTTATTGTTTGTTGTTATAATGTTTGCTAATAAAACTGTAAGTTTTACGACGTTGATTTTTGCTGAAAGGTGTTAATTTTATCAGTTGTTATGTTAAGTATTACTTATTTTATTAGTAAGTTTATGGTACTAAATACTTTGTATGCTGATTTATAATATTAATAAAGACTGTTTATTACCAATCTGTGATTATTGAAGTCAAATTTATAATGATTGTTTGCTAATGAAAATATTTAGAACGTAATTTTTTGCTATAAGATTTTATGTTACAAGTTGTTAATTACTTATGTCATAACTGCTTATTATAATTAAACATTTCTACGAATATGTATATTTTAACTTTGTATAATAATGTATCATTCTACTTTTAAAATGAAGACTGTTTTTTAAAACCGCGGATATTAACAGTAATATTTCTTGTCATAATAAAACCTGAGTATTACATAAAAATATCTTAGTTTCTTTTAATGGGTCTAATTTTACGGTGTAGAATAAATAATATATTTTTATATTCTCCTAAACGCAATACCGGGGTGCATGATACAAGATTTGTGCCATCCGTCCCGTTAAATAAAATACCGGGGTGGTTGGAACTTCGCGAGTGCCATCCACCCCGTTAAACAGCAAGACACGAATCACCGGGGTGGTTGGAACTTTTTTTCCCAACGGTCCCGCCACCGGGACAGAGCCACCGGGGTGGTTGGGACTCACTCAAAAGAAACTCCTAACAATATTTAACAGTTAAAAATCTTCAAACGTTTAACAAGTTAATTGCAGAGATAAATATAATCGTTTTATCGGTTGACTTTGTGAGTAAAAAAGGCCTGAAGGGACTCCATTAATCTCATCTAGCCCGCATCTCTGTCCGTCGATTCATCACAAGGGTGTCTGTGAGGGAAGGTCATAAACTATACCTACTTTATTTGCTATAGATCACGGATTCCCATGGTTGATATCGATCCCTTGGGTTCAAAATTGGTTACCCCGGGGTTGACATAAACGAATAATTATAATTATTATTTACACTTATGATAATCACACTAAGGATTTTTAAAGTAAATTTGCTATGGTATCAGTAGGTAGTGAGGTAAATGGGGTGTCCATTTACCTCACTACCTACTGATACCACAGGTATCAGTTCATTTGGGAAAGGTGGACTCTTGTCCAAATTTGGGAATCCCTGCTATAAATTCTAATAGTGCAAACACTGAGTCCGATTTATTATGAACTAGCGGCCGCCCGCGACTTCGTCTGCGTGGACATTTTTTTGCTATCCCTCGGGAACTGTACATTTTTTCTGGATGAAATGTACCCTATATCCTTTTCTGCACCCCTGGCAACGTGTATGCAAAATTTCATGATGATCGGTTCAGTAGTTACGACGTAACAAACAAACAAACGGACTTTCGCATTTATAATATTAGTAAGGATTTTCGTCCTTTATGTCACTCACTTCGATAATATTCATTTTCGCATGAGTGTCGAATATAGATTGGACATTTGTTTTAAAATTCATCAAATAATAATATAAAAAATAGGGTTCAGTGTTACTTTCACTATAATTTAATATACTAGCAAATGTGGCTTAAATAAATTAATACAAGTTGATAAATCTCCTATATCCCTTAGATTAGAGGCTATATGGCTTAGAGTGCCTCTTATACTGATTAACATTATATTATAACTAATAAATTAGCACAACTTTGAAAACTGATTGATCATTATAAAATTCATAGAGCATTGCTTTTACGGTTGTGTTACTTTTACTGAAAACAAAGAATTAAGTATGAAATAAAACACTTTTTAACGGATACTAGCGCGGTTTTATTGAATGTACTTTGGTATTTAGTTGGTATTTGGTTTGATTTTTGGTTTTTCCCGACGTTTCGGCACCTTTGCAGCTGCCGTGGTCACGGGGGACTGAAGCTACCCGTGAGCCTACCCTCAAGCGATGAATTTTTTTTTTTTTTATACGTTCAGAAATTAAAATTTAACAAATTTTTTTTTTTTAATTATTTTATGTTGATTTATAATTTAATTTTATGAATTATTTAATGCTAAAAAGAGAGAGAAATCTACTGAATCTACCACCATTTCATAAAATTGGGAGGCCCCTCCAAGAAAGAAATGGCGAAAGAAAACTTGGAGAGGGAGCCGACCTCCGTCTTTTGTATTAATTTATTTATTTGCAAAAGGAACTAACCGTATCATTAGATCTTACAGTGTGTGTGAGGGGCTTTAGCTTGTGAATGATGGGGTCCCAAGCTGGTGGAATTTTCCAACCATCATCTCTATTGAAATTAGGATATTTATTTATTTCTTTTTTTATTTCTTTATTTCGAATTAAATCGAAATAAATAAATATCCTAATTTCAATAGAGATGATGGTTGGAAAATTCCACCAGCTTGGGACCCCATCATTCACAAGCTAAAGCCCCTCACACACACTGTAAGATCTAATGATACGGTTAGTTCCTTTTGCAAATAAATAAATTAATACAAAAGACGGAGGTCGGCTCCCTCTCCAAGTTTTCTTTCGCCATTTCTTTCTTGGAGGGGCCTCCCAATTTTATGAAATGGTGGTAGATTCAGTAGATTTCTCTCTCTTTTTAGCATTAAATAATTCATAAAATTAAATTATAAATCAACATAAAATAATAAAAAAAAAATTTTGTTAAATTTTAATTTCTGAACGTATAAAAAAAAAATTCATCGCTTGAGGGTAGGCTCACGGGTAGCTTCAGTCCCCCGTGATCACGGCAGCTGCAAAGGTGCCGAAACGTCGGGAAAAACCAAAAATCAAACCAAATACCAACTAAATACCAAAGTACATTCAATAAAACCGCGCTAGTATCCGTTAAAAAGTGTTTTATTTCATGTCTAGTGAGCGCGTAAGCTTGAGAAGTGAAGAATTAAGTAACTAATACAGGTAACTAACAAAACTAACTAACTAATAAAGGTAATTACATAAAATTCTAATATTTTACGGAAAAGCTACTCGATTTCTGACAAATATTTTGGGACTACAATCCAAACTTTCATAATATATCAATCTAAACTTGTCAAACACACGTTAACTATGAAAATAGTTTCAATTACCTAAGTATATTACCTGCCTCAAAGGGCTTAAGTTTGGAGCAATTACTTTACAACTAAAAGCTGTTTTTTAAAGTCCCTTTACAGGCACCGGAGGATTTCATTAGGTACTAAAATATGTAGGGTAAATCGTCCCAATATTGCAGCATAAATAAATATAGAAAATTTTTAATATTCGAGGAGTTTTTTGATAACGTATTGCTTAAGAGGCAAATAAATCGGCTAGTCTACTCTATGTGCATTGCAGTTCTGTTAAAAGTTAAAAAACAATATGTTGTCTGAAAATATCGGGAACAATCGTCACGCAAGATCAAGATGCGTGCGTAGATGCATTCATTATTTATTTGTCTTTTCATGATTTACGTAGGTACCTAAACAAGACAGTCTATTTTCATTACGCTACACGCTAAAACGGCTAAGGGGCCATTACGTAAGCTCTATGGGGGGTGGGGGGTCTTTGTTTTGCTTATTTTGGATGACATGAGGGGTAGGGGAGTCTAGATGATGATTACGTCATCGGTAGTTATTTACTTTATTACACGAATGGCAACCCTCACATTGTCTATGCTTGAAAACAAAACGCATTTTCGGGGATTCCCGCAAATAATTCATACGTTTAGGCACTCGATTAGGGGAATTACCGTGCGCTATTCACTTGTCTAAATTAAAAATACATTTATAATTGAAAAATGTTTACGTAAGCATGGGGGGAGGGGGTAAGAGCTTTGCTTACTTTTGCTGACAAGGTGATGGGGGGTAAATAATTGTAATAAATCTGCTTACGTAATATTTGAACGGCCCCTAAACAGATAATTTATTCTTAGCCTGGAAATATTTTTGTGCAGGTCAAAGGTTCCCTAGGGATTTCCCGATGTCCACGTGGAAGAAGTCGCGGGCGAAGGCTAGTAAGTGAATTCTCATTGAAATGCGCGGTTTTATTGAAAGGGTTTTGGTTTTTACGATCTTTCTACCCAAAAGTATATTTTAATTATCGATGTTATGAAGAAAGGCGCTTGTTGGCTTTCCAACTAGGTCTTTATATTACAAATAAAAATTTTCAAAGCAATTAAATTTTCGAACTTGAAACTTGTAAAATAAAGAAATATTTCTTTTAAGAAATCTGGTCATTTGCATAGTTTGCGGAGTCGAGCGATTCAAAAATAGGATCCCTGTTCGTGTCTCTATTTTACAGTTTCAATTTGTCACTTTTTATCCTTTGTTGCCCGTGTTACCAAATACTATAGAAACTCTACCGAGTATTTGGTGTTACTACCAATCTTACTACCAGTAGGATAACGGTAATTTAATCCCACGTCACAGATTACTAAAGCCACGTTAAGGATTTTATAATGTTCGTTGTCAAATGTTCGTTTGCTATTAATATCGCTAGATACCTAATTACCTCCAGCCGTAGTAATAACTATTAATCAACCTTTGATCAAGATCACTAAATCGGAAGATTAGCAAGATTACTAAAATAGGTACTACGAGTAATTAATTAGACGCAGCAGGTGACACAATTTTCGTAAAAAGCATTTTTAAGCAAACTTTTTCACAGGTTCTTTCTTTTCATTCTAAATTAAGCGCAACTGTGCAACAACAATTTAAATACCTACTGTCATAGACTTTTCGCTCCAGGGTTTTGCGGTTGCTTGGTTACCGACATTGTGTGTGAAAAAATGGACTTTGGGAAAAATAAATGTAAATCTTTATAACGGTCAGTGCAAGTTTTATTCCGCGACAGCTGGCGACCGATTGACAGAGGAAAATATTTTTGAGCGGATAAGTAATACTTACCTAATGGAACCGTTGAAAAGAAAGCGTACACAGAGAAGACGCGAATTTACAGTCGCTGCAGAAGCGGTGGAGAGGGCCATCGAACTCAAAAATTTGGAAATATTAGATGGTGCCTTCTCGCTTCTAGCAGAAATTGCAGACAACGTATTGTCCATTGAGTCTGCAATATGCGACATTTGGTGCGAGAGCGACACTTTCGACGAAAAAGCGTTCCAGGCTGACCAGGATAAAGCGCTGGAATACCGCCAGCGATGGCTCCACCTCGAAAGCAAATATAAAGAGGTAACAAATACATCTATTCCCAAAGCCAAAAGCGAGTCATCACTAAGGTCAGAGTCTTCCGTCAAGAGCGTAGTAGATGTCCAAAACGTGGCAAAACGACGAGTACTTAGTAATATGCCAAAGTTGGAACTTGTGAAATTTGACGGAAACTTGAAAAATTGGTTATTGTTTTGGGGAGGATTCAAAAAAATACACGAAGACGATCAGTTAGAAGATATTGACAAATTTCAATTCTTGATGCAAGCTATGGTGGTTGGCACAAGCGCCAGACAGTTAGTGGAAGCTTACCCCCCTTCTGGAGAAAACTACCATAAAGCTATACAAGCATTAAAAGCTCGTTTCGCCCGTGATGATCTCCTTATAGAAACCTACGTACGAGGATTGCTAAATTTGGTACTAATGAAACAAAAAGGACAAGCGAATGATTTACCATCCCTTTACGACAGTCTCCAAACACATTTACAGGCTTTAGAGACACTAGGAGTCGCAAAAGATAAGTATGATTCAATTTTATTTCCCATGATAGAATCTGCCTTGCCGGAGGATATTCTGCGCACATGGAATCGTATCCGAGTAAGAAGCGATACGAGAGGTGACGATTTATGTAAACTAATTCAGTTTTTAAGAGAGGAAGTAGAATCCGAGGAGAGAATTGTACTGGCAAGAGAAGGTTTCGCTCAACCTTCCTTTTCGGGATCTAAGCAGCCTACTGCATGCTTCGTGTCTAAATCTTCGACTGAAAATAGTAATCATACTACTAAAAGATCTACGCCTCTATCTTGCATATGGTGTGACAAAGATTCTCATGCTAGCTCTGAATGCCATAAAGCTATTAAAATGTCACTTAAAGAAAGGCAAGATTTCTTATGGAATAAAAAAGCTTGTACTATATGTCTAAAGTCGAATCATATCAGCAAAAGGTGTAAAAGCTTTCCTAAATGTCTGTTTTGCAAAAAACGTCATATGACATTAATGTGTGTTGATCTCTATGGAAAAAATGACGTTTCTGATAATGACAAGAAGTCTGCAAGCTCTGACAATGATAATAATAATTTAAAGTCAAGCAATATGTTGTGTCAATTAAAGTCAACAACATTACTTCAAACTTTTGTTGTCAAAATTTGTCACGGCGACAAAGAGGTTTGCACAAGAGCCTTGTTAGATAATGGATCTCAACGATCGTACGTACGCAAAGATTTAGTGCAAAAATTAGGATTGAACCCGATCAGAAAGGAAACTATCACTCATTGCGTATTCGGTGGCATAGAGTCGAAAGCAGAAGAACGATTCGTTTACAATTTACTCTGTCACGGAATAAAACTTGCACTGACCGTTATAAAGATTTACATTTATTTTTCCCAAAGTCCATTTTTTCACACACAATGTCGGTAACCAAGCAACCGCAAAACCCTGCAGCGAAAAGTCTATGACACCTACTGTTTTTATTAAGTGCCTACCTACCAAACATAACAATTAAAAAAAACTGACCCTATAATTCTTGGAGTTTTACGGATTTTCGTTGTTTTTAGGGTTCCGTAGCCTAAATGGCAAAAAACGGAACCCTTATAGATTCGTCATGTCTGTCTGTCTGTCTGTCTGTCTGTCCGTATGTCACAGCCACTTTATTCCGAAAGTATTAAGACTGCACAGTTGAAACTTGGTAGGTAGATGTATTCTATTAACCGCTTAACGAATTGAATACAAAAATAAGAAAAATAAAAGATGAAGGGGGGCTCCCCATACATGAAACTGAAACTGAAAAAACTTTTTTCTTCAAACCAACACGTGTTGGGTGTCTATAGATAGGTCTTTAAAAATGACATTAAGGTTTCTAACACAACTTTTTCTCAAAGTCAACCGTTTGAAAGATATTCACCGCCAAAGTGGTAAAATCCAGCCCTGGCTCACTTGCTGAGTATCTCTTTTTGGATGTAGGAACAGGGTCCAGTAAAGCAATTGTTGGTGTGGTATACTGTCCCCCCTCTCTCGACTATTTCACTGATTTTGAATCAGTTTTAGAATCTTTGGGTTCCGAGTATGCACATCACATCATCATGGGTGATTTTAACACCAATCTCCTAGTACCCAACTCCCCTCGGTCCCAAAAACTCCTAGATATAATTAAGTCGACCAACCTTCATGCCCTGCCTCTACAAGCCACTCACCATAACCTTGATGGTGATGATACATTGCTCGACTTAATCTTCACATCCAATCCTTCCCTCGTCCCATCACACGGTCAACATATAGCCCCTGGTTTTTCCCGTCACGACCTAATTTTCCTGTCCTACATCCTGAAACCCCCGAAACCTATCCCAAAGGTCCTGCACAGGCGCTGTTTTGCACAAATTGACGCTGCGAAGTTGCAGAAAGATGCATCCGCGATCAACTGGGACCCCTTGGTTCAAGCTACTTCTGTTGATGAGAAGGTCCAGATCTTCAACGAAACAGTGCTAGCTATTTATGATGTCCATGCTCCTGTTAAAAATATAAGACTTAAGCGACCACCAGCGCCTTGGATGACCGAAGGCATTCGAATGGCGATGAGGCGTAGGGATAGAGCTTTTCGCAAGTTTAGAAGGGATCGTCAGGAGGATAATTGGAATTCTTTTAGAGCTGCCAGAAACCGGTGTAATCAGATGATACGTAACGCTAAACGCCGCCATATTCTCAACAACATCTCATCCTCCTCTTCTGCTGATATCTGGAAGTTTCTTGGAACTTTAGGTATAGGCAAAGCGCGAAATTTACACCTGCCCAACTCAATTGGACTTCACGATCTCAATCTCCATTTCACCACTTCATCGAAATTAGATCGTGCGTCAACCTCACGTACCGTTGCTTCAATAGCTAGTCTAACGCGACCGAATATATCCCCGTTTCGTTTCTCTCCAGTTACCGAGGATGAGATCAAAAAGATTATCCTCTCCATAAAATCCTATGCTGTGGGTTGTGATGGCATAAGTCGCCGCATGATAGTTACTTTACTGGAACATCTACTACCTGCTATCACCCACATCATAAACATTTCCCTTAATTCCGGTATTTTCCCTGAACTCTGGCGGAAAGCCTATGTCCGTCCGCTGCCCAAAGTCACTAATCCGTCTCATCCCAACCAATTCCGTCCAATCTCCATCCTTCCCTTCATGTCCAAAGTGCTTGAGGCCTGTGTCCACAAGCAGTTCTCCCACTTTGTTCATCATAATTCCCTTTTAAGTCCCTTGCAGTCCGGTTTCAGACCCGGACACAGCACAGCTACCGCTCTCCTCAAAGTGACTGGCGATATTAGGGCAGCGATTGAGGATGGTAAAGTAACTGGCTTGGTACTTATTGACTTCTCCAACGCCTTTAATACTGTCAGTCACGACATCCTTCTTTCCATATTGTCCCATCTTATGGTCTCTGACGAGGTACTGGAATGGTTTTCATCTTATCTTCGGGAACGTCAGCAGGCGGTGCAGTTTGATGAGTCAACCTCATCTTGGCTTTATTTAGATACTGGCGTTCCCCAAGGCGGCATTCTTTCTCCTCTTCTTTTCTCAATTTTTATTAATTTTATCACTCATAAACTTCAGTGTTCGTATCATCTTTATGCTGACGACTTACAAATATATGCCCAGGCTCGCGTTGATGACTTAAGTGATGCTATCAATGCTTTAAACAGTGACCTACACCACATTAAGTACTGGTCTGACTGCTTTGGTGTTGCCGTCAACCCTGGTAAATGCCAAGCTGTGTTAGTAGGTAGTTCCCGGATGGTGTCCAGAGTGGACTCTACTAACCTGTCTCCAATTATTTTCGACGGCACTCCAATTCCATTAAGTCCTAGTGTGAAAGATCTGGGTTTACATGTTGATTCTAGGTTAAACTGGCAAGCTCAAGTAACAAATATTTGTCAGAAGGTCACAGGAGTATTGCGGTATCTCTACCGCCTTAAAAACTTCTTACCATCTAACGTCAAAGCAATGCTTGTGCAGACCTTAATTTTCCCTATTATCGACTATGGTGATGTGTGCTACCTCGACCTGAATGCAGATCTACTTAATAAACTCGACCGTCTTCTGAATAACTGCATTCGATTCGTCTTTAATCTCCGTAAGTACGATCATGTGTCCGCACACCGATCGCAGCTAAAATGGTTGCCCATTCGGCAGCGCAGAAGTATGCGGGCTTTGACCACTCTATTTTCTCTATTAAGCTCCCCTAACGCTCCCTCTTATCTCACTTCGCATTTCCAATACTTATCTTCTACTCATGACAGATCTCTTCGTTCCTCTTCTAACCGTCTACTTAGCTGTCCCTCTCATCACTCCGATACCATACACTCTTCTTTCTTCGTTTATCCTATTTTACTGTGGAACGCGCTCCCTCTTGACATCAGAATGTCCACCAGTCGGTACTCGTTTAAGACTAAGTTACGCAAATTCCTCACGGAGCAAGCAGATCGTTCTTGAATATTGATATTCGTTGATAACTTATATATATATATACCTATTTATATATACATATATATATATATATATATATATACATATATTATATTAATAATTATTTATATATAATATCTAAGAAAGTATATATCTATATTATGTAGTTATATAATATTATTTCTTATTTTTCTTATTTACCCTGGTTGTGCACCCTACCACACAAAGTCTCCACATCACCCTAAGGTTGACTGGTAGAGAATGCCCAAGGCATTAAGTCCGCCATTGTACAATTGTGCATTAAGAATTAAATAATAAATAATAATAATAATAATAAAATGTGTGTCCCCCCCCCGCCCTTTAACTTTTAAAATAAGAGAGTGAAAAATCTAAAAAAAATATATACTGTAGATCTTAATAAACATTTTCAACCAAAATTGGTTTGATCGAGATATAGTAATTAGTTTTTGAGATATAGCACATTTTCCAAAACCGCAAATATAACTTTCTCATTCATACCGACACTGTGAAAAACAAAGTTATTTTTACAGACGAAAAATTATAGGTGGTATTAAATATGGTATGGTATAAGGTAACTACGGAACCTTATGGCGCGTGGCCCGACACGCACTTGGCCGGTTTTTTATATTTTTTTACGGAATTTCCAGTTCTTAATGATCCTTACCTTACCAGTTTTCAAGGCTCACAAAAATGAGTCTGAAGAGGTTTTTATATGGTTTTCATATTACTTTCATAGTTATTTTATTATCTTCTTAGTAACGGATTACTGAATAATAAGCTGCAGCCAATCTAATGGAAATAATAGCAGCAAATTCAAAACTAACAACAAACAGGAGCCGCAACATGTATTAGCAGCTCACTGATTAGTTTGCCATCGGTTTTCACACATTAGCACAGCACAATTTGGCAGCGCAATCAACAGCCGTCCGTTATTAACATTATGTCTTGATGAAAGTCTGTATGCCTATCATAAGTTGCTTTACTCTTTAGTGCTTTACAACTTTCGGCTAACAAATTCTTATTGAAACAAAACTTTCTTACCGCTATTATGAATAACATAATTCACACAACAGAACGCCCCGTGCTGATTTGCTTATTTCTTTAGCGGAATATAACATAAAAATCGAAGAAATTCAAAATGACAGTGAAAATTATCCAGATGTAATATTATTAAATAGGCACAATCAAATAAATATAGTGCTCGTACGTATAAAACTCTCAGATTATTTTCAATAAACTTTAAACATCAGTCATCAAATTTTAATTAACTTAATAGAGGTATAAATATAAATACTGTAAACGTTCAATTTTATTGTATAGTATAGCCTCGCTACCGAAAAACATACGTTATCGGCATATTTAATCACCGCATGAGTAAATAATGAGCAGATTGTTATGTTATTCATAGAATAATTCAAACTTTTCTCTTTTCATTTACCTCAATAAATTTTATTTCAGTTTTTATTACTTTTTAACGGGAAGCCTTCGTTATAATAGGTCTTCGTGGATATGTTTTAATTCATGTGCAGTGCATGACTTATGCCAAAAAATATATCGTCGCTATCACGGCCACGACTGATTAAAAATATGTATTTATGCTTTATATAGAGGAACAAATAACAACTTGATTTTTTTATTTAATTTAAAGTTTCGATGTTCATTTATTGCATGAGTTATAGTGGTAAAAAAGCGTTTGCAAAAGTAACAGTTTCATCAATGGTCATAAAAAGCTTACAGGCTTAGGTACTCACAGCTACATTAAGCAACGAGTGTCGCTCAAGCTATAAACTTGGGTGCGATTGGAAGTAGGGCTGCCAGATGACAGATTATTTCGGAATTCTTTTATGTCGCTGATATCACTGGTCTCAGAATTTCCAAAAATGACCCTTTTCTAAGGAGTCAATCGTAGTCCCACGACTGTGGCGCTACAAATGCATGAACAATCTATTCGGAGTGCTATACTTATAGTGTAGTTTAAACAGAGTTAGCCTGCTAGAATATTGACATCACGTGGCCGAGTCCGCTTGATAAATGGTCTAAATTGCACCTTACGCTCTGCTTCAAACGGGCCCATTTTTGACCAGCAATTTACGCCCGCAAATCTGACAACCCTAATTGGGGACAAAAACGACATTACACATAAATGCGGGACACGTCCTTCTATCAGCAGGAGTGGCTCAAATGCTTGGGTCTAAGACGACGGGATTTCGTTCAACCGTAAAGTTACTGCGATATGATTTCTTACGAATTTATTTGGGAACAAACTGATGAAAACGGGAATCATGGCTTCTTACTTAGGAAACCGTTGAGAAATTAAGGACAATTTTTGTGAAATGTGATGACTGCCGTAAATAGAACTTTTTTTTATAAAAAGAACATAATTATTACAGAAACGTAAATGATGATGACTTGAAGAGAAAAATTTTAGCTGTTGTAAGCAATTAAGTACAATTAATACACATCGTGATCCAAAATTTGGTGTCATAGGCCTATTTTCATAGAAACGAGGTAACTTTGAAGCTTTGGTTCTCCGCTCAGGATTAAACGGGGTGTGATCTGATGAAACACCCCGTTTAATCCTACGCGGAGAACCAAAACTTCAAAGTTACCTCGTTTCTATGAAAATAGGCCTATGACCCCAAATTTTTGCTCACGAGTGTATTAAAGTTTTTCTAACTTTCCCGTACTTTTTAATGTGAATTGCTTCTTATTTAATGACAACCTAAAACAATGGTTATGTGTATCACAGCTTAGAATAATTACACCTAGAACGATAGTTTCCTAGAAAGCGGTCTGTCAAAAGTGAGGCACAAATGAAATTTGTGTGTGCGTAAGGTGCTTGTGTTTACGCTCGACGAAACGCACACAGCAAAAAAATAATGTTACCAATACATGCAATTTTCCCTTAAAAGTAGGGAAGTTGAAACCATCGTCGTACTTATAGTTGCGATTGTGTAAATTTCACCATTTAACTGTAACTAGAGTTTGCTTGTCAAAACTAGAGATGGGCAAGGGTTTAAAGTCCAAGCAAAGTATATAATATTAAATATTTTTTAAATAAGATGTGAGTGTAAAATGTTAAAAATGTCAAAAATTAAGATGGTTGCCAACTTTTTTTGTTTGTGGGCGGATCTAGATGAAACTCAATTTCGGGCACTATTTAAACAAGAAAACAGCAACGTAATGTTTAAAATATAAAAAAATCCAAGATGGCGGCCAACTTTTTTGTTTGTGGGCCGAATTCGATGAAACTCGATTCGGGTTACTATTTTAACAAGAAAACAGCAACGCAATGTTTTTTTTTTTTTTTTTTTTTTTAATCTTTATTTAATGAGCTTGATCACTGAGTGAACATGTCGCTCAATTACGTTTTCTTAAGACTACATAACAAAACATTTTTTATATTCTATTTTCATAACAATTTTGAACAATTTTAAACAAATTTTTGGCATTGTCTGATAAAGGTGAAGCCAGAATTAAATTACAATAGCCAACCATTCTTAGTTTATCGCCAAAATACAATTTTCTTATGACTTCATTCCGGGCACATTCCACCATTACATGATATGCATCCTCAGGAACACCGCACCTTTCACAATTTGGAGATAGAACCTTTCTCATCATAAATGCGAACTTGTTCAGAGGAATGTGACCAGAACGAAGTCGTAATGCTAAGACTATAATATTCCTACTGAGGGAACAATCAATCCAGGGGGAACATAACGGATGTGGTTGGATGGTTTTGTACCAGATACCCTTTTCTATCGATCTCTTATCAAAGTATTCTTTCCACAATTCATAGCACCGTAGCTTGACAGAATGCATGTACTCAGAATGGTAAGGATCGATAGAGAAGGGTATGCCGTCTGTGCAAGCCTGTCTAGCCAATGTATCGGCGTCTTCATTACCCGAAAGTCCAATGTGGGACGGGATCCACTGCAGCATTATTAGTTTATTGTGGTTAGTGAGATGACGAATATTTTTCAAAATGTCATAGGCAATCGGTAGACCTCGATTTGTCGAGGTACATCGAGCCAAATGTTGTAATGCACTTTTGGAATCGGTTAGAATAACATATTTATCATAATCTAAAGTACTGATATATGAAAGCGCTTCTGCAATCGCTATGAGTTCGGCGTGCATTATAGAAATATCCGCATCAATTCGAAGTTTCATTGAACATGAAGTATTAGTATCTAAGAATGCTGCTCCTATCCCGTCACTCTGTTTGGAACCATCAGTATATATCGGCCAAAAATTATTATAGTTTTTGTTAAGATATTCCACGCATAAGCACATAAGCTCATTTGTGTTATAAATACGTTTCGGTTTTTCAATAGCTGGAATTTTGTCCTTTACTATATTACCTAAATGAATATTATTCACCCAAGTATCAAATGAGAACATTTCCAATTGACTACTGCTACTAATAGGTTTTAGTTTTAAATAATTATGTATTGGTACCAAAACTGGATTTTTCCTTTTCCATAACTTAGAATGACAATGATCACTAAATGTATTTAATAAACTAATAGTAGGGTTGTCCGAAAATGATTTGGATTTTAACCAAAATTTCGCGCCTAAATACCACCTTCGTAAACATAATGGATGGATGCACATTTCGCTCTCCATAGCGTGAATAGGGGTACTTTTTATAAAGCCGCCGATAACACGTAGTGCCTGATTTTGGACTTTGTCTAATTTGCCCAAATGCGTATTACAACATGAATCATACAAAAAGCTCCCGTAATCTATACGACTCCTTATAGTAGCCATGTATAGCCTTCTTAAATGTTTAGGGTGAACACCCCAACTGGACCCTGCCAAAACTTTAAAAACATTTAAATATTTCATAACTTTAACTAACAGTTCATTTATATGTTTCGTCCATCTCAGCGACCTATCCAACCACATGCCCAAATATTTTACATTGTCTACTGACTGAATATTACGATTATCGATGCTGAGATCCACTGACATCCTTTTAAAACCTTTTTGAAACACACAAACTTTACATTTTTCGGGTGAAAATTCTAAGCCAATTTTAAATAGAATCTTTGAAAATATATCTAGCGCAGATTGTAAACTAATTCTAGCTTCCGGAATATTTGTCACTGAACAATAAAGAACAAAATCGTCAGCATATTGTGAAATATTAACGTTGCATATTTTAGAGCACACTTCCAAAGTGGCGATATTAAATAATAAAGGAGACAATGGATCGCCTTGTGCCAGTCCTCGTCCAGTTGTTCTACATAAAATGTTATTTCCAACACGCATTTTAAGGAATCGTGAACTTAAAAAATTCCACAAATATTTACAAATTTTAGATCCGATACCAAGACTATCTAATTTAGTTAAAAGAACGCTGACATCAATATTATTATAGGCATTATTAATATCAAGGAAACAACCAATGGTTGCTTTATTATCACAGAAACCAATTTGTATTGATGAAACTAGGCGACTAAGGCTATCTAAACATGATCTCTGTTTCCTAAACCCTACAGTGTTCTCGGTTAACAGACAGTTTTTCTCTACATACCATTCCACTCTCTTGTTTAAAATATGATGGAAGATTTTACATATACAAGACATTAATGAAATAGGGCGCAGGGATGATGGTGAACCCGGTTCACGACCAGGTTTTGGTATCGGAACTACAGACACGTCACGCCACTGGGAAGGCACAAAACCAGCAGATAAAAATCTGTTGTAAAGCTTTAGCAAAATTTGCTTACCAATGCTGGGAAGTTTTTTAATCATGGAATACGATATGTTGTCTAAGCCCGGGGAAGTATCTTTTGATTTTATACATTTCTCAAATTCATCAAGTGTAATAGTGTCTTCTAACTGATTATTATTGGAATAAAAGGCAGGTGTACACGGAGATGCGGAGTCAGGAGTTAGACTATGTAGCAGATTGCTGGCTTTATCTACATCAATACGAATACCTTGAGATCGACGTCCCTTTAACCACTGCATTTTTCGCCATAGATCACCACAAGACATATCCTGATCAATAGAACTGCAAAATTTGCGCCAATTGTCGCTTTTGGCGTTTCGCAAAAGTTTTTGAGCTTCCCTAATCTTATTTTGGAGTGTTTCTAAGTTGGTAGGGCTCGGGTTTCGCCTAAATTCAGCTAGCGCCAATCGCCGTTCTGCTACAGATTTTGATAAATTTGCATTCCAGTATGGCTTGGGTGAAAAACTATTGGTAGGGTTCAGGTTTATTTTAATATTAGGTATGTTTTTATCAGCTGCTTTAATTACTACATCTATAAACATATCATATGCCTTTTGGTGATCTTCTGGCAGGTAACAATTGTTGAATTGCGTCTCAATATCTATCGCGTAAGAGTTCCAATCGGCTTTTTTAAAATTTCTTTTTATAATAGATTGTCTCACCGGTTCTATAGTTGTACTCATTTTTATAATAAGATGGTCACTTCCAAAAGACTCATTAGTTACTTTCCAATTGATTTTGGTAGCCAAATCAGACGAGATCATAGATATATCAGGCGATGACTTTTGAAGAATGCCGTTGACTAGTTTAATACGAGTTGGGGAACCGTCATTTAGAGTAATAAGATCATGGTCAATTAACGAGTCATAAATTTGCGTACCTCTTGAATCTGTTTTGTGTGACCAATTTGAGTGATGCGCATTAAAATCTCCAAGTAATAAGGTTTTTCTAGAGCCTAAATTAAATACACAATCCCAATCTCGCTGTGTGGTGTGTACTGTCGAGGGACAGTATACCGAAATTATATTTTCAACGTGTTCACAATTAAATAGCTTAACATTAATAATCTCTATTCCGCTAGTAACGTTTTGTACCTGAACAATTTGTGACTGTATAGATTGATGAATTAAAATTGCAACACCACCATACCCATCATCCCTGTCCGTCCTATAAATGTTGTAACCGTTCACCCGCAGAGCACTATCAGGTTCCATCCAAGTTTCACTTAACGCTACGATATGAATTTTTTCTTGAGATAATAACTGTTCAAATTCAATTAATTTTGGCTTTATACTTTGTGCATTCCACTGTGCGATATTTAACTTAATGTTTTTGTTTGTACTATCCATCAAAGATTTTCTTAAAAATTGACAATTCTTGTATATTTTTCAAAATATAGGATAAAAACCATTCTCCGAGTATCTGCAAGACTTTCTTGATTTTAGTCTCTAAGTCGTATTTCTTCATGAATATAATTTCTTGTAGTCGTAGTATAAGGTTGTCATTTTTGTTTTTTCCCCTTGTGTCGCCACCGTTTGTCACATGTGTGTCTGAGGCTGTAGACTCGGCCGCCAAAGACATGTTTTCCCATTCACATTCATTATTACTCGTACTTTTTTGGTGATTCTGGTCTAAATTTCTAGATTGCTTTTTATTCTGTGCTTTACTACTTACAGAGGGTACTTTCGCTGGAGAAGGTGTATTTACCACATCCGCATACGTGGTTATTTGATTAACGTGAGATATATTTGATACATTTACTCTTTGTGTATTTGGTGTCTCTCTTATCGGTGAAGTATGTGGAGAAGATTGAACATACATACTAATTGCCATTCTATATGTGCAATTAAATTCTGACATAATCTCCCTTATTTTTTTTTCTTTTAAATAAATGGGACAACCTTTGAAAAGGGCCATGTGCTGCCCTCCACAATTTGCACATTTATACACACGTGATTCACAGTTAGCGTGGTTATCGCTGCATTTAGGACAAGTCAGTTTACGGGCGGGACAAAGCTTTCCAGAATGTCCAAAGCGCCAACACTTAGAGCATTGTGTCACAGGAAATTTGAAATGATCGACTTTAGTTTTGATCCCATGAATGTATACAAATGCAGGTAATATCGATCCCTTGAAGCAAATTCTAATGCATTCACTAGGTGCCCATTTTCCTTCCGCATCTCTATAGTTCAGTCTTTTAATTGAGATTATGTCAGCTATAGGCGAGGATAAGCTCTCTAAAATATCTTTGTCTTCTAGATCTACTTCACAGTCTCTTAACACCCCATACGATAATCCCACTTCGAGAGTCTTTTGACACTTCCATCCCTTATCTTTAAACGTATTATTAAGACACAGTTGACTTGCATTTTCCTCGCTATCGAGCGTAATTAACACTTTGTATGGATTAACATATTTCACTCTGGATATATCTTTAATATTTTCAGCTTTTAGTAATCGCGCTAACGCAAATTGTTTTGGTAAAATATCCTTGCAAGTAATACACTTTCACTTATTTCCCTGGCCGAGTTTAATCCTTCCCTTACCCTTCTTTTACCGCTCCTTGTAACATGTGTCCAAATTTCTTCATCATCTAAATTACGTGTCCTTTTTTCTGGTCTTGTATTTGTATTATAACTATCCCTTGCATCCTCCATACTTTCACTATTAAATTGTGTGTGGTCCTCAATCCCCGTTTCCCTTAATTCCGGTACTCCATCTATACATATGTTCAAATAATCGCCATCTGCATCTTGAATAATATCATTGTTGCTCATTGCTAACCGTAAACGTCGGCCCGAGCCGCGCTAGGCAGGCCCGCCGCGCCGAGCGGCAAACCGGTTTCGATTTGATAACGCGTCGCACAATAACAAGTAGCGAACGTCCGAACAAAGCGGGCTACGCTGCAACACTGAACGCAATGTTAAAAATAAAACAAAATCCAAGATGGCGGCCAACTTTTTTGTTTGTCGGCCGATTTCGATGAAACTCGGTTTGGGGTACTATTTTAACAAGAAAACAGCAATGCAATGTTAAAAATATAAAAAATCCAAGATGGCGGCAAACTTTTTTGTTTGTGGGCCGATTTCGATGAAACTCGGTTCGGGATACTATTTTAACAAGAAAACAGCAACGCAATGTTAAAAATATAAAAAATCCAAGATGGCGGCCAACTTTTTTGTTTGTGGGCCGATTTCGATGATACTCGGTTCGGGATATTATTTTAACAATAAAACAGCAACGTTATGTTAATTTTTTTAAAAATCCAAGATGGCGGCCAACTTTTTTGTTTGTCGGCCGATTTCGATGAAACTCGGTTCGGGGTACTATTTTAACAAGAAAACAGCAATGCAATGTTAAAAATATAAAAAATTCCAAGATGGCGGCCAACTATTTTGTTTGTGAGCCGATTTCGATGAAACTCGGTTCGGGGTACTATTATAACAAGAAAACAGCAACGCAATGTTATTTTTTTTTTAAAATCCAAGATGGCGGCCATCTTTTTTGTTTGTCGGCCGATTTCGATGAAACTCGGTTCGGGGTACTATTTTGACAAGAAAACAGCAATGTAATGTTAAAAATGACAAAAGGTCGAGATTTTGGTGAACTTTGTTGTTGGATTAATTTCTATGTAACTTGGTTAAAAAAAAAACAAAGAAATTGGCTGCCATTTTGGATTTCTTTTTTACTTTGCGTTGCTGTTATTTAAAAAACAAGTACCCGAAACCGGGTTTCATCGATATCAGCCCATAAAGAAAAAAGTTGGGCGCCATCTTGGATTTTTTAATATTTTTAACATTGCGTTGCTCTTTTCTTGTTAAAATAGTATCCCGAACCGAGTTTCATCGAAATCGGCTCACAAACAAAATAGTTGGCCGCCATCTTGGATTTTTTTATATTTTTAACATTGCATTGCTGTTTTCTTGTTAAAATAGTACCCCGAACCGAGTTTCATCGAAATCGGCCGACAAACAAAAAAGTTGGCCGCCATCTTGGATTTTTAAAAAATTTTAACATAACGTTGCTGTTTTATTGTTAAAATAATATCCCGAACCGAGTATCATCGAAATCGGCCCACAAACAAAAAAGTTGGCCGCCATCTTGGATTTTTTATATTTTCAACATTGCGTTGCTGTTTTCTTGTTAAAATAGTATCCCGAACCGAGTTTCATCGAAATCGGCCCACAAACAAAAAAGTTGGGCGCCATTTTGGATTTTTTAATATTTTTAACATTGCGTTGCTCTTTTCTTGTTAAAATAGTATCCCGAACCGAGTTTCATCGAAATGGGCCCACAAACAAAAAAGTTGGCCACCATCTTGGATTTTTTACATTTTTAATATTGCGTTCCTGGTTTTTTTTTTTAAATTGTCCCCCGAACCGAGTTTCATCGAAATCAGGTCACAAGCAAAAAAGTTGGCCGCCATCCGCTACCGCTATGGTCCCGGGTCCCGGCCTTCTAAGTAAATGCGGGAGATTTTTTCCCCGTACTGGCAACATTTTCATAAAATGTGAAGTGACAAGTTATGGTTAATTTTGTAGAATGTTTTACGTAAAAAAATAAGTTCAAACGCTTTAATAATACGTGAAATGTAATCTACAATCTTTCTTGTATTTTTCCGATGTAATGTGACCTGATTGTGACATCCGTTCATTGCGCAAACCCTCATTTTTAATGAAATTTTCGGGAGTTGTTTTCGACACGAATATCACTTGAGCACTAACGGGCCGAATAGTCATACCAAGCCATTCTGGCTTGGTTTGAGTTGCCTCACCATACGGACGCAGACTCGCCTTCTAGGTGTAATTATTCTAAGTATCACAGATAATATAATACTATCCCTCCGGACGACTTCGTCATTTTCTTAAACTTGACACTTTCCCAACTCGCCTCATTTTTAACTCGGCTCTTTCTTAGTTGGTTTCTAGTTTGTATCAATTTTTTAATAAGAATAGGGCAGTGAAACAATTTAATATTCATTTTGCTTGGACAATGCTCATTATTTATTCTTAATTTGTACATAAGTGTGGGCACAAAAAAGGGTGACTTCATTTGGTTTGTAAAAACCCACAATCAATTCATAGTCTCCTTCTTCTCGATACAATAAATAATTAAATGCATGCTCGATAGCCTCTATATCCACCTTCTCGAATGGGAAAAAACCCTTTTTAATAACACACGTTTTCTGATCGTATTTGATACTCGTAGCTTTCAATAGAATTTTCATGGCCATATTTTTACATGAAACTTTATTCCAATTTACGATAACACTAGTGGCGTTTGCCTTCACGTTTTTAATATTGACATAAAAGTAATAGCCACGTAAATCATGGTCACTTGTGTAATTTCCCCTAGCATACATCTTGCCATTGATTCTATAGCTATCAAATTTTACACTGAAGTTTCCATGTTCTTGCTTTGTATATGGAGGATCTGGATCTTTACATTTATCTATCTTGTTTATAAAATTTCTCTGTTCAGCAGCAGCAAACTTTAGTTGACACATTATAATTATCACTATATTTAATAATAAAATGCATTTTTTTTGTTCGTTCTTAGAGCACATTGAACATTTGATGACTCGAACGACGTCAAAATGATACAATACCTATGTGCAAGATTAAAATGGTGGTCATTATTTTCTAATCTAAATATATTTTTCGTTGGGTATGTATAGATCGTCATTATTCGGATTAAGTAATTGTGATTGCAGAATGATGATGATTGTGATTTAAAATTATGGCAAAAATATAATAGTCCAATTAAATTAGACATTGAATGTTGCATCAAATCAGGTATTTTTGGTTTTTTGGATAATATTTTTTGTAATGTGAAAGCAATGTTAAATCCAAGTTTTCGACTTCGGCAGATGAACGGGTTTTAAAAAAAAAATTTAAACTCAAAAATGTTGACTTTTTTCAGTTTTTCTCTATTTTGACCCGGAAAGACTGGTTTTTCATCAAGATTGTGTTAAAGGATTTTATAAAGTTGGTTAAATTTGCAACAACATGAGGATAGAACGGTTTTGATACGAGCGATAGTTTTGGAGACACAAAGCATAATACCACTATCATTTTTCATTTGCCAAAATAACTTTGTTTTTCATAGTGTTCGTATATAACAAAGTTATATTTTTAACATTGCCTTCACATTTCAAACAATATATCCAAATACCAAAAATACCTGATTTGATGCAACATCCATGCCCTTTTCTTGTCTAATTTGATTGGATTTATTTATGTGTAAAATATAAAGTGCATAAAACATATAGAGATAGGTATGTTATCAAAAGACAATCTTAGTGAGAATAAGTAATACATGCGTCCCTTAATAGCCATTACACATTATTTACCTTTACCCTTAGCCTTACCCTCGTTAAATCTGGATAGAAGGACAAAGGTCGGTACCTCAATTCTAGTTAACAAAATAAATATTATTTACTTTTAAGTTAATTGAGAGTTTTTTAAATCACAAACTTACGTAATTGGAAGCAGGGATTGAAATACCGTTAAAAAAATAACAATATAAAAATAACGTTAAAAATACCGTTAAAACATTTTATCGGTAAAAATAACGTTAAAAATATATTACCGGTAAAGTTAACGTTAAATATAGCGTTAAATTTAGTACCGGTAAAATTACCGTTATTAATTGGAATAACGTTAATTTTAAAGTAACGGTAAAAAAAGGAAGAAATAACGTTAAAATTAACGTTATTTCAGGAAATAACGTTAAATTTAACGTTATTTCTCAAATTAACGTTATTTATTGACATAACGTTAATGTTAAAATTAACGGTAAAAAAAGTAAAAAATAACGTTATATTCAAAAATAACGTTAACATTCCCTGATTGGAAGGGATCAATGACATGACATACAGTTGACCTATTATTTTAATTTACGTCAATAACTTTTTACTGTATAGTTATTCTTTCTTATTACTGTAAAGTTTAGAGATATTGGGGTTTGCCAATGTAAAAGTTTGAACGTCAAATCAATAAATCTTTCGAAAGTTAAGCGATAACGAAGATTTGCAATAACGAATGGACGATTCTGTCTAACCAGAGCATGTGATCACAATTACAAATTTCCGCTATCGCTTCGCTCCGAAAAGTGTATGAATGTGACGTTTTAAAATTGGATAGTTAACGAAATCTTATGTCAATCCCATACATGTTTCAGACCCCCTAGCCAAAGTAACATTTGCAAATGTTCGCTTCGCTTTCGAAACATGTATCGGATTGACATTAGGTTTCGTACCTAACTATTGAATTTCAAAACATCAAATCCATACATTTTTCGAAGCGAAATTTGTAAATGTGACATTGGCTACAGGCTCTGAAGATGCGCTGAAATCGCCCGAATTACGAAATGTCGTGGGTTTATCTGTTCGAGCCCTTAGAATAATTACACCTAGAAGGCGAATCTGCGTCCGTATGGTGAGGCAACTCAAACCAAGCCAGAATGGCTTGGTATGACTATTCGGCCCGTTAGTGCTCAAGTGATATTCGTGTCGAAAACAACTCCCGAAAATTTCATTAAAAATGAGGGTTTGCGCAATGAACGGATGTCACAATCAGGTCACATTACATCGGAAAAATACAAGAAAGATTGTAGATTACATTTCACGTATTATTAAAGCGTTTGAACTTATTTTTTTACGTAAAACATTCTACAAAATTAACCATAACTTGTCACTTCACATTTTATGAAAATGTTGCCAGTACGGGGAAAAAATCTCCCGCATTTACTTAGAAGGCCGGGACCCGGGACCATAGCGGTAGCGGATGGCGGCCAACTTTTTTGCTTGTGACCTGATTTCGATGAAACTCGGTTCGGGGGACAATTTAAAAAAAAAAACCAGGAACGCAATATTAAAAATGTAAAAAATCCAAGATGGCGGCCAACTTTTTTGTTTGTGGGCCCATTTCGATGAAACTCGGTTCGGGATACTATTTTAACAAGAAAGGAGCAACGCAATGTTAAAAATATTAAAAAATCCAAAATGGCGCCCAACTTTTTTGTTTGTGGGCCGATTTCGATGAAACTCGGTTCGGGATACTATTTTAACAAGAAAACAGCAACGCAATGTTAAAAATATAAAAAATCCAAGATGGCGGCCAACTTTTTTGTTTGTGGGCCGATTTCGATGATACTCGGTTCGGGATATTATTTTAACAATAAAACAGCAACGTTATGTTAAAATTTTTTAAAAATCCAAGATGGCGGCCAACTTTTTTGTTTGTCGGCCGATTTCGATGAAACTCGGTTCGGGGTACTATTTTAACAAGAAAACAGCAATGCAATGTTAAAAATATAAAAAATCCAAGATGGCGGCCAACTATTTTGTTTGTGAGCCGATTTCGATGAAACTCGGTTCGGGATACTATTTTAACAAGAAAAGAGCAACGCAATGTTAAAAATATTAAAAAATCCAAGATGGCGCCCAACTTTTTTCTTTATGGGCTGATATCGATGAAACCCGGTTTCGGGTACTTGTTTTTTAAATAACAGCAACGCAAAGTAAAAAAGAAATCCAAAATGGCAGCCAATTTCTTTGTTTTTTTTTAACCAAGTTACATAGAAATTAATCCAACAACAAAGTTCACCAAAATCTCGACCTTTTGTCATTTTTAACATTACATTGCTGTTTTCTTGTCAAAATAGTACCCCGAACCGAGTTTCATCGAAATCGGCCGACAAACAAAAAAGATGGCCGCCATCTTGGATTTTTAAAAAAAAATAACATTGCGTTGCTGTTTTCTTGTTATAATAGTACCCCGAACCGCATCGAAATCGGCTCACAAACAAAATAGTTGGCCGCCATCTTGGAATTTTTTATATTTTTAACATTGCATTGCCGTTTTCTTGTTAAAATAGTACCCCGAACCGAGTTTCATCGAAATCGGCCGACAAACAAAAAAGTTGGCCGCCATCTTGGATTTTTAAAAAAAATTAACATAACGTTGCTGTTTTATTGTTAAAATAATATCCCGAACCGAGTATCATCGAAATCGGCCCACAAACAAAAAAGTTGGCCGCCATCTTGGATTTTTTATATTTTTAACATTGCGTTGCTGTTTTCTTGTTAAAATAGTATCCCGAACCGAGTTTCATCGAAATCGGCCCACAAACAAAAAAGTTTACCGCCATCTTGGATTTTTTATATTTTTAACATTGCATTGCTGTTTTCTTGTTAAAATAGTACCCCCAAACCGAGTTTCATCGAAATCGGCCGACAAACAAAAAAGTTGGCCGCCATCTTGGATTTTGTTTTATTTTTAACATTGCGTT